>CM055280.1:25805728-26535114 GCA_029237695.1 Conchocele bisecta | reverse complement strand
CCGTCTCACAGGAAACTGAACTTTTTGCACGTAATTTCCACATTATTGATAACAAAAACAACCATTTCATCAATGGATAACGATTTTCGTAACGATTGGATTGGTCCAGAAATTAACATATACGAGTCCATTACAGTTATTTATCAGGTAACCTGCCCTGTATTGGCCGAATACGTACTGACTGATAACATATTGTTGTATCAGGCATTGACCTGATACAAACATCCGGGTTACAATGACAGAAGTGAATATTGACGTTCCATTGGTCGGATGACGTCACGTGACGTTACCGAATGACGTCAGTGTAATGACGCAATGTAAACAAGTCCGCGTTCTGTCCATAGATAACGACGTCATATGTGGTCATTTTCGAGCATAAGAAGTTACCTGATAAACAGAATACCAGGCTAGTGTCTTTCGATATCAAGTTTATCAGGCTCGGCTCGGAAACGGTTGGAATTCCTCGGCAAGCCTCGGAATTCCTACGCGTTTCCTAGCCTTGCCTAATAAGCTTGATACAAAAAGACACTAGCCTGGTATTTTCTATTTATGTGTAAACTACAACACCGTATATGCAGAGAATCCCGTTTTTGACATAACATAGTTTTGATTATTGTCTCCTTCTTTGTTTTATATCTGTAAAATATGTAGTACGTATAGAGAATAGTAGGTTAGTGCCGTGAATGGGAAAAAATATCCGGCAAGGCTTTGGAATTTCTTTATTTCTCATCAGAAGTATATGTTGTGACCACTCATTTGAACCGTCTCGCCGAGACGGTTCAAATGAGTGGTCACAACATATACTTTGGTTCAGAAATAAGGAAAATAGATAGAGAATAGTAGGTTAGTGCCGTGAATGGGAAGAAATATCTGGCAAGGCTCAGGAAACGGGATGGGCGAGGCTGTGCCGATCACATCCCGTTTCCGTGCCGCGCCAGATATGTTTTCCCATTCACGGCACTAACCTACTATTCTATTTATCCCGTAAACACCTACAAATGGCTGTAAAATGCCAAAATAGTATTGACTGGATATCAAAAATGTTTCACGGCACCGTGTTTCATGGCACATACGCACTGTGTTTACGGGATAAAATTGTTTCTTTGCCACCAACATGTATGTGACATGAACTTCCTTTTATTTATTCTATCTTAAGAATATATTGCGCATTTTATGGCGGACAACTCTATTGCGGAAAATTAACAATATCTACTTACTAGTACATGTATACCTATCTACTTATACTGGCTTCGGTAAATGCAATCATCTTATATAATTGCGACATTAGATTGTATTTCAGCGCCTGCTAAGAGTTCTGGTGAGACCATTAGAGAACGAAAGGGTAAGCCATTATCAACTATCTGAAATATGTCATCAATAACTTAACCAGTAGTATATATTGTTCGACGTTTACATACAATAACGGTATGAATTGCGTTTCGTAACGTTAATATATCATTGTCATTGTCCAATGGTCAAATGGTACTTCGGTTTTCATGAATTTCTATACTTTGTTTGTTACTTATATCAGTATATTATAACGGTTTTATCAGTACGCTTGATACTTCTCATATGGGTATGGAACAAATAACCTATTTCATTTACAAAATCTTGTGATCATTTATGACATAATAATTCCAGCACAAAAATATTTACACAATTCCCTAACATTTTATTGGTCCGTAGCAAGTCTCTGTCCAAATTTATATCTCAATAAACTCCCAAGCCGAACTACTTTCCGTAACCGTGAGGCGCAGTTAAAATAATTCTTAATAAAACGGAAAATAAACACATTTTCTTGATGAATGTATTTCAAATGCTGGAATTATAAGGAATGAATGGCCTTTTTGTGGAATTTATCGGGGATATAAATTTGGAAAAGTCGCGGAAATACTGGACGAGGCCTTCCGGCCTTCGTCCAGTATTCCCGCGACTTTTCCAAATCTACATCCCGATAAATTCCACAAAAAAGCCGTTCATTCATATATTATGTCAAAATATTGGTTATTTCATTGGAGTAGTGTTGTCGTATGAGATCATGCGCGCACACAAACTTCATGCATTATCATGATTATAGGAATGAATGGCCTTTTTGTGGAATTTATCGGGGTATAAACTTGGAAAAGTCGACGGAATACTGGACGAAGGCCTCGTCCAGTATTCCCGCGACTTTTCCAAGTTTATATCCCCGACAAATTCCACAAAAAGGCCATTCATTCCTTATAATTCCAGCATTTAAAATAAATTCATCAAGAAAATGTGTTTATTTTGACAGACGGCAGCCATTTGTTTACATTGACAGCACTGTCAGCGCACCTGTAGAAAGTAGTTCGGCGTGGGAGTTTACTGGGATATATATTTTGGACAGAGACTTGCTACGGGCCAATCAAATGTTAGGGAATTGTGTAAATATTTTTGTGCTGGAATTATCATGTACATTTTACGTGTACGTGTTTAGTTTGATCAACATTCCGAAGGTAGCTAATGCAACATACGATCGATTCATACCCAGCTGCTTAAGCGTTCTAACTGATCATAATGTACACTGGTCAAATATCGGAGCAGCCATTGAGTTATACCCCGTAATAAATGATCTGTTTTGATCCCTAACAGGAGACATTGGGTGCTAACTGATATAACTACTGCCCTGGTAAAGCTTCAATAAGAGATATTTGGCAATCGTGTTTCACAATTAGAAATTTAATGTGCAACTTCATGTGTTTAACATTTCAGAAATGACACGTCGATTCCTAGAGAAACACAGAAATCCTAAAGTATTTATCCGTACTAAGACGTACATAAAAGCCCAGGAAAAGCTAGAGAAGTCCGGTTGTGTAATTTTGAAAGGTACATATTTATGCAAATGTTTGTCCATTGCAACCGTATTGTTCGCAACCCCATGCATGTCATCAGAATATCCAGGTTCCAATTATCAATACATGCTATACAAATATGAGACTCAGTGTAAACTGTATGTATGTATTGTCCGTATTTCCAATGTGTACAGTTGGAATTATTGACACATGTGATTGCACCGAACTGCAACATCATAGCTAACAGTTAACTTGCTTAGTTAAATCGATTTATATGCATCTCGTATAGTTACTCTCTAATGTACCTATCCATATCTCTCACGTACTGGTGTTGTTGACAATTTATTCTTAGCTCTCTACAACGTACGTGTTTTGTGTACAGCTATGTCATTTATCATTGTTACATGGTTTCCGTTGTTTGCACATATGTGCAAACAAATAGCGCGTGCTGTTTGCACATGGCTTTAGGCAATGCTCATTCCGGGGCCGCGCGTAATGGAAGTGCCTTCATGACGTCACTACACGGAAGTGCCTTCATGACGTCACTACTTCATGACGTTCATGTCGTTCATGACGCGGCCCCGGAATATGCATACCGAAAATTATCTACGTAAATGGGACGATTTTATAAAAGTACTGAAAATGCTGAATATAATGCTCAAATTACATCAGTTTTTTGTTGGAAATGTAACAATAACGTTTGATCATGTCCAGCCGTGTGAAAACGTTTGCTGTGGCCCTCGGGAACTGTTTGAACCCGCGGCCTGCGGCCTTGGGGTTCAAACAGTTCCCTCGGGCCACAGCAAACGTTTGCACACGGCTGGACATGATCAAACCTTATATTAACACCTTGCCAGAATTTCGATTCAGGATTACCTGACAGTCACCTTCTACGTTACTAATGCATGCGGAGCTGCGTTGCTCTTTCAAATTATAGTCAATAACGCTGATGACTAGTTGTGGGTGGTTGGTCGGGCGAACGTGAAGGCGTACATTAACGGTAGGGGTTCCTCCTTATATGAATCACGATTTGCCTGGTTTGGCCCTCGGGTAAGTTTTTATCTTTGGCTCTTTTGCTACCTGGGAGTTGAATTGGGTTATGGCCTATTATAAAAGTAGTAAGTTTATTACTGATCTTAGTGCTTTTTGGAGGGGGCCAAGTGATTCTGGTGTGGCGAGGACCTGGCGTCAGATCAGGATTATTCTGATTTCAGGGCTGAATACATACTAGTTTCTTTTATTGTAAATATTCAGTTCTGATTTTGGGATCCCCCCCCCCCCCATTTGTACATGTACTTCAACATGTACATGTACTTGTACAGACAATATATGGGATTTAATTCTAAACCCGTTGACCAGGCCTTAAATGACCTTAGCTGTTGATAGGCCGTTAAACGCCACTAAACAAACAAACAAAACTGGTGACTAGTCATCGGATCTCGTGTTCGATTTGAAATCTGAAAACTAGTAGCATACATTTTTCGAGGAAACATAAGATTGCTTCTGTATACATGGTATACCACACTAACATTCACTGACACGGTAACTGTTTCAGGCAACACAGGTGATGGTAAAACTACAATGGCAATATCGCTGATGGTTGCCGCATTTGACGAGGACGAATGTTTGCTAATTACCTCCCCTGAACAATGGACCCACGTGGACCCAAAGTCCGTAAGCGTGATACTGATGGACGATATTTTCGGCAGCGGGTCGCTCGACGAACGGTACTTAGTATGTGGGAAACCAGATTTAATGAGGTATTTCATTGGGCCTACATAAAATGCAATTCTAAGTAAAAAACATGTATCAAAGCACAGCGTACGTTCTTTAAGACAAATGAATTCCGAATAAATTCCATAGATGAAGACAATAGTGTTATGTTTTATAGTGTTTTCACACATCGAGGGAAATAAATATTTTTGTATTTGTCAACCGATTTTCAAAATATAACTTTTTGTTTCTTAGTTACATCATTTTCAAGCTATCTCGCCAGGGGTCGGAGCCAATTTCCAAAATTTTCAGGATCAAAAAACGAAAAAAATTGGAAATTGACTCCCCACGTTGATGGAAAAGTACTTACTTTTAAATATGTTTTAGATTTAATGTGTTTAATAGCCAACAGTTCGTCGGCAGCAAAACGTGGAACAGACAGTAGTTATAATGGAAGTGAGTACGCATTAAATATTAATACACGCTATATCAGACGACGTTTATGTAATAGTGCTTTGAATACATAGAACTGTAACTTTTACCGATAATGACAACTGTCATTTCTACCGACAGTACATGTACCTCACATGCTGCTCCTTTTGATAGTATTGTTGTCGAGTCCACTGACGTAATACGAGATACAGTAATGACCAGTAGCCTATTTCACCAACATTGCAAAGTATACTTTTATAAATTTATTAATTTTTATTATACTGAATTTATTACATTATCGCAGCTATTTTGGCTTTGATAATGTGATAAATTCAGTATAATAATTCAGTATACTTTTAATCATCAACTATATGCAGTCGTTCTATGTGACATAATGCATTTCGGAAAAAATAAATGATTTCTTCCTGAAAGTATGCTTTGCTAGATAAGTATACTTTGCAATGTTGGTGAAATCGGCTACAGGTGACCCATGTGTCAATAATGTAAGCTTTGCCTTCACATAGCCATGTGTACGACATTGAAATGTAGTACGCATGTCTAATTGCCTGAATGAATATGGTAAATAAAGATGTGCTTTTAAATCTTTAGAGATTTCCCATTTCTTCACCGACAGATATATGAGCTGATCCAGGACACGAAGGAGCGGCCGGGTATACGGATCATCATCACGGTCAGACACCAGATCCTGGACCAGTGCGCATCCAGGCTGGCCAACTACAAACTATTCTCCAAGGATCGGTTCTTCGACATCGTCTCGTCTGGTATACAGTTATTTCATGGTCATTTTGGAACAGTCAAAACTATTGCAATAGTGCCTCGGGGCGTCCACAAGATACAATGAACGTCAATTTGGGATAGGGCTCATCGACAAATCGAGATATAAATTTTATAGAATTTTATGACGTAATCTTCGAAAAGTTTATGACGTCATCAACTATTACGCCATGAATTTTAGGTGTGAAGATATGTTTGACTATTGCACAGGCACGCGGAATTATTGCCCAGGCACATGAAACTGTTTCCCAGGCACCAGGGAATTAGTCAAAACTGTGTAATATCAACTTAGATAGGGAGTTGGGTAGTAATACGTTTTATCTGTGCGTGGTATGGATTACCGTTTATAGAATGCAGAAGAAGATCAATGTGAGGGATATATAGCCGATAAACAACTATATTTATCGCCTGAAATTCGTCAAAATGTACTCGTGATTACTTTCAAATTGACAGAATTAATAACTTCTCCAATTTATAAGCTACTAAGCAATTTTTAATCATTGTCTGTCTTCGAGAAATTGTTTTCATGATAATGCATATACACATGTACATGTATATAGAGGATATTCCATCGTACATGTTTGTGCTTAAATAGCGTGAAATAAAACACGAGTGTACGTCGGCTGGAAGCGGAAGCAAACGTACACGAGTGTATTTTTTCAAGCTATTCAAACATCATATTTATTACATTGTTGGTGGTGATTATTAATAATAATAATAATAGTATGTCAATGAAGATCATGTCACTGAACATTCATGTGTAACATTTTCAGAAATGATAATAACAGGACATTTGTTCCTGAATACTTTTATTGGACACACACGCAGATTTTACATCTTAGATACAAGTAGTCATGTATTCATGTGGATCGAGGTTTGAATATAGAGATTTGATATGCATGATGTGGTATAATATACTGTTATTTCATGGTCATTCGAGGAACAGTCAATTCTGTTTCCCAGAGTGCTTTAGTGCATCGGGTCGTCCACAGCACCGACTGTTCCCCGACTGTTCTCCGAATGACCACGAAATAATTATTTTACTACGCAACCTGCGATGCACTGTATGTGACACAATGAACGTGCATTTAGCGGGAAGCATCGACTGACCGATCTAAATTACTTTGAAATTTCATCACGTAATCTTCGCGAACATTTATGCAGAATCGCAGACACGTCAACACTATGTAATATCAACTTATATAGGGAGTTGGGTAATAATATTTGATAAACGTTTACAGATTTTATAAGAATCGAGGCTATTCCAAAATGTATTGTTACATGACTGCCGTTGTTCGAAACCGCTCACAGCCTTGTTCAAACGTATAGCGCGTGCTGTTTGACCATGGCCATTCCGGGGCCAAGCCAACACCTAAGTAATGCATGTGTCTCATGACGTTACTAGAAGGCGCCATTACGTCACCAACCTAGTTCTCAACGGTCGCACTGAACTTTTTTAATTGATGCGGCTGCATTACGCAGCCCTGGAATATGTATGTGTAAATCGGCTGTTTGAATGGAGCAGATTATCAAAGTACCGAAGTACTGCACATATTCTCAAATTGCATGATTCCGACGGAAATGTAACAATAACGTTCGACCATGTCCAGCCGTGGGTAAACGTTTGTCGTGACATTCGGAAACTGTTTGAACCCGCGGCCTACGGCCTAAGGGTTCAAACAGTTCCCTCCTGCCACGGCAAACGTTTACCCACAGCTGGACATTTTCGAACCTTATAATAACATAGATATGGACCATTAATCATATTTGCCACATGTCTTTCCAGAGTTGTACTATGCGGAGAAAAGAGCAATGCTGAGTCGCCACATACTGGCTCAGAACAGAGCCCTAGCAAAGGCGGATATCGATAAAAGCGCGAAGTCGCACACGTCCCGCCTAGGTTTCCCACAATGCTGTGCACTTTACGTATCCAGAGAGGGATTTAGGAATCTTGGCGCGCAATTCTTTGAAACTCCCGCCGAGAGTCTCCTAGCCGAGTTGAACAGGATATTCGAGGATGATAATTACGGGTATCTAGCTCTGACGACGCTGGTGTTCCAAAAGGACGGGATACTATATGTGGACAAATTAGAGGTATAATATTAAGGTGACAGTCGAATACTTATAGGTTATTTGATTTGTATGTGGATATATGCACGAGTTCCGCAGCGTGCGATATTGCGCGACATTAGGAGCGCAATATCGTTGCACGGCGGAACGAGTGGCATATATTCACATGCAAATCAATATTTATTATATACGCACATCACTCTCAAATTATATGTGCCTCAACACATATACCAAATACAAATAAAATAAACAAATTGGTTGTGATTTAGCAGGAACTATTGTACAAGGAGAAAATGTAGCTCGGAACTGACCAGTATGAACTCACATGACGTCAATATGCATTCCCTTGTGTTTCAATTAGAAACGAAAGTAGGTATATAATACAGCGACTAACTCTGCCAAAGAGATGCATCTTTTATTCCACTGAACCAATCAAGTATGGATACCTTTTTGAGAAAATCAGAGCAACATTATCAATGTCTGCAATAAATTGCAGTAAAGCTTGATAAGCTAACCATGTACAATATATAATGTGTTGGTTTGCCTAAAACAATCATATTGTGTACTACATATTCGTCATTCCTTCAGTTAATTCCATAAGCGATAAAAAAAAATAGGCGGTTATGAGCAATTAACTTTTTCTACCATATTATGAGACGCGTTAATACGTTTTGTTTTAATATGTATACTCCTACATTGTGATAACTGACCTGTCACAATAATCCGCTATGCTCACATGTGACCCATGGTTTTGGCTCCGTTAAATAAGCCAAATCTAGTACAGTGTGGCGGCTTTAGAACGTCTCCAAGTACGTTCTTCAAGTGGTTATTAAAGTGGAACCTCTCCAAACCGGACACCCTGGGAGGTCCCTAGGGTGTCCGGTTTGGAGATGGTCCACTGTAAATCAGACAAGTGAGCACTATTTTTTTGCAATCGTGAAATCATTGTAATCAGAGTTACATAACAGCGAAACACATCGAAGGTAAACATCTATATTTTCCCGAGTGTCCGGTTAAGATGGGTTCCACTGTATTTATCCAGTCAAAACAGTGCGAATGTGCCGGGAAACACAGTGCCGTGAAACATTTTTGATATCCTGTCAATACGACCTAATCACTGCGTATGAATATGTGCGGTTCGATTCTACGATTTTGAGGAGGCGGCTTGGGTTATTTTTTGCATGTTAAAGCTATTTGTAGCGTTGACGGGATAACTAGAATAGTATGTTAGTGCTGTGAATGGGAAAACATATCTGGCGCGGCACGGAAATGGGATGGGCTCGGCAGAGCCTCGCACATCCCGTTTCCTAATATGTGCCAGATATGTGTTCCCATTCACGGAAGTAACCTACTATCACGACTGTCATTTCCACAGATGCGCGCATTGTCCCTACTCTGAAATTACCATTGTCCTATTTGCATTCGATTTCGCCTAAGTGGGTGCTAGGAGCCGTTTGTGCCATGGGCTGTGACAATACTTGTCATGTGCGTGACACAAACAAACAAGTGCAATACAATCGCACTTGCAATGTATTTCTGGCAGTCGTGTTCGCCGATTATCATGGCTTTCTTCAGTTGTCGTGTATCATGTCGTGTGTTTGTTATGATGCCCTTTGTCACACGAGTCCATGCGTATCCATCCTTCCTCCATCTTGTTCTCTATTTGTTTATGTCTTCTTCATCGTTCAATAATCTCCATGAGGGATCGTAGCTAGTTATTTCCCTTTGCAAATCTATGTACAGATATCCGTTCCTATGCTGTATTTCAGCGTTTATTTCTTACTGAATAGCACACAAATTGAGTTTTACGAACTGATGAAGTTCCAGATCAGATTGCGTAGACATGTAGGGTGATTTGGATCAACACTAGTCGAAATCACTAAATTAACTCCTTTACACAGCAAATCATGCTACATTCGCTCTTCTTAAAAGCAATAAGGCTCTAAACTACACAATTGGGACGGGAGATATCTAGCTACGATCCTTCATTGCAGCAGTTAGACACAGATGCCCAGTTCAAGGACAAACTAATGGACCTGGCCTACCTCTGTCAAATTACCGAGACGGAGCATATCAACGCATTCGTACTGAACGCACTGGAACTGATGCGCCACTCCTTCGTCACGTACTACGAGGACCGTGACTGCTACACTTTCTCCCACGAAAGTATAATGGAAGCCATGATGGCCTCGTTTGGAGAACGACATCCGCAGGAAGTACTTGAAGGTAACTAGGCCTCGACAAATACACTCGTCTGCTCGAAATGGCTACTGAATTGTTAACCTACCAAAGTCCGCTTTGAGGGTCCGGTTTTTATTTGTTTCAAACGATGACTGACATAATGCAATACATGCATATATTAGGTAGATTGGTTATTACCCATTTCGGTAAAATACGATAGTAGGCTAGTGCTAATTTCAAGGACACAATACAACATTAATTATATTCATATATATATAGTATGCGATTAATGGAAACCCAACCAGGCCTAGTGCAAATAAAAGCAACACATTGTCTATGCGTGGACCTGTCTGCACCCGGCTGTCACCACTCGGTCGGTCCTTCATCCATCCGTTGATCGGTTCGTAAGTTAGTCGATTCATTGGCCATTCACTAATTATTGGTTAGTTGATTTGTATGTGGAATTCCGCAGCGTGCGATATAGCGCGACTTTATGAAACGAATGGCATATATCCACATACTAATAAAATAGCCTTGATATTATATACGTACATCACCCGTAATGTATATGCGCCTGGCAGAAAATACAACATATAAATCAAATAAACACATTAGTGGTGATTGAGAAGGAACTATTTCGCCAAGTGAAACGTAGTTCCGGCACTGACCAATATGAACGCACGAGACGTCAATATGGAAAAAATATTGACGGCTTGCGTTACATTGTATTTCAATTGCAAAAAGAAAGTACGTATTTATCCCGTCAACACAGTGCGTATGTGCCGTGAAACACGGTGCCGTGAAACATTTTTGATATCCTGTCAATACGATTTGGAGATGCGGCTGGGGTTATTTGTTGCATTTTAAAGCTATTTGTAATGTTTACGGGATAAATAGAATAGTAGGTTAGTGCCGTGAATGGGAAAAATATCTGGCGCGGCACGGAAACGGGATGTGCTCGGCAGAGCCTCGCCCATCCCGTTTCCTGAGCCTTACCAGATATTTTTTCCCATTCACGGCACTAACCTACTATTCTCTATATAATAAAACAACAGTTCAACCAATAAAGTAATTATTTGGTCATTGATTGTCTAATATTTACACTGTCCTTGAATGCATAATGGAAACGCCCATTCAAAGTAATGTGTTCATATCCCAGTACATTACATTAACCCCACGTGACGTCACTCGACTTTGTTGATTCGTTAAAGTTTTTTTGAGTTCATTAGATTAAATGACGTTCTAATGCACTCTATAAATATCACGCAATCTGATTGGCTGATTGGCACATTACAGGTATATCATTGTTGATGAACGGTCGCAAATTATTTAAATAATGTATTCCTACGCCAATACTAAGTTTGAGGTCGGTCAATTTACTCTGCCACATAATGACCAACCAAAACATGGGGTAACTCACATAAAATGTCCCAAGTGGTATTCTGGTATTATTGTCAAAGACACAGATGGCTTGCATCTGAAACGTCCTGGTCCGAAACTTCCTGGTGACCTGGTCCGAAAGTTGCATGGTCCGAAGCGTGTGGCGAAAAAATATTGCAAATATATCACCGTTGATCATGTTTCATATGTTTTGGCAGTAATAGATCGTTCACACAAACAGAAAGTATGTATCCTGTTTAATCTTGCATCTCAAATGGTAGTATATCACGAATGATTAGACGAGTTATCACAATATTTATCAACATCAGAATAGTTTGACAGGTGGCCACCATTGAAATATTGTTGCTAAGAGATCGCACTGGAGTGACATTAAAAGCGCAAAGTAGTAAATAAGGCAATTACAATTCTTAGGACGAATTTATTGCTTTCATTATTGAAAAATAATGAAATCAGCAACATAAACTTATATACATTCATGCAAAATCGCTAATATCTTGTAATTGTGTTGGAACAGTTTTTTTCGTAGAAAATATTATTTGTGTGATCCTTCCGGTATGACCTGTTCAACCAGCTTGCAATCCGGTACTATTTTCCAACTAGACTCGATAAAGCTTGCAAAACAGTAAAGGGGTGCATTAGAAATAGGTTAACCGCATTGTAATTTTGAAATTTGCAGCGTATATCAGAAAATGATAGGTCGGAAAACATGTTTAATGGCTCCGCTAGCGCGTCGCCATTAAACCGATTTTCCGACCTATCAGTTTCTGATATACGCCGCAAATTTCAAAATTGCAATACAGTTAAACCTATATTCATCGTCGTTGTCAATAACGTCACGCTATTAACCGGCAACGTTGCTGTTCCATGAATTGCGACAAAACGACGCAAAACAATAAGATTCCTAATGTGTACGCCCTATATGGTTATTTACATCTTTGAAATTATCCGAAAATGCAGTGTAAATATAAGTAATAAAACCAAGGGCATTTAGGTTTACTGTATTATGAACAACACTTTAAACAGACCAACTGTTGTTGATAATACAGTAAACGCAACAGCCCATGCTTTTATTCCTTAATAAATATCAGGGTGTTCGCTGTCCTTCCTGATGGATTTCGTTGGCACGGACACAAACTACGGTGATACTAAGGACGAAATCTTCCTCATGCGGGTTAAGAAGCAGAATTTCAGCATCCTCGCAAAAGTATTTGAACACTATATCCTGAAAGGAGAAGCGAAGCGCATCTCGCAACATCGGGCAATGCATGATACTAGATTTCTGGAGTTTTTCTTCGAAATTGTCCAGAAACGGGAGAAGGTATTTGAGATATTACTCAGTGCGGATAACAACTTCCGACAGACGCGTTTTCCCGATCGCAAGGTGGGACTACTTTATGGGGCCGTGGATCAGGAAGTTCCCAATTTGGACCTTGTGGCTCTGATACTGAAAACAGGTAAATATTGATAATATATGTTGTTGAAAATAGCGTAGACGTGTTGCATCATTACACATCGTCATTAGGTAACGCCATGTGATGTACTTCGACGGATGTAACGTCATCGATTATTGTCTTTTAAATAGAGAATAGTAGGTTAGTGCTGTGAATGGGAAAAATATCTGGCAACGTGCCGCGCCAGATATGTTTGCACATTCACGGCACTAACCTACTATTCTATTTATTCCGTCAACACCGCACATATTCATACGCAGTGATTAGGTTGTATTGACAGGATATCCAAAATGTTTCATGGCACCGTGTTTCATGCCCACTCAGTAGACACAAATGTTCTGTATAGGAATTTAATAACTGTATCATTGTGCCAGTATTTCACCAGTTCTAAAATTTACGTGATAGTGACACGCGGTGGTATCATGTTATTTTCATATGTAAATTTGGCATGCTATATTTTAATTATCTATACTAATTAAATGCGTCACCTGAAAACATAATATTTTCGACATATTATAAAGTATGATCATTGCACATCAGCAAATAAATACAGAGAATAAATAGTAATGTCCATTAACATTTTAAGGAAACACGGTTATCGCCCCTGATATGTGGTTTACTATTTTAAGTGAAATTAAATCTGTGTGCTACGATTATGTTATGTAGACGTCGTCTACGTTTCAAAACCACAGGAATTTAAACAGAGGGTCAGTATGTTGGTGTCGTATTGGTATTTTGGTGGACTTTGTGTAGATTTGGTAGGATTTTGTTGGTTTTGTGTAATTTACTTTGTGCAACTACTAATACTCAATCATTACACACGAAATAAATCATAAATTGTCTTCATATTCACCGTTCCGAACGTTTGGACCCCCTTATACTGTCAAAATACCCACAAAGGCACATATAGTTAACGTGTAATTCGCGGGAAGTGACGTAAATTGTATTTTGGTAACAATGCACCCAAACAACTACCTATACCGAAATAACCCATAAAACACCGAGCTATGAACCGATCTTCAAGAATCTGTGTTCAAAACCTGATCCTTTGAAATCACAGGTGAAAACACATTGCAGGGATGGTACAATTATTAATATTCCCTGTTCCCTTCAAGTACGCGTACAAACCTACAGAAAGTGAGTGAAATAAGAAGTGCCATGTAATCAAACACCGCCACTAAAGCCTCATGATAATGGGCGTTTATTGGCGGCTTTTGGTTTTTGTGGTAATGTTTATTTAATGATTTGCATTTAGTGGCGGTTTTTGGTTTTCATTGCAGTTTTAATCTAAGTTTTAATCATTGTACATCCCTGCTACGCGTTATTAATCTGTGTTTGAAACAGGTGTCCATAAAGGAAAGACAAGCGAGAAATGGTGTCGAGAAGAGCTAGAGGGCGCTATCGAGGTGGCCGTTCGACGGGGGAGTTATGGGATATACATGGCGCTCATTGAGTTTGGCGTCGAACTGGCCGATGTACTACTTCAAGAGGAGAAATTTCTCGTCTCTGCGGACATCATCAGAGATATTATAAAGGTTTGCTTTGGGTTTAGAGAATAGTAGATTAGTGCCGTCCGTGAATGGGAAAAAATATCTGGCAAGGCTCAGGAAACGGGATGGGCGAGGCTCTGCCGAGCACATCCCGTTTCCGTGCCGCGCCAAATATGTTTTCCCATTTACGGCACTAACCTACTATTCTATTTATCCCGTCAACACCTACAAATGGTTGTAAAATGTAAAAATATAACCTCAGCAACCGCACAATATTCATACGCAGTGATTAGGTCGTATTGAAAGGATATCAAAAATGTTTCACGGCACCGTGTTTCACGGCACATACGCACTGTGTTGACGGGATAAATTTGTTCTATTACACACCCGCATGTATGCTTATAGGGGCGGATCCCCGATTTAGATCTAAAGGCGATTATTATTTATTATGTTCATGTTTGTTTCATTATTTCGATATCTTTTGTATTGAGTATTATGAGTATATACTGTGCCCATTCAATCATTAAATAGTAGCCACCATCTATTATTGTTGGGCACATTCATTCATTAAATACTGGTCATAATGTCAGTATTATTGGGAATTACTTTGACAAGCATTTTTTCGAAAATATTTTCTCACATGCTAGACAATAGGCTGAGGAAATGGTCGGAAGAAAATTCCCTCTTGTCCAGCTCTCAATTTGGTTTCAGAAAGAATAGGAGTACAGTCGACTGTATTTTTATACTGCAATCCATAATAGAGCGAGTAATTAGGAAACGAAAGAAGTTATACTGCGCATTCGTAGATTTCCAAAAGGCATTCGATATGGTATACCGTAATGGTATTTGGTACAAGTTGAATGACCTAGGGGCATCATGTAAATTTGTACAGATGATGAACAAAATGTATCAATCAGTTAAAGCTTGTATCCGTTCTAACGGTAGAATGTCTGATTTCTTCGATAGTAGTGTAGGCGTGAAGCAAGGTGAGCCGTTATCTCCAATATTGTTCCTCAATCTTCATTGATGATATGGCTGAGCATTTACGCAACAACACAGAGGCTGACTTTGTTACCATCGAACAGATGCAAATATTTCTCCTACTGTTTGCTGATGACACTGCTCTATTTGCTGAAACGGAGGAGGGTCTGCAAATGCTTGCTAAACGGTCTACACGACTATTGTAATAGATGGGGCATTACCGTAAACATAGGTAAAACAAAGGTGGTCGTGTTTCAGGGTAGTAACAGGCACTGTAACACCCAGTTTAAATACGCAAACACTTTATTAGAGAATGTGAACAGCTTCACATATTTGGGCATTACATTATCATCAAATGGTAAATTTTTCCAAGCACAAAAAACATCTGTCTGAGCAGGCTACAAAAGCAATTTTTTCACTGAATAGTTTATTTGACAAGGTTCAACTCACAATTACAGATAAGTTACATTTATTTGATACGATGGTGCTGCCTATCCTGGAATACGGGTCTGAAATTTGGGGATTTCATAGTGCTCCAGATATAGAGATAGTGCATCTAAAGTTTCTGAAACAGATCCTTAAAGTGCGAAATCAAACATGCACACTTGCTATATATGGAGAGCTAGGTCGCGTCCCACTAGTGATCAAGCGTAGAGAGCGCATTTTGAAATACTGGCGCAGAATTTTGTTGACAGATAACTCATTGCTTTCGCATGTATTTGAAGCTGATGTGACCACTGCAATATCGCCATGGGTGTCTAATGTTAAATCACTTTTAGAAACAATCTAGGTTTCTCATATCTATGGAATACTCAGGAAGTATCTCAACCTCAATTAAATATGGTTATACATAGACTATATGACCAATACTTACAGGGCTGGTTCAGTGATGTCGCAAATTCTCCCAAACTTTCAACATATAGAACCATCAAAAGTGGGTTTTCTATGGAAAAGTATTTCAAAACAGTAGAAAATGACAACTTTCGGATTGCTCTAACACGATTCCGTTGCTCTGCACATTCACTTGAAATTGAAGAAGGGCGGTTTCGTCACATTGCTAGAGAAAATCGCTTGTGCCGGCTCTGTAACATGAATGTTATTGAAAATGAATATCACTTTCTTCTTGTCTGTCCATTCTATACTGTATTGCGAAGAACACACCTACCTCGTTATTATTGTAGCTGGGCGAGTACGACTAAATTCACCGCTCTAATGACAACAGAAAATGAATCTCTATTGAAACGCCTTTCAAAATACTTGTACATAGCCACAGATACTAGAAATAATCATCTCAGTTCGATATAGGTTTGTAAGCGGTATCAATATTACGAAGCAAATGCGGAATATTAATCTGCATCTGCTCCGAAATGTTCATACAATTATCTTAACTTTTTAATAAATCCCGTGAAGTTTGAATTTCCAAAGAATCGTCTTGCTTAAGACGATTCTGTGGAACATCAAACTTTACCTTAGTTTCGTGTACATTATCAAATATGTTTACTCCTATTAACACTGTTTACAATGACTTGATTGCTTGCGACATGGAATGGCTGTGTGTGTGCTGGTTGTGGTCTGTTGCATCAAGTGCGGTTCGTTATTGCTGTGATAGATTCATACACCGTAGCATAATGCACAGCCTTTGCATGTTAATAGCAATATAATATTATGTCATCACTTGTACATTTTACACAGTGTTAACATTGTGTTTTCATTGCTCTTCTCGAACCGTCAAAACATCTAAATACGGCGAGAAGCACGTTGTGCTTAACTGCTAATAAATTGAATTGAAATTGAAATTGAATTGAGTATTGTTCCCATTCATTCATCAAATTATAAGTGGTCCCAGTATTATTTTTGTTCCCATTCATTCATTCATTAAATAGTGGTCCCAATAGTATGTGTGTGCCTATTCAATCAGTAACCATTTGAACCCGAATGCCCGCTGTATCGGTTTATGCAAACAGTGTAGATCCAGATGAGCCGGCTCGTAACGAGCCGTCTCATCAGGATCTGCACTGTTTGAAAGTAATTTTCATACTTTTGAGAAAAACAAATACCCCCTTTTTATAAATGGAATAGTCTGAAAATAATTTTGCGATGATTGGATTGGTTGCAAAACGAATATATCGCAGCCCATTCAGTTACTTAGGGGTGAAATAGTTAAATAGTTAAGTAACTTAAACAAATCGCTTCGGGGATACAACTGTGGGGTTTGTTTGGTATTCGCAACTAATGGCTATATTCATTGTCACCCGAGTACCATTTTATACATACATGTAAATATTTATTCCAGAGAAGACACTGGAGTGACGAGCAAAAGGACATTGCTCTCGTGCGAGCGTCCAGGGGACTCCGACCGGAAAGCCAGGACATCGTCACCATTCTCCTACAAGAGGGCGCTGCGGTGAGTAGCGTTCGGGCTGGTACCACCGCTCTATGCGAGGCCGTGAAATCCGGGAAACCAAAGACGGTGGCGCTGCTATTGTCGTCTGGCGCGAGCGTTGATGATAGAGACGCGACTCAGCAGACGCCGCTTCACCACGCCTGTGATTGGAACAACATCGAGGTGGTGAAACTTCTGCTGAAGAGGAACGCAGACGTGAATGCTCGAGACTCGCTCGGATTCACACCGTATTTAGTAGCAGCCGGTTGGGGAAGGGAGACAATTATGGAGCTAATGCTGAAACGGAAAGTTAACCCCCTTGTCACCGATGACCAGGACAATAACGTGCTGCATATTTGTTCGGCGAACGGGCAGACGAAAATGATGCGAATGTCAATGGAGGCGTATCCTAAGGAGATGAATTCTATTCTAATATCGCGCAATCGTCATGGATGGACGCCATTGGATTTCGCGTTGAGGTGTGGCCATCTCGGAGTGACTAAGGTACTTATTTACACAATACTGAAAACACACTCACTGAAAGCGAATCCGAAGACGTTTGTGCACACGCGATTTTATGTTGTAAAACTGGAGGATTTCGAGCTGTCGGAACGCTTTCAGTACCGGTTCCTGGATAGCAACAGTAGACGCACGTGCTTTCAAATGCCGCGCGGGAATTGGTTTATTCAGGCGGGAAATCGGGAGGAGTATGAGCAAGTTCGCCAGTTCTCCATTAAATTCGAAAGCAAGTTACGTCAGTGCCTCGCTAAATCATAAATCTGTTTAAAATCACATTCTGTCTTAGCGTGCCTTCATACGAGTGTCTTCAAATGAGTACAGCCACATTTGTGGCAATGTCTGAATAAATGGGGTTTATGTGATTTGTGGCCAGTGTAGCTCTGATCAAATACCATACTCATGTAGGATGATAACGCTCTATATTGCTTGTTAGAAGCATGACAGATGTTTCATTGATGGAATGCGACCCGTGCAGATATACACGGGTAGCAAAACTGATAAACCCCATTTCTCCAGTCACAGTCACATTTGTATTTAGTAACGTGATAATATTTATCCGTCTTAAATAATGAAAGTGAATTGGCATGTACATGTACATGCTGACACAAATCCGTTCATCTTCAGCATCACTAGCACCATGTAACTGGCTTACTATGTGTTATGTCTCATAAATCTATGGAACGCCACATGTACATAAGCTCAAATAATTAATGCTAGCTCTAAATAATTAGGGCTAGCTCTAGATATTAAGAGCTAGCATTAATTATTTGAGTTCATGTAGATGTGACGTTGCTGAAAAGCTGAATCTACATAATCTCAAATAGTTATTATAGGAATGAATGGCTGTTTTGATCGGGGTATAAACTTGGAAAAGTCGCGGGAATACTGGACGAAGCGATAAAAAATTACAATTTTCGAAAAAAAATTAAGAAAAAGAAGATTTTTTCCTCTTTTTTTTTTAAGGCCTCGTCCAGTATTCCCGCGACTTTTCCAAGTTTATATCCCCGATAAATTCAAAAAAAATGCCATTCATTCCCTATAATTCCAGCATTTGAAATAAATTCATCAAGAAAATGTGTTTATTTTCCGTTTTCTTAAGAATTATTTTAACTGCGCCTCACGGTTACGGAAAGTAGTTCGGCGTGGGAGTTTACTGGGATATAAATTTTGGACAGAAACTTGCTACGGGCCAATCAAATGTTAGGGAATTGTGTAAATATTTTTGTGCTGGAATTATCTATACGTACTATACCAATACTATACGTATACTATACCAATACGATATGTTTTCTATACGATATGCATATAATATAAACGTACGGTATGTTTGTACCGTACATACCAACCAATTTGTATCGTACAAACATACCAGATTATGGTATATTCATACCATATCCGTACGGATATATCGTATATACGAATGGATATCGTATGTTTGTATAATATTCGTATAGTACGTTTGTACTATACGATGATACGGTACTAACATACCAATATTATATGATCATACGATATGCTCATTAAATATACCAATACTATACGATTACGATATGTATACGATATTAGTATATACAAATAGGTAAGGAGCAGAAAAGCGCTACTGTAGTATTAAATATTTAGAGCTAGCTCACATTGATTTCGAGAGCTCTTCAAATGAGTTAGAGCTAGCCCTAAATATTTAATGCTATCTCTCATTATTTAGAGCTGGTATTAATTATTTGAGTTTATGTAGATTTTGCCTTCCATACAAATCATGATGGCAAGCAAGCATATGCCACATTGGCATGTACAACAGCCTCGCAATTCATGTATTAAAGGTACATGCCCGCTCAGTAGGCACAAACTCTGCTTTATAGGAATTAAATAAGTGTATAATTGTGTCACTATTCCACCAGTTCTAAAACTTACGAGTGCCCGCTATACAGATGTAATAATTTAGTAATATTTATTTTACTGATAGTGACGCGCGGTGGTATCAGGCTATTTTCATATGCAAATGAGGCATGCTATTTTTTAATTATTTATACTAATTAAATGCGTCACCTGAAAAAATAATATTTTCGACAGATTATAAAGTATGATCATTGCACATCAAAAAATAAATACAGATAATAAATAGTAATGCCCGTTAACATTTTAAGGAAACACGGTTATCGCCCCTGATATCAGTATGGACATTTACGTCTGAATATTAAATGTATAATAATGCCAATCAATACGTGGGGTAATGGTGAATGAGTGTTTATTTTGCCAGAAAAAATGTCTCAGGTCATGTCTCTGATATAAACAACAGTTTGTGCCTACTGAGTGGGCATGTACCTTTAACCCTTTGAACCCGAAAGCCCGCTATATCGGTTTATGCAAACAGTGCAGATCCAGATGAGTCTCATCAGGATCTGCACTGTTTGAAAGTAATTTTCATATTTTCACCCGGAAGTAACTCACACGGACTATTTCATGTTAAGTTTGTGACTGTTCCATTTTCTTGCCAGAAAATGTCTCAGGTCATGTCTCTGATATAAACAACATGTTGTGCCTACTGAGTGGGCATGTACCTTTAACCCTTTCACCCGGAAGTAACTCACACGGACTATTTCATGTTAAGTGTGTGACTGTTCCATTTTTTTGACAGAAAATGTCTCGGGTGATTTATCTGATATAAACAACATGTTGTGCCTACTGAGTGGGCATGTACCTTTAACCCTTTCACCCGGAAGTAACTCACACAGACTATATCGTGTTAAGTGTGTGACTGTTCCATTATGCAACAAAATCAAAAGAGCATCCACAAATGGTGCCAATTCATTGTATTCGTTACGAGCCGGCCTATCATGGTCTACATTGAACTCTTAGGACAGAGGTTACCACAATGCTCCAGATCTAAAGCTGCGTATTTGCGTAAATACCCAATAATTAAAAGTGCCAAACACCCAATTGAAATCAGAAGTAGCGAGTATCAAAAAGCAATAAAGATTTCGTGGTACCTTTATCATGCTGCAGAAAAAAATAAACAGACCACAATTATAGCATATTTTTCTTATTTTCCATGAAAACACATCTTGGTATTTCATTAGAATTGTCTCCAATGAGACAATTATAATGAAATGCCAACACATGTTTTTATTTCGAAGCAAAGTATTCAATAATTGCTGTCTGTTGATGTGTAAACAGTAGTGTGATTTTATTTTACCCAATTAAAATTTTGAAATACCCAATTGCTTTAGAAATGATGGAGTGACAATACTCAATTACTAATTTCTTATCTGGAGCCCTGGAGGTATGTAGTGTTACAATGGTTTTGAGAACGCATACTTATAGGTTATTTAATCATCTGTATGTAGATATATGCACGAGTTCCGCAGTGTACGATATTGCGCGACTGCAGGAGCGCAATATCGTTGACGGCGGAACGAGTGGCATATATCCACATGCAAATCAAATAAAAAAAATTGTTAGTATTAGTATATACGTACATCAGGGGCGGATCCAGGATTTCAGGTTGCGGGGGGTGACGGGACTTCTTAATTGAAGTACTATACTTTACTATATTTTCGAACTAGCACCGTTTCTTCGTCGACCAAGCGGAGCTGGGGAGAGTGCTAGGTGGTCCGGCGGTATGCCCTCCGGAATATTTTGATATCTACAACCCATTTTGCTGCGTTATGGCGCATTTAAGAGCAAAACTATATTTACTCGCTAAATAATGTGGGGGGGGGCGCCGGGTTTTTCCCTTCGTGAATCCGCCCTTGTACATCACTCTCAATTTATATGCGTCTCGCAAACTATACAAAATATAAATAAAATAAACAAATTGACGGTGATTCTGAAAGGTGGAAAGTCTAATATGAACTCACGAGACATCAATATCATAGACAAATATTGACGGATGGCGATCCATTGTGTTTCAAATTGGAAACGATAGTACATGTACGTATATAATAATCACACGTATATGATTATAACATTTCTTATTTTCGCATGTCCATATATATTTCACAATGCATGGGATTATATTATAAGTGTATATACAATGTATGTAATAAATAATTATCACGTCAACACAGTGCGTATGTGCCGTGAAACACGGTGCCGTGAAACATTTTTGATATCCTGTCAATACGACCTACTCACTGCGTATGAATATGTGCGGTTGCTGGGGTTATTTCTTTGCATTTTAAAGCCATTTGCATGTGTTGACGGGATAAATAGAATAGTAGGTTAGTGCCGTGAATGGGAAAAATATCTGGCGCGGCACGGAAACGGGATGTGCTCGGCAGAGCCTCGCCCATCCCGTTTTCTGAGCCTTGCCAGATATTTTTTCCCATTCACGGCACTAACCTACTATTCTCTATTTATATTTCTGATGTTGCAGATCTTGTGTTATATGACAATTAGTAGACTACTGTCCGTTTCACTAAACCTGCCCAAAAGTTACGGCTTTATAAATAATGCAAAGACAACATTTATTCGATAATATTACATTTTATCAAAATTTAGAAATTACCATTCTTTTTATTTCGTAAAGTTTTGTCAAATATTGATTTTATTACAAAAAAAAATATTTCTCTATGGGAATTGAACATGGGGAAAAAGATGTGGAGAACCTGGAGAAGGAGTCGAAACGAAAAAAAAATGGAAATTGACTCGGAGTTGACTAGATTGCTTAGAAATGATCTTACTGATAAAACAAAAAAAATGAAAATAGGTCCACTATTTCTGAAATTGAAAAACAAACCACATGTTAAATCATCATAGACCACATATTCACTGTGAATGTCTATGTGGATTTAACATGGGGAAATTTGTTTCGTAATAAAATATAGGGTTAACTGTATTGTAATTTTGAAATTTGCGCCGTATATCAGAAAATGATCGGTCGGAAAATCTGTTTAATGGCAACGCGCTAGCGGAGACATTAAACATGTCTTCCGACCTATTATTTTCTGACATACGCCGCAAATTTCAAAATTACAATGCGGTTAACCTATTTCTAATGCACTCCTTTACTGTTTTGCAAACTGTATCGTGTCTAGTTGCTAATCGTACCGGATTGCAAGCTAGTTGAGCAGGTCATACCGGCCGGGACGTATCACACAAATAATATTTTCAAAGAAGAAAATAGTTCCAACACAATTACAAGATATTAGCAATTTTTGCATGAATGTATATACGTTTATGTTGCTGATTTCATTATTTTTCAATAATAAAACCAATAAATTTGTCATTAGAATTATAATTGCCTTATTTACTACTTTGCGCTTTTAATGTCACTCCAGTGCGATCTCTTAGCAACAATATTTCAATGGCGGCTGCCTATCAGACTTCCTGATGTTGATAACTATTGTGATAACTTGTCTAATAATTCGTGATATACTACCAGTTGAGTTGCAAGATTACACAGGATACAGACTTTCTGTTTGTGTAAACGATCTATTACTGCCAAAACAAATAAAACTCGATCAACGGTGAGATATTTGCAATATTGTTTCGCCGTACGCTTCGGACCATGCAACTTTCGGACCTGTAGCCTATTTCATCAACATTGCAAAGTATACTTTACTAGCAAAGTATACTTTGAGTGAGAAATCATTTATTTTTCCTGAAATGCATTATTTCATATAGAACTAACAAATGAATATATTTCATGATTAAAAGTATGCAGAATTATTATACTGAATTTATTACATTATCACAGCCAAATTGGCTGTGATAATGTAATAATTTCAGTATAATAAAAATTAATCAATTTATCATAAAATTGAAAATTTCTCCTTCAAAGTATACTTTGCTGCTAAAGTATACTTTGCAATGTTGATGAAATAGGCTACAGGTCACCAGGACGTTTCGGACCAAGACAGCTGTGACTCTGTGACTTTGACAATAATACCATGCTACCACTTGGGACATTTTATGTGAGTTACCCCATGTTTTGGTCGGTCATTATGTGACAATAATTCCAGCACAAAAATATTTACACAATTCCCTAACATTTGATTGGCCCATAGCAAGTCTCTGTCCAAAATTTATATCCCAGTAAACTCCCACGCCGATCTACTTTCCGTAACCATGAGGCGCAGTTAAAATAATTCTTAAGAAAACGGAAAATAAACACATTTTCTTGATTAATTTATTTCAAATGCTGGAATTATAAGGAATGAATGACCTTTTTGTGGAATTTATCGGGGATATAAACTTTGAAAAGTCGCGGGAATACTGGACGAGGCCTTCCGGCCTTCGTCCGGTATTCCCGCGACTTTTCCAAGTTTATACCCCGATAAATTCCACAAAAAAGGCCATTCATTCATATAGTGTAAATTGACCGACCTCAAACTTAGTATTGTCGTAGGAGTACATATTGAAATAATTTGCGACCGTTCATCAACAATGATATACCTGTAATGTATGACCATCAGCCAATCAGATTGCGTGATATTTAAAGAGTGCATTAGAATCAAAATTGGACCAAATTTCGATAAATAAAGAGAATGCTCTTTCTTAACTTTTGATAAAATTAATATTATCGAAACACATATTATTTTTGCATTGCTGAAAATGCCGTAAAGTGTGGACAGGTTTTGTGAAATATACAGTAATTAAGTATTAAATGTATTATGATTTGAATACATAGTAGTTCTTATGGCATATCATTTGAGTTTTCTATCTACTAGCGGCAATATAATAACAACGGTTTGCAAGTGTCACGTTACTATGGTAACCGTAAGGTACACATCGTAGATTTCGTCTCACAACTGTGGCTGTTTGTGGAGAAATGGTACTTATTGACAATACGACCAGTGTAGGCCCAGTCCAGCCTGCACGCCAGCGCAGTCTGATCATCTGCGCAGTCTGATCAAGGTCAGCACGTTCAGTCAGCGAAACACATGACATACGTTTAACAAACAGTAGAGATACTTAAAATCAGACTGCATGAGTTGATTGAAAGCTAGACTGGCCAGAAATACCATAAGCCCCATTTTCTCAGTCACATACATCAGTGTTTTTGCAAGTGTCACGTTATGGACGAAACTGTATTGAAGTAACGTTACTTTAAACAATATTTTATTCGTCCAATACAAGTGATAAATGATACATGATAACTAATGGGATTTGACCGAAAGCAGAACTTATCGTGGTAACGTTCGTATCATATATCAGATGAACCGTGTCCTGTTTCGCATTTATAATCGAGACCGCGAAAATCACAACACGAAATCGAGGTGAAATCGCGAAAATGCGAGAACGCAAGTCGAGAACCTGAGATTGCAAGAACGCCAGGCGAGAATGCGAGATTTGATATCGCATTCAGGCCTCGCGTTCTCACGATTTCGCATTCTTACTATCTCGCTTCGCGTTCTTACGATCTCGCCTCGCGTTCTTACGATTTCCCTTCGCGTTCTCACAATCTCGTGTATAAATCGAGGATCGTCCATTTGACGCCATGAACATTGTCTATTTGACGCCGAGATATGACATGAATTATGTATATTTGACGCCGAGATATTACATGAACTTTGTCTATTTGACGCCGAGATATCACATGAACTTTGTCTATTTGACGCTAAACATCACGTGAACTTTGTCCATTTGACGCAGAGATATCACATGAACTTTGTCTATTTGACGCCGAGGTATCACATGAACGTTGTCTATTTGACGCTAGACTAGACATCACGTGAACTATGTCCCCTTGACGTTCGAGACATAGCGTAACTGTGTCCATCTGACGTCGAGACATCGCGTAACCGTGTCCATCTGACGTCGAGACATCGCGTCACTGTGTCCATCTGACGTCGAGACATCACGTATACTTTGTCCACCTGACGTCGAGACGTCACGTAAATTGTGTGCAGCTGACGTCGAGACATCACGGAAATTTTATGTATTTGACGCCGTGGCTTCACGTGAACATTGTCCTTTTGACGTCGAGACGTCACATGATCTTTGTCCATTTGACGTCGAGACAGCACGTGATCTTTGTCCATTTGACGCTGAGATATTAGATGAACTTTGTCTATGTGACTGTGAGACATCACGTGAACTATTTGACGCCGAGACATAAGGTAAACTTTGTCCACTTGATGTCGAGACATCACGTGAACTTTGTCCATTTGACGTCGAGACATCACGTGAACTTTGTGCATTTGACCCTGAGACATCACATGAACCTTCCATTTGCGATAGAGATATCGTGTCTATGTGCCGGTGAATCTAGTTCATTTCCTGCTAAAAACACATTCAAACATCGTTCGTTTGTGGCCGAATTTAGTACATCACTTGTGCTTTGCCCAATTGAAACTGAGACATCAAGTGAATCGCGTCCGTTTGAATTGCGTCCATTAGCCGGAGATTCTGATTCATTTCACATTTGAGAGTGGTCCATTTGTAGTAGAATTTTATACATTTGAAGAAAAAACACCGCCCACACAAGTTACGTCTGAATCTGTGACATCAGTTAAACTATGTTAATTTAAAACGGCGGATTTGCCTGTCTCTACAATAATGTCGTTTAACTCCAGTTTTACCATGCCCGAATCAGCATTAGTACCAGTTGGTAGGACAATGCCTAGCTCTGTATTGTGTGCCGTATTGTGTGCTGTCACCGTATGACGTGAACACGTTCCTTCTAAATCCTGCTTACACAAATCATCTGGCGTTTGTTGGTCATGTTCAAAGTTACTGTTATGTGCCTTACTGAGGTTCGTATTACATTCAGATTCCAAACCATCATGAGGTAAACACCTGGCGCCACAAACTGTGTTCTGATTCGACCTTTCTGTTGTCTCATCCTCCTGTTCTGCTTTTGTGTTAGCAATGCGAGATTGAAATCCAACCCCTACAACAATATTTCCTATCGCTGTGTGGACACCATCAACATTTCCATTGCCCATGTAACCAACGTCGAATCTAGCCCCGCCCACATGCATTATCATCTGTGACAGCATGTAAGATATACCGCCCGCCTCCGCCTCGGATCGATGCCCATATAATGTACTAAATGGGCGGTTCGAGTTCCAGCTGTTTATGATTGCTTCCTCGATTTCTCGCTTCGCTTTCATTCGCTGATGATATCTCCAAATAAAGGAGATGACGAGGAACGCGATCATGGCTCCGCACACGGCGATAGTTGGAGCCCATTTTAACGGCGACGCTTTGGTGGCTACGTCAGCCGTACTGGTTACGTTCTGAAATTAAAGCAGTGGGTGGTTAAAAGGGGCATTTAAGGATTTGTTTGAAGAAAAATACTATGAAACATAATACAAATATGTTTTCATCATGACACTGTGTAAACAGGTTTAATTGAAGATACTAGAACCGCTGGGTTGTTTTAATTTTCATCGATATCGGTACATAACAATCATATTTTCTATCTTATTGAACGCATGATACCTAAAAACACGTTTTTATATTTTGTTTTCTTCAAAAAAATCCTGATATGCCGCTTTAGTGTAGAATATGCTATAGCTGCAACAATTGAGACTACATAACGGTAAAACACATGTAGGTGCCTACCTGTGGACTTGGACATCAATACGGATTGATGATTGATTGGACATCACTAGTCGTCGTCTACAGTGTCGAATACCTTGCCAGTACTCGTATTTATCCCGTGCGTACGTGCCGTGAAACACGGTGCCGTGAAACATTTTTGATATCCAGTCAATACCATTTTTGCATTTTACAGCAATTTGTAGGTGTTGACGGGATAAATAGAATAGTAGGTTAGTGCCGTGAATGGGAAAAAATATCTGGCGCGGCACAGAAACGGGATGTGCTCGGCAGAGCCTCGCCCATCCCGTTTCCTGAGCCTTGCCAGATATTTTTTCCCATTCACGGCACTAACCTACTATTCTCTATCTATTTTCCTTATTTCTGAACCAAAGCATATGTTGTGACCACTCATTTGAACCGTCTCGGCGAGACGGTTCAAATGAGTGGTCACAGCATATACTTCTGATGAGAAATAAATAAATTCTAGAGCCTTGCCGGATATTTTTTCCCATTCACGGCACTAACCTACTATTCTCTATGTGTACGGTCTCAAAAGTGACACTTTACATTTGAATTTGCTGATGGTAATGTCACCTGTGTGTATGTACCTACTGTCTGTTCCACGTTTTGCTGCCGACGAACTTTTGGCTATTAAACACATTAAATCTAAAAAATATTTAAAAATAAGTACTTTTTTATCAATAACAAAAAAGTCGCCCTCCACAAAAGATTTTGTTTGGTGAAATTCCATCAAATATTGATTTTATTCCTATGGGACTTTAACATGGGGAGTCAATTTGCAAAACTTTTCGTTTTTTGATCTTCAAGGATAAACAAACAACAAAAATGATGTAATTAAGAAAACAAAAGTTAGATTTTGAAAATCGGTCCACAAATAAAAAAATATTTAAAAAATAATCTATTTTTAGCCCCCATGTTTTTTTGGGGAGGGTGACTTTTTTCTAAAAAAGTACTTGCTTTTAAATATTTTTTAGATTTAATGTGTTTAACAGCCAACAGTTCGTCTGCAGCAAAACGTGGAACAGACAGTAGTTTCTTTAATACATTTTGAATTATTCGCATAACATTATCTGTCCTTAAACAAGTGGTATATTTCAATTGCTCCGGGCAATTCTACCCGCCCACCCGTCGAAATATAAAACATAATACGTCCCGTTTCTATTTAAAACGGGCGTATAATGAGTGTAAATTTACCATGAAAACAATGTAGTTTGTTGGAGGGGGGTGTCCCCGACCAATCACAGACCTATTACGGGGAAAATAAAACATGTTTAAAAATGCTGGCAAAGTATATCTTGGCTAACAAATACGACAAATTGACACTAATCTTCCCCGCCTTTTTATATGCTATATCCCTTGATATAGCATATTATGTCACGCAAATGTCTATGGGACGGCGACCAAGAAAATAGTGCCCTGTGCCAACTTATCCTATGGCGTTTTGGTCTGTGTTGCTTTGTATCTAAAACTCAATATATACTATTCTCTATATTGTTCACAGTTTTGGGCACAGTTTATCAGTTAAATTCTGGAATATACGAATAAGGAATTTCGTGCGTATGAATACAGCAGCTATTATCTTTAGTTCTCACGGTTAGGTAGCAGTGACCAGTTAGCCGCCAGTTTCGTACAATTTATTCTGGGAGTTTCAAACAGTAATTTCTTCTAGAGAAAACGTATGGATGGGAATGGGTTTGCACAATCACAGTACATTTGGATGATGATTGAGAAAATATGCAACTTTCAGTCTCTAGTTCGGCAAGTATTAAGTTTTCATTACATTTCAGTACTTTGATTTAATGAGACAGCGTCAACATACCACGGTGGTCACGATCAACGTCATCTAAGAGGTTGTTCTCATATGCAAGCGCTTCACAATGTAGACTGGTTCCTGGTTCCCGGTTGTATTGATCTTCTAGGCTGCAAAATTATACAGAGTAACCACAGGTGGAAGACTCGGACCTATGACACCAAAATAATGCATATTAAAACAATCCCATTACCCCATCCACTTGGTCTCGTACATTACCATCTTCTATTTATAGAAGGTGGGTATAAATATGGCTATTATAGAAAGAGCCCTCTCTTTTGCGATTCGCACAAACACAATAAACATCGATTAAATGTATGAAATATGTCTCTGGCAATCGATAAAGGTATTAGGTGTGTGAATATACTCACTTCAAATCGCTGTTTCAAGTATTTATTGAGTTATTCGCGTTTTGATTACCCCATCCAAAGCGAAAGTTGCGTGTACGAAAGAATCTCACACAGAATCGGAGGCCGTCCGGCGTGGATTATCGGTCATATTTGGCCGATAGCTGATCGCCAGCTCAAACTAATGACGTGCACCATGACCATATACATTAGAAACTCCAACCATACAAAGTTCGTCCAATTGTGATCGTTCACCGATCTAAAAAACACGGTTTTGTCTAATTTCGTTCATTATCTGGAACCGGGTCAATGCACCATCTTCCATAATACAACCGGAAGCGTCTATGTAAAGAACATCTCTGATTGGCTAAATCTAAACGGTAATGACGTCATTCAACCTATTTCGGTATTCCGGAAGACATGATCTGATAGTACGCGAATCATGAATGAAAGTAGAAAAAAGGTGTTTTTTAGATCGGTGAACGATCACAATTGGACGAACTTTGTATGGTTGGAGTTTCTAATGTATATGGTCATGGTGCACGTCATTAGTTTGAGCTGGCGATCAGCTATCGGCCAAATATGACCGATAATCCACGCCGGACGGCCTCCGATTCTGTGTGAGATTCTTTCGTACACGCAAATTTCGCTTTGGATGGGGTTACGGGGCGCCATGCAGGACAGGTTAATTATGTGTACAAAACCAATTTTGTCCAGACAAAATTGAGTTTTGTAACACTAAAAATCACAAAATTCAATTCTGTGTCACAAAATTCAATTCTGTGTCACAAAATTCAATTGTGTCAATTCTGTGTCATAAAATTCAATTCTGTGTCACAAAATTCAATTCTGCATACGTTTCGTATACAAAATTCATTTTTGTTATAAACATGATAAAGGATTCAATTTTGTAAGACAGAATTGAGTTTTGTGAAGAAAATTCAGTTTTGTGGGACAGAATTCATTTTTGTCCACAAAAATTAGTTTGCGTAGGATAGTCTATATCATCTCTACGTTAATTGGTTGAGATCGGTCTTAGTCCATTTTACTAGATGGTGGAGTACACTTGCAGGTTTAAATATTTCAATGCGAAAATATAATCCAATATATCAATATTATACTTCTTTATGAACAGTTATTTTGGTTATATTATGATTACAAATGAGTGGTCACACCATATAAGCATATATACTTTGAAGGAGAAATAAGAAAAATATTCAGAATTTTCCCTCAATTATGTAAACAGGGTCAAATATAAAGTAGCCGGGACATAGCTAGACCTGAGAGCATGCCCATATATAGAGAATACCAGGCTAGTTTATTTTGATATCAAGTTTATCAGGCAAGGCTAGGAAACGCGTAGGAATTTCGAGGCTTGCCGAGGAATTCCTACCGTTTCCGAGCCGAGCCTGATAAACTTGATATTAAAATACACTAGTCTGGTATTCTATTTATCAGGTAACGTTTTATGCTCGAAAATGACATTATATGACGTCGTATTCTAACAGTAGATCCAACCTTGTGAAACAAATGGTATTGGAGCTGTGTCTACTAGTTGCGAAGTTACGTGTTCGCAACTATGTGTCTACATGCATTATTTACAGTATACATGTACACCATCTTAGTATCCATGGTATCTATACAAATACTACAAATGGTTTCCTCAAATGGCTCAATACACACATTCTGTTTATAAACACAGACAGCAGTCAGAACACAGGTCACAGCGCGTGTATTATTGATTTAACTGGGGCAGTTGTACCTTGCGATACACAATAAATGAGGTCTGTACTCGCGGGAGATCTACATGTACATGAATTATGTGTACAATTATAACGCAAATGAGCTTAAATACGAATTGGTTTGTCAACGTTTGATTGTTTGGAGATAGTTGAAGCAAAATGGCAGAATGAGAAATGAATCATCGGCAGAATGAGAAATGAATCATCGACATTGAATGTGTAGATCGGCGACCGTGACCCATTTCTCCAGTGCAGTTTCTGACCAATGGTAGTCCTTCTTACATGCGTGTGCAGAATTGAATTTTGTGACACAGAATTGAATTTTGTTACACAGAATTGACAGAATTGAATTTTGTGACATAGAATTGAATTTTGTGGCACAAAAGAGAATTTTGTGACACAGTGCAGTTTCTGACCAATGGTAGTTCTTCTTACATGCGTGAGCAGAATTGAATTTTGTGACACAGAATTGAATTTTGTTACACAGAATTGACAGAATTGAATTTTGTGACACAGAATTGAATTTTGTGGCACAAAAGTGAATTTTGTGACACAGAATTGAGTTTTGTGGCACAAAAGTGAATTTTGTGACACAGAATTGAATTTTGTTACACAGAATTGAATTTTGTGGCACGAAAGTGAATTTTGTGACACAGAATTGAGTTTTGTGGCACAAAAGTGAAGTTTGTGACACTGAATTGAATTTTGTGACACAGAATTGAGTTTTGTGGCACGAAAGTGAATTTTGTGACACAGAATTGAATTTTGTGGCACAAAAATTAATTTTGTGGCACAAAATTGAGCCATGTCCCACTTGGCGCCCCGTAGGGGTATACAAAATGCGAATAACTGAATAAATGCTGGAAAGAACGATTTGAAGTGAACACCTAATACCTTGATCGATTGCCAGCGACAGAAATCATACATTTAATCGATGTGTATTGTGTTTGTGCGAGTCGGAAACGAGAGGGCTCTTTCTATAATGGCCACAATGTTATCCACCTTTCTTTATATAAGATGGTAATGTACGAGACCAAGTGGGTGGGGTAATGGGATTTTTTTAATAGGCATTTGTTTGGTGTCATAGGTCCGAGTCTTCCACCTGTGATAGTAACGTGGTGGCTGTGCATGAAAGGTGGACAAGACAAAACAGTATGGCTTGATAAGATAAAAAAAAAGACAAAAACCTATTCACATCTATTTATAGGAAACTGGTAGTCTGCTAATTTTTCATTCATTTAATACATTTGTTGTGGAATGAATTTATTGTTTGAACATTTTGTATATCATTAAAATGCAATTCCAAACTAAAGGGCCTGAGTATGACATACTTTGTTTAAATAGTTCTTTGTTTGGTTTGGGAGGTATGAAGTTGTTTGAAGTTGTTGATCTTCGTACTGGTAAATTGTCATTCTGACCTCGTTGATGAAATAATTCATTGATATAACCTGGTGTAATTGAGTTTGCAACCGTATACATAAATTTTGCTTTTCGTAGAAAGATCCTTTCATATACGTTCAATATTCTTAGTTCTTACATGCTTTGAATTGTATTTTCAACATTGTTTTAACGTAATGGAGCTTACATGTACATATGTATTCGTATGGTTCTTTAACCCTTTCACCCCTAAGTAACTGGAATGGGCTGCGATATGTTAATTTTACAACCAATCCAATCATCGCAAAATGATTTTCAGACTATTCCATTTATAAATAGGGGAAAATTACTTTCAAACAGTGCAGATCCTGATGAGACGGCTCGTTACGAGCCGGCTCATCTGGATCTGCACTGTTTGCATAAACCGATATAGCGGCCTTTCGGGTTCAAAGGGTTAAAATAAAATATCCGTTGATTTGATATATACTATTTCTAGTAAAGTCCATGTACAGAAATGATGACACAGTATAACCTCTCTAAGCCGGACACCCTGGGTCCTCAGGGTGTCCGGCTTAGAGAGGTTTCACTGTAAATCGGGCTTTCGATCATTCTGAGCCATGGTTGTGTTCTATTCGATCACGAAGAAACATTATCACCTGAGAGATTGAACAAGAAACTAATAAAAAATAAGATGGCAGATGTTGTCTTGGTGTTCGGTTTAGAGAGGTTCCACCCGGCATATAAAATTAATCCACCTTCTGTGATGATGCATTTCTCTGCGAGGCCACAATTATAGAAGCGTCCTGGTGCCTTACTATCTCCTAATTAGAAATTAGTATCTTCTAATTAGGACTAAGTCTTGCTATCTCCTAATTAGAGCTTACTATATGTGTCAATGCTATTTTTTATCTCGTAATTAGGAGATACTAACTTCTAATTAGGAGATACTAAGTCCTAATTAAGAGATAGTAAATCCTAATTAGGAATTACGATATATTACATGTAGCTCCTAATTATGTGATACTAAGTCCTAATCAGGAGCTATTATCTCCTAATTAGGACTTAGTATCTCCTAATAGGGAGTTTCTATAAATATATTTTAACATTGGCACCAGGCCACTCTATGCACAATGGCTACATACAATGGATGCAAGTACATGTATACATATGAAAATGTATTATTATATAAAGGAATATATGCGTGAATATTCGTAATTCCATTAAATTCACGCAAACTATCATTAATCAATAAATCCATTACGTCATGTAGTTACAATGTATTACCTACCCGACATTATTTCACAAAACGATACAACGCAATCCTTGCTTCATTTGCAATACTACGTGCAGCGGTTTGGGTAGCGTTACATGTGTGTCGGGTTGCGTCCGTGGTTACACGCGGAATATATACTTCGAAGAAAAAGGAACACGACACAGTGCAACATTTCCTGGATCACAGATAATAAACCACAATTTAACCCGTCAACACAATGCGTATGTCCCGTGAAACATGTCCACACGACCTAATCACTGCGTATGTGCGGTTGTCATACTAGTCGATTCTCCGATTTTGATGCGACTGGGATTATTTATTTGCATTTTAAAGCTATTTGTATGTGTTGACTGGATAAATAGAATAGTAGGTTAGTGTCATGAATGGGAAACCAATATCTGGCGCAGCACGGAAACCGCGCCAGATATGTTTTTTCCATTCACGGCATTAACTTACTCTTCTCTATATGCATGTAGTAGCTGGTCATATTGGCATAACAACGTCCTTGGTGTTCAAACAGTTCCATAGTGCCACGGCAAACGTTTGCCCACGGCTGGACATTGTCGAATCTTATATTCAAGCGTATGTATGAATTCAATGCACATGTATACTAAATACATGCCACTGAATTGCTGCTGCGAATTAGTATGGATGGTATTCAGCATATTCGTTCAACATGTATGTATATCTGTCTATGACTGGAGCTTATGGGATTTGTGACCAGTGTAGCTCCTGATACCACGCCCCTATGATTTTTTTTAAATATTTATTTTTATTTTTGTTATTTCTCAATGAAAGTATATGTTGTGACCACTCATTTGAACCGTCTCGACGAGACGGTTCAAATGGTGGTCGCGACATATACTTCTTTGCGCATAGAAGACACATATTTAGGATTTTCCACAAACATACTGGCATGAAATGAGTTAATGGACAGAATATTTGCCCGTACGTATGGATTTCTAAGTATATAATCCCTACAACATATAGCGCAAACTTCTTTGATTAAATTATGAATATTTAATATACTGTTCATCTTTAGTGCATGTACACATGCGTGCTGTGTTCTCGTGTAGTATTATTGATTATGACCTAACAAAGCCACATCTATTTATAGCATACCTCTCTAAACCGGACACTCAAACTCATTGTGTCCAATTTGTGTGGGTGTCACTGTATTGTTGCAATGTTTGTTCAAGATAGGGAAGAACACAACATGGTCATGCTTTCTGACATGTACATGTATACTATAATGTTTTTGAGAGACAATGGTTCACAGAGGTGCCATTGCATATCCAAAAATATCAGGAAGTCGAACTTCGTCCATTTCACGCACCTGCAGGTTATAATTGCCTCTGACACCGAAGAGAGTTGAGGGGAACCCAACCAGTTTTCCTATATAAATTCATAATTTTTTTGACGCTTCAACATGTTCAAACAACTTAATTCAGACTGTGTGGAAACGGTTTAAGGCACATTCGTAAGGTTGGATAACCCCAGACATAATTCTCAATGAAAGTATATGTTGTGACAACTCATTTGAACGGTCTCGACGAGACGGTTCAAATGGTGGTCGCGATATATACTTCTGTGCGCATAGAAGAAACATATTTAGGATTTTCTGCAAACATACTGGCATGAAATGGGTTAATGAACAGAATATTTGCCCGTACGTATGGATTTGGTAAGACCTTGATATGCGCATAAGGTACTGTATTGTGTGGTTGAAGTGGTACGTTTATTCCGACTTCGGTATATATTGCTAATCAACTAGAAGTCATATATTATGAAATAGATACAGGGTTGAATACCATGTCTGCAGGTCAGAATATGCAACTCTCCATGGGAAAAGGGGCGCATTGACTTTGAAACCAGTGTAGATGCAGATCCGCGCAGTCTGATCAGGGCCTACACTGTTCGCTATTGCGCTAAACACATTGTTACTTCAATCTCTAATAATATTACATCTCAATTAGACTGACGAAGAGTATGAATGTCCACCCGATCAGGAGCTACACTGGTCAGACACTAATACTCCCTATTTTGTCGTGGCTGGGTGTTATATCCCCCGAGAGTTGCGGGCAGAGTTACTGCCACAGGTGTGAACAGATGGTCAGTATGTTGGTGTCATATGGGTATTTTGGTGGATTTTGGGTAGATTTTTGTGGATTTCGTTGGTTTTTGGTAATTTACATAGTTTTGTGGAACTACTAATGCTCAATCATTACACACGACCGAAATCGTCAATTATCTACACATTCAACGTTCCGAACTTTCGGACACCTTGTATACTGTCAAAATACCGACAAAGGAACAGTAAATTAGCGTACGTATACGTGTAATTCGCTGGAGATGACGCAAATTGTATGTTGGTAACAATGCGCCTAAACCATCAGATATACCGAAATAACTCCAGCACAAAAATATTTACACAATTCCCTAACATTTGATTGGTCCATAGCAAGTCTCTGTCCAAAATTTATATCACATTTTCTTCATGAATTTAATTCAATTGCCGGAATTATAAGGAATGCATGGCCTTTTTGTGGAATTTATCGGGGATATAAACTTGGAAAAGTCGCTGGAATACTGGACGAGGCATTTAAAAAATTACAATTTTCGAAAAAAAAAAAAAAAAAAAAAAAAAAAAAATATTATTTTTGATTTTTTTTCGAAAATTGTAATTTTTTATCGCTTCGTCCAGTATTCCCCGATAAATTCCACAAAAGGGCCATTCATTCCTATAATAACACATAAAACACCGAAATATAAACCGTTCTTCAATAACTCGTCGTTACTGCCCGTAACTAATTCCATGCGAGTTATAATTATCTTACCCTGTTATGTACTATATAACGGAGCCCCGTAGGGGAGATGGATTTATTTTTTATTAATTCGTTCCCGCGAAATAACAATTCGTTCCCTCAATTTATTAATTCGTTCACACGAAATAAAAATTCGTTCCCACGGTATAACAATTCGTTCCCTCGAATTTACAATTCGTTCCCACGATTTAACAATTTGTTCCCACGATATCGTGGGAACGAATTGTTAATTCGAGGGAACGAATTGTTATATCGTGAAAACGAATTGTTATTTCGTGGAAACGAATTTTTATTTTGTGGGAACGAATTGTTAATTGACGGAACGAATTGTTATTTCGTGGGAACGAATTGTTATTTCGTTGGAAGGCATTGTTATTTCGTGGGAACGAATTAATAAAAACGAATTATACGCCCCTTGCGGGGCGTATAACCTCGTTATCGCATTTCCTTATTTCGGCGATATTGATATCGAATGACATTTTTCGGGCAATCTAAACATTCATTGACCATTCCGGACGTATTCATGGGCAACAATCTTGCTTTTTTTGTCTATTAAATATGACATTTTTCTGGCAATCTAAACATTCATTGACCATTCCGGACGTATTCATGGGCAACATCATGCTTTCTATATCGCACGGAAATTGCCAAACGTTGTATCAAGGGCGATAACCATGCTTCGTTAAAAGGTTAACGAAACAACTAATAGTATTTACGCTCTATATTTGTTGTTTGATGTTTAATGATCATATTTTTTAATATGTCGATACAAATATTATTCAGGTGACGTAAATCATTTTAAATTGTCCTGCCTCATTTGCAGGAATATCCCTTTACGGGTATGATTTATTTTAACCGTCTCGACGAAATTTGACCCATTCAAAAAATGTGAACAACCGAAGTGCATACCCAAACCTGTTGTATGTACGTCAACATTTAGTAAACTGTATATTGTATACCTTTAAACAAATAATCGTTGAGGTAGAACTAGTAAATTGCCAAAAAATAATAGAACAGGGAAATCATTTTCCCATGGAAGCCATCTTTTCTCTTGTTGTTGTTCAACATTCAACATAACGAAAAGAAGCTTACACAGTTACAAGATATACAATAATCACATGTAAATGTCAGATAAACACATTGACACGGTAAAATAACCAATTCCTGCATGTGTATGTTCTTTATTAATAATTTATTGATACAGCTTTGACAGTTTTATATCGCTAACATATCAAAAACGCCGGATAACAGATTGCAAAAATCACTCTTCCATTAAAGAGATGGGTTTAAATTGGTTTATCCCGTCAACACAGTGCGTATGTGCCGTGAAACACGGTGCCGTGAAACATTTTTGATATCCTGTCAATACGACCTAATCACTGCGTATGAATATGTGCTGTGACTGGGGTTATTTGTTAGGTGTTGACGGGATAAATAGAATAGTAGGTTATAGCCGTGAATGGGAAAAATATCTGGCGCGGCTCGGAAACGGGATGTGCTCGGCAGAGCCTATCCCATCCCGATGCTTAAGCCTTGCCAGATATTTTTCCCATTCACGGCACTAACCTACTATTCTCTATCTATTTTCCTTATTTCTGAACAAAAGTATATGTTGTGACCACTCATTTGAACCGTCTCGGCGAGACGGTTCAAATGAGTGGTCACAACATATACTTCTGATGAGAAATAAAGAAATTCTTCAGCCTCGCGATATGGAGCGGGGTAGCAATTTTGTTTCTAACAGGCAATATACATACATGTCGGTGTCATGCTCTACAGTAGCTAGAGTGCTATGATCTCAGAAGCTGTACTGGTCACAAATCCCATCATCCACAATTTTCCAGTCAAAATCATAAATATATGTGGGGCGCCGTACTAACCGGACTATGCATGTATGGGGTGGGGAAACACAGTTAGAACACGTTCGTCCGCATGTACGATCGATAATCCACTCGCTAAAGCACGCGGATTATCTCCTCGTACATACGGACGAATCGTGATATAACTGGCATATACAACGAAATCTTTCAGCCCGAATAGTCAGTGTTCTGATCCGGTGTCAGGCACTCTTACTACACTGGGCCTCTTGGTCTGAAGTGTGAATCCTAATCGGATTCAGCGTTAAAATACGCACGGATTTTCAGTAAGATTTAGCGGTATTATAAGCAGTCTGATCAGGGCCTACATTGATTGTGTTCATTTAATATGATATTTATTAAACGAGTTTACTGAGTTAACGTGTTTAATAATTATCATGTTAAATCAACACAAATGTTAGCCTATATTTATTGCATAAACACATCATCATAATTTGAAGACGTACTGATTACCTAACACAGTTCCTGTAGCGGGCTCATTTGCATATTTATTACAGTTTTTTTGTTCCTCTAAATAACAGGTCCAATCAATATCCGTGTATGAACACACGATGATCATGATCTGCACTTGTCAGTTTCCGAGGCCTTTTTATCAATCGTTGCCCGCAATTATTATGCATACAACGTTCAATTATTTCAACAGATGTTTGGTGACGTGGGGGCAATGAATACATTTGCATAAAACATAATGTATATTACAAATACTCCACATAGTGTGATATTTGCACTGAATATGAACATACATTTCATCTGTATAAGCATGTTTGTTTTCTTCATACAATTGGCTTTCACATATTAATGACACAGTGTAATAAAATGTATACATGTACATGAACAATAGTGCAATACATATGCAATTGAGCCCGCCGCAGAAAACACGTTACAGCGGGGTCAGCGTGTAAGGGCACACACGAACGAACACGACAGGCTGGAACCAACCTGTCGTGTTCGTTCGTGTGTGTACTTACACGCTGACCCCACTGTAGGTAATCTGTACAGCTTCAAATTATGATGATGTGCTCATGCAATAAATATAATCTAACATTTGAGTTGATTTAATATGATATGTATTGGCTTTCGCAGTGTATTAACGCAGTGTAATAAAATACAGTATTGCAATACATATACAAATGAGCCCGCTACAGGAAATATTTAGGTGATCAATACAGCTTCAAATTATGAAGATGTGCTCTTGCAATAAATAGAATATACGCTACAAAATGCGTGGCATGTGGATTTCATAATATGCAAATTATTTATATGAAATGTATATGAAAAGTCTTCATATTAAATTCATTTGAACATTATATTAATTTCATATCGGCTCTTTTCCTATGAATTGTTCCTATGTTTTACATATGAATTCAAATTCGTTCTAACGATTTTAATTATTTCGTTCTAACGCATTGCAATTCGTTCTAACGTATTGCAATTCGTTCTAACGCATTCTAATTCGTTCTAACCCATTCAATTATTGCGTTCGAACTCATTCAAATTCGTTCTAACGATTTCAATTATTTCGTTCTAGCGAATTCGAATTCGTTTTAACGCATTGCACTTCGTTCTAACGCATTCAATTATTGCTTTCTTGCACATTCAAATTCGTTCTAATGATTTCAAATAGTTCGTTCTAACGCATTGGAATTCGTTCGAACGCATTGCAATTCGTTCTAACGCATTCCAATTCGTTCTAACACATTCAATTATTGCGTTCTAACGCATTTAAATTCGTTCTAACGATTTCAATTATTTCGTTCTAGCGATTTCGAATTCGTTCTAACGAATTGCATTTCGTTCTAACGCATTCCAATTCGTTCTAACGCATTCAATGATTGCCTTCTAACGCATTCAAATTCGTTCTAACGATTTCAAGTATTTTGTTCTAACGGATTCAAATTCGTTCTAACGCATTGCAATTCGTTCTAACGCATTCAAATTCAAAACTCAGCGGCAGGATTTCAAATAAACAGTGCAGTAACAACAACAATATTGCCTTTGCCGCCATTTGCATGGCTTATATCTCACGGGACAGTGGGCGGCTAGCTTTAAAAAGTGTGTGGACGATTTTCTATATACATCACTACCGACCCTGCAAGTTACACCAGTGTGTCTATAAAAATAGGTTTATGATTTGACTTTGGGAGGCTTGACTATGTGTATTTTTTAGAGTGTTTCATAATTCTACGAAACTTAATGTTAGCTCCGGTTGATTTTGACATCTTGGAAAATGGCGCATGTTATACTGTCGCGCCGGTACGGTTTCGCGTCAGAATTTAAGGTATTTTTCTGGCATTTGTAGCGAAAATTTGAGGTGGTTATGACCCCGCTTTGGAATCATTTTCAGGAAATGGTGTGGTGTTACAAGTGATAGAACAAGACATAACAAAGTCTCTGTGCCTCATGTTTTCATTAAAACAATTCCAACAAATTCAGTCATGTTTATATTTCTGGCCAAAAATAGGTGGGTGAGGTAACTTTGTAAACAAATAATTAAACACATCTGATGCGGATACTGCATTTGTATTGTGTCGCGCGATTAGTACTTCATTTGCGTACGGTGTTCCGTTAAGGCCATCGTAATATCGCTATCGGGTCGATACTACGATAGTACGATAGTACGATACTACGATGCCGATAGTACAATACTACGATGTCGATAGTACGATACTACGATAACGATAGTACGATAGCACGATGACGATATTACGATACTACGATAAACAGTGTTCCGTTAAGGCCATCGTAATATCGCTATCGAGTCGATACTACGAGATCACGACAGTGCGATGACGATAGTACGATACTGCGATGACCATAGTACGATATAATATCGTAGTATCGTCATCGTACTATCGTGGTATCGCGTTATCGTCATCGTGGTATCGTACTATCGCCATCGTGGCATGGTAGTATCGTCATCGTAGTATCGTACTATCATCAACGTAGTATCGTACTATCGTCATCGTAGTATCGTACTATCGTAGTATCGACCCGATAGCGATATTACGATTGCCTTAACGGAACAACGTATTTGCGAGTATTGTTCAATAGTTGTCGCAAGAGCCTCCTTAACTGATTGTGAGAGGCGGTGATTTTTATAAGTCACCCGCAGTAGTATAAATGGAGTCAAAATGATACCACCTGTGGTGGCATCATTTATAACCCTTTATACTACCCCCACCACCCCCGAAAAACCATAAATTGGTTAACGAGGAAATAGTCCCCCACCAACCACGAAAAATTGGTCGTGAAAAAAAACAAAACATAATGTTTTCCCGACAGTAAATTTATGATAAAATAATTATTTCAATGTGCCCACGAGTGATAGTTTATATTCCAACACCCCATTTTTCTCCTCCAATATAGCTAATTTATTTCGACGATGTCGAATTGTAGTCCAATTATATTGGTGTCATAAATACCTTATGTTTTTTTCACGTCCAATTGAACATATAAATTTAATAGGTTATAATAAAAATATTATAACAAAATGGATAATAAAATACACAACGAATTGGAATTGTATAATGACCTTGCTGAAGAATTTTACGCCGCTGTTTCTACAGTATTAAAACACGGTAAAATGACAATACTATGTGGTATCGAATACATGAAATATCAGCGTAATTTATTACGCTGCGATAAAAACGTTGCATTTACAATATTAAACCGGCAATTATGTCGCCGGTATAAGTCTCAAATTTATGTAATGAAGCGACTAAATAGGATCAATAGGATCGTAGAAACACTACCGAAATATTATCAAACTAATTTTATAAAACAGTTTAAAATCAAAGATTCGTTTACGGATATGCGTTTCTACAATATCGCTTTTAACGAAGAAATTGGAAAATTATTAGAAGAAATTGGAAATTATTGAACAGAAAAAAAACAACTATTAGAGAAAATGGATAATACAATACAATTGGAATTGAAAATTTTTAATAACTGTGTTGAAGAAATTTATGAATCTTATGGGGTTATAATCCTGTATTATAAATTCTATGAAATGAGAACACTAGGCGATATCGAATATATGAAATACCAGCGTAATTTATTACGCTCCGATAAAAACGTTGCATTTACAATATTATACCGGCAATTATGTCAACCATACAAGAGGCAAATACAAACATTAAGACGGATAATGCGTATCGGATATGAAACTAAGGTGTATTATATAAAATTGTTAAAACCCAACGATTTATTTACGAATATACATTTCTACGATATCGCTTATAAAGAAATTGAAAAAATTATTATTGAACAGCAATGTTGATGCTAAGACAAATAACATCTCCCTGAAACCGCGTGTCCATTTATCCCATGAACCTGCTAAGGTCAAAGATCGTGTCATGACACCGGCCGGAGTTGTCTGCCCATTTCAAGCGGTCGGACTCCGAACGCCGTTGTCATGCAGTTGTTTACCATAGCAACCACATTTGTAGGGATAGAAATAAATAAATAAAATGTTTAGCTCCAACCGCGGCGCGAACCCACGACCCTCGTCTCTATAGATTATCGCCTTAACCACACGACCACGAAGGCTGTTATGATAAACATTACCTAGTGTTGTACAATTATCAATTACACGGGTTATGAACCATGCGTAAATTGATAGCCAAGGTAAACAGAGCCGAGTGTATCAATTACACAGACGGTGTGTACAGTGTAATACTCGACTGAATTTGTAATTCTCAGTGAAAAACACATGTTGTATAGGTATGTAAATTTGTTTACTGCATCAATATAATTTTGAAAAAATTAGGAAAATTATAAAATTAAGAAAAAAGAAAAAAAAAATTTTTTAAAAATTATTTTATAATGGTGCTGTAACATTTCCTCCGACTTTATTTCCAAGTTTTACCCTAAATTTATCCCAATCAGTACACTCAATTTTGGGCATGGTGGCGCGCGCCTTGATCCTTATATCATTTTTTAATTCTTCATATCTCCCCATTTCTTCCACCACGGATTCAAACTCTAAATTTGATATTTTCTTATCGGCCAACGCTTTGGACACCATAACGTCGATGCTATTTTTTCTTAGACCTAGCGAGAACGGATATTCTATCATGTTTTCTACTTTTTTTCTCGAGTTTTCCACCCACCGCCCTAATTACCATACAAAGTGTTCCAGATAAAACGGTAATTCCACTCAAAACCCCTGCAAGTGGAACCATTACAATTGTAGATAGCGTTGCAGCAGTCCCCGCCCCACACAACACAGAAACGCTTGCCAGAACCGTACTAGATGCTTCAGCTATGTTTGCCGCGCGCTTATATTTGTTAGCGTGTCTTTTTCTATTTGCACATTCTCTAACTAAAATATCCTGCATAGCGACGATATTATTCAACCTAAAATCTGAACTTCTTTCGTTAATTGGATATAGTGTTGGTGGAGTGGTATTGAGAGTTGGATACAGTGTTGGTGGTAGTGGTATTGAGAGTTGGATATGGTGATTCGTTCATAGTTAAATTTATTTCAATATATTAGTATTTACACAATAAGTTCAATTAACAATGAGACAATAGTGGAAGAACTCTCTGAGTCACCGATTTTCGTAACAAAGTTAATAACACTACCTTTGGAAAGTCTAATTCGATCATTACCGGCGAACGAAACAATCGTCGAACTATCTCCAGAGATTTTAGTGACTCCAACCCCCCGTTCTTCCCCATCTACTACAATATTTATCGCGACCGCGCCCACAGGTTTACCATTAGCATTAACCGAGCAGACCGCCATTTGGATAACTTCACCTGCAGCTGTCATAGTGTATCCCCCATATTTATTACTCGCTTTGGCACCGAACGAATATTCATAGTGCCCCACAACCAATGGGCCCCGCTTCTCAGCCCAAACTGTTATGACACGTTTTGGTGTTTTCATTGTTTTCACTATTCCGGCAAGCGCCCTGTTTGCGTTATATGCCTCAGTACGAATCTCATAAGAGGCCTCCTCAAGAGCTTTGGTCGCGGCTATACGATCATGTTTCAGTTTATCAGAAACTTCGGTTATTTTTCCATCTAGTTCGGTAAGTGCCGCTTCTCTGCTGAGAGAGTCCTCTAAGCGCAACGCATCATAAGCCTCCGTAATGGTCGCCTGGTGACCTTCTAAGGCTTTATCAATACCCGACCGGGCCTCTTTTAGAAATTCTGTTATTTTTTCATCTAGTTCGGCAACCGCCGCCTCTCTGATGAGAGAGTCCTCTGAGCGCAACACCTCATAAGCCTTCGCAATGGCTACCTTGTGGTCTTCTCGGGCTTTCTCAACCCCGACCGGGCCTCTTTTTGAAATTCGGTTATTTTTTCATCTAGTTCGGTAAGTGTCGCTTCTCTGTTGATAGAGTCCTCTAAGAGCAACACCCTATAAGCTTCCGTAATATCCGTCTGGTGGTCTTCTCGGGCTTTCTCAATACCCGTTCGGACTCCATCAAGATCAAACCGGGTCTCTTTTTTAAATTCGGTTATTTTTTCGTATATGTCAGTAAGTGCCGCTTCTCTGTTGAGAGAGTCCTCTGAGCGTAACGCCCCATAAGCCTCCGCAATGGCCTCTTTGTGGTCTTCTCGGACCCCCTCAACCCCCGACCTGGTCTCTTTCAGAAATTCGGCTATTTTACCGTCTAGTTCGGTAAGTGTCGCTTCTTTACTATGAGAGTTCTCTAAGCGCAACGCATCATAAGCCTCCGCAATGGCCTCCTCAAGGTTCGACTGGTGGTCTTCTCGGACTTTATCAATACCCGACCGGGTCTCTTTTCGAAATTTTGTTATTTTTTTATCTAGTTCAGTAAGTGCCGCTTCTCTGATGAGAGAGTCTTCTGAGCGCAACACCTCATAAGCCTTCGTAAGGTCCGCCTGGTGGTCTTCTCGGGCTTTCTCAATACCCGACGTGGCCTCTTTTCGAAAATCGATTATTTTCCCGTCTAATTCAGCAAGTGTAGCTTCTTTGCTGAGAGAGTCTTCTAAGCGCAACGCATCATAAACCGCCGTAATGTCAACCTGACGGCGGTCTTTTCGGGCTTTATCAATCCCCAACCGGGCCTCTTTTCTAAATTTGGTTATTTTTTTACCTAGTTCGTTTAGTTCCGTATGCGTTTCTTCACGACTTTGTGTATTCACAGCCAGGGCATATTCTCTAAGTTGTGATAGTAGACTTTTGTGAATCTTGTCCGTGGCCCTCGATATAGTTCTATTGATCAAGGCCTTTGTTTCTTGGGTAGTTAAAAAGTCGCCCTCTGTCGGGATGAATCCCCCTTCTGCCGGTTCCAAATTATTTGAATTTGTCACCCAATCGGAAGAACTAACCTGGTCCGTATATACCCATAATGTTGATAAATATATATTACGAACATGCGTTTAATTCTAAATAATTTTCTTAAAATTAATTAATTTGAAATTTGAAATCTAGGACGACCGAAATCGGGTAATCGTTCTTCAACTCTCTCCCTTTATCATCAAGAATAGAAATCTTCAATCGTGGATGTGTCCCGATTCCAAAACTTTCATCTCGGGGTGTGGGAAGTCTAAGGTCACAGTCTCACCATAGAAACAGTCGCTGGCGGGCACAGTTTTCAGTAATGTGCTGGGGGATCCGTCTACCGTGTTGTACGATGTGTTCACCCGATCAAGGTGCACCCCGAGAGTTTTCGTGAAGGTGAAGTCCACCGGATTATCACCGACGTACTCACCCGGGGTAACCTACACTCCTTTGTTTGAGGAGTATGTCTCTAAAACCGAGTTGAATACCCAACCCCGGGGAGACCGACTACCTTATTATCAGTGATGATGGTCATTGTTGCGAGCCCGGTAGCCTTCGATACTGTGAGGTTGATTATACCGTCAAGCTCTGAGTTGACAAAATCTTTGAGCTGTCTTATTCCCCACAGTCCGTGAGGCAGCTTTACACCTAATTGGTTGTCCATCATTCACAATAGTAAAACAACCCTTCGCTCTTCCCCACATGCTGCCATCCAACCGTGAAGGTGATTGATCTAAGGCCTACCCGGCGTTTTCCGCAGCAGTTGTCTATTAATTTTTGAAGTTCACAACTCCCTTTTTGAACATTAGTTATAGTAGCAAACATAATAATATCTTTCAATGGATACCAAAGCATTTAGCTTTAACTCTAATGTAAAGTACGCGGTCGGAGGTAAATACACACAAAAAGACGTTGTTAACCCCCTTGTACACCCAACCGTAACGGTTAGACCGGACAGCGGCTTTGCCACCAATTTCCCTAATATCTTTGAACAATATAGGCTGCCCAAGATTACTACGATGGAGGTGGTAAACGGGTGGAAAGCAACACCGATGCAGTTTTGGATTCTCAAAGAACTAGGTATTTCACTACCTCAAGACGACGCCTGGGATCCCATTTCCAACGCATACGACCGTATGGCCTTTGAAAGACTGTGTAACGAATTTAACGTTTCAAAAGACGCGGACTGGAGACAGAAAGCATTTCCTACCAGCACCGGCCTCGGGGACGTTCTCATTCACGGCCAGTCCGGGAATTGGACACAGACTGATTTTAGACACGATCACTCCGGTGACCACATCGTCAGTCGGAACGCCGGGAATTTTGACCCCGCGACTATGACATTCGGGCCGGAAGTGTCTGGAGGTCGGCACTGTGGCGTGTTTTTCTTGTAAAATGTTACCTCCGAAACGGGCTCACGTCGATTACATACAGCAGGCTGCTGAGGTTCAGGACGCGTGGGGTACATTTATGTTAGATAAGGGTACAGGGTTCACGCAGGCCGGGGTTACTCGCGTCAACGACTCCATTCGCACGTACGTTTGGGCCATCCTCGGCGCACAGAAGCAAACTCGTAGTTCTATACTGGGCACGGGAACGGCGTTTGATGCACAAAAACAATTCTTGGCACTTGTAGAGGACGCCATCTCAGCTAGGGTGGACCTGGAGAAGGCGATCCAGAATTATCAAGACGTTTTACAGAATGCCAGCACCCCAGTAGACTATGTATTTGGAATAGGTCTTTATATGGCGCGAGCAATATGATACTACGAGACGACCCGGTTGACGGTTACATAATCAGATCGTAATCGCCACCGCCAATCAAAAAATAGGCCACAACGGTAACGTGAACACGGATATCATCAAGCGCACCCCCAACAGTGGAACCGATTTCATAAAACACAAAATGGATACACCTCCACCAATTCGTAAATCGAACCCAGTACCCCCAATTCGTAAATTGGATGAACCATCGAGATCCATCAACAGACCAATCGCGATTGGAGAAACACCAATCAATTACAAATTGGGTGAAATTGGAAGCACAACACACGAGGAGGAGAAATTAGGGCTCGTCATCACCCTCGTGGCGATCGGATTATTTACGCTTTGGTTGTAGGAACTCTCTGACAGAGAATAATAGGAGACCGGCGATTGCCACGATTAAAGCCCAGGTATTTTTGGCTAGCCATCCGGCCGTTTTTGATAATATAGATAGCAAGTAAGAAACGATACTTCCGATCAGTCCAGGTAGTGCGGCAGCCGCCTTTCCAGCTAATTTAGCTAGAAGACTGGCGAGGGCTTTTAGTTGTTTTTTTATCCACTCCTTGGCTCCACCGGATGGAGCGGGTGCTGGTGCTGGAGCGGGTGGTGGCGCCGCACCACCAGTGAAAGCTAGAACTATGGTCGATATAGTCATGCCGATAGCAACGAGGATGCTTGCTATCGTGACGCCCTGCTCTCTGAACAGAGTGCGAAGACGCTCACCGAGTGTCGTCTCCTCGTGCAGGACCCTCGAGATTGATTCACGGATCCGACTTATTTGTGTGCGGAGAGCCTCACGGTTAGCCGAGGCGGCCTCCAAGCGAGCTTCTCTTTCATCCCGCAAAGACCGCAGTCGTTCGGCGATCCGCTCGGTCGATTCTCTTATCGTCACAGGCTTCCTCCAGTTTTCTTTCTTCTAGCGCGATATGTTCATCCAGCGCCGTGAGTTTGGAGAGGTTAAGGACCAGTTCGCCCCGGACCGTTTGTAGAGCCTTATCGAGTCCACGGAGTTCGCGAAGAGGTAACGGTGGGTCATCGTTGAGTATTTTTCCCAATTGCGATTGGACGCTGAACGTGGTCTCCATCGTGTTAATAACGTCGGTGGCTATTTGAGGGACCTCGCTGAGCTCGACCTTTTCTATCGCGGTGGCCGTCTTCGCTATAGTTTCGTCGGTAGACTGTAGGGCCTCTACAGCGCGGGCCGGCACAATTGTTTTACCCCTCTTCCAATCCGTGAAGCCTAGTTCGTTCTTTATGATTTCGCCACCGCCCCGGTTTCCTGCAATGGTGTTTAGCGATAGGGGTTTTCCGGTCTTCATGTTGACGATCGGGTTATCTGATGCTTTTAGTCGCAATCTACCGTTCAGATCCAATTCGAATTTGGAGTAGTCGCGACCGACAGACGGGACCAGACCTTTTTCTATCAAACTGTTGTAGTAGTCGTTTACAGCTCCCTCAAGTAATTCCTGACTTTGACCAACGCTGCTGGTAGCGCCACCTATTTCCTCCAATTCACTAATTGGAGGGGGTGTTTTGTCGAAGGTTGTGATGGAATCCTCGAAGTTATCATCATCATTATCATAATCATCGACGTAATCGTCTCTGCCGATTTCATCCATGTTAGCATCGTAATCAGCCATCTTTAATAATGTTTGTTTACAAAATTAATTATGTATTAAAGACAAAACCATACGGGTTTAATAGTTTCAATAAAATTAATTATGTCTTCGAGTCAATACGGTCGCAAACTCAATCCATACCGCAGACTGCGTGAGCCCCTCGGGGCAAAAGGCGTCAGACAGAGTGTCGTTATTACGAACAACCCATCGACGATCGACCAGAACCAGCAGCTCTTAGTCCGCTTCCCCAACCTCGGAGCTAACGACGTCATTGTGCCGGGTACTGTTCGCCTCGCTTTCACTATTTCGCTAACGTCGACGGACGCGGACCGAACCGTCGTTCAGAACCTGGGTCGCGCCATCGTCAAGAAGACCATGATAAAGATTTCTGGTAATGAGGTGATGTCGATCGACGACAGCGACGTCTACCATTGCTATCAGGATATGTGGAAGACGTCACACGAGCTCGAAAACGCTGTCTATCAAGGTATTGACACCAGCAAAAATAAGAACGTAACCAAACTTAGAATCGGGGCTGCTAACAAGGTAGATAACAACGCTAGTGACAACGCGGTCGCGGGCGCTTACGGCAACCGCTTCTACATCCCGCTCGACTTTGAGTTGCTGGAGAGTCACATGCCCTACTATCAGAAGCGCTTTTGGCTGACCGCCTCGAATACGAACTAACGTTCAACGACTACGGCCGAGTTATCATAGCCAGCGACATGTTATCGACGTATACGATCGATAATGTTTCGCTGGAGTACGACATGGTCACGATGCCCGAACTCGCGCGATTGATCAGAACCCAGTACGCCGGGCGCGTTGCCATACTTTACGACCGAGTTCTTCGCCATCGCAAGATGACGAAAGACAAAGGCGACACATTGTGGAATATTAACGTCAACGTACCCGCCCGCTCGATGAAAGGTATACTGATGTTGTTCGAGGAGGCTCGGTAGCGCTCGGTGTTAGAAAAACCGACAGATTCTATAACCCCAAAATCACGAAGGTAGAGGTGACGATCGAGGGAGTCCCCAATCAACTCTACAGCGCGGGTCTTCGCGCGCACCAGCAGTGGGACGAAGTAAGAAAGCAGTTTGCTGCCGGCTCTAAGCGCTCTCCGGAGGTTGCAGCAGTTGCCAAAGACCTGCATCTCTCGGCCGTCTCCCTCGCGGAGTTCCTGAATACCAAATACGCGTTATGGCTAGACATGCGAGCCAGCGACGATGACCAAATGCACGGTAGCGGACGCCAAGTTGAGAACGCTAGTGAGGGTGTGACGATCCAGATAACAAAAGAGGCGGACGGAGCCGGGCCATTGAACGTGTACTTATTATATATAATTACAGACGCACAACTCAACATCGAAGATGGTCGATACGTATCAGCGATCTACTAAATCTAACGATTTATTAATACATAATTTTGAAAAAATTAAGAAATCTATCAATCAATACCAATTCACGATTGGAGATGCTCACTCTGCCATAATATGTGGGCAGACAGGATGTGGAAAAACGGTTTTCATCCTCGACTTGCTCGAGGGCTCCTACCGCGATGCCTTTCGTCATATTGTGATCCTGTGTCCCACTGTGCGGCACAACGATACTTATCAGCGGCGCCCGTGGATATGGACCGACCCTGAGGTATACGTTATTGACCCGGGTGATAGGCTTCACGATTGGTTGCGTGGTTTATACCAAAGATTCCAGGGTGAGCCTACCTATATGTGATTGACGATTGCTCGGCCAAGGCGGCGATGACCAAAAAGAAGGACATGCTCTCCGAGCTCGCATTTTCTGGCCGCCATGCGATGCAAAGCGTATGGATCTCCACTCAAAAATACAACGCCGTCCTCAAGGATCTGCGCGAGCAAACGAAATGGGTCGCCCTCTTTCACTGCAAGGACCGAGACTCATTCGATGACTGTCTTCGAGAGAATGACGTTATCCCAACGCGCGAGGAGCGCCTGAAGGTTCGACAGATGCTTTCCGAAACTAAGCACGCCAAGCTTCTGCTAAAGACTGATCAACCCAACTGCTTATAAAGTTATCAATTAATTAATAATTTTGAAAAAATTAAGGAAAATTACAAAGTAATAAGCTATTGCAATGCTTAGCAATGCTGAACAATGCTTAGCAATTGCTGAACAATGCTGAACAAATACTGAACAAATGCTGAACAATGGTTAACAATGTTAACAATTTGGTGCTCCGCTGCTAGCTTTGTTGCGAGCATAATGGTGATCATAAGTATCGGGTGGTGCGCTTGGCAATATGTTAAAGTGATGAGAGTTGTTAGAATAGTTAAATTAATTTTAAGAAAAATGAACTGCGACGAACTTCTCGATCAGCTAATAGAAGAAACCTCAACTCCGACTGCCAACAATAATGATCCGACAGAGCACTCGGGATCGGGGGTTGGTATTGGGTTGAGTGCAACGACTCCTAATGAAAATGAAAATGCGGCGCGACGAGAGCGGCTAGCTGCGCTGTTGCTGGGGGACAATCGGAGCATTATCTCGGTAGGCGTCTCTCAGTTTTTCAGGTGGATAAGATGTCAGATGCGGAGATCGATAAAATGTATGCGCGATACGAATCCAAATTGGGAGCAGAGATGACAAAAACTCTTGGATCGGCGGCTATTCATTTGTACGCTACCGCCGTTAGTAGACTTCTCCCATACCAACAAACACCGAAGGGTTGATTCACGATCTAGAGACTGACCCTTTTATAGGACACACTCTTAGAACGGCATGCTGCTCAATTTATCACAAGTTTGGAATGTACTTAGCTCCACTAACAACCGCGTTGACCACGGGTAAACACTGTCAATTTGGACATATATGCCCACGAACTATAGCCCTGAAAATGATGACACAAGACACACCCACGAGAGTGACGGAGTTGAACCAGATTGCTCCAACACAATCGAACCAGAGTGTTACTCCGCCACTGGATGACATACCGCATATAAAAAAATAATCCCAAAAGACAGGCAGCTGGGCGGGCGGCGGCTGCCACCCGAAAAGTTAAACAAGATAAAATACTCGCCGAGCTTCGAGAGGCTAAACTCCAATCGAGATTGGGGTTGCAGCAAATTCCTGAATTGATGTGGGGGACGGAGACAGCAAAACATCTGAAGACAGAGTTGAGTACAAAAACACCCCCAATTCATCCAATCGAGATTGGATTGGAAGCACACTCAAATTCTTTGAATTTGTCACCCAATACCAACTGCCGTTGGAGTTGGGCGAATCCGATTGAACCCAAATTCGTGAATTGGAGTTGGGTTGTTGGTGGTGGTCTGGCAGTTGTTGGTGCCCTGTGCGTTTGGAAATACCCCATATTATCGAAAAAAACAACCAGCCAGTGTTCAGAAGAAAGTTACGAAACACCAATCGCGATTGGATGCGCCCCATTTAAACATTGATCGCGACCCCTTTTATATGCAATAATTATAACAATGGCTGAACAAGATGGTAAAATGTTAGTGAATGCGCTTTATCACGCCGTGGTGATATCGGGTTTCAGTATCGGGTATGCTCGACTATCAAAGATGGCCCTAGGAGGAACCGCTCCCAAATTGGACTTTAATGTGAGAGACGTAGGGCTCGCGACCTTAGATGTAGCGGCCGCAGTTTGGACCCGAGATTATCTAGTTAAAGCTGGAATTCTACCAGTTAATATATGGAAATAAATGGCTTCAATCGCAGTAATAGTAGGTGGTGCGCTTGTAAACGCATTGGCGTTCAGCGGTAGCAACCTTTATATTCTCTAAAATGAAAAGCTCGAACGTGGATGAGGAGCGTAAGCGTCATGATTTAGCTGTAGAACAACTCAATAGCGCAAAGGAAGCGTGGTCGAAAAAACGAACCGCCCATCTGGACTGGGTCAACGAAGAGCTTCGCCGCGAAAATCACGCCGCACAAACTTTTCAGAACGTTGAAGAAGCCAACCGCGAGTACGCGCTGGCATATCCGCACAAAAGTCTCGATCCAATGGATCCCGAGCCCCAACTTTCAGATTTCTATGTACCGTCAGAGACCCCAAAAGGACCGAGAGATCGCGTTCATCGTCGTGGGAATGGGTGTGGTGGGTCTCGTCGGCTACTATATAAAATAATTAATTAATTAAAAAAACATTTTTTTTTATAAATATATATATATAGAACGATGTTAGTTGACGAACTTTATGACGCTATGATCGATGTAGGCTACACTGCCCAAAAACATCGTTTACCTGGTGCAAAGAGTATGATTCGTCTGGCCCGAGATTCTCTGAGGCGTGGCGCGAGGACGAAAAAGCGGCCACCCTTTTCGCAAAGCGGATGTTAGATTCCTCCACCAATCCTGTGGGATTGGACTCCCAATCGAGATTGAATGAATTAGATTCCCCTCTCCTGTTCCAACCCAAACGCGATTGGGGCTGCAGCGAAACTTCCAACAAAGGTTTATTATTAACGACGCAGTTACCGGACGAACTGGCGAGGGCATGTTGGAGATTGTCCGATATATTAGAATACTTCGCTATCGATGAACACGCGCAAACTTGATACCAAACTAACGCGCAAGCTGTCGAATACATACTATAGCCCACGCGGCTACTGGAAGGGACTCGCAGCCATCAAGAACCTCGCGGCGGCGACCAAGGTTTCAGAAAACGCTGTCAAGGAATGGCTCAAGAAGCAGGCCATCTGGCAGATCTATTTACCCGCGCCTCACAATATTCCGCGGCCGAAATTCGACGTGCCGGTGCCGAACCAAGTTCACCAAGCGGACCTCCTGTTTCTACCTCACGATCGCGTCGGTCGCAAGACGTACAAGTACGCACTGACAATCGTTGACGTAGCGAGTCGTTATAAGGGGGCTGAGCCGTGGCCACTAAAGAGTCTAAGGAAGTGGCTGAGGCTCTTTCCCTAATATATAAGAGGAGTCCTCTCAAATGGCCGAATCTTCTCCAGGTCGATCCCGGCCGCGAGTTCATGGGCGCGGTCTCTCATCTATTGTCTAAGCATAAAGTTTCTATCAGACGCGGCCGCGTCAATATCCACCGGGACGAGGGGATCGTGGAACGCTTCAATCGAACCCTGGCTGAGAGACTGTTCGGACACCAATACGCTAAAGAACTTGTAGACCCTCATTCGCGATCGACCGAGTGGGTGGCCAGACTGCCCGCCGTGGTCTCCGCACTGAACGGAGAGGTGACCAGATTGATAGGTAAGAAGCCTGTAGATGCTATCAAGTTTTAAAAGGGTGACGAGCAAGCCATCTGCCGTCTCGCGCGGTGACCCGTTGGTTTAGAGGAGCAGCAATCGGCGATTGCACTTCCATCAGATATTGACGTCCGGTACCTCTATCAACCGGGAGAGCTCGAAGGTGGCAGCCGCCGCGCGACTGATCCAGTGTGGTCTCTCAATGTATATCATCTAGATCGATCTATTACCAAACCCGATGAGCCCGTGCTCTACTATTTGGATGATGGGCCATCTCGAGGGTTTGTTCGCGAAGAACTTCTTATAGTGCCTTCTGACACCCAGCTACCCCCGGATCACTAGAGATGTTCTGTATGTATTACGTCTGGTAACACGCGTCTTTTATCGTAGTATGCCGAGAGTCCTAATTTTTGTTGACAGTACGTTTTCATAACGCCGTCTTTCATTTTAAATCCTCTATTTTGTGCTACATCTATAATGTGTTTTCCTCCATCTTCTGTAGTTTCACTTAGTACTCGTTTATATCTATCCCAATTTAAATAGTTAGTTCTCTTGGACATTCCTTTCGCAGAGTTTTTATTAATTTTAATTTGTTCCAAATTATCTTTAGTGAAATTAATTTTTTCTACGAAATAACACTTACTAGATAACGCTATCGCCCTATCCCCGCTAAATTCCATTTTGAAAAGTCCGGGCTCTCTTTCGCTCCATTTATCCCAAGCCAACCATTTATTTTTTTCTTTTTCAAGCTCGTCTAGTAAGTTAGGTCTAATCAATTCCTCTATCGTTTTTCCACTAACTCCTATATACATACTATCTGTATCCATCTGTATTAATTGAAAGTCTTCTCTTTTTACGTATTTATCTAGAAATTCGTAGTAAAATTCCAACATTCTCAATTTAGCTAGTTGATAAAACCGCTATTCCACAATGGAATGGTCTCTTTACCGCACACATGGGTTTTCTTGAAGATATTTCGTACGCATCTCCTATCTCTTCCAAACTCCGTCAAATCAAAGAATGCAGATCTTAATGCTTTGTCAACACAGGTTTCGTTTTGTGTATATGTCGTATTTAAATGTCTCTCCGTTGCCTCTATCATTTTTCCACAACACGAGTTTCCTAATAATTTCATTATGTCGGCTACTGGTTTCTTATTTGGTTCTACATCGCCTGTTCGTCTTGCGGCTGTAACTTCTTTTGCGAACCATTCGAATGGTTTTCCACTAATATAATCTATAACACGATGAACTCCAGTTATTTCTAGGCCGTGTTTTAAATACCATTTCAAAACAGTGGGCGTACAGCAATACTTTAGTGGCGGTCATAGATCCCACCAATTTTCTTCCATTTCCTCTAGTTCTTCCAGTATCTTCCAAATATTTTAACATGTGTGTGGGAACTTCATCAACCTCTACTTCTCTGTTTATAAATTAGGGGACATTTCAGAAAACTTATGTTTTAAGTTGTGTGGAACTTCTATATCCACCTCCGCAAACCCAAACCAGTCTCCAGATTAAACTCTTTTACAAAACTTTTTAATAAATTTAGGGTTATGTGGGGTATCTATATGGTGTATAGTTTTCTCTCCCACACGGCATCTCTTTAATTTAACGTAGATAAATATAACGCGTTTGCATCGTACCCAAAACAGCCTTGCAAGGTTTGTTAATTTCATTTGAGGAATTAGATCTAATATTTGAAACACCAGCTTCTGCATATCGTGTAAATACTATTGATGGACCGCCAACTAGAGCGTCCTTCATCATTTCGTATGTTTCTTCTTTTGGTGCATATAGAGCATCCTCCGGTATAATCGTCTTTGAAGATTTTTGTTCTTTAATGGTTCCTCTCAATAAATATTGTATAGCTACTCCAGGTAGTGTTACCGCATCTTTGAAAATATCCACACCTCTGTGTTTATAAAATTCACACATTTTTTCCACCGCTTCTAGGAACGGTGCTACATCTAAATCGTTATAATATTTCAACCAATCTCTGAAAGTTTTCATATTATTTTCTTCGAAAATTCTACGACATTTACTTAATTCTGTTTCGTCTATTAACATTTTCCCAGATAGTTTGGAATACCAATTCTCTATATCCGGTAGTCCTGGGTAATCCAGTTTGTTTGGAGAATCGAACCACTCATAAGGAAAGAAAGATTTCTGTCCTTTGCATTCGTAGGCTTTTATCCAACTATCGTAACTTACACCGGGTCCTAGATAAAGTATTACATCAAGAAATCTAAACTCTGGAGTAAATAGAAATATTGTTGCGTTTGCACGTTTTCCGACCATTACTTTCTTTGTTGTTGATGCCAGTTCGCTACTAGGTATTTCTTTATTAAGTTTATATCGTACTTACTGCTGTTAAAACCTATAACCGGTACTTGCTCTATCCACTGTTCGATCTTGGCGATTTGGTTTTTACGTAAATGTTCTGTATTAAACCTATATCTTGACCACACTTCTTCTCTTATAACTTTTCCCCTGACTTTCAAATCTTCTACGAATTTTTCTATAAGTTTTGCGGGATCTTTATCACAAATATGAGTTACTGTTCCTGAGAAATTATCTCCTATACTAACGCTTGCCGGAACGTGCTCAGCTTCGTACTCTAAACTATTACCGGTAGTTTCAACTTCTGGCTGGAGATACGCCTCAAAATCGTATACTATCTGATATGGATAAAGAGTAGTGTCACAACCGATCTTTATATCTTTACCCGTTCTTTGAAATTCGCATTCCCACATAACTACTAGGTTGAATTCTTTACTTTTTCTAATAACTTTATCTCTTCTCATAGTGGATGTGCGTTCTTCTTTTCTATGCTTTGCATGAATCTCACACCCGTGCCAGTAACAGCCGTGATATTGATATACGGTATTGGTTTCTGGACAGTATCCATCTACCGGAGCTCCTAAAATCCATCTTTCACCTCCGTGTCCGCACTGTTCGTGGTGAATGTGAATTCCCTCCCGCTTTTCCACAGAATACATCCAATCGATCGCCCCATAACTGTTAGAACCTTTTGGGTAAAACGCTTTCTCGAACGACGAACGCGGGCGCTCTAAATAATTACCATCACATATTACTTTTGTCTCACCTCTCATACATGTTGGTCCGTGTCTCTTCATATTACTCGCTTTCGTGAATTTCTGCTTGCAATTATCGCAGGCGTAAATTTTAGATAGGTTTTTAAGGTTTTTTATCAGAAATGCGTGATTATTAAACAGTCCTATTGTCATTGGTTTATTACCTATTGCCTTATAGTGCGCTGGTACCTTTTTCAACCACCATACATTACATTCAGTGGGTTGATATACTTCTATACCGATTTTAAAAAACTCTTCAACCTTTTTCAGATCTGAAAAAGAAATTGGTGAAACCACATTACTACCGAAATATTGCTTACTAAGTTCTTTCGCCTTTTCTGTACATCTGTCAGGTCTGATCTTTTTATCAAGGTGCATAGCTAGACACCTGAACAGACAAAGATCGTCATTATACTTATCTAAAGAATACATACCTTTTCTATTCCTCAACCATTCTGGAAGTTCTCCTCCTGCTGCTTCTTTGGATTGTAGTCCCAAATCTATTCCCCTACTACCCTGTGTTAGCTTTACAAAAACCTCTACCCATCTTACAAACTTCCACTTTGTATTTGGTCTGTCTATTTTATCGGACATTATTCGTGTTTGCTCCTTATCTGACAGCCATTTTTTAACGGTTTTCATTGATGATAGTGGTTCGCTACCACCGAGATTTTTGTGAAATATTATAGTTTTAGGTTTTCCATTTTTAATTTCCTCCATATGTTCTAGCTTGTAAGAATATGAATATCTCAAATAAAAATTGGTTGTTAGATACGGAGCGAGTTTATCGGACATGCGTTCAGACTCGTTAATGTTAATGTTTTTACGAAAGGATAATGTAACTACCCGTCTTCCATTTTCTACCTTTTCCAATGTTTCATCGTGAGCCCCCAATATTTCTTCACCTTTTTCCACTATCGCGCTAACGATAGATTTTTTCTTATTATTATTTTGGCGTCTAATTTGGGACAAATTATTTGTGCTTGAAGGTTTGATTACACTAGCCCTTAACCCCGCAATACTTTCTTTTTGAATTCTGTTACCAACTTCATCCGCTTTGGATATATCTTTAAAGGCTCCTCGTTTGTGGGCGCGGGTAAACCGCTTCATAAACGCCTCATTCTTTGTGGAGTTTATAAGATTTGTCAACCCCCTAACTCTCAACCGTTTACTATAAGTAATCCCTAGAGATTCGGCTTCTCTTCTCAAACTTTCTATTTCTGCTCTAGTTTCTGACGTTATCATATTTTCTGTAATATACTTTTGTATAACCTATGAAATTTATCTGTTCAATTGGTCTTGAAAACATTATGTTTTTTTCACTTCTAATTGAATATAAACATAAACATATACATATATAATGGAGTGTGAGACTTGTTGTAAGACGTTTGCGCGTAAAGAATATCTACGAAGGCATCTAGCGAGACGTAGAAAAATTCCTTGTGTCCCCCCGCAATTTCAATGCCCCAGATGCCCTTGTAAATTCATTAGTGCCCAAACTCTTTGTAGACATAAGCAACTACACTGTCAGGTGGCTACAGGTGAACGTGGTAGACTAGAGCTGGTAGAATTAGTTGCTGATCTGCGAAATAAATTAGCTATATTGGAGGAGAAAAATGGGGTGTTGGAATATAAACTATCACTCGTGGGCACATTGAAATAATTATTTTATCATAAATTTACTGTCGGGAAAACATTATGTTTTGTTTTTTTTCACGACCAATTTTTCGTGGTTGGTGGGGGACTATTTCCTCGTTAACCAATTTATGGTTTTTCGGGGGTGGTGGGGGTAGTATAAAGGGTTATAAATGATGCCACCACAGGTGGTATCATTTTGACTCCCTTTATACTACTCCCGCCGCCCTCAGAAAAGCAGTCAATTTTGGCTATTTTCAACCGTCCCGTGATGTCTAAACTGACGTTGCCCGCCAGAATTTCATCCCGTAAAGAATCTGCCCTACACATCCGCCGGAAATGGTGTACAATAAGGCTGTCATAAATGGCTAATCTACCACCCCGAAATTAAAATGGCATGACGGCTAGTCAAACAAGCCAAGTTGCCGAATGTAGACATATACTGAGTTGTAGGGCTATGTCCCGATAGCGATATTACGATGGCCTGAACGGAACACCGTCGCATCGTCTGATTTGGGGGCAGTGACTAGTTAATTTAAAAGTATACATTTCACTCCCTCTGACAGTATGTATTTAATGCAATATTCCAAATAAGTGGGCAGACAGCAATATGCGTTCGACATTTGTGACCTAGATACACTAGAATCATTTACATAAACACAAATATGCTGCTCTATTAGTGCTCCTTACCTTTGCAGGAATGTGAAATATCTCGGTGCAGCCTCTTTAAAATTATCCAATTCTGAGGTAAAATATTCACTTTAAAACCATGCCGTGCCACGTCACTTGCGGAACTACAGATTGAATGTTGCATGTGTTCTCAATCATCACCCAGAGGCAACTGTACTATCATAGTGCAAAACAGTAGCCTATTTCATCAACATTGCAAAGTATACTTTCCTAGCAAAGTATAGTTTGAGGGAGAAATTTTCAATTTTAGAATAAATTTATTAATTTTTATTATACTTAATTTATTACATTATCACAGCCAATTTTGGCTGTGATAATGTAATAAATTCAGTATAATAATTCTGCATTGTTTTAATCATCAAATATATGCAATCGTTAGTTCTATATGAAATAATGCATTTCGGAAAAATCAATGATTGCTCCCTCAAAGTATACTTTGCTAGGAAAGTATACTTTGCAATTTTGATGAAATCGGCTACAGTTCCCATCCATGAGTTTTCTCTGAAATTAATTATTGTTTGAAACTCCCAGAAAAATATGTTGTTTTGATTATTTTTTGTCACAACATACCCGCAATTCGTATTTCCCAATTTCTGACCAATGGGAACAGGTCAGATGGCCCTGGAATGAGCATTCATCAATTAATACGATGCAAAATCTGAATAAAATACAAAATCAACTACAAAATAATAATTAAACAATTAAAATTAACTTTAATCAGCAGAAAGTGTAATATTTATAAATTTCAACGGTGCCATTATACGAAACTGGCGGCTAACTGGTCACTGCTACCTTAAGCATGCAGACCCCTTTTGTCACTGCACATTTTCTGTCATTTGCTAGAAGGGTGGTCAATTCCAAACAGAATAAACCTAATATTAAATGTATATGGTGTAGAAGTGTCCGTCACAAATTAATTGTAATGGTGGTTGTACAGCTTCGGAAAGTGGTCAAATTTGGGTCGAAACAGCATTTTGCTACAACAGTGTTACTGCTGATGTGTTGCTATGTAAGGAGGCGCTAACTATACGAGCACTTCATTACACTGCTTAGCAAGCACTACAGCTGCTTCACATGTATTAGCAAGATATGTATGTGACCTTGAACCAACCAGTCAAAACTGTGCATATTTTCGAGAAATTATCGGCAGATTTGAACATTTTCATAATGTCACTGACATACAAGTTCTTGCAAGGGCCCTCTGTAGGTTCAAGACCCTACTAAGAGATAAATAATACACCTAGTAGCATATTACTTGGTGTTTATTGCTCGTCAATAAACTTAAAAACTGTAAAATAATAGCTATCAGACAATAGCAGAGCTCTACCATTTCACACCCACTGCTGCGACAAGGCCACATTCACAGAGTGCACATTTAATGTAAAAGGATGGAGTAAATCGAGCATAGAAAGTAGGTCAATGTCAGTTCAAGGTCACATGTACATTGGCTTCATATGAGTACCACAAATTGATGAAGTAGCACAAGCATGGTCGGCTTAGTGGCTATATTTGGTGCGAAACGGACCTAAATACGTAAAATGATTTGTCAAACTAGCAGAAAATGTAGGTCAAGGTCGAATGAAGGTCACCTGAGAGACAATGGTTTAAGGTGGATCACAGCAGGGCAATAGCATTCAAGGCTTTCAGAGTCTAATACGGAGGGTAGCTGGTCAGAAAAATGGAAAAAGTAACTCTGAAACAAGTGTGCAGGCATACAGGTCACTGTTTACGACACCGCGGGCCACCTAGTTTCAGGCCAACAAATTGTTATTTCGTGGTAACGAATTGTTAAATTGAGGGAACGAATTGTTAATTCGTGGGAACGAATTTTTAATCCGTGGGAACGAATTGTTAATTCGTGGGAACGAATTGTTAAATTGAGGGAACGAATTGTTAGTTCGTGGGAACGAATTGTTATTTCGTGGGTATAGTTAATTATAGATTTTCATCGTATTTCTGAACCGATACAGTGGAACTTCTCTAAACCGGATACCCTGGGAGGTCCCCAGGGTGTCCGGTTTAGAGAGGTTCCCTGAATATCAGGCATGTGACCATTTTGAAATGTATTGGCGTGCTTTGCAATCATGAACATACATTAACATCGGAGATAAATGATCAAGAAACTCATCAAATAAAGGATCACAGAGGTTGTCTTAGTGTCCGGTTTAGAGAGGTTCCACTGTATAATGCTACACTTGAGTCGCCTAAAAAAATAGGATTTAAAATAAAATGTTTATTTTCTGAAAAGTTAACTTGTTTTCTGCTATTGAAGGTTGCTGAATTTATTTTAGTTTTACATGTATTATCTCACCCACGAGGGAGAAATTTTCAGTTTTAGGATAAATTTATTAATTGCTATTATACTTAATTTATTACATTATCACAGCCATTTTGGCTGTGATAATGTAATCAATTCAGTATAATAATTCTGCATTCTTTTAATTATCAAATATATGCAGTTGTTAGTTGTATATGGCATAATGCATTTCAGGAAAAATAAATGATTACTCCCTCAAAGTATACTTTGCTAGAAAAGTATACTTTGCAATGTTGGTGAAATAGGCTACTGGTCTACCTATAATTCTGAGTACATAACTCTAATTACATTTCATTACACTGCATTACATACTGGGTTTTATGACGGAGTAGTTTTACCAAGTGTGCGTTTGAAGCGTCAATTTTTAGGTTTTTGTTTCGTGGATTGACTTAAGAATGTTGCTAATACACACTTTAGTAGGTAAGTTTATGGTAATATATTTGTGTCATATCGTAGAATTGTCTCTCAATAACAATATAGCGAAGTATGAATGTCAACGACCTGCAAGTTTTTTCTATATTTTAGTGAGCGAAGTGCAAATGCTCTTACGCAAATTGTTACTGTGTAGCCGCCATGATTGTTTTGCGATATAGTGCAACCTGTTGCCTATAAACCGGAAAACGTGCAGCGAACCGGACACAGATATACACTTCCTCTCCATAGTTACATACCCCCTCAAACTGAAATTCGTCCCCGAATACCATTTTTAATTCGTCTCTGAATTCCATATTTTAGGATAATTTCGGGGAGAATTTACGTACACATTTATATCCCCTAATACGTGTTGTGGATGTATGGAACCGTTCTGGGGCCCATTTCACTAAACTTCCTACGACTAAAATGTTCGTCAGTGCACATTTAGGATCGTCTGTAAATTTCAATTGATGGATTTACATGTATTGAGCATAGGCTGCAAATGCAGCCTATGCTCAATAAATGTAAATCCAATAATTGTTTACAAGAAAACATTCTACTGAGAAATTTACAGACCATCATGATTTTGCACTTACGAACATTTTAGTCGTACGAAGTTTAGTGAAACGGGCCCCTGGTGCCAATGCTACAATATGTTTATCTCCTAAATAGGATATTTTAACTCCTAATTAGGAGATAATAACTCCTAATTAGGAGTTAGTATCTCCTAATTAGGCGATGAATATATTTATTTATTTCATGTCTTTTTATATATTTGTTATATAATTTAGGAGCACAATATCGTTGCGCGGCGGAACGAGTGGCATATCAGGCGCGGATACAGGGGGTCCAGACTCCCCCCCCCCCCCCACCCCCCTGCTCCCGGCAAAAAAAATAACAAAATGCATTGAGTTACTCAACGTTTAACTGTCATACGCAACCGCTAATTTAAAAGAATATTATGAAAAACAACTTGCACTGCACAATACAGGCCCGTAGCCAGACCTGTTTGAAAGAGGGACCCGGGGATCCCACCTCCCCCCCCCACCCCCCCCCCCCCCCCCCCCCCCCCCCCAAACCCCCCCCCCGGGAAAATTTGAAATATAGGTGGTCTGAAACGCAATTTCCTGCATTCTCCGCAACGGCTGAGCTTCTAAATGTGACCTTACATACCCGATTATTTTTTTTATTGTTATTTTTTTTGCTGAAAAAGTGGACCTCGAGGCTGGGCGGGGGGGTTGTCTGACCGCTCCGACCGCTCCGACCGCCCCTGGCTACGGGCCTGCAATATCAACAACGGATGTTATACGTACAAAAATACATCGGATTATTTTGTTGCACGTGATTTGCCCCCATTTGCGTAACGAATCGTGCGGTCATCGCTAAATTTAGTAACATGCTATATTTTTCGGCAGAGTTAACTCCCCTCCGAATACTCTCCACCGGATAAACGAGTCTTGTTCTGACTTAGGGGAGATAACTCTTCTTTACTAATGGATTTATTATACTGGAACATTTATTTTTGAAAATAACTTTATAATAAACGGATAAAGAAGGAAAAATACTATATAATCTTAATAGTATGTACATTAGTACTCGTCTGAAAGCTGTAGCAATATAATTGTTAACACATTTAAATGATTTTGTGTTTATATTAATTCTCTTTTTTTAGGCACGTTATTACATTCATACACATGACTCCATTTTCTTGTCCAATCTGAAAACGCCAGTAGCAATATAATTCGAACCAATTGGTTTCCCAGTGAAGGAAACTTTTGTACTTTCAGTGTTGAATATGCAAGGGAGCCCTCTCCCACCCCACACATTTTGCTGTTGAACATACATGTAACACCAAGCGAATCCATCAGTCATTATTATGTTCTCATGCTTCAGATTTAGAACAAGTATAATACCAATCTAAGGGCCTGGACATTATTTATCACCAAGGGGGTTGGGGTGGGAATGGGGCTGGATAAATTTTGTTAACTCACCTTAGACAAGAATAAGCCCCCACCCCTTCCCACAGCTTTTCATTAAATTTTCAAGGCCTCCCCCCATTGAACAATTAATAATGTTCAAGCCCAAAACGAGACGGTTCAAATGAGTGGTAACAACATAATTATTCTATCATATTTTTTTAATAAATATATATTGCATCTACTGATTGCACTGCCTGGGTTAATTATGCCCCTATGCGATAGCCAGGGGAACATTGCCTTGCTCTTGAGGTTACGTATGTCCGTCCGTCTGTACATTTACATGGACAAGATTGTAAGAGTTTCTCCAGTTAGAGTCCAGTATTCCAGAGGGGCATATCCATGTTTTACAAACATAATGTGTAGTGTTAATGTTGGTACAAAAGCTAATTTATTAAAGGTATTAATAATTACATTTTCCTAAAATGTTGGGCAAGTAGCTTTTTTGTCTGGGCAAGTAGATAATAATTGTACTTGCCCGGCCTGGCAAGTATGAAAAGTGAATTTAATATTATCAAAAGAAATATTGTTTTTGCATTGTTTATATGGCCGTACAATTTGGGCAGGTTTCGTGAAACAGACAGTAGGTCACATTATATACATTATTACCGCTTCCTTGGAATTATATTACGACATACACCCGTTATTTGCAGAATTGCTATTATATAAGTTGCAAATATTTGACGTCTTTAATCACTGGAGAGTGTAATACCAATTGTCTCAGCGATGATTACATAATGGAGTGCCGCGGTATTAGACATACTTACATAATGGAGTGCCGCGGTATTAGACATACTTACATAATGGCGTGCCGCGGTATTAGACATACTTACACAATGACGTGCCGCGGTATTAGACATACTTACATAATGGCGTGCCGAGGTATTAGACATAATTACATAATGGCGTGCCGTGGTATTATACACATGTTACGGTACGTAACTCACTATGGGGAGAATGTGTGTATTCGTGCCAGGTTAGCTCAGTCGGTTTGAGCGATGGTACGGTAAACCATAGGTCCCGGGTTCGAGCCCCGTGGTCGGATATGCATTTTTCTCGCCCTGTGACATTTGACGCCCAACGTGGGGCCGTGATTGATAAATACTGCCCTAAATGTACCAAAAATACGGAATTCAGAGACGAATTAAATATAGAATTCGTGGACGAATTTCAATTTGGCGGGGAAGTATGTTACGGTACTCACTATGGGGAGAATATGTGTATTCGTGCCAGGTTAGCTCAGCCGGTTTGAGCAATGGTACGGTAAACCAGAGGTCCCGGGTTCGAGTCGGATATGCATTTTTTCTCGCCATGTGACATTTGGCGCCCAACGTGGGGACACATACTTGCTCTAACGGCACAATTACTTGATCGTGATACAACCGTGAAAGTTTATCTAACAAACAATACCTATATTGGCCACATACGGAGCCCCGCAGAGGACATGGATTTTATTTTATTAATTCGTTCCCACGAAATAACAATTCGTTCCCTCTATTTAACAATTCGTTCCCTTGAATTAACAATTCGTTCCCAACATATAACAATTCGTTCCCTCAATTTAACAATTTTTTCCCTTGAATTAACAATTCGTTCCCACGATATAACTATTCCTTACTATCTCCAAATTAGGACTTAGTATCTCCGTAGTATCTCCTAATTATGGCTTACTCTCTCCTAATTAGGACTTAATATCTCCTAATTAGGACATATTATCTTCTAATTAGGACTAACTATCTCCTAATTAGGACATACTATCTGTGTCAATGCCAAAAACATGTTTTATCTCCCAATTAGGAGATACTAACTCCGAATTACGAGACACTAACTCCTAATTAGGTGATACTAACTCATAATTATGAGATTATAAAGTCATAATTAGGAGATGTTAAGTCCTAATTAGGAAATACTCATAATTAGGAGATAATATCTCCTAATTAGGAGTTAATATCTCCTAATTAGGACTTAGTATCTCCTAAATAGGAGTTAATAAGTCCTAATTAGGAGATCAATATATTCTAGCATTGGGACCGGGACGCTTCCATACATTCATAATCACGATGTCCATATGCTACGTAAATACACGCGCGGTGACAGGTGGCTGAATATTTCCTTTCACTTCTGTCTGCGTGACTATAATATAGTCATTCAGTTAACGGCTGGTACAAGCAAGTCTAGTGGAGCGACGAGCGACTTCCAGTAGAAAGAAAAGAGATCACCTCGTATTTTGGTATCGGATTGTAGTCTATTTTCAGACATGAAGGTATGTGGGTTATTATTGATGTACGTTATTATTTTATCCCGTAAACACAGTGCGTATGTGCCGTGAACTGAAACACGGTGCCGTGAAACATTTTTGATATCCAGTCAATACTATTTTTGCATTTTACAGCCATTTGTAGGTGTTGACGGGATAAATAGAATAGTAGGTTAGTGCCGTGAATGGGAAAACATATCTGGCGCGGCACGGATTAACTAGTATAACATTCTTGTGATCACCCCCCGAGTTGCTTACTGCCTGAAACCTCTATAAGATGCCGGGCCTCGGCTACCACACGGCGCCACAAGGCGATCCAGCTGGATGGCCTTGTGGCGCCGTGTTGTAGCCGAGGCACGGCATCTTATAGAGGTTTAGAGGTTCGCAACTCCAACCAGCCAAACTGAGTGTATAACTGTCTGTTATAAACAATTCAAAAACAATATTTTGTTCGATAATATTAAATTAAAGGAAAATGTAGATACATGTATGAGCCTTGTTTTTATTTCGTGAAATTTGGTCCAATATTGATTTTATTACGAAAATACAATTTCCCCATGTTAAATTCCCATAGACATATTCACAGAGTGAAGATGTCTATGGGGATTTAACATGGGGAAATGTTTCTAATTTCAGAAATAGTGGACCGAATTTCAAAACTTAACTTTTGTTTTCTTAGTTAGATCATTTCTAAGCTATCTAGCAAGATTTATTTTTCGACTACCACTCCAGATTCTCCACCTCTTTTTTCCCCATGTTAAATTCCCATAGATAAATAAATAGTAGTATGTACACAGTAATACTCGATGGACCAAGCTATAATTTTACAATAGCAAACACTTGGGCCGCCGAATGAAGAGGGTCTAAATAGCTGGTGCGACGGACCTACATAAACTGTCCGCGTGACGTATTTGCTGTACACCCACTATGGTCACTTCACCGTTGCAGATCCTGCTGACATTTGTGCTGTGTGTCGTCCTTCTGACCTTGACCTCTGATGCAGCACCCCTGATACAGGAACGCGGCAGTAAGTAAACTACGTAGTAGTGTATGCATTCGCTATTACCTTTCAACCCTAAGGAACTGGAATGGACTGTGATATGCTAATGTTCCGACCAGTCCAATGGTCACACAATGATTTTCAGATTCGTCCATTTATGAAAAGGGGGTGTTTTTGTTCTCAAAAATATTAAAATTACTTTCAAAAAGTGCAGATCCTAATGAGACGGATCTGCACTTTTTGCATAAACCGATATAGCGGGATTTCGGGTTCAAAAGGTTAGACATATTTTGTGTGTCAGATGATAACTCAGATATTTGTATTCAATATTTATTCTTCCGTGTGAACTGTACATATAGAGAATAGTAGGTTAAAAAAGGTTATTTGGTTTGTATGTGGATATGTGCCACTCGTTCCACCGCGCAACGATATTGCGCTCCTAAAGTCGCGCAATATCGCAAGCTGCGGATCTCGTGCATATATCCACACACAAATCAAATAACATATACATATGTCAGCCAAACGCAACATGCTCTATCGTTCATTTCCAATGAGTCTATGTAAAGTGACCAGGTAGCATGGAATAGCGAACGGTGCAGATCTTGGTGCAAAACCCATAAGCCCCATTCTCCAGTCACATAATGGTATCGTAATGGAAAGTTCATTCAGGGGATTAAAGTACATCAATGTCTTGTTATTTACACGGCCTTGTTAAACAATAGATCTGTTATATTTCACCACTTTTAATGAACTAATTTCTGGGCACGCTAGCACTAATTTGATATTGACAATGCTCATTCCGGGGCCAAGCCAACACCTACGTAATGCATGTGTCTCATGACGTTACTAGAACGCGCCATTACGTCACCAGACCAGTTCACAACGGTCGCACTGAAATTTTGAAATGGACGCACAGCATCAGGCGACGTGTACTGTGGCCCCGGAATATGTATGTGTAAATCAGCTTTTTGAAGGAAACCGGTTATCAAATTACCTAAATTACTGCATAATTATATATGCTCAAATTGCAAGATATTTCCGATGGAAATGTAACAATAATGTTCGACATTTTCCAGCCGTGAGTAAACGCATGCCATGGCACTCGGGAACTGTTTGAACCCGCGGCCTACGGCCTTGAGATTCAAACAGTTCCCTCGTGCCCCGGCAAAGGTTCACGCATGGCTGGACATTGCCGAACCATATAGTATTAAGTTATTGATCTATTACTTAAGAAATCGCCCTTGATTTGTCAGTTTTGTTGTCAGAAATCAATCATGTTTTCCGTAATTGTTGTGGTGGTTGGTTGGGAGCACGTGATGGGTAATTTAACAATCGGGATTCATCCTTACCGGAATCCCGACGGGAGACATGGTTTGGCCCTCATGTATGTTTTTGACATTCTTGTTTTTTGGCATTCCGTATCTCCATGATCAAATAGCACACTCATGTAGCCTGATAATCGATTTTCATTGTTATTCCGTGCTGTAACCCATTTCATAAATGTGATATTTTATGGAGCGAATTTGATTGGCTGGCCGCATAGCCCTATTATGTATTCGTATTTGCGCCAACATTATTTCAAATTAATGAAATGGAGACGTTCCAAATGACGTCCGTAATGGCGCGACAAAGCAATGATGTTTTGACGTTGACGTTATCATGTTTGAAACGTCATTAGAAGCGTCAGTGACTCGTTAACATTAATGAAACTGTTCCAATGTGCTCCCGTTTGGTAATAGCAAGTGTTTCTAAAGAACAGGAACCTATTATATGTCATATTTATAAACAGATTATTGCAGGGATTAAAACTATTTTTGCTGTGGAGAATTTTAACTAGATGCGAAAATAGTCAATGGCGTCTGCATACTGAAACGTAAATGATTATCTCCACGTTGGCTAATCTTTGGTGAGTGAAGTCATAAAGAAAATCTCAAACTCGTTTCAATTTGATATCAGATTAATGAAACACGTCGGCAATTGTATGTACCTCGCCAGAGGCTCGGTGCATCAATTGTGCGTGACTCGTTTCATAAATCTCATATCAAATGGGAGCTCATTTGAGATCCTTTATGTATTGGTTGCTGTCGCCTATTTCACCAACATTGCAAAGTATACTTATCTAGCAAAGTATACTTTGAGGGAGAAATTTTCAATTTTAGGATAATGTATTAATTTGTATTATACTGAATTTATTACATTATCACAGCCAATTTGGCTGTGATAATGTAATACATTCAGTATAATAATTATGCATACTTTTAATCATCAAATACATGCAGTTGTTAGTTCTATATGAAATAATGTATTTCAGGGAAAATAAATGATTACTCCTTCAAAGTATACTTTGCAAGAAAAGTATACTTTGCAATGTTGGTGAAATCGGCTACTGGTAGCATGACAAGTGTTACATGGGTGGAATGGCACCAGATCAGACTGTCTGGATGCACAGGCTGATCTTGTCGTAGTGTATTGTTCGCAAATACACAGGTCAGAAAACAAGTAAGCCCCATTTCTACAGTGACAGCCACATACCAAGAACCTGATTATAATTCTCTACAGTTGGCGGCGGTTCATCGAGCGGACACAAACAAAATCGCCCCGGCCACAAGAAACACGGATCTGGGCACAAAAAACACGGATCTGGGAAAGATAGCGTAGCAATTGCGCTGGCTAATATCGTCATGGTGGGTCATGGAAGCGGCAGCGGAAGTGGTAGCAGCAGCGGCAGCGGAAGCGGAAGAGGAAATTGAGGGGGTGGCGGCTAATCTGATGGCGATTCCGATGTATAATAATCCCTGGGCTTGGACAATATTTTAAAGGCACTGTTCATTAGATATTCACAGAAAGTGATGACCCAGATCCCCCCCAGCCCCCTAAACAATTGTTTTAATTGTAGATTTGTATCGTATATCAGAACCTCTTTCGGAATGCTTCTTATCTATGTTAAGAACCCAGCAACTCATCAGAGCATGTACGTTCAGACACGACGTCACTAACCTACAAATAAATGTAAGGTTCTTCCATGTCGAGCCGTGGGTAAACGTTTACCGTGGCACTCGGGAACTGTTTGAACCCCAAGGTCGTAGGCCGCGGGTTCAAACAGTTCCCGAGTGCCACGGCAAACGTTGACCCACGACTGTGGATATGTTCGAACGTTATTGTTACATCTCTGTCGGAAATATCATTCAATTTGACCATTTATGCAGTACTTTCGGTACTTTGATAACCCTTTCCATTCAAACAGCTGATTTACACATACATATTCCGGGGCCGCGCAGTACACGTCGCGTGATACAGCCGCATCAACTTCAAAATGTCAGTGCGACACACGTCACACATGCAATACGTATGTGTTGGCTTGGCCCCGGAATAAGCATTGTTTAAAACCATGGTCAAACAGCACGTGCTGTAGGTTTGAACATGGCTGTGAGCGGTGACAAAACACGATAGTCATGTAACAATACGTTTTTATAACTTATTGCATCGCTTTAAGGACTTCAGCCAGCTACAAATGAACACATGAACATCAAGTTTAAAGGTACATGCCCACTCAGTAGGCACAAATGTTCTTTATATCAGAGACATCATATAATAAACTTTCTGGCAAAATAAACATTCATTCACCGTTACCCCACTTATTGATTGGCAGTATTATGCTTTTTATATCAGACGTAAATGTCCACACTGATATCATGGACGATAACCGTGTTTCCTTAAAACGTTAACGGACATTACTATTTATTCTCTGTATTTATTTTTTGATGTGCAATGATCATACGTTATAATAAGTCGAAAAGATTATTTTTTCAGGTGACGCATTTAATTGGTATAAATAATGCAAAAATATCATGCCTCATTTGCATATGAAAATAGCATGATACCACTGCGAGTCACTATCAATAAAATAAATATTACTAAATGCATGATTATATCTGCATAGCGGGCACTTGTATTGTTTAGAACGGATGGAATAATGACACAATTATACACTTATTTAATTCCTATAAAAACATGTTGTGCCTACCGAGTGGGCGTGTACCTTTACAATAATATATTACGTTTATTCGGACACTTACAGAAGACGTCAATTACCCGTCCATATCCATGTTATCAAATATGTAGACTTATTTTCTTTAATACAGCACAGACTGATTGGCTAGCTAGTTGAGGACAGTAACTCTGTAAAACTCAGTTACCGTTCACAGCGGTACTGGAGTTCTGCAGAGTTACTGCTCACTAGCAAATATTCTGCCCGCAAATTAAGGTGGCAGTCCTCACACATTTTAGGCAATTTATGGAGTTTTCGGGCCCGCGACACCAGCCGAAACAAATTTAGGAATATTTTAACTTCAAATAATCACATAATCTGTTTGATGCATGCACTGACTACCTGATAGGTACAAGAGCTATATTAACAACAAACGCAAACTCAGACATAATGCACAGGCTGTCAGCACTCTGCTATGTTTACACAAAATGTGCCCAAATCTGCATTTATTTGGCCGCGGCCACACATTTCACAACATGGATTTCAAATATCCCATGCGGACACTGCACTAATACTTGCTAATTGTACCAATTCTGCAATCACACCTTGTCACACTGATCATAGTCTGTACTGGTACCGACCGTTTTGTTTTCAAGCAGCAGACCTGCCTTTCTGACAGATAAAATGGCTGCCAATATTTCGGACGAAAATTCCGAGCAGCAGTTTCGCACTCTTCTGCAACTGAAATCATGCCAGCATGACACAGATGCAAGCAAAATCACATATTTTTGCAAAAAAGTGTTTTATGCAGTGGAAAACATCATATGATGTTGGCTAATTAATTGTAGAACATTTTCCTAAGCCACAGACATGTGTTTTTTATGTATTTACTAGAAGGCCCATAGGAAAAATTCGAAACTAACCAAATCACCCGAGGACTGCCACCAAAGCATATAACAAACATGCGGCAGTTTAACCCTTCCTACGCCGTTGACGGAAATTGCCGTCTGCTGTAAGAATTATACGTCCCCTGTGGGGCTCCGTACTATGCCACTCATTCCGCCGCGCAACGATATTGCGCTTCTAAAGCCGTGCAATATCGCGGCTACGGAACTCGTGCATATTCATGTACATGTATCCACATACAAATCAAATAACCTATCAATATTGAACAGTTCTGACATTATCTGAGTCACAGCGCCTTTAAGAAGTATTGTAATTGATACTCAAAATCCAGCATTCTGAATGGTTCAGTATGAGATGTGATTGACCAATCATAATGCCGAATCTCGAGTTCGAATAATGAGTGTATGCTCAATTATATTATAAACAAGGGCAATTGAACATATTTACCCGTTTATCAAATGAGACACGCCATGTGGTTTTGTACCTTCGGACATCTGTGTAATTTCATTAAATACGTTCACAACATTTACAATATTTCGAATATATAAAGTAAAAAGTTGACGAAATTTTCAGAGAACATGCGGAATTATATTCCGCATGTACTCTGAAAATTTGGTTAACTTTTGACACCATTTATGGAAAATATTGTAAATTTTGTAAACATATTTCATGAAATTACGCTGATGTCCGAATGTACAAAATCACATGGCGTGTCTCAATTATGAGACAATTAATGTGATGTTCTACCTGTGAATATATGCGATACCGCATCAAAATATTTACAAAATTTACGATATTTCCATAAATGACATTGAAAGTTGACGAAACATTCAGAGCAGTTTCGAATTTGCTGTGAGCATTTCAACAAGTGTAGACGCCATGTACAGAATATATCACAGTTTTCATAAATATATTTCGTAAATTCGCACATCTTCCTCGGTACAAATTCACATGGCTTGTCTCATATTTCGGACCCATTATATTATTCCTGCACTAACAATATTAACAATAAAAAAATACCAATCGAAACGGAGTGAACTGATTAACAGACGATCGTACACGAGTGGTGATTCAGTTAGATATTTATTAAACGAGTTTACTGATTCCATAAGAAACGAGGCTATGCCGAGAATCTAATGAAATTAGTCAACGGGTTTAATAAATACGATATGTAATCAACGTATAGTATAGAATATATTTATTGCATAAGTACAGTATCATACACTGCAGCTGTAAAGATCAATTGCCGAGTTTATAATGAAATTAGTCAACACGTGTAATAAACAGGATATCAAATAGCTATGCTGAGTTTCCTATGAAATTAGTCAATGGGTTTAATAAATACGATATGTAATCAACAGATATTATAGACTACCGTTGGGTCAGCGTGTAAGTGCACACACGAACGAACACGACAGGTTGGTTCCAACCTGTCGTGTTCGTTCGTGTGTGCACTTACACGCTGACCCCACTGTACATTTATTGCATAAACACATAATCAAACACTGCCGCTGTGAATATCAATTACAGTGTTTTCATAGCAGTTTCATTGGCGTATTTATTACACCAGTGAATGTTTGACTTAAATGTACATACCCACTCAGTAGACACACACTGTTCTTTATATCAGAGACATCATCTGACACATGTTATGGAAAAATAAACACTCATTCACCATTACCCCACGTATTGATTGGCATTATTATACATTTTATATCTGAAGTAAATTTTCACACTGATATCAGGGGCGATAACCGCGTTTCCTTAAAATGTTATGACATTATTATGTATTATCTGTATTTATATTTTGATGTGCAATGATCATACTTTATAATATCATTTTTTTCAGGTGACGCATTTAATTATTATAAATAATTAAAAAATAGCATGTATCATTTGTAAATGAATACAGCCTGATACCACCGCGCGTCACTTTCAGTAAAATAAATCATTACTAAATGATTATATCTGTATAGCGGACAATTGCAATTTTTAGATCTGGTGGAATAGTGACACAATTATACGCTTATTTAATTCTTATAAAGAACAGTTTGTGCCTACTGAGTGGGCATGTACCTTTAATACACAGTGAAAGCCAATCGTATGCAATACAGCGAAACCTCTCTAAACCGGACACCCTCTGAGGTCACCAGGGTGTCCGGCTAAAGCGTCCCTCACATATCGGTCACGGCGCCCGCGCGACTCCTAAAACGGGCCAAAAAGGGCATTTTCGCGAGGCGTCCGGCCGGACACTGCCCATTACTACGGGCTCCGCTGCGATTTTCAGAGGTCGCACGAACGCCGCGGGCGTGAAAACCTGACTCCCAAATCTGTGATTTTACAAGCGCGATTTTAGGCCGTGGCAAGCCCGCAGACACGTCGCTAGGGCCCCGCCCGGCGGCCTGCCGGAAACCGACCAGTGATCTGGCGGCCGCATGAAGATTTTGACGAAAATTACTGGAAAAAAATCCACCGGGCGCCGTGGGATTTTCACGAGCCCCTCACGGCCACTCTACGATAGCCTAACGGCCCCCTCACGGATCCCGCCAGGACGCCTACCGATCTGTTCTTTGATCACTGCGATACAATGTTCAAAGGGCACCGCCCGGGCCCCGTCTAATATGTGAGGGCATACGTCGCAGACATGAAATTCGCCCGATTCATCCACGGGCTCTAAATCTCCCGGCGACCCCTGCGATTAAAAAAATCGCGCGGACGCCGGCTGATATGCGAGGGCCGCTTTAACGAGGTTTCACTGTAAATCAGACATTTGATCATTCGGAGTCCTAGTTGTGCGGTATGCGATCAGGAACAGACATAATCACCTCAGATGAATGGCCAAGAAACACATCAAAAAATAAGAGCACATGTGTTTTATTGGTGTCCGGTTTAGAGAGGTTCCACTGTACTGTTCTGTTACTGGCAGTTTGACTACAGCTTGCGTGCATCCGTGATTACAGCTTGAGCGGTTGATGAATTTCTGACCACTATGCGTGAGGTCTGGTTATAAATATAACGTTTTACGTAATGCGAACAATTAATTATTGATTCAATATATATTGGCGAAAGAGTCGTAATGTACGATTAATTGAGACGAAATGCTGTGCTTTCATTGGTCGAGAAACTAAGGTCTTCGGAAATTATTCCGTGTTGTTGACATATTTTACATTTGACTTGCATATGATTTTATAAGAACATGTTTATTTAACCAGATGAACTGATTATCGTGAAGTACATGTAATACGCTCTTGACTTCGTTGTTTGTTTAGTAGACACACCCATTCACCACTTATTTCACGACAATCAGCTCATCTGGTTGAATCAGATATGTATTACATTTCAGCCAGTAGTTTACATACTATATAATTCCAGCACAAAAATATTTACACAATTCCCTAACATTTGATTGGCCCGTAGCAAGTCTCTGTCCAGAATTTATATCCCAGTAAACTCCATGCCGAACTACTTTCCGTAACCGTCAGGCGCAGTTAAAATAGTTCTTAAGAAAACGGAAAATAAACACATTTTCTTGATGAATTTATTTCAAATGCTGGAAAAGTCGCGGGAATACTGGACGAGGCCTTCCGGCCTTCGTCCAGTATTCCCACGACTTTTCCAAGTTTATACCCCGATAAATTCCACAAAAAGGCCATTCATTCCTATAATCAAAGGACTAAACGTCATGACATCCTCCGCAGTATGTGTTCGTGGAAAGGGTTTCGCGAAAAATAAGCGCGAGAATTTCACAGCAGCAACAACAACAGCGAGTTAAAAATAGAATTTTGGGAAACCCAAACTAATAAATGGATGTCTATTCTGAGACCTATTCTGCAGATTGTATTCGTGCACCGAACCATGGAGTTACGAATCACGAATTCTCGAGTATGGTGGCGGTTAATCGTCGCACCCTTTGACTACGGAAACATGCGCAGTGAAATAAATTTAGCACAAAAAAAAAACATTTATCACAATGAAAATGTTATCAAGCTAAATTGTTAGAACAATCGATTATGGCGTAAGACCCATGTTTTTCAAAAGTTCAACCCGCAAAATATGTGCTGCGACCGACATAAGCTCAAAGCTCAAATGTGGATGTTGGTTGCATAATATTCGCTAGCGCTAGCATAACAACAGTATGGAAGCGTCCTGGTGCCACTGCTAAGCTATTTGTTATCTCCTTATTAGGAGATACTAACTCCTAATTAGGAGATACTAACTCCTAATTGGGAGATAGTAACTCCTAATTATGAGACATGATTTCCTAATTAGGAGATATTTAACTCCTAATTAGGCGATATTATTTCCTAATTAGGAGTTAGTATATCATACTTAGGATTTACTATCTCCTAATTAGGACTTGGTATCTCCTAATTATGACTTACTATCTGTGTCAATGCTAACAAATGTTTATCTCCTGATTAGGAGATACTAACTCCTAATTATGAGATAGTATCTCCTAATTATGAGCTACTATCTCCTAATTAGGACTTAGTATCTCATAATTAGGAGATACTAAGTCCTAATTACGAGATAGTATCATTAGGAGATAAATATATTTTAGCATTGGCACCAGTAGCCTATTTCAACAAAATATAGTAATCATTTATTTTCCCCGAAATGCATTATGTCATATAGAACTAACCACTGCATATATTTCATGATTAAATGTATGCTGAGTTATTATACTGAATTTATTACATTATCACTGCCAAAATGGCTGTGATAATGTACTAAGTTCAGTATAATAAAAAATAATTAATTTATCCTAAAATTGAAAATTTCTCCCTCAAAGTATACTTTGCAATGTTTGTGAAATAGGCTACGTGACGCTACCATACAACAGCGAAACAGACTACATAGCGGCAGTAGTTTTCACAATTCCATTTCATTTCATTTGGCTTACTTTGAAGGGTGGGAATTGGCTCGAAGACCATTCATACTCGGTCCAAAAAGACCGAATTTCGAAGTGTGTTATGTGATATATGTTGGTGGAAGGCGGACAGTGTATAATTGTATGCCGAAATGGGAAATGTAATTCCGCGCAGTGTTCGGGTGCACGGGAGGCGGGAAGAAGAGAGAGGGTAACTGGGTAGAACCTGGCACCAGTGATGTGGTGTCCACGTATACCCCATGTGTTAACACGTCGCCTGTCCCATTGGTGCGAACTGGCCGCAGTACGACTACACACAATAGAATAATAATAATATATATGTACTAAATAGTATACATCTCAGCCATGCACATATCCAATCCAGAACCCGGTAATGCATGGCCGCGGGATAAAACCGCCATGGCGTATCCACTATATCGGCAGACAGGCAGAACCACACGGGTGTCACCACAAACCAGTCCGAGTCCCAGAAGGGCTACACGCATGTGTTGTGTTCTATAAGTGGCAGTCGGATGCACCTAGTAGTAAACTGCCCTACCGGGAGGCCAGGCAAATCCACACGGTGCCACAATCAACCACCCAGAACACGGAGATATGAATACAAAAATAAGAACAAAAATTGTCCTAGCAACTAGTCAAAGTTACTCAATTCCACCCGAAGAAATCACCCACCACAAGCCCACCCCAGCCCCGGCCTACCTGTTCGCAAATCCTGTAGCCTATTTCACCAACATTGCAAAGTACACTTTTCTAACAAAGTATACTTTGAGGAAGTAATCATTTATTTTTCCTGAAATGCATTTTTCATATACAGTAGCGCTTTTCTGCTCCTTACCTATTTGTATATACTAATATCGTATACATATCGTAATCGTATAATATTGGTATATTTAATGAGTATATCGTATGATTATATAATATTGGTATGTTTGTACCGTATGAACGTACTATACGAATATTATACAAACATACGATATCCGTTCGTATACGACATATCCGTACGGATATGGTATGAATATACCATAATCTGGTATGTTTGTACGATACAAACGTACCAGAATTATACACATGTATACAGATCGTATAAACGTACGATTTGAATGGTATAGCTATACGATATTGGTTGGTATTTACGGTACAAACATACCGTACGTTTATATTATATGCATATCGTATAGAAAACATATCGTATTGGTATAGTATACGTATAGTATTGGTATACTACGTATAGTTGACAGTGCAGAAAAGCGCTACTGTAGAACTAACGACTGTATATATTTGCTGATCAAAAGTATGCCGAATTATTATACTAGTTATTACATTATCACAGCCAAAATGGCTGTGATAATGTAATAAATTCAGTATAATAAAAATTCATAAATTTATCCTAAAATTTAAAGTTTCTTCCTCAAAGTATACTTTGCTAGAAAAGTATACTTTGTAATGTTGGTGAAATAGGCTACAGAAGTAACAATGGAAACATAAATTAATTTCCAATAGTTAAAATGGCCACCACCGGTAACCTTGAGATAATTGCCGGCCGGTAAAAACGCACGATCTGCTTAGTCCAACTTGAACTTCGCCATTCGTGGTTCCCATATACGGAGTGATGACGTCAGTAATGTCACAATGACGCGATTACTTCGACTAATCAAATCATTCTCTCGGACACACCACCCTCCGAATCGCGAGACAGTCACTTACATTACGGTCCGCCTCAAGAAATTAATTCGCACAACGCTTGGCCATATTTTACGCTTGATTCGCTTTGTTTTCTATCAAGTATCCTGTGCGAAATGTGAAATGTGAGGAAACCAGCTATATGGAACGCCAACTCTACATAAACTCAAATAATTATTGCTAACTCTAAATAATTACATGTGGAGCTAACATTAAATATGTAGAACTAACTCCAAATGATTTAGTGAGCTTTTCAAAGGATTTGGAACTAGCTCAAAATATGTAATGCTAGCTCTAATTATTTAGCGATAACGTTAATTATATGAGTGTATGTAGATTTGTCATTCCATACAGCTGAGCTGATTATCTTGAAATACTGCTCTTGTGATTGGCTCCAAACTCGATCGCTACGTTCACTCGTTTGCTTAAAGACCCACTCACTCGTGTATTACTTCACGATAATCAGCTCAACTGGTTACATAAACGGTACATGTATCCATTTTATCCCGTCAACACAGTGCGTATGTGCCGTGAATCACGGTGCCGCGAAACAGTTTTCATATCCTGTCAATACGACCTAATAACTGCGTATGAATATGTTATATTTTTTCATTTTACAGCCATTTGTAGGTGTTGACGGGATAAATAGAATAGTAGGTTAGTGCCGTGAATGGGAAAATATATCTGGCGCGGCACGGAAACGGGATGTGCTCGGCAGAGCCTCGCCCATCCCGTTTCCTGAGCCTTGCCAGATATGTTAACTGGGTGTCCGGTTTATATATTTATATGTTTATAAAGTATGATGTCACGGGCGAAATGTGAGGAAACGCATTTCAAGAGACTCAGAGACAAGGTGCATGATCACTTGGTTACAACAACAACGACTTCGCCCACTCCAAAGTAAGTAATATTTGATATCTTCCTTAATATGCAACGGATTTTGATGAAATATGGCGCAGCAAACGCGTCTTCATGAGCTGCAGTTGGTGGTCCATGGAGTTCGGCACAGACTTATATCGATTTTGCAACGAATCGATGTCCGTGTCGGAGACACGGAAATCGATTCTTCGCAAAAACGACTTTTGGGAGAAAAAAAAGAGACCACCAAATGCAGCTTAACAAGACGCGTTTGATGCGCCATATTTCATAATCCGTTACGTAATAAGGACAATGTAAAAGAATACGTACTTTGAATCGGATGGATTCTGGAAGTTTCAGTACTTGTTGTTGTTGTTAGTACCACGTGATCATACACCTTGAGAGAGATTCTCTCGAAAGACTGCTCTCGTGATTGGGTTAAAAAGAACTCGATTCGCCACGTTGACTCGTTTCTTTAGCTTAATGTCCCACTCACTTGTGAATTATGTCATGATAATTAGCTCAACTGGTTAAATACACGGTATGTCTTACCCTGGAGCATCGTATAGGGATGTGAACAGGGTGTCCGGTGTAGAGAGATTCAACTGCAAGTGACACCAATTACGAATTAACTAACCCCAATCGCCACACACCAGTAGAATAATAAAGTTGTCACATATATATATATGACTTGTATGACTTATATGTATGTGTTTGACGTACATTGCCTGTCTGCTTCATATTGTCTTAATGGATACAATTGACAGACGTTGACAGGTGAACCACACACGCAACAAGTATATGTGTAACGTCACCGTCAGTGACTGAGGCAGGGCGCAGAAATTCGTGGGACTTGTTTGTGTAGACTTAATTCGGAATACATATCCAGGTATGCTATATTAATTATATGTTTTATAAATTATTAAATACAACTAACTTTTGATATGTTGCACACTGTTTTATTTGTTTTAATAATAAGAGTAATACTAATAATGTACTATGAGTTTGTTGTGTCATATTTGAATTTGTTCATTATGTTGTGATTCCGACAAATTTATATATTATCATACTTCAGTACACTATACAATTAATTGTCTTGCATGATAATTTAATATTTTAATTATTGTTCGCTTACTACATTTATTTAGTATTATAATCATACTGGATGTACAACTAATGTACAACATAAAATGCATATAAGTCAATTATATTTATCATATCAATTGCATTTACTCCTTCCCTGTGTTCCATATATACAGTAAACTTCTCCTATTAAGGCCACTTGTGGTTCAGTAGCCGATTTCATCAAAATTGCAAAGCATACTTATCTATCAAAGTATACTTTGAGGGAGTAATCATTTATTTTTCCCAAAATTCATTATTTCATATAGAACTAACCACTGCATATATTTGATGATTGAAAGTATGCAGAATTATTATACTGAATGTATTACATTATCACAGCCAAAATGGCTGTGATAATGTAATATATTCAGTATAATAAAAAATAATACCTAGCACGGGAAACGTCTTTGTGCATTAGTCGTCGAATTGTATACCTTTGTCGGTATGTACCATCCGATTGTTTCAGTATCTTGTCATTCGCAAGTTGGAGGCTCTGTATTACGCAAGTAGGAGGCTCTGTAGTACGCAAGTTGGAGGCTCTGTAGTACGCAAGTTGGAGGCTCTGTATTTGTAGTACGGAGCCCCTCAAGGAACATGGATCTTTTTTTAGTAATTCGTTCCCACGAAATAGCAATTCGTTCCCACGATATAACAATTCGTTCCCTTGAATTAACAATTCGTTCCCACGAAATGACAATTCGTTCCCTCAATTTAACAATTCGTTCCCTCGAATTAACAATTCGTTCCCTCAATTTAACAATTCGTTCCCTCGAATTAACAATTAGTTCCCACGATATAACAATTCTTTCCCACGAATTAACAATTAACAATTCATTCCCGTGGGAACGAATTGTTAAATTGAGGGAATGAATTGTTATTTCGTGGGAAGGAATTAATAAAAAGAAATTCTACGTCCCCTGAGGGGCTCCGTACTGTAGAGTAGTTTGTCGGGGAATGTAACTCATTAAATCATCATTTGTGCATGTGACTGGAGAAATTGGGCTTATGAGTTTTGCGACCAGTGTAGATCCCGATCAGACTGTGCAGATCAGGATCTGCACCGTTCGCCATTACATCAATGAAACGCCCGTCATGCTTCTAGCAAACAATGTCGATCATTCAGAGGCTACATGAGTATGTTATTTGATCTGGAGCTACAAAACCCAGAAGCCTCATTTCTTCAGTCACAGCCACGCATGACTGATACTTTCTTTTGAAAGTATATAATCCGAGTACTGGCCTATGACGTTTTGCAACCAGTGTAGATCCAGATCAGCCTGTGCATCCGCACAGTCTGATCTGGATCTGCACTGTTTGCCATTTCATAAATGGAACACCCATCCTCCCTCTAACAAGCAATATCGATAGTTTTCAGTTTACACGAGTGCTATTTGATCGGGGAATACATAAGCCCCATTTATTATATACCTACCCAAGAAATACATAGTTGTACAATGTAAATAAAAGTCATATGTTCTCATCGATGAAATAAACAACTTCCGGTGAAAATACGACTACTTCCGCTATCTATATCCATATTCTGTATTTAGAAATAAATTGCTAAAAAACTGCTAATTTCCATTAGCGGTATATAATAAATAGAATATTCATATTTTTGCAACGAATATGACATTTATGTTCATCGAGTGGTGTGAAATGTCCATATTTCCCGAGTGCGTTAGGCACTCGTGAAATATGGACATTTCACACCACTCGATGAACATATATGTCATAATCGTTGCAAAAATATGAATATCTTCTATTTCTTCAGTCACAGCCACGTGTATGCAAGATCGTCTATACCCACCACATGTTGCAACTCCATGCCAAAATACGTGACAGCAGTAGTACCGGCCGACGTTCTATGCTATGAATGAATGAATGAATGGATGGATGGATGGATGGATGGATGGATGATGGATGGATGGATGGATGGATGGAGGATGGATGGATGGATGGATGGATGGATGGATGGATGGATGGATGGATGGATGGATGGATGGATGGATGGATGGATGGATGGATGGATGGATGGATGGATGGATGGATGGATGGATGGATGGATGGATGGATGGATGGATGGAGGTGGATGGAGGATGGATGGATGGATGGATGGATGGATGGATGGTGGATGGATGGATGGATGGATGGATGGATGGATGGGTGGAGGATGGATGGATGGATGGATGGATGGATGGATGGATGGATGAATGAATGAATGAATGAATGAATGAATGAATGAATGAATGAATGAATGAATGAATGAATGAATGAATGAATGAATGAATGAATGAATGAATGAATGAATGAACGATTGTTTTAATACATGAATGAATGAATGATGTGACTTAGAGAAATGATAAATGAATGAGGATATTATTGTGGTCCATGCAGACATCAATCATACATATAATGTAGTTTGTCTCGATACTACACAACTCGGCAAAATATTCTCAGCGAATATTTAAACGAATAATAGGTTAAGGTTTTATATGTTTTTACAAACTTTGGAATGTCATTTCCGACAAATAAATCACGACAAATAAATCACAGTCAGTTAATTATTTAGAGCTTGCATTAATTATTTGAGTTTATATAGATTTTCCGTCGTTCCATATATATGAATCAGGTAAGGTATGTGACAATACAATATACTACGGTCGATCTGGATAGAAACACTACATTCTCTGACGTTTAATTGCTCGAATGACGTCACATGGCGTTACGAAATGACGTCAGTCTTTTCCAGGATCAGACTGTGCGGATGCGCATGTTCATTTGGGTATACTGGTCACATACACTACCACCTGCTCTAATATTTGTCATTAGATTTTGATTTCAAAATACAGTCCACACTCGTTAACGCAAACTCTGTTAACCCTTTGAACCCGAAATCCCGCTATAGCGGTTTATGCAAAAAGTGCAGATCCAGATGAGCCGGCTCGTAACGAGCCGTCTCATCAGGATCTGCACTTTTTGAAAGTAATTTTAATAGTTCTTAGAACAAAAACACCCCATTTTCATAAATGGACGAATCTGAAAATCATTTTGTGACCATTGGATTGGTCGGAACATTAACATATCACAGTCCATTCCAGTTCCTTAGGGTTGAAAGGGTTAAGTCAAACTACTGATAGCTCAAAATCAAATTCTTGGTACCAAGTACATGTTTTCCTATACAAAAACTCTCGTTAACTCAATCTTCATCAGTCCCCTAGACTCTGACTAAACGAGTGTAGACAGTACTTGAATGTTTTGCTTGAAAACACGTAGCTATCCTACAGCTCAGGCTCAACCAATATAAGAGTTTTCTTGCGAGTTGAACGTGCTAATAGTGTAGATAATTAGAAACGTTGAAACCTGGGCAACATTAAAAGTGCATGCCCACTCAGTAGGCACAAATTGTTCTTTATATCAAAGACATCATCTGAGACATTTTCTGGCAAATTAAACAGTCATTCACCATTAGCCCACGTATTGATTGGCATTATTGCACATTTATCAGACGTAAATGTCCACACTGGTATCAGGAGCGATAACCGTGTTTCCTTAAAATGTTAACGGACATCACTATTTATTATCTGTATTTATTGTTTGATTTACAATTCGTAGTAAACATAATTAAAAAATGCCATGCCTCATTTGCATATGAAAATAGCATGTTACCACCGCGAGTCACTATCAGTAAATTAAATATTACTAAATAATTATATCGGTATATCGGGCACTCGTAATCTTTAGAGCTGGTGGAATAGTGACACAATTATACACTTATTTAATTCCTATAAAGAACAGGTTTTTGCCGGCGGTGGTGTACACGATAAATTAACCCATTTCGTCATGGCTTACAACCATGTTTGATAGTTCCTGAACAGAAATAGCCTTTGTTCATTCAAAACCACAAACTCAAATAACCACAAATGAACCGCACCTCAAACGGTAACAAGTAATCCATCTTCATTAACAAACATAGTTCCTTTACTAATTAAGACATGTGCTGTGACTGGAAAAATGCGGTTTAATGGTTTTGCGACCAGTGTAGATCCAGATCAGCCTGTGCATCATCCGCACAGTCTGATCAGGATTATGACTGGAGAAATGGAGCTTGTGGGTTTTGCGACCAGTGTAGATCCAGATCAGCCTGTGCATCCGCACAGTCTGATCAGGATCTGCACTGTTCGTCATTCCATCAATGGAACATTCAACATGCTTGTAACAAGCAATATACAGATGATTCTCGTTATCTCGAAGTCGAATGGACTTATCATACTACAGAAACATGCTATTTAATCAGGAGCTAAAAGTTAATATTGTATTTGTGGCTGTGACTGGAGAAATGAGGCTTATGGGTTTTGCGACCAGTGCAGATCCAGATCAGCCTGTGCATCCGCACATTCTGAACAGGATCTGCACTGTTCGCCATTCCATCAAACAAACGCCCATCATGTTTCTAACACACAATGTATATCATTATCAGGCCACTGGAGTATGCTATTTGATCAGGAGCTACACTGGTCACACATCCTATAAGCCACAAATCTCCAGTCACATCATCAAATAACAACACAAACGGCGTTACTTTAATATCAAGGGAAAAATGCAGCATTTTTTCTTGATATTCTGCCGCTAATACTTGGTTAAAGGTACATGCCCACTCAATAGGCACAAACTGTGCTTTATAGAAACTAAATCTGATAGTTGTGTATATTCTGCAGATATGACATTTTGTGGCAAAATACACATTCATTCACCTTTACCCCACGTATTGATTGACATTATTACACATTTTATATCAGACGTAAATACTCCACACTGCTAGAACGGGCAATAACCGTGTTTCCTTAAAATGCCTACGGACATTACTATTTATTCCCTGTATTTATTTTTCGATGTGCAATGATCATACTTTATAATCTGTCGAAAATATTATTTTCTCATGTGGCGTATTTATTTAGTATAAATAATTAAAAAAATGTCATGCCTCATTTGCATATGAAAATAGCATGATACCACCGCGAGTCACTATTAGTAAAATAAATATTACCAAATGATTATATCTATATAGCGGGCACTCGTAATTTTTTAGAACTGGTGGAATAGTGACACAATTATACACTTATTCAATTAATATAAAGAACAGTTTGTGCCTACTGAGTGAGCATGTACCTTTAAAGTCTGCTGTGACGCGGAATCGAGTACCGTCAATTCAGTAAAAATTCCCGAGCACGTGAATCGTCAAAATAAACGGTTGTTGTGGAGACGTGACCGATCATGGCGACCGATCTGTGACAACAATACAAAAAATGGCACCGTTATCATTAAGCTAATCCCCTCGCTGGCAGCCTTGTTAATTACAAACATATTTTCCTTACAAAAATGTGAACATATGTCCTCCGAGTCAGTGGCCTTGACCTTGGACGGTCGGACGTGGGTTGCATGCAAAACAAAGCACCATCGCTCGACACACATTGTGGCCAAATATTATCAAGATCGGTGAAGCGGTTCATGAGTTATTGAAAAATGAAAGGTGTTACTAACGCACGTACGTACATACATTGACTAACGCTATAAAGGGCATAAAATTGCGACCCGAATTAGTACATTGCGGACTGTTGCCCGTGTTGTTACACAATCAATACATTATAAGACAAAGTGTATTTTGTTAATGCACAACTGGTTACATCATAACATCACGCCCTATCGTGGAAATTGGTCATATATGTCAAATCGTCACACCAATTATCAATAGTCACGACATTTGGACAGCACCGACAACCATTTAAGGAATTCGACAACATCAGCTGTCAACAACTGTCACTTAACAATCTAGATGTCTTCTCGTGCAGAATGTATGACAGGTGCTGTCAGAAATGTCTGTAGCAAGGTATAGGGTGTGACATTTGTATCGTGGTTCATTAGGTACGTTTCTGTTATTCATTCCCCACCGTTCTTAACCCATTCCTTTCGGAATACACCTTTACGGGTGTGATATTTATTAAATATTTTATTTGTGTTATTTCCCAATGAATGTATATGCTGTGACCACCCATTTGAACGGTTCAAATGGTGATCACGACATATACTGCGAATTCTGAGCGCATAGAAAAAAGCATATTTAGGGTTTTCATCAGACATAATGGCATGGAAAGGGTTAACGAAGATTGAGAACCCTAAGATGTTAATGCAGATTCGTCCTTTCTACGCAGCGTAGTGACGAAAATTAAGAAACTTAATTTTCGTCTCTACGCAGCGTTGCAACGAAGGAATGTAGTTTACGGTGCTTAAGGCTACATTCCAGTAAGTCGATGGTGGTCGTTCGTGTTTTTCTTCACCCTTTGATTCCGAAAGCCCGCTATAGTGGTTTATGCGAATAGTGCAAATCCAGATGAGCCGGCTCGTAACGAGCCGTCTCATCAGGATCTGCACTTTTCGCAAGTAATTTTCATATTTTTTAGAACAAAAACACCCTCTTTTCATAAATGGACTCATCTGAAAATCATTTTATGAGGATTGGATTGGTCGGATAATTAGCATATCACAGTCCATTCTAGTTACTTAGGGTTGAAAGGGTTAAAGCACTTGTATCATAGAGAACCATGGCATGAGTATTGTGCCGGTTTCAGACTTAAAGTGCCATACACGACCAGAGGTGTACAGTCCTCAAGAACAACAAACATTAAACAAAAATAAACACAAATGCATGTACCACAAAAACAACACAAGCATGATCATATCACCCAATGAAAATCACCGTCCCATAAGCTAATAAGAACACGCCGAGATGAAAGACTTACACCAAGTGTGGTTACAATCAAGCATGACTGCAAATGTGACGCCTTCGAACGGTCAGTCAAAAAAGCGTCCGCTGGTTGCCGGGATTTTATGGCATACTTAAAATTCAATGTAAAGAAAACAATCAAACTTAAAACTGTTCAATTATATAACTGCTGTAAACATACTTTTATTATAAATGGACAATATCATGAACAGTGGGACCTCTCTATACCTGACACCATTAAAGGTTCCCAAGGTGTCAGGGTTAGAGAGGTTTCACTGAGTTATATAATAACTCTATTGCATGCCTTGCATCCATGAACAATTATTACCATTGGAGCAAAATAACTGTGAAACCCACCACGATTACATGTAAACAATATCATGATTTATGTGTGTTCGATATAGAGACGTTCATCTGCATTACCCAAACATTTTCATATGTACATAGCGTTGTTTACATTGAACCCATGCAATCAAAACAAACACAATGTAGTTATTTAACGTCGGCATTCCGTTTACGATGTTGATCTATGAAGTATTCTTGTAAGTGGCATGTTCATTAATATTTAATTGCCACATTGACTGCTAAGTATTAAGCTGGTAATTAAAACGTAATTATGTCGTCATAAATAAGGTCAGAGCGTTGTGTGGTTTGTTTATCAGGTAACTCGCTGCACATTGACCACCTACACACTGACTGATAACAAAGTGGATAATTTAAGGTTTGACAATGTCCAGCCGTGAGTAAACGTTTGCCGTGGCACGAAGGAATTGTTTGAACCCCAAGGCCGTAGGCAGCGGGTTCAAACAGTTCCCGAGTGCCACGGCAAACGTTTACCCACGGCTGGACATGGTCCAGCGTTATTGATACATTTCTACCGGAAATATCGTGTAATTCGAGCATGTATGCAGTACCATCTGTACTTTGATAACCCGTTCCATTCAACAGCGGATTTACACATACATATTCCGAGGCCGCAGTACACGTCGCGTGATGCAGGTGTCTATCCTAAGCATCAATTTCAGAATTTCAGTGCGACCGTTGTGAACTGGTCTGGTGACGTAATGGCGCGGTCTAGTAACGTCATGAGATACATGCATTACGTAGGTGTTGGCTTGGCCCCGAAATGAGCAATGTCTACAGCCATGGTTAACCAGAACGCGCTGTACGTTTGAACACGGCTGTAAGCGGTGTCAAACAACGGCAGTCGTGTGACAATACCAGTATATGGTGTTTTGATATAAGTGTATCATGCAAGGAAAGGAATTAGTATTTATTTCAATGCTTCATATCTGTCTTAGATTTCATCAATCAACATACCCCATATAACGCCAGTAACATAAGATGGCGAGGATTACTGCAATATTGCAGTCAGCATGAAGCATGTAAAAAAAACATAAGACACATGATTTTATTCTCACGAATTTCGTTGTTCAGTGCTACAAAAAAAGTGCCTTCTCTAGGCTGTCCACATATCCATACTGCTTCATTGCTGGCCACTTTATCACATGGCAATTTCACCTTCCTCGATGTTACCAATTTTAAAAAAACTTTCGCACAATGTGTGATTATGCATTTCTAATATTTAGAAAGAAATAATACGATTTTCATGAGTCCTGTGCACTTTACCACGCCAATGATTGCTTTCTAACTGCGTCGACGTATTTCGGAAACTGGCTAGGAATGCGTGTATCAGTAAGTGGCCAGCGATATGCGGATACTAGTAAATTTAATGTTCTTATTCCATAATGTGATTTATTCAGTAGCGTTGTTTTATTTTTTATTACAGATCGATGTGAACCAATCAAAGTGAAAGTGAAGAAAATAAAAAAGTGAAGCCATGGAGAAAGGAACAGAATTACGCCAACGGGAGACCAAAGAAAATGGCGACAGCTTACAACCAATCAAAAACGGCGCTAACAGTCACGTGAAGGTTGTCGTCACCGATATCGACAATGACGCTCCCGAAAATAGAAAAATACTCTCTAACCTAAAACGTCGCTGTAGAACATTCTGCACCCCGTGTCTGCGAAGTAAAAACCCGCTTCCCGAGTACCCGACGTGGTTCCAGAAACTGAAATATAGCTTCATGTTGCCACTACAAGGAAACACTGCCCATTATATTCAGTTCAGTATCCTTATGATACAAATATGGATGATTATATACTCTCTATTCCTCGACGAAGCACTTCCGGGCGGGAACTTCTTCTCGCTGCTGATTCTGTTTATAGCCTGCGCCATCGGCGGTTATCTTATTTCCTTCGCCAGATTGCCTCCCTTGTTGGGTAAGTAAACGTATAGTTCGCCCTACTTTCTAAGCCAATCACTGGGTAGCATTTTACTCCACTTAGTTCACATATTGCAACGTTTAACTCAAATAAGTTACATATTACCAGATTTAATGATTATCTGCTCAACAGGAAATGGAAAATCAATACTCGGATGGGATATTGCATTGTACACTTGGCTGAACTATAGGTATTTATAGTTCACATATTGGATTTTTCAGGAATTAAATGCTGCGGTCGCTAGCGCTCCCTCGCATTTAATTCCTTAACAATCCAATATGTGAACAATAAATTATACATAGTGCGACAAACCTAGCAATTAACCAAGATATAACCAATAAATAAATAATCGCACAGGTCATTGACCTTGCCCGGTCAACAAACGTGTCACATAAACACGACATCTTCGTTTGTCAGCCCGCCTCGAAAGTCGCGTGACAAATATAAATGATCTGTAAGCGATTAAGAGGTTATGGCACGCCGTATATCATTGCGTAGAAAAACATCCGAATAATTTACAAATTTACATTTTTTGTCAATACACTTACTACGCATAGTGTATAACGTAAACTATGTACACCTTCCATACATTCATAATGCAAACGCCCATTCAACATATTGCGTTTATTATAGGGTTTACTGTATTGTAATTTTCAAATTTGCGGCGTATATCAGATGATAAGTTGGAAAATCTGTGTAATGGCGACGCGCTAGCGGAGCCATTAAACATGTTTTCTGACCTATCATTTTCTGATATAAGCCGCAAATTTCAAAATTACAATGCGGTTAATGCGGTTAACCTATTTCTAATGCACTCCTTTACAACTGTCGTAGGAATACATATTGCGACCGTTCTTCAACAATGGTATACCTATAATGTATGACCATCAGCCAATCAGATTGCGTGATATTTATAGAGTGCATTAGAAATTCCAATGAATTGCATGTACATTATGCCCACGTGACGTCGCAGATATGTTTGGCAGATATTAGTGAATTCGGAAACAAACAGGCCAACGGTCATTGGCCTGCCACTTTTGGGCTCAAATGCCCGGGTTTGGAAGGTCCTCTAGCCAATTCCTACCCTTAAATATAAGATAAAAAAAAAACGAAAAAAAAAAAAAAAAAAAAAAAAAAACGTCGCGCGACGTTATCGACGGGCAACGTCGATGTTCCATGAATTGGAACAGAATGGCGTAAAACATGAGTTTTAAAACTAGATACCTATACAAACACAATCGTGGCAATAACGTGAACCAGAAATTGGATAGAATTATGATTAGAAATCATCAGAAAGTAAGAAATAAAAGTTACTTATTGTTTACCCAGTTTCTCGACCTATGAAAGAACAGCATTTCGCCATTATGTATTAAAGTAATCATTAAATGTTCAGCGCTATATTTAGAACAGATTTTACGTCTTGTTGTCATCAGTTCACGAGACGCAAAGAATATTACCACCAACATACGCGCTCATTCGTGTTTTTTTGGGTTTTTTTATTTGTTATCTTATATTTAAGGGTAGGAATTGGCTCGAGGACCTTCCAAACCCGGGCATTTGAACCCAAAAGTGGCAGGCCAATGACCGTTGGCCCGTTTGTTTCCGAATTTACTAATATCTGCCATACAGTCGAAATATGTGCATTAAATGAAGGAGGCAATGAGGCGGTTAATTTAACCTAGCTAGTTCATTCTCCTATCGCACTAAGCCGGTATGTAAGACCGTGAAAAAGGCTGAGTGTGAGTACATGTGATATATGGAGACTCAGCCGTAACAGTGTTATCCTATATAATGATGATATTTGACGATTGGTCAGGGCATAACATATCAGGCCGGGAATGATCGATATTTGGTTATGCAAAGTATGATGTAATATGTTTTCGGGCCCAGCTACTGTCGTTTCGCGGCTTATCGTTATATACGATTTGCAATTATTCGAGTTCAGGTGCGGCGTTTATCTGTTACTATTTGGTTATATGACAATGTGTTTCACATATTCTGAAGACGAAAGAAAAAGAGAAGATAATACACGGTGGTATAGCAATTGCCCATATATTAGTGAGTGGCCCATACCATACCGCCGGTCATGGTCCAAAATGTTAAATTTGATTTCAGACGATGCATATTACAGTCAATAATGTTTAATAAGAGTAATGCGGGCGGCCAATTCCGGTCTATTCTGCATCACTCCGTGAGATGAATGGTGGGGAAACCGGAGTACCCGGGGAAAACCACCTCCTCCGGCAAGTAATGACAACTTCGTGTCACACCGCCAATCATATAATAGTATAGCGATTCAAAATCACTGCTAGGGGCGGAGCTTCGCGACTTAGGGGCGGAGCTTCGCTGGGTAACCAATAAGTACGTTATATAGTTCACATATTTAATTTTTAAAAAGGCCTCGTCCAGTATTCCCGCGAATTTTCCAAGTTTATATCTCAGATAAATTCCACGAAAAGGCCATTCATTCCTTATAATTCCAGCATTTGAAATAAATTCATCAAGAAAATGTGTTTATTTTCCGTTTTCTTAAGAATTATTTTAACTGCGCCTCACGGTTACGGAAAGTAGTTCGCCGTGGGAGTTTACTGGGATATACATTTTGGACAGAGACTTGCTACGGACCAATCAAATGTTTTGGAATTGTGTAAATATTTTTGTGCTGGAATTATTAAAAATTATACTATAAGTATGGTAACTATAACTATTACATGTACCATGAAACAAAAAAAACGTCAATAAATGCTTAAAACAGCCACTAATTGCTTTAGTGGCGCTTTTACCACACCTTACCATTAAAGGCTTTTTGGGGTTTTCATGACAACGCAGTTTCGGTTTTCATAACATTGCATACGACTATATTTTAACCTATTATAAAGTATGATAATTGAACATCAAAAAATAAATTGAAAGATTAAAGATTTTTTTCCGGAAACACGTGTATCACCCATGATACCAATGGTGGCAATTACGTTTGATATACAAAGTATAACAAGGCCAATTAACACGTCCGGTGATGGTAAATGAATATTTAAGTAATCCGAAAAATGTCATATGTAAAGAATGTGCGAAAAACATATTAAGTCTCCTTATATTACAACCTGTGATGTGGGAGGCCAGTAGCCTATTTCACCAACAGTGCAAAGTATACTTACCTAGCAAATTATACTTTGAGGGATAAATTTTCAATTTAAGGATAAATTTATGAATGTTTATTATACTGAATTTATTACATTATCACAGCCGTTTTGGCTGTGATAATGTAATAAATGCAGTATAAACATTCTGCATACTTGTAATCATCAAATATATGCAGTGGTTAGTTCTATATGAAATAATGCATACATGATTACTCCCTCAAAGTATACTTTGCTAGATAAGTATACTTTGCAATGTTGATGAAATCGGCTACAGGTTTAAATAAGCAAGGGAGAGAGAGGAGTTTCTTGATCGCGGAATCAAGTATGTGTTCCTTTCACTGACCGGTGACCAAAGGTTTTCCCTTTGATCTTACCCCATGTTTACACATATTTGTCCATTTACCGCCCCTGTTTGACATCGTCAACATCGCGTTAATTAACAGAATGTGACATAATTGATAGGACAATATACCATTACGTGTCTGTACCACGAATTGCGATGTCCCCGCGTATATTTATAGCTATCGTGCCGGTCACAGGGTCACATGACTATACAGTCGATATTAAAGGAATGAATGGCCTTTTTGTGGAATTTATCTCGGGGTATAAACTTGGAAAATTCGCGGGAATACTGGACGAAGCGATAAAAAATTGCAATTTTCGAAAGAAAAAAAAAGAAGAGATTTTCTTCTTTTTTTTTTCTTCGAAAACTGTATTTTTGTTAAGGCCTCGTGCAGTATTCCCGCGACTTTTCCAAGTTTATATCCCCGATAAATTCCACAAAAAGGCCATTCATTCCTTTTAATTCCAGCATTTGAAATAAATTGATCAAGAAAATGTGTATATTTTCCGTTTTCTTAAGAATTATTTTAACTGCGCCTCATGGTTGCGGAAAGTAGTTCGGCGTGCGAGTTTATTGGGATATAAATTTTGGACAGAGACTTGCTACGAGCCAATCAAATGTTAGGGAATTGTGTAAATATTTTTGTGCTGGAATTATAGGCATATATGTTCGAGGGTAGCTGCACGTATATGCATATATGTTCGAGGGTAGCTGCACGTTTTCCGTTTATTATAGGCAATATGTTGCACTATATCTGGCTACACCACAGGCAACGGTATACATTTTACATTTCGCCCACTAAAATATATTAATATTCATGCCTCGCTATATTTTTATTGATAAAAAATTCTACAATATGATACATGTACAAATACCAATTAAAGTGTATATTAGCAAAAGTATAAATAAATAATAAATAAATACAAATGTATTCCCGAGATTTGTCGCCGGTTTATTAGGAAGCTAGATATATGGAAGAGTCCTGGTGCCAATGCTAAACTGTGTTTATCTCCTGAGTATAGGATACTAACTCCTAATTAGTAGATACAAAGTCCTAATTCGTAGATACCAAGTCCTAATTAGTAGATACTAAGTCCTAATTAGTAGATACTAAGTCCTTCATAATTAGTAGATACTAAGTCCTAATTAGGACTCACTATCTACTTAGGAGATACTAATTCCTAATTAGGAGATAATAAGTCCTAATTAGGAGATAATAGTTCCTAATTAGTAGATACTAAGTCCTTCATAATTAGTAGATACTAAGTCCTAATTAGTAGATACTAAGTCCTAATTAGGACTCATTATCTACTAATTAGAACTTATTATCTCCTAATTAGGACTTAGTTTCTCCGAATTAGGAACTATTATCTCCTAATTAGGACTTAGTATCTCCTAATTAGGACTTAATATCTGTGTCAATGCTAAACATGTTTTATCTCCTAATTAGGAGATACTAACTCCTAATTTGGAGATACTGACTCCTAATTAGGAAATATCAAGTCCTAATTATGAGATAGTAAGTCCTAATTAGGAGATACTTACTATCTCCTAATTAGGACTTAGTATCTCCTAATTAGTAATTAGTATCTCGTAATTAGGAGATAGATATATTTTAGCATTGGCACCAGGAAGCTTCCATATGAGACAGATGGATGAGGCGACATTGTCAGTATTTCAATATTATAGTCCTATATGCATCCTTTCCATATTAACGTTTCAACAACTTAACTACTTGGATAAATTCCCGAAGGCTTTGTGTCTCAACAACGTCTACGGTATTACTATTTATTCCCGTTGAACAAATTCAAGGTGTATGATCACGTGGTACTAACAACAACAACAAGTACTGAAACTTGCAGAATCCATCTGATTCAAAGTACGTATTGTTTTATATTCTCCTTATTACGTAACGGACTTTGATGAAATATGGCACATCAAACGCGTCTTGTTAAGCTGCATTTGGTGGTCTCTGTATTTTCGCCCAAACTTCTGTCGTTTTTGTGAAGAATCGATTTCCGTGTCTACCGACACGGAAATCGATTCTTCGCAAAAACAACATAAGTCTGTGCCGAACTCCATAGACCACCAAATGCAGCTCTCCACATTTCATCAAAATTCGTTGCATGTTAAGGAAAATATCAAATAATACTTACTTTGGAGTGGGCGACGTTGTTGTTCTTGTAACCACGTGATCATGCACCTTGAAATTGCGTCCAGGCTGTTCGAATAAAATGCGCTCTAGTTTTGTTTATGCATTTACTCTACTTGTTAAATGTAAAGAATGTGACAAAACATGTGCGTAGTTTGTATTGCGTTGTTTGTTTCGCTATATGTCAAGGTGATGCATTCGAGACATGCACCTTTATATTCGGATCACCGACTGTGAAAAGGAACCGTATAGCTAGCTGCACGTTTTCTGCCTCAATGGGTTACTCTATACCGCTACACTGCAGCTAACGGTATACATTTGCGGAATAAGGTTTCCATTTCGCGCACGGAACTGTACCAATAATCCAGCGTTCGTATTTCGCTATATTCTCGACGATGATTTCCTACCGTTTTCGAGTCGAGCCTAATATACTTGATGTCAAAAGCGTCTAGCATGGTATTCTATTTGTCAGGTAACGTTTTATGCTAGCCGATGGTGAAACATGGTTTTCTTGCGTCACTACACTGACGTATTCGGAAACGTCATGTGACCGCGTTTGACCAATGAAACGTTAGTCTCGAAGTAGTACCCGGATATGCGTTATGTAGTCAATGCATGATACGACACTGTGATATCAGTCAGTATTTATCAGGCCAATAAATAGTGAATTACCTGATAAATTCATTTATCGCACAAAATGGGTTTTCGCAGTGTATTAACGCAGTGTAATAAACAGCATAGCACACTAGTGTAATAAATATGCAAATAGCTCGCCACAAAACAAACATGTTACATGTAGGTAATCAGCGCATATTCAAACTATGAAGATGTGCTTATGCAATAAATCGAACTAACATGAGTGATGACTTAATATGATATTTATTAAACTTGCTGACTGATTTCATAAGAAACGAGGCAACGAGTAAACGAGTTTAATAAATATCACATTAAATCATCACGCGTGTCAGATCCTCTATTTATTGTTTGCACATCATTTCGACTCATTAATCGCATATTGTGACACTTTCGCCAATATCTACTAAATTAATCATTAAATGTGTCAATAAGTACAAAGCAATATTTATAACCACAGGTTCCGTCTTGTTGACGTAAGTTCACGTGAAGCATGATCGATTCGGTGTCAAACCGTCAATCACGCAATCGTATCTTAAGTTGAAAGCTCGTTTATGGGCGGCATTCGTGTGGAATCGACGGTCCAGGCTAAACAATAAGTCAGTTATAGTTCACATATATATTTTTTATCTAATATTTTTGAGAAAAAAATGTGATATGTTCACCTATAACTTGTTTGCGTATGTACGTTGCATTGCTTGTTCAGGTATGCTGATCGTCGGTGTTATGTTACGCAACATTCCGGGAATAAAGTCCGTCGGAGAGAGCATTGACCCAAAATGGTCGGGCGTTCTAAGGTAATTATTGTCAGATGGGAAATGAACGTTAATCCATATCTATAATCCATGAATAAAGCCATCTACTGTTTTGTTTATTGTGGTATATAATCAGTTGGCAGAGCTCCAGATAAGGTGGGTATCGGCGTATTTTAGCAGACTACGCATTCATTATCAAAATTGGTAATACAAAATACTCACGGCAATGTGAAAATACGCATTGGTTTTCAAATTGAATAGTCAAAATACTGTATTAATGTTGAACAAATACTTAGTTGAGCTGCAAAAAGCAAACAGTGTTTGCTTTTTGCAGCTCATATAAGTGATTTATTTTTTTAATCATTTGTTCCCTATTAAATAAGGAAGAAAATAAAGAACACATTTGTAAAAGTAAAATACGCATTTAATTTTTTAAATATGGGGGTATAATACTCTTTAGATACAAAACTTATCTAGAGCTCTGAGTTGGTCTGTCTAAAGTGCGTAGACACCACTCAGGCTTTAGACACACCAACTTCTGATGCTGTTATTACTTACTTTACACGGCATGCACAGATTCTGATTGTATACAGCCACAGTTAGACCACGGTTCGTCCGCATGTACGAGGAGATAATCCGCGAGCTTTAGCGAGTGGATTATCGATCGTACATGCGGACAAACGTGATTCAACTATGTTATCACATCCTCATGTCCATACATTGACCATGTGCTGTGTAAATGCAGAAACACAACTCGAAAATGTGTCAAAGATGTGATAATAACTGAAATAACCATATACAGTCAAACCTCCCGAACGACCACCTCTATACAACAACACCCTCTCTATAACAGCCGCTATTTTATATCCCAAATGGATTATTTTCGCTATATCTAACCCTTAGACTGCTGAACACGAAAATTGTCGCCTGCTGTTGCTTTAGCCTTCTTTCTCAATAAAACATGTTTTGACAGCACTTTAGAATCATTTCCATTGGAAATGATTCTCAAATGTTGCCAAAGCATGTTTTTGATGAGACTTATCGAAGAAAATAAATAAACAGCGGACGACAAAATTTAATTCAGCATTAACCTCCCTACAACAGCCACTCTCTACAACAGCCATTTTGCGTCTTCCCATGGGTGGCTGTTGTAGAGAGGTTGCACTGTAGTATGTATGGCGTGTAAATCAAGTGTCATGTTTATTTACGCATCTTTGTCGTAAAGTCCCGAACAGCGAGTCTAGATGCCGGTCAATAACGTCATCGTCGAAATTAATGACGTCACATGCTCAAACTTTAACCAATTACAAATGTGGCACAATGTCACAAAATAATTGTAAAACAATAATTCCAGCACAAAAATATTTACACAATTCTCTAACATTTGATTGGTCCGTAGCAAGTCTCTGTCCAAAATTTATATCCCAGTAACTCCCACGCCGAACTACTTTCCGTAACTGTCAGGCGCAGTTAAAATAATGTTTAAGAAAACGGAAAATAAACACATTTTCTTGATGAAATTATTTCAAATGCTGGAATTATAAAGGAAGGCCTCGTCCAGTATTCCCGCGACTTTTCCAAGTTTACATCCCCGATAAATTCCACAAAAAGGCCATTCATTCCTATAATAATTCAGTAATACTGTTAGAGGATGTACCCCTTAAAGACTTTAGCACAAATGTCTAAGTCATTTGACAATGACCTTTAACACATGTCTCACATGGGTTGCCTATGGAATTAAACTATGGATGATGACAAATAAGCATGTAAGGATTCAAGCCAATCCTACTAGCGGTTACAGAGCTAGTATGTACCCGACAACTTTTAACGCAAATCTCGGACAGACAGACACGCGGGCGGACGGACGGACATACAGGATGGCGACAATATTTCCCAAGCAAATGCAGAATACTGTTCCACATTTGCCATGCAAATGTCGTCATCTTTCTACGTCATTTACAGAAAATATCACATTTTCTGTAAATATATTTCATGAAAAAGTTCTTAGGTACAAAATCGCATGGCGACACGCCATGTAATGTTGCACCTGATATCTTCATGAAAAGTATTTACAGAAATACAGTGATATTTTCTATAATGACGTCGAAAGTCGACGTTGGTATCGCTGTAAGAAAGCGACACCACACGGCAGATTTACTTTAATTTCATTACTTCACCATGTTTCAGGAAAGTCGCCCTGACGGTCATCCTGACCCGGGCGGGCCTGGGCCTGGATGTGGTCAAGCTGAAGAAGCTGTCGTGGGCGGTCATGCGCCTCGCCTTTCTGCCCTGCGCCGCTGAGGCCATCACGGCGGGTATCGTGTCTCATTACCTCATGGACTTCCCTTGGACTTGGAGCCTCATGCTCGGGTACGTACACTACCACCTGTGCCCGGTTGTTCAAAACATCCGTTAGCTTAACGGACTGTTAAATCCTTAACTGAATGGTTAAAATCTATGTTTTAACAGAGATTTTAACCATTCAGTTAAGGATTGTTGACATTGTCGAATCGTATAATGACGTCAGGGCCCGGTTGTTCAAAACATCCGTTAGCTTAACGGACTGTTAAATCCTTAACTGAATGGTTAAAATCTCTGTTTTAACAGAGATTTTAACCATTCAGTTAAGGATTTAACAGTTTGTTTTAACAGAGATTTTAACCATTCAGTTAAGGATTTAACAGTCCGTTAAGGATTTAACAGTCCGTTAAGCTAACTAGTGTTTTGAACAACCGGGCCCTGACGTCATTATACGATTCGACAATGGCAAGCCGTGGGTAAACGTTTGCCGTGGCACGAGGGAACTGTTTGAACACCAAAGCCGTATGTCACGGGTTCAAACAGTTCACGAGGGGCACGGCAAACGTTTACTCACGGCTGGACATGGTCGAATGTTATTGTTACACTTCCGTTTTGCAATTTGAGCATATACTTTCTGTACTTTAATATTTTGAAACAGCGGATTTACTCATACACATTCCGGGGCCGCAGCACACGTCTAGTGATGCAGCCGCATCAATTTCATAATTTCAGTGCGACCATTGTGAACCGGTCTGGTGACATAATGGCGCGTTCTAGTAACGTCATGAGACAAACGCCTTACGTAGGTGTTTGCTTGGTCCCGGAATCAGCATTGTCTACAGTCATGGTCAAACAGCACGTGCTGTACGTTTGAACACGGCTATGAGCGGTGTCAAACAACGGCAGTCATGTAACAATATGTGTTAAACGGCATTGGAAGCGTCAGTGACTATGCACAATTTCTGTGTTATAATGGGCTCCCTATAATCATATGAAGTGCTTACAAAGTGCGGGAACCTATACCATGGCATATTTATAACCGGTTTGTTGATAGTTTAAAACTATTTTTCTGTGAAGATGTTCAACTACAATGTAAATGTGAAAATAGTCAATGGCGTCTTCTCACTGAAGCAAATCGCTGATATCTCCCAGTAATCTGTTATTTGGAGCGTGAAGTCAGGTGATAAACAGAATCTCGTTTCCATTTGATATGCAGAGGCTCGGTGCATAAATTGTGCATGGCTCGTTTCATAAATCTCTAATAAAATGGAAGCTCGTTTGAGATCCTCTATGTATGATAACATGTAAAATAAATTAACTGTTAAAACCAACGACAGTGAACACCCCGGGTTTTGTCGTGGTATCTGGGTTAGAGTATGGCTCCAAATTTAGACGCCGGATTACATATTTGGCATTTGTTTCCAGATGCATCATGGCGGCGCTGTCTCCCGCCGTTACAGTTCCCTCCCTCGTCAATCTCCAGGACCGACACTACGGCGTTGCCAAGGGAATACCCACAATGCTCCTGGCGGCCGGTGGACTTGACAACGTCCTCTGTGTCACCGGATTCTCCGTCTTTATGGGAATTATATTCACGGAAGGTTCGAGCTTTTTCTTAACCATTTCACCCCTACTGTCTGTTTCACGAAAGCTGCCCACATTTTACAGCTATATAAACAATTAAAAAACAAGATTTCTTTTGATAATATTAAATTAAAGGAAAAATTAAGAATGGGCCTTCTTTTTATTTCGTGAAATTTGGTCAAATATTGATTTTATTGCGAAAAAACAATTTCCCCATGTTAAATCCACATAGACATCTTCACGGAGATGTCTATGGGGATTTAACATGGGGAAATTTTTTAGAATTTCAGAAATACTGGACCGATTTTTAAAATTTAACTTTTGTTTTCTTAGTTAGATCATATCCAAGCTATCTAGTGAGGTTTCGGAGTCAATTTCCAAATTGTTTCGTTTTTTTACTCCTCCCACACTTCCTTACCACTTTTTCCCCCATGACATGTTAAATTCCCATAGACAAATCAATTTTTCGTAATAAAATCAATATTTGACCGAATTTCACGAAATAAAAAGAAGGCTCATTCTTAAATTTTCCTTAATATTATCGAAAATAATATTGTTTTTGAATTGTCTATATAGCCGTAAAATTTGGGCAGCTTTCCTGAAACAGACTATAATGTATTGTACTTCAGTTAATTTCATTAGCGTCTAAAATGGACACTTCTTTCTAAATGTGGTATTCTGTGATCATTTTACAACGGATTTACATTTATTGAGCATAGGCTGCACATGCAGCCTATGCTCAATAAATGTAAATCCATCAAACAGCAAAATAAAGAATTTTCACAACATGTCTTTACTGGTACACGTACAGCGAACATACCAAAGTTTGCCAAACCAAAGTACGTGTATATAGCCTGTGTATCACATTGTTTGATAGCATGTACATTGATTGTACTTTAATATTACACATAATCTTGGAAATTACACAGGGATTCCGCTGGCGATCGCCACTTTCGCAATTGGCGATAAAAATAAACAATTGGCGATAAAAATTACAAAAAGTCCAAAAAAAATAATGATTTATTTTTTTTATTTTATTTTCGATTTTTTTTTATTTTACCCAGCGGAATCCCTGATGAGTTACTGTTCGCAACATTTTATTGATGTAATTTACATCAATAAAATGTTGCGAACAGTAACTCATGAAATCTACTCCCGTACCGTCGGACGGTACGGGAGTAGATTGCAACGGTTACTTTTCGCAACTAGCCACGTGGCTACTTTCAGCCAAATAAAATACTCAGATTCGTGTACATGTACAACCTTTGGAGTTGAATGTGTGTTATCCATGTGTTACAGGGAGCCTGGCCGTAACGATCATTAAGGGCCCACTTGGTGCGTGCCTGGGCGTAGTGTACGGGTTCGTCATGGGCATCATACTCTGGTACCTGCCTGCGAAAGATTCGGTACGTATTTGTAATTTTAATATTACATGTCACCCAGTGATTTAGCGCGCTTCTGAAGGGATATTTCCTAGACGTTGGCGACGTTGACGTCATTTCTGGCGAAGAAACAATTAATACGCTAACGTAAAAATTGTTTAACACTTTTTCGAAGAGCATGTAATATACAATTTATTCCACTACCATTTTGAAATACCTGATTTATTTCTCTTGACATCTGTAAATCCGACAAAGAAACTCGTTTCTTTTATCGGATTTCCATGTCTCGGGAAATAAATCCGGTATTTCAAAATGGTAGTTGAATAAACTATATATAGTTACGGAATAAACCCATGTTTAAAGTTTGCGAAGAGTCCAAAAACAGTCATGGGCTGTTGCGTTTACTGTAGTATGAAAAACATGTGTTTGTAAAAGGTCTGTATAAAGTGCGTGGAGACCGAACGACTCTTATTAACAAACTTTAAACAGACTAACTGTTGTTCATACTACAGTAAACACAATAGCCCGATGTTTAAATTACATATATTTACAGTGCATGTTCTGTACATATTTAAGGAATAAAACCATGGGCTGTTGCGTTTACTGTAGAATGAAATAAAGTTCAACTTGGTCTGTTTAAAGTGCGTGAAGTCCAAACAGACCAAATGTTTTATTACCCCAGTAAACGCAACGGCCCATGGTTGTATTACTTATGTTTACATTGCGTGCGCTGATAGTTTAAACTAATTTAATACATGTATGCAAATAACCAAATACGGCATTAAAATCAGGAATCTTATTGTTTTATCCCGTCAACACAGTGCGTATGTGCCGTGAAACATTTTTGATATCCTGTCAATACGACCTAATCACCGCGTATGAATATATGCGGTGACTGGTGTTACTTTTTTGCATTTTAAAGCCATTTGTAGGTGTTGACGGGATAAATAGAATAGTAGGTTAGTGCCGTGAATGGTAAAACATATCTGGCGCGGCACGGAAACGGGATGTGCTCGGCAGAGCCTCGCCCAGCCCGTTTCCTGAGCCTGAGCCTTGCCAGTTATGTTTTCCCATTCACGGCACTAGCCTACTATTCTCTATTTACATCCTTTTGTCGCAATTCATAGATGCCGGTCAATATCGTGACATTATTGACAATGACGTCAAACAAAATTTAACGAATCAACGTCGCACGACGTCACGTGAGGGCTAATGAATTGTACAGGGGTATAAACGTAATACGTTGAATGTGCGTTTCCATTATGAATTGTTGACAGTGTAATAGTGTATTAAATATATTACATGCTACTCAGTGATTTACCGTGATTCTGGTAGGATTTAATTCCTTGAACCGCCTAGACGTTCGAGAGATGTAATTGACGTTATATGTTGACGTCATTTCAGGCGAAGAAACAATTCGTAGTCTAAGGTCAAAATGTCAATGTTGACGTTATAAGCAGGTCTAATAAGATCAAATTTCACAGTTTACGAAGAGCATGTAATATGCAATACATGACATCTGTAAATCCGACAAAGAAACACGTGCTTCGCACTCGTTTCTTTATTGGATTTACAGATGTCTCGGGAAATAAATCCGGTACTTCAGAATGGTAGTTGAATAAATTATATTTAATTCAATTCCAGACCAACTCGGTGTTCTATCGCTCCATGTTGCTGTTTGGTTCCGGAATGATATCCATATTCGGAAGCTCTCAGATCGGCCTTTCCGGTGCTGGTCCACTGGGCTGCCTGACCACAGCAACGGTGGCTTCGTACAAATGGAGACAGCGCCGGAAACCAGGCGAAGTGGTATGTTTAAACGCGATACAATGATAAAAAAAGAAAAACAATAACAAAACCTGTTTATGATCGGGCACGAACACTCGACCCTCCGAGACGTCAATAACTTGTAACAGAATTTACGTCAACGATACCCTTACGCCACGATCTTCGGGTGTTTCCTTAATAATAGCTCGGGTGTCTTCGGACGCAGCAGGGGATATTGCAATATCCCACGGCAATATCCTACGGCAATATACATGAAAGGGGAACATCTCAAACTGGCTCATACCACGTGACAGCAATGTGGCCAATGGTATGCCTAGAAATTACGATGATGTATAATAACATGATATAGTATACACTTGAAGATGCTGAATGTATATTGAAGCCGGAAGGTATATGAGCCAATTCCCGCCGTGAATATAAGTTACTTACCTGTGGCTGTGAATGGAGAAATGTGTTTTATAACCAGTGTAGATCTGCACTGTTTGCCATCCCATTAATGAAACCAATCGGGTAAGGGCTGTAACTAATGTTGTGAGAACGTGTAGCCCAAGCCCATTGTACTTATATGCAATAAACTATGTTTAACTAAACCCCGCCGTCATGCTTCTAACAAGCAATATAGGTCAGGCTACATGAGTGTGCTATTTGATCAGTAGCTACACTGGTCACAAGTCCCATAAGCCTCATTCACTCAGCCACGTTTATGTATATTTTCAGGATGAGATTGCCGGTGTTATGGCGCTATCCTGGCTTATTGTCCAGCACTTCCTGTTTGGTTTGATCGGGGCCGCCGTCAACATTGGTGACATTCGCCAGAACACCGCAGGTTTGTATAAAATATGTATTATTACATAGCTTATAAATAAACGCATTCTTATAGGCTCATTCGTTATCAACGTTGGTAGCATTCGCCAGAACACGGCAGGTTGTTAAAAATAATGATTATAACCTTGAATGGACCATTTCCATGTCAAATTCCCATAATGAAGTTATGCCTCCATCTTACATCTATTGTCAGGCTACGTGTACCGGTATTTAAAAAGTAATGTGGGAAACATTTGTAACATTATTAACTATTTATTGTATTCGTACTGATTTTAGTTCATTTCATCGTATCAATCTGTATCGCTAAAAGAAATAGTTAAAAAAGCATTGCCTTTTGTTGTCCTTTAACAGGTCTGGGTATAGCCACCCTCGCTATTGGCCTCATCATCAGAAGTTTCCTCTCCAGCACGGTGACCCTGGGGACGGGGTTCAACATCAAGGAACGGGCTTTTATAACCTTCACTTGGCTGTCCAAGGCCACTGTTCAGGTAAGGCGCTGCTTGCTTCAACACTTTCGGGAATTTATAACCTTCACTTGGCTGTCCAAGGCCACGATTCAGGTAAGGCGATATTAGCTTCCAGACTTATAATTATCGGTAAAATAAGTGAAGGATATATTTTTAAAGGCCCGTCCCTTGATGTTAAACTGGCCTTTAATAATATAGCCTTCACTTATTTGGTCGTCTAAGACCACTGTTCACGTGAGTCGATATCAGCTTCAACACTATACTTATCTATAATATGGGTTGCGCATCAAAGGACGGGCCTTTGATAATATAGCCTTCACTTATTTTGTCGTCTAAGACCACTGTTCACGTGAGTCGATATCAGCTTCAACACTATAATTATTTATAATATGGGTTAAGCATCAAAGGACGGGCCTTTGATAATATAGCCTTCACTCATTTTGGTCGTCTAAGACCACTGTTCACGTGAGTGGATATTAGCGACAACACTTATGATTATCCATAAGTGGGGTTGGTTGAAGATGAAGGAAGGGACCTTTATAACCTTCACTTGACTGTCTAAGTTCACTGTTCAGGTAAGGCGATGTTTTCTTGCTGACTGATATTTATTCAGGAACTCATTTCATCATCAAGGAAATAACCACTTATATAGAACATATACTTATCTAAGTATCGAACATAGGAACACATCTACTGCCAGACGTGTTACCTGTCACCGTGTGGTTAATACAATGTAATGAAACTGGAACCACGTGCGCTCGATAAAAGCTCCGAAAATTACAATGTGCATATGTCGAACTCACTTTATGTTTTCCAATCTGATAGATTAATTCAAAAAACACAATCCAAAATCGACTTTCGAAATGTATATGGAATCAAGGTGTATGATCACGTGGTACTAACAGCAACAAGTACTGAAACTTCCAGAATCCATCCGATTGAAAGTACCTATTGTTTTATATTGTCCTTATTACGTAACGGATTTTGATGAAATATGGCGCATCAAACGCGTCTTGTTAAGCTGCATTTGGTGGTCTCTGTATTGTTGCCCAAACTTCTGTCGTTTTTGCGACGAATCGATTTCCGTGTCTCCGACACGGAAATAGATTCTTTGCAAAAACGACATAAGTCTGTGCCAAACTCCCTGGGATACCAAATGCATCTCAAAAAGACGCGTTTGCTGCGCCATATTTCATCAAAATCCGTTGCATAATAAGGAAAATATCAAATAATACATACTTTGGAGTGGGCAACGTTGTTGTTGTTGTAACCACGTGATCATGCACCTTGGGAATGGTCTACGTAAACATTCATGCTGCGCTAAGCCGCTTTACAATTGTTCCATGCCAGAGATCAAACTACTTGCAATGAACTTGATGAGAGTACGTTTATTTCCAGGCCGCGATTGGCGGTCTAGCTCTCGATAAAGCTCTAGAAGCGGCGACTCCAGACCCAGAGCAGGTCCGTCTTGGCACGGATGTCCTCACCATCTCCGTCCTCGCTATCATCATCTGCGCCCCTACAGGAGCTACACTGATGGCTATATTGGGACCGAAGTTCTTGACTAAAGGCGACGATGATGAAGTTGAGCTTGAAGTATGTAAGAGTGAGAAAGATGAAATGGAGAAGGAGAACGGTGGTGGGAAGGAAGTTTTTATTTCTGTAGCGACTGGAGATGTAGAAATAGCTGAAGAGAAACCGAAACTAGAGATGGAGGATGACGACAGAGATGTAGTAAAAAATACGGATGTCAGTGCTGCGTATTTTAATACATCCAATGGTGTAATCAATGCTGGGTTTGAAGAAGAGTCGGTTGAATCTGTTAATGATGACGTTACTGATGACAATACAATGCAGAATGGGAAACTGGTCAATGAAGACAATACTGCGCGTGTAGATCAAACGGACAGCAAATACAATGGTGAACTTGAAATAGAAGGTGGTATTACGAAGGAAACTACAAATGAAGTCAACAGGGTACCACGTGATCAAGAAGACAATATGTCACAGGATGTGAATACTTCTGGGGGAAACTGGGCTATAAGTGATGGAACTGGCGAAATGAATGAGGGGTTGAGAACTGAACAAAGGGAACTAGAAACGGGGATGTTTGTGACAACTCTACAAGTTTCTTCATTGGCCGATCTTAATTGAAACTTCAAACAACAACTAATCACCGACTAGTGTGTACGTTGTGCTCTGAGATGGTATGTTTAAAGAGTGGGAACATGGCTAAACTGTCAATCTGCTATTTATATTGGCATTACTATGACATCACATTAACTATTCACTGTTATTTGCCAATTTTGTTAACCGTTAGGCTTAGCACTGTTTGTTTTTGTTTTGTTTTGTTACGTGTAAAATGTATGCTATGTTATCATGTTAACCCCCTACCTCCCACCCACGTACATATTTGCACGTTTCACACCCCGTCCCCCTTCCGACTATATTTATCCCCACATACTTTTTGGCATGAACGACAAAAACCTCTTTAAATCATACCAAATTTTACTCCGTTGTTGAATATCTACATGGTACGCATTCGCCATATTTTTAACCAACGGAAGTGGATTATTTACCTTAAACCCGGCTCGCTAATTCGGTAATTGTAACGGCGCGAAGGCCGGGACCATCATGATCCAATGCCTCATTTACAATGAAACCTCTCTAAACCGGACCTCCCAGGGTGTCCGGTTTAGAGAGATTTCATTATATTTGATCAGGAGCTTTACTGGTCACAAAACTCATAAGCCCGATTCTCCAATCGCAGCTACAATTACGTTTAAGTTTCACTTACATACCCATTAAGATGACGCTTTACAATTAATGGAGTGGGTTCGTATCATTCAGAGTGGAACGACCGTGTAAACTATGTAGAATGGGATAGTTTTATTCTCGCCCACCAGGGGCTCGTTTCACTAAACTTCGTACGACTAAAATGTTCGTAAGTGCAAATTTAGGATCGTCTGGAAATTTCAATTGATGGATTTACATGTATTGAGCATAGGCTGCATATGCAGCCTATGATCAATACATGTAAATCCAATAATTTTTTACTTTTTACGAGAAAACATTGTTTATGTGACATTTACAGACTATCATAATTTTGCACCTACGAACATTTTAGTCGTACGAAGTTTAGTGAAACGGCCCCCAGGTGCCCGGAGACTGAGAGTATACAGCATATTCATTGGTGTGGGACAAGGATATTCCACCCGAGTGTCAGAATATGTTGTTGGAAACGGGGCCACATTTCCATATTGACGCCTCGTGGGTTCATATTGGTCAATGCCGGAACTACGTTTCACTTCGCAAAATAGTTCCTTCCAAATCACCACTAACTTGTTTATTTTATTTATATTTTGTATATATTTTGAGGCGCATATACATTGCGAGTGATGTACGTATATAATACAGAGGTTATTTGATGTGTATGTGGATATATGCCACTGTTCCGCCGCGCAACGATATCGCACGCTGCGGAACTCGTGCATATATCCACATACAAGTCAAATAACATATAATTATTTCCTGTTCCATTAGTATTGAGTACATTTGCAATATCGCAAATAAATGTTGTATATACATATAACTGCCAGTGAGCCCGTATCATTACATTTCGTACGACTACGATTAAGAAGTTCGTACATCGTAAGTACATTTCATTTTACAATATCATTTGCTCTTTAACCCTCACTACGCGGGAGACGAAAATTGTCGTCTGCTGTTTTTCATTTTTCCTTAATTCTTAACAGAAAACCTGTTTTGACAGCACATGATAATCGTCTCCATTGGAGAAGATTCTCATGCGCTGCCAAAACAGGTTTTCATCGAGAAATATAGAAAATAAGACAATTCCAGCTGATGACAAAATTGAATTCAGCATAGTAAGCGTTAAGCCGATGTAATGTTGGCAACTATTTCATGGCTTTGTTGTTTTACATTTATATAAATTATATATTTCGATTTTGGTAGAACACATTGAACATTTTAATTATATATATAGGTGGAAAATGGTAGTTTTGTAGAACCAGGCTAATGTGAGAAACAAATTCACATAATTCGTCGTAAAAACGTTTTTGCCATACGAAGTTTATTGACACGGCCCGTGTTTATACGAGTGGCGTGGTGTTCAAAAAGTACCCGGACAAGAGATTTAAGGTTCAAGAGTTTATTGTGTGTAACATGAACATAACATGTTCCTAGTTACCATTGTACATGTAGCTATTGTATAGTGATAAAAATGTACAGATTATACCACAGTTAAATCACGGTTCGTCCTCATGTACGAGGAGATAATCCGCGAGCTTTAGCGAGTGGATTATCGATCGTACATGCGGACGAACGTGGTCTAACTGTGTTATCACATCCTCATGTACATACGTTGCCCATGTGCTGTGTAAACGAAAAAAGAAAACTCGAAAATGTATCAAAGATCTGATAAAATATCATCAATTGATGTTGGTGCCTGTACGTAATATTTGTAACGACAAGCTCTGCAATCCGTATAACTATCCCCTCGCCGATAGGTAAGAGGGGATATAGCGTTAGTTAATGTATACGTACGCACGTTAATAACTTCTATCATTTTTCAACGCTATTATAGGAATGAATGGCCTTTTTGTGGCATTTATCGGGGTATAAACTTGGAAAATTCGCGGGTACTTTTTGAAACAGTATTCCCCGCGACTTTTCCAAGTTTATATCCCCGATAAATTCCTCAAAAAGGCCATTCATTCCTTATAATTCCAGCATTTGAAATAAATTCATCAAGAAAATGTGTTTATTTTGACAGACGGCAGCCATTTATTTACATTGACAGCACTGACAGCGCACCTGTAGAAAGTAGTTCGGCGTGGGAGTTTACTGGGATATACATTTTGGACAGAGACTTGCTACGGACCAATCAAATGTTAGGGAATTGTGTAAATATTTTGTGCTGGAATTATTGACTATTATCTCGACCTTTCTAGCCATCACGCAGGGCGACTTATCGCCCTGCGTGACAGCCAGAAAAGTCGGGTTGTATCTTTTCCTACATGTCATAGTCAAAGCAAATAAGCATGAACAATGTCAGAACATGTAGGCATTTCAGAAATCGATAATAAAAGTGTCAACTAATTACAGCACTTATTATTTTTGCTCTAGAATCTTGACCAATGAGAGCACAGTATTCAGTTTCGATCAATCGCATATTGCGACGCTTATGCCATTTCCACGCTATCTAGCCCGATTTTCTTGTCATTGTCCCAAAAATGTTCGTTTTTCGACCGTTTCGACTTTCCCCGTTACTCCCCATGCAGATCCTTTTCGCCCCTTTTTGTTAAATTCCCATAGCAAAATTGTTTTTCGGCAATACAATCAATAGTTGATGGAATTTCATCAAATAAAACCATCATGGACGGTGACTGTTTTTTTATTGATCAACAACAGTCTACTAACAACTAATTACATTTAAATATTTTAGAGATTTAATGCATTTAATAGCCAAAAGACAGTCGTTAATATCTAGAAGAAGACATTGTCACCACAGGCATTCGGCGTGTTTCGGCTTTCATCGGTATATATAGTATATGAACAAGGCTTCTTACTTTGGTCGGACACGACCTAGTATCATAACAGATTATGCGATTTTATTAAATAACGCTAATGTAAATATTTTGGCGGTAAGTGCACATGTTCATTTGAGAATTATTGTTATCTTGCTAAAATAACATAGTTAGAACATATTTATGCAAATAATATCGAATTACAGCTCCTTTTCCTAGGTCGGACACAACCTCGTATCATAACATACGAAATAATGTGTTTAAGGCTCTAACGTCAATATTGTAGTGGCAAGTTCATATGATCATGTGAGAATTATCGAATTCCTGTAGAAATACATAGAATGCATAGAAAATTACAATTTTAAACATTTTATTTTGTTATGATACGAGGTCGTGTCCGACCAAAGTTAGAAGCCGTGTTCATATATATAGAGTTATACCGATGAAAGCCGAAACACGCCGAATGCCTGTGATTGTCACTGGGTTTTTTCCTGTGGTTCAATCTAATCTAAGTTACGTAACACAAATTGTGCCCAATAATTAATTCAAAGGAAAGGTGCTTGAATTTCAAGTTCGTTCTATGTCAGACCCGTTCATGGGCCCGTTTCACTAAACTTCGTATGACTAAAATGTTCGTAAGTGCAAATTTAGGATAGTCTGGTAATTTCAATTGATGGATTTACATTTATTGAACATAGGCTGCCTATGTTCAATAAATGTAAATCCAATACTTGTTTACAAGAAAACATTGTTAATGTGTAATTTACAGACTATCACACGTTTGCACTTACGAACAGTTTAGTCGTACGAAGTTTAGTGAAACGCCCCCCCCCCCCCCGCCCCCCCCGGTAGCTTTCAATTGCCAATGAGGGATCGTAGCTAGTTATTCCCCTTTTCAAATATATTTATTGAGATCCGGGGGCCGTTTCACTAAACTTCGTACGATATACGAAGATTTCTACAAATTCACTTCACACATCAATGTGATTCATTAATGCTCCAATTTTTCACCGACATGTAGGGGGTCACCAAATGTTAACAGATCCACTAAAGAGTTATCAGCATGCATGGTTGTAATGCCAACAGTGCAGTAATTTACAGTTTGGCACTTACGAATTTCTTAGTCGTACGAAGTTTAGTGAAACGGGCCTTGGTCCTTTGCTGTATTTCAGCGTTTATTTCTTACTTAATAGCACAAAGAAAACAAAACGAAAACAGAGTAGACCCAGATCAGACTGCACATCTGTGCAGTCTGATCTGAGTCTACACTGATTGCAATAACATTAATAAATGTGATAATATGAATCTGGAATCTGACAAATAATGTAGTCCCAGATCAGATTGCGTAGGTATGTAGGATGGTGTGGTTCAACACTAGTCGAAATCACTATAATTGCATCTTTTCACAGCAAATCATGCTACATTCGCCCTTTTACACACAATACGGCACTAAACTACATAATATGGACCGGATTTCTATAAATAATGTCAACGGGAGATAACTAGCTACGATCCCCCCAGTCTGTCATTCTATCGCCAATTATCCCCCACAATTAGTTCAAAGGAAAGTGACTTGTGGTATTTCAAGTTCGTCACATGTCTTGCCTGTTCAGCAGATTGAATGGTCCAAATTGTGTAGTTTGGGGCCTTATTGCTTGTAATAAAAATATGATATGAAAAGGAGAAATTATAGTGATTTCGACTACTGTTGATCCATATCATATATCTACGCAATCTGATCTGGGACTACATTATTTGCCAGATTCATAATCCACGCGTATTAATGTATTGCGAACAGTGTAGACTCAGATCAGACTGCACATGTGTGTAGTCTGATCTGGGTCTACTCTGATCGCAAAACTCAATAGTTGTGCTATTCAGTAAGAAACAAACGCTGAAATACAGCAGAGGACCTCTATAAATAGATATGCAAAGGGACATAACTAACTACTAGTTGCCAATTGAAAGCTACTGTACGGGCGATCCATGGGCATGCTGGATGTGTTGAGAAAGTACAGGTTTGTGACGTCATTTCAATACGACGACTCGTCTGGAGATTGCACGTCGGATAGTGAGGTTCCGTCTGTATCAATGAATATCGCCGGGTCAGTTGAGCCTGAAACAGTAATTACATGTACACTATCAGGGTGCGGGATCACGTGGTTTTCGAATGGCGTGTTGTCAGTCAGAGCTGCAGATAGGGTTTGTGCTGAACCGGATCTACACTGCTCGCAAAACCATTCAAACCATTTCTCCAGTCACAGCCACAATTACATTTAATCCCCAAATTTCAAATTCAATGCGTATTTTACTTTTACAAATAATCCTTATTAATAGGGATAAAATGATAAAAACAATAAAAAACATAAAATCTCTTATTTGAGCTGCAAAAAGCAAACACTTTATTACAGTACTTTCACTACTAAATTTAAAAATCAATGCCTATTTTCACATTGCTGTGAGTATTTTGTACTCCAACTTTCGAAAATAACTGCGTATTCTGCTAAAATAAGTGCGTAAAATACGACAATACGCTCCTTATCTGAAGCTCTGAATGTGATATAGAGAATAGTAGGTTAGTGCCGTGAATGGGAAAAATATCCGGCAAGGCTGAAGAATTTCTTTATTTCTCATCAGAAGTATATGTTGTGACCACTCATTTGAACCGTCTCGCCGAGACGGTTCAAATGAGTGGTCACAACATATACTTTGGTTCAGAAATAAGGAAAATAGATAGAGAATAGTAGGTTAGTGCCGTGAATGGGAAAACATATCTGGCAAGGCTCAGGAAACGGGATGGGCGAGGCTCTGCCGAGCACATCCCGTTTCCGTGCCGCGCCAGATATGTTTTCCCATTCACGGCACTAACCTACTATTTTATTTATCCCGTCAACACCTACAAATGGCTGTAAAATGCAAAAAATTGTATTGACTGGATATCAACAATGTTTCACGGCACCGTGTTTCACGGCACATACTCGCTGTGTTGACGGGATAAATATTAAATATGGTTACAGTAGATTTCCTTTAATATTGTTCTAACGGAATGAATTTGTATGAAACATAGCTCAGCAAATGCGCTGTTTGTATGAAAGCCCTGGAGGGACTTCTCACTTCAATACTTCTAGCTTCCTTACTTCTAACTTCCTTACTTCTAACTTCATTACTTTTTACTTCCAACTTCCAACTTCATCACTGCTTACGTCTACCTTCATTACTTCTAACTTCCTTGCTTCTAACTTCATTACTTCTTAGAAGTAATGAAGTTAGAAGTAAGGAAGTTAGAAGTAAAAAGTAATGAAGTTAGAAGTAAGGTTATGGAAGTTGAAGTAAGGAAGTAAGGAAGTTATAAGTAAGGAAGTTAGAAGTAATTGAAGTAAGAAGTAGAAGTTAGAAGTAAAAAGTAAGAATTAGAAGTAAGGAAGATAAAAAGAATGAAGTTAAAAAGAATGTTAGAAGTAAAGGAAGTTAGAAGTAAGAAGAAGTAGAAGTAAGAAGTTAGAAGTAAAGTAAGGAAGTTTAGAAGAAAAAGTAAGGAAGTTAGAAGTAAGGAAGTTAGAAGCAATACGTGATGAAGTTGGAAGTTAGAAGTAATGAATTTAAAAGTAGGAAGTAATGAAGTTGGAAGAAAGAAGTAAGAACGTTAGAAGTAAGATGCAGTGAAGTTGGAGGTTAGAAGTAAAGATGTAGGTTACAAATAAAGAAGTTAGAAGTAAGGAAGTTGGAAGCAAGGAAGTTAGAAGTATTGAAGTCGGAAGTCCCTCCAGGGCTTCCATATGGTTGTCCTTTATTGTTCAGTTCGCTATAATCTTATAACTCAGTCGTTTTGACCACCAACAAATTTTTTGACAGCATTTTAGAATCATTTCCATTTTGAAGTGCTGTCAAAGTATGTTTATGCTGAGAAAGAAGGCAACATATCAAACAACATTTAATTCTCAGCATTCTAAGGCCTATGTTCGGGTCTTCCACGTGTGTAGAGTCGTTTTTTGTAAATCCCTCACCCACACACCCCCCACCCCCCCCCCCCCGGTTACAAAATCTGGAGGTTATAAACACTTTTTGCGTACGCGCCGGTTTTTTGTCAACCCCCGGTTTTTGCAACCACAAATATTATTAATTATTGCGATACATGAAATATGATTGCTTCAAATTTTAAATAAAGTATGTTTCGGCCTGACCCGACGTTCCAAGTTCGATACTCATGCTTTTGAGCGGTAGCTGAGCGCAAATTTTAGTTTTAACAACCTTTCCTACACACTAAACGCGTGGCAGAAAATGAAATACGTGTGTACAGTTTATTTACGACGCTTACCTCTAAGTACGCTGGACAAACTCAACATTGCGCTGTAGTCGTCCGCGGGCGTAGCTGTTCGTCGGCTGAATATACGCAGGAACAAAACATATAAATTACAATTTGAACACGTGTAATGGTTTACTGGAACCTCTCTAAACCGGACACTCTGGGTGTCCGGGGTGTCTGAATAGTTTAGACTCCACTGTACATGTAATACATTATTAACACATTTCCGGGTGTTGTTTCTGTATTAACACAGCTCGTGTGCATGGTATGTGCATGAGGATGTGATAAATAAGTTCGATCACGTTTGTCCGCATGTACGAGCGATAATCCGCTCGCTAAAGCTCGCGGATTATTTCCTCGTACATGCGGACGAATCGTGATCCAACTTATACTTTAAATGTTGAGATGTACATTTGTTCTAAACCGCTTCAGGTTGTTGTATCATTAAAGGGGTATATACTTTTTTTTACAAAATACTATAAAAAGAAAAGACATCTTTTCATCATCGTCCCTGTGTAAATTGGTTTAATTGAAGATTTATCCAGTCAACACAGTGCGTATCTGCCGTGAAACACGGTGCCGTGAAACATTTTCGATATCCTGTCAATACGACCTAATCACTGCGTATGAATATGTGCGGTGGTTGGGGCTATTTTTCGCATTTTAAAGCCATTTGTAGGTGTTGACGGGATAAATAGAATAGTAGGTTAGTGCCGTGAATGGGAAAAAATATCTGGCGCGGCACGGAAACGGGATGTGCTCGGTAGAGCCGAGCACATTCCGTTTCCTAAGCCTTGCCAGATATTGTTTCCCATTCACGGCACTAACCTACTATTCTCTATATATGACTATACTAGGACCGCTGAATTTGTTTTTTCAAGATTATTTTTTTTATTTGCTTATATTTAACGGCGGCACTGGCTCTAGGACCTTGCATGCCGTCTCCCAAGAATGGGAGAAAGAACGGAGGTAGAGATTTTTGAGAGAAGCCGGTAATTCGTATTTACAGAGCAACTACGAATTATCGGTACCCATTTACAGCTGGGTGAACTGGAGCAGTGTGGATAAAGTGTCTTGCTCAAGGACACAACGCACGCCGCTAGTCAGGCTCGAACCCACGACCCTTGGATCAGTAGTCCGACACACTAACCATTACGCCACGGCGCTCCACATTTTTGGAAAAAAATACATGTAATATAAAAAATTAAAAGCGTGTTTTCATCATGGCCCTGTGTAAAGTGGTTTAATTGAAGATATATGACGATGCTAGGACCGCTGGGTTGTTTTCTATTTTCACAGATATCGGTACATGTACATAATATCGGATTGTCTATCTGTAGAACGTACCAAGATAGGAAATCCGATATGTACACGTATGTACTATATGGGTGAAAATAGAAACAACCCAGGCAGCGGTATATCGTCATATATCTTCTATTAACCACTTTACACAGTGCCATGATGAAAACACGCTTTTATTTTATTATAGTATTTAAAAAAAAAATAATCGAATATGCCCCTTTAAACAGTTTGTTGAATTATTGTTTTGTCGTCTGCTGTTTATTTTGTATCCCGTCAACACAGTGCATATGTGCCGTGAAACACGGTGCCGTGAAACATTTTTGATATCCAGTCAATACAATTTTTGCATTTTACAGCCAATTGTAGGTGTTGACGGGATAAATAGAATAGTAGGTTAGTGCCGTGAATGGGAAAAAATATCTGGCGCGGCACGGAAACGGGATGTGCTCGGCAGAGCCTCGCCCATCCCGTTTCCTGAGCCTTGCCAGATATTTGTTCCCATTTACGGCACTAACCTACTATTCTCTATCTATTTTCCTTATTTCTGAACCAAAGTATATGTTGTGACCACTCATTTGAACCGTCTCGGCGAGACGGTTCAAATGAGTGGTCACAACATATTTTTCTGATGAGAAATAAAGAAATTCTTGAGCCTTGCCGGATATTTTTTCCCATTCACGGCATTAACCTACTATTCTCTATAACAGTATACACTAATACTCCCAGATCTGGGCCTAATTCAGTTCTAACGTCACGCTCGCGCCAGTAGCATATTTCACCAACATTGCAAAGTATACTTTTCCAGCAAAGTATACTTTGAGGGAGAAATCATTTATTTTTCCCGAAATGCATTTGTTTATATAGAACTAACGACTGCATATATTTGATGATTAAAAGTATGCAGAATTATTATACTGAATTTATTACATTATCACAGCCAAAATGGCTGTGATAATGTAATAAATTCAGTATAATAAAAATTAATAAATTTATCCTAAAATTGAAAATTTCTCCCTCAAAGTATACTTTGCTAGAAAAGTATACTTTGCAATGTTGGTGAAATAGGCTACAGGTGTCTAGATAAACAATGGCGGCGATTGAGGTCGGTTTTGTCATCGATATTAAATAGTGCATTATCCACCTTGAAGTGATTAGTAACGCAATGCATTAAAAGCCGTATGCTTTTCATGTTTACATGACGGTCTCATGGGTGCAATTTTCCTGCCTTCTCCGTCAATTGTCAGATTGGGGACCGTTCTGAGGTAGACGTCACGTTTTTCGGCCCACGTACTGCGATTAGCCCCATGTATGGGTTTGATCCCTGTTCTAGAACTGATTTTGAGTTGTACATACATTTTTTGTGGCTGTGACTGAAGACTATGGGTTTTGCGATCTGATTAGGATCTGCTGCACGGTTAGCCATTCCATCAATGAAATACCCGGCCTGATTCTAACAAACATAAGTATAGCTAACCTGTGTTAATAGATCAGAAACTAGACTGGCTATACATTTCATAAGCCCCCGTTCTCCAGTCACATCCATATATCATGCAGATACGACGCCGTCTAACTAAAATGACCTAACGATGTTTGCGACCGGTTTGGCATCCGCGCAGTCTGATCACAACATACGCTGTTCACCATTCAGTGACTTCTGAAGATTCATAAATAAAATAATCTTCCGATGGATTAGAAATATAGTCAGAGCTCCAGATAAGTTGTGTATCTAAAGAGTATTATAACCCCATAGTTCAATTCAATGCGTATTTTACTTTTACAAATGTATTATTGATTTTCTTCCTAATTAAATAGGCAGCAAATGATAACATGAAAACAAATTTTAACTCACTTATTTGAGCTGCTTTTTGCAGCTCAACTATGTAAACTTTCAACTTTATTACAGTATTTTCACTCCTGAATTTGAAAGACAATGCGTATTTTCACATTGCTGTGAATATTTCGTACTCCCACTTTTGATGATCAATGCGTATTCTGCTAATATAAGTGAGCTAATTACGCCAAGACGCACCTTTTCTGGAGCGCTGTATATTGTTTTATTGCGAGCACTTGAGTGACTGAAGGGTAAAACGCGAAATAACTGGCGGCCATATTGAATTAGAACATGCCAGCCTCTGGTTTATGTTTGATAATACTTTTATTTCCATGTACAGTAACAAAGTTCATACTACATCCGCGTACATGAAATGAATGTCATTTAGTATACTGTCTTGTAATTAGGTTTGAGGCGGCTTTCCGCTGCGCCGAAAACCTTAGGTTTGAGGCGGCTTTCCGCTGCGCCGAAAACCTATTGTATTCGTTGGTTTTTTTTTTTTTTTTTTTTTTTTTTTTTATTCAGCCCTTCAGTCTACAGCCCAAACCGCTGGTCAGATCGACTTCAAATTTTGTATACCGATTCGCATCAACAGTGAGACGAGAATAACGCAATTTTCAGAATTCTCATGACGTCACTTTTTACGAAACCGGAAGTGACGTCATATATCATATAATTCCCTATAACTTCCTTATTTTCCAACCGATTTCAAAAATTCTTTTTGAATTGTAAAGCTGCGAGAATTCTCTATCTTCGCTTCGCTGACAATGTTTGGCTATCTGCTCAAATGAGAGAGCTATAGACATGTGAAATTGAGAAAAATGAAAAAAATCAACAATTTCAGATTTTTATTTTATTTTAACGGGTGGTCTTTGAAAACAGTTTCCAATTTGTACATTAATCTCAGCAACATAATTTTTTGACAGCGTCACGCGGGACATTCATCCGCACAGAAGATGATATTTTTCAGAGCAATGGCTTGAATAGTTCTGATTCTATTGTCTTTCAAACTTGGACGTTTTTTTTCTATTTTTCAAATTTGAAATGGTCATAACTTTTTTATTATCTAACCGATTTCAAATATTTTTTTTGCATTAAAAAGCCAACAAAATTCTCTATCTCCGTTTCGCTGGTAGTTTTTGGCTATCTGCCCAAATGAGAGAGTTGTAGGCATTTGAAGTTTTTAAAAAAAAATTGAAATGGTCATAACTTCCTTATTATTCAACCGATTTCAAATATGTTTTTTGCATTAAAAAGCCAATAAAATTCTCTATCTCCGCATCGCTGGTAGTTTTTAGCTATCTGCTCAAATGAGAGAGCTACATGCATTTGAAGTTTTTTTTCTTCAATTTTTCAAATTTTAAATGTTCATAACTTTGTTATTATCTAACCGATTTCAAATATTTTTTTTCCATTAAAAAGCCAACAGAATTCTCTATCTCCGTTTCGCTGGTAGTTTTTGGCTATCTGCCCAAATGAGAGAGTTGTAGGCATTTGAAGTTTGGTTCTTTCATTTTTTTATTTTCTTTGTTGTTCAACATAATCATGATAATTATACCGATGAAAGCCGAAACAGGCCGAATGCCTGTGGCTGCGGCTAAATCCTTTGATCTTAGCAACGTGTTAAGTTCATGAGGTCACTGTCTAGAGTTGGATGGCACACTTCGCGTGTTAACTCTATGCGACCACTGACCAGCGTTTGTTAAAGGTACATGCCCACGCAGTAGGCACAAAATGTTCTTTATAGGAATTAAATAAGTGTATAATTATGTCACTATTCCACCAGTTCTAAACATTACGAGTGCCCGATACAAATATAATCATTTATTAATTATCAATTTACTGTTAGCGACGCGCGGCGGTAACAGTCTATTTTGATAATGTGCGTGGACGACGACTTTCACATCACGGCTTGCGGTGCGCATGCGCAGTATACTACGCGCGCCAGTCGGCTTCCCAATATGTAAACAAGAATATCAACATGTCGAAACGTCCAGGACGGAAATTGTATGAAACGGCGTCGGCCAAAAAAAAGGCGAAATGTCTGAGGGACAGGCAGTACAGAGAGAGAGATATAGTGGTTAATATTGGCGACCAAATCACCAAATGGAACGAGTTACGTGGAGATTTAGATTTGGACTCGAACTTAAACAATTTTCATTTTATATACGAACTGACATGCTGTGAGTGCTTTAGAATCGTCTCAACTTCAATGTCAGACTAGGGGGTTAACGGTACACATTTCGTAGAACGTTATATAATGAAAAATGCTTAGGATAGTCAAGCGATTCTGAAAATACAAAACTTTATTTTTTCAATTTCATTGGAATTGCATCAATTTTTTTTGAGTTTCATATGTTTTCGTCATTGGCAATGTCTTCTAATCACTTTGCCAGTGTACGTTTGTCAGTACATCAAGCCTCAAACCGTTGATGCAGCTTCAGCTGCTCTAGTTGTATGTATTTTCATTTCTAGCGGCCATCTTGAATTTCAACCTTGTTTGATGAGCGATATTTCACAGAATACAATCGCATACCACACTTGACAATACTCACAGCACAATTTCATAAACAGTTTCCGCTTATGGTAAACTATTATCGAACAATTATCTGCTACATTTTAGAAGTTTATCTCATTTTCCAGGGATACAACAAACACATTTATTAGCAGCGATTTTGGGATTCAAAATAGCTATCATAGTTATAGAGAATAGTAGGTTAGTGCCGTGAATGGGAAAACTATCTGGCAAGGCTTAGGAAACGGGATGGGCGAGGCTCTGCCGAGCACATCCCGTTTCCGTGCCGCGCCAGATATTTTTCCCATTCATGGCACTAACCTTTTTTTTATTTATCCCGTTTAAAATGCAAAAAAATAACCCCAGTCACCGCACATATTGATACGCATTGATTATGTCGTATTGACAGGATATCAAAAATGTTTCACGGCACCGTGTTTCACGGCACATACACACTGTGTTGACGGGATAAAAATTGGCCTTGTATTAATTATTTTGTTGTATTCGTATTGCGTTCCCTTGCCTTATAAACATACTATATACTACATACGAGGTGGGTAGCAGGTGGGAGACCGGGGTTCATCCTTACCAGACTTCCGACTGGAGACCTGGTTTGGCTCGCACATACGTCTTTGGCAGTTTGTATGTGACAGTTGAATCTGGTTATACCCCTTATGGGAGTATTGCGAGTATTAGTAATTCTATTTGAGGGGAAGGGGCGTGACTTTGGTGTGGTATGGACCTGGCACAAGGTCAGTTTATTCTAATTGCAGGGCTGAATATATTTTTTCTCGATGTAAATATTCCGTTCTGATTTTGGGATTTTCCCCCCAATGCAGCATGTTAAAATGGGATCGAACCCGTTTGCCCGGCCTTACATGACATTAGCTGTTGATAGGCCGTTAAGGACCAATAAACAAACAAACAAACAAACTAGATGTCTCTTGTGTCACTTATTGAAAAAAATGAATCACAAATGTTAAGATGATATCCTGTACTAAGCAAGCTTACTCTCGCTTACTCATGCGGCCATTTTGAAATCCGTCATTTTGAACCGGAAGTATCCATTTTATCGATTGTCTCCTCGACTCATTTATTTTGTACTTTTCATGCTTGGCGCCGGAAGTGCACTATTGCACTATTTGAAAACTGGAATACAATGACTTGATTGGCTAATAGAAATACATGAAAACCCCGTTTGGACCACGTTAGGACCACGTTCATTTCACTAAACTTCGTACGACTAAAATGTTCGTAAGAGCAAACTAGTCTGTATATTTCACATTAACAACATGTTCTTGTAAACAATTATTGGATTTACATTTATTGAACATAGGCTGCATATGCAGCCTATGCTCACAATAAATTTAAATCCATAAATTGAAATTTCCGGACGATCCTAAATTTGCCCTTGTGAACATTTTAGTCTTACGAAGTTTAATGAAACGGTCCGCAAGTTTCCAATTTGGAACACAAATGCAAACGCTACTGTTAATCGTACCTTCCATCCAAAACGGATCCATCACCAGTTTCGCCGCCCATTTCGTCCACAATTCGACCAATCCGGTTGGATATTTTGTCCAGATATAAATCCACCAATCTCCATATCTTCCTCTTCAGCTGGGGTCCAGTCCTTCGTGCAATTTCCGCTCGGATGGCGTTCATGACCTGCATCTGCTCCGGGATGGATACTGTCTGTTGAAGCAAGTTTCGCGGTTTTTCGTTGTAGTATCGGTTTTCGGTAACTATCGGACTTAGGATGTCTGTGCCCGGTTGACGTCTAAACAGCGATTGCAGAGCCGGGTTCCACGGAATGTACGGTTTTGACAATTTCCGGCTGTCTTCACCAGATTCCATGCCTTGACGGGACAACTGCCAGTTGGACGGTTGTATGTTTGAACCATAATACGTCGTACGTTCATCTTTCTCGGAGTTGCTTTTCGGGCTATCGACGGGAGATAGCTGTCGTTCGTTTCCGCGTTTTCCGAACATTATTCCCATTCTGGACGAGGCGTTCCGAAACAACGCTCGCTTTTGTATGTGTTTGACGTCACTGGCTGTTACAAATCGGCACATATTCAAAAGTAATGATAGTTTTACAAACACAGAACAGATGTGTGTGTCTAGCTTCATTCTGATGTTCCTGAAGATGTACTCAAGTATGGGAATATGCTCCAACTACTTACCTGGTTACGTGTATTTTCTGTTTTATGTTTCTCGCATAATCTCGTCTTTACGTCAATTTCGACTATATTTTTTTTAAAGTATTTTTTTATTTATATTCAATGAATATATTTAATTATTCTTAAGCAATTGAGTTATCAAGCGTAGTACACCCTACTAATAATTATTTGAAATTATAATTCGTGTGATGTCACATCTCATAGATAGTGCTACATTTATATCTGTCTAATTGGCTTCGTAGTGGTCAGTATTCTTGTTGATATAAATCTGTTTATGACGTCATCTCCACGGGGAAAATCAAATAGGCGGGATGGTGGAGAGAGACCTGAAAAAACACGAATATACGTGATCGTCATTCAACACCCACAACAACATTACAAGACCGGCTGCGCTAATCTTGCCAATATGTGTATGTTCTCGTCTTTAAAATACTTCAATATCGGACTTGAAATCAAGCAGCTTGATTGGTTGAGCCTTATCTGTGCTATCAAGCAGCTTGTTTGGCTGAGCCTGAACTGTGGTACAGTTCAGGCTCAGCCAATCAAAATGCTTGATTGCTAGTTGATATTGTCAATATATGTTCAGAAACGTTGGCATCTTAGCAAGATTAACGCAGGCCGTTGTGTATTAGACATAATTGTTAATTTAAACTTTATTTTACGACAATTACAGTCAAGTACTGTCTGTTTCACGAAACCTGCCCAAATGTTACGGCCATATAAATAATGAAAAAGGAATATTTTCTTCGATAATATTAAATTATAGAAACATTTAAGAATGATCCTACTTCTTATTTCGTGAAATTTCGTCCAATATTGATTTTATTACGAAAAATTAGTTATCTATGTGAATTTAACATGGGGGAAAAAGAGGTGGAGAACCTGGAGGAGCAGTCGAAAAACGAAAAAGTTTGGAAATTGATTCTGAAATCTAGCTAGATAGCTTGGAAATTATCTAACTAAGAAAACAAAAGTTAAATTTTTAAAATCGGTCCAGTATTTCTGAAATTTTAAAAATGTCCCCATGTTAAATCCCCATAGACATCTTCACTCTGTGAAGATGTCTATGGGGACTTAACATGGGGAACTTGTATTCTCGTAATAAAATCAATATTGGACCAAATTTCACGAAATAAAAAGAAAGCTCATTCATTTGCGACCAGTGCAGATCCAGATCAGCCTGTGCAGTCTGGTCAGGATCTGCACTGTACGCTATTGCATCAATGCAATACCCGTCATATTTATAAAGCATGAGTGCTCTGGTGAAGACCACTACCAGACTACGGGGGTTTCCTATTTGATCAGGAGCTACACTGGTCACAAATCCCATAAGCCCCATTTCTCCAGCTCAAAGCTCCGTGTCTATCTGCACTGATCAACAAATCAAGATCCATTAGTTACGCGCCACCGATCTTTTTTTTATGATATTTATGGGAATTTGGCATTAACAAACCTGCGTTAATCTTGCCAATAATTGTCAATTTATTTATTACAAAATATTTCAATATTGTGTTTGAAAGCAAGCAGCTTGATTGGCCGAGCCTGAGCTGTGCTACAGCTCAGGCACGGCCAATCAAACTGCTTGTTTACGAGTAGGTATATTTTCAATAGACATGGTGGGGGTGGGGTGTCAAAGTAAAAATGACAAAAATCGGAATGTCGGTCATAGAATAGTTGAATGCTTTTTCTGTTTTATATTGCGTTTTATAATATGATATTTCTTATTTCAGAACCCCCTCCCACTTCTGAAAGCTGGCAACGCCTTTGATAGATGTTCAGAAAGATTGACATACGGGCAAGATTAACGCGGACGGTTGCGTATCTCATATATTATTGACCGGTGTATATTTGAAGTGGCTTGAAGTTATTAGCCATAGAGTCGTTAAATTTAATTGCACATAATTTATTAAAATTCTCCTACGATTCCTATATTATACGTTGCTTACTCCCGAGATAATGGGTTTTGTGGTATGTGGCTGTGACTGGATAACGGGTATTATGGGGCTTGCAACCAATGTAGACCCACCCATGTAGCCTGAAGACGATCAATATTGCTTGTTAGAAGCACAGGTGGAAGACTCGGACCTAGTACCCAATACTTGGCTCATTTGGAAAACGTTACCCCACCCACCCATTTATGGAATTGGTGGGTGGAGTACCGTTTTCCAACTGAGCCGAGTATTGGGTCCTAGGTCCGAGTCTTCCACCTGTGGTTAGAAGCTAGCTGCACGAGTTCATGCTTTATATGCGATAGGTTGAACTATATACACTGTAGTGCAGTTCTGAGTACACAACTGTAATTACATTACATTACGCTGCAATACATGAGAGTTATGATGGAGTAGTCTTTCTAAATGTGCGTTTGAAGCGTTCTTTGTTTACTTGCTACTTGCTACATTATGTTTCTATTACACACTTTATTAGGTAAGTTTATGGTAATATTCTTGTGTCATATTGTCGAATTGTCTCTCAATAACAATATATCGAATTATGAACGTCAACGCCCTGCAAATGTTTTCTATATTTTAGTGTGCGAAATGTAAATGCTATTCCGCAAATTTATACCGTTGACTGTGGTGTAGCGATATAGTGCAACTTGTCTATAAAGCCGAAATCGTGCAGCCAATGTAATGTAATGTAATGTAATGTAATGTAATGATGTAATGTAATGTAATGTAATGTAATGTAATGTAATTAAAGTTATTTACGTATAACTAGTTAGAAGCATGACGTGTGTTTCATAGACAGAATGGCGAACGGTGCAGATCCTGATCAGACTGTGCGAATGCACAGGCTGATCTGGATATACACTGGTCGCAAAACCCATAAGACCGATTTATCCAGTCGCAGCCACATATACATGTTTCTGCGTTTATCAGGCATATAATTATGAAACCACGTGATCCAATATCCTGTTTTACACTACCGTCCGCCCAGTAGCCTATTTCACCAACATTGCAAAGTATACTTATCTAGCAAAGTATACTTTTAGGGAGAAATTTTCAATTTAAGGATAAATTTATTAATTTGTATTATACTGAATTTATTACATTATCACAGCCATGTTATGACATAAAGCATTTCGGGAAAAATAAATGATTACTCCCTCAAAGTATACTTTGCTAGATAAGTATACTTTGCAATTTTGATGAAATCTGACGTTTCTTATAGCATCTATTGTCAATGTCGACTCGCAATCAAGCAGTTGGATTGGCTGAGCCTGAGCTGTAGTACATCGTTAAGCTTGCCTAAATGTCAACGTTTCTGAACATATATTGCCAATGTCAACTCGCAATCAAGCAGCTTGAATGGCTGAGTATGAGTTGTAGTACAACTCAGGCTGAAGCCAATCAAGATGCTCGATTTCAAACAATGTACTTTGAAATGCAAAAAGGAAAATATTCGCAAGATTAGCTATATGCATGCGCATAATGCATAAAACAGACTACACTAGTAAAAAAAATAGTTAGTATATCTTTCTGAAGCCAATTAAATTTGTACAATTTGATTGGCTTTAGAAAGATATAACCCGTTTTTATATGAAATTCAGTAAAATATTTACTTTATTACGAAAATAACTCTTGCCATATGAAAATTGTAGCATGAGAGAAGATGTCTATGGGGTTTTAGCGCGACTTTTTTTGCAGATTTAGTAAATAGTGAACCGATTTATTTTCAGAATGTAACTATATTTATCCCGTCAACACAGTGCGTATGTGCCGTGAAACACGGTGCCGTGAAACATTTTTGATATCCTGTCAAAACGACCTAATCACTCCGTATGAATATGTGCGGTGGCTGGGGTTATTGTTTTGCATTTTAAAACCATTTGGGTGTTAACGGGATAAATAGAATAGTAGGTTAGTGCCGTGAATGGGAAAAATATCTGGCGCGGCACGGAAACGGGATGTGCTCGGCAAAGCCTCGCCCATCCCGTTTCCTAAGCCTTGCCAGATAGTTTTCCCATTCACGACACTAACCTACTATTCTATATCTCCTTACGTACAATTTACCTCATCGTGCTCATCAACGGTGCCGTTTACATCATGAAATACTATAGGAATGAATGGCCTTTTTGTGGAATTTATCGGGGTATAAACTTGGAAAAGTCGCGGGAATACTGGACGAAGGCCGGAAGGCCTCGTCCAGTATTCCCGCGACTTTTCCAAGTTTATATCCCCGATAAATTACACAAAAAGGCCATTCATTCCTTATAATTCCAGCATTTGAAATAAATTCATCAAGAAAATGTGTTTATTTTCCGTTTTCTTAAGAATTATTTTAACTGCGCCTGATGGTTACGGAAAGTAGTTCGGCATGGGAGTTTACTGGGATATGAACTTTGGACAGAGACTTGCTACGGACCAATCAAATGTTAGGGAATTGTGTAAATATTTTTGTGCTGGAATTATAGAACAATACAACACTACGGGTACTTGTAAAATTGCCATTCTATAATAATTATGAGAGACGGCTTTGATGAGCGAGTATAAATACATTTCCAACTATCTAGCAACGTGTATGAACAAATTCGGTTAATTTCTTTTTATTTCGACCCTTCTCGCTTTCATAAGGAAAGCGAGGAGGAACGAAATAAAAAAAATGAACCGAATTTGTTCATACACTTCTGCTAGGTTTCTCCCATGTATTCAATGGAATTTGATCAACTAAAATGAGACAAGTCACGTAGTGTTGTCCTTAAGATTATGTGCGATTTTTTGTGTGAAAAATATTTACTGACACGGTGATATTGTTCTTATATGACGTCGAAAATCTATTCCGCATTTGCTCTGAACATTTCGTCACCTTTCGACGTCATTTACGGAAAATATTCAAACTTTTGTAAATAGTTTTCATGAGATAGTGCACATCGTCTTAGGTACAAAATCACAATTTTTGTCTCAAATGTAGCGTTTGATTTGCAACCCATTGATATATATGTACAATATATAGAGGAAAGAATAAAAGAACAAATTGGATATATGATACTCCAACACAACGAAATAATGTATTGTTTTCTCCATGTTTTATGAATTATAAATTGAAAACAAATATCCCCTACCTACACAATGTACTGAATAAAACGTATTGTATTGTATTGTACATATCTACGGAGCCCCGCAGGGGACATGGATTGTTTTTATTAATTCGTTCCCACGAAATAACAATTCGTTCCATCAATTTAACAATTCGTTCCCTCGAATTAACAATTTGTTCCCACGAAATGACAATTCGTTCCCTCAATTTAACAATTCGATCCCACGATATAACAAGTCGTTCCCACGAATTAACAATTCGTTTCCGTGGGAACGAATGGTTAATTCGTGGGAGCGAATTGTTAAATTGAGGGAACTAATTGTTAATTCGTGTGAACGAATTGTTAATTCGTGGGAACGAATTGTTATTATTAACGGTGCATGCCCACTCAGTAGGCACAAACTGTTCTTTGTATCAGAGACATCATCTGAGACATTTTCTGGCAAAATAAACATTCATTCACCATTCATTCATTCATTCACGGCATTATTACATTTTATATCAGACGTAAATTTTCACACTGATATCAGGGGCGATAACCGTGTTTCCTTAAAATGTTAACCGACATTACTATATATCCTCTGTATTTATTGTTTGATGTGCAATGATCATACGCGTCCTAGTACGTCATGAGACACATGCATTACGTAGGTGTTGGCTTGGCCCCGGATTGAGCATTGTCTACAGCCATGGTCAAACAGCAGGCGCTGTACGTTTGAACACGGCTGTGAGCGTAGTCGAACAACGGCAGTCATGTAACAATATATGTTTAACTTATTGGGGTTAAACATTGCAATATGTGAAATAAGAACATCACAACGCTGCCCAGCAACTAGCTTAGACAGTAGAGCGAATTATAATGTAAGGTTATTCAAGGTACATGCTCACTCAGTAGGCACCAACTGTTCTTTATGGGAATTAAATAAGGTTATAATTGTGTCACTATTCCACTGGTTTCTAAAAATTACGAGTGCCCGTTATACAGATGCAATCATTTAGTAATATTTATTTTACTGATAGTGACGCGCGGTAGTATCAGGCTATTTTCATATGCAAATGAGGCATAACGTTTTATAATTATTTATACTAATTAAATGCGTCACCTGAAAAAATAATATTTTCGACAGATTATAAAGTATGATCATTGCACATCAAAAGATAAATACAGAGAATACATAGTAATGTCCGTTAACATGTTAAGGTAACACGGTTATCGCCCCTGATATCAGTGCTCCCTCGCATTTAATACCTTAACCCTTTGAACCCGAAAGCTCGCTATAGCGGTTTATGCAAACAGTGCAGATCCAGATGAGCCGGCTCGTAACGAGCCGTCTCATCAGGATCTGCAGTTTTTGCTGCAAGTAATTTTCATATTTCTTAGAACAAAAACACCCCCTTTTCATAAATGGACAAATCTGAAAATCATTGTGTGACCATTGGATTGGTTGAAACATTAGCATATCACAGTCCATTCCAGTTCCTTAGGGTTGAAAGGGTTAAAAAGCCCATATGTGAACAATACTGTATACTTACGCTCTTTCGTAAATGTTATGACTACAGTGCAACCTCTCTACAACAGCCACTCATGGGAAGACGCAAAACTGGCTGTTGCAGAGAGGTGGCTGTTGTAGGGAGGTAAACGCTGAATTAAATGTATTTATTTCCTTCGATAATACTCATCAAATACATGTTTTGGCAGCATTTTAGAATCATTTCCAATGGAAATGATTCTAAAATTGATTCTAAAATGCTGCCAATGCATGTTTTTATTGACAAAGAAGACAAAAGCAACAGCAGACAACCGTTTTCGTGTTCAGCAGTCTAAGGGTTAGATATAGAGGAAATCATCCATTTGGGATAGAAAATAGTGGCTGTTACAGATAGGGTGTTGTTGTAGAGAGGTGGCCGTTCGGGGAGGTTCAACTGTACTATGACTATACTATTCCACCATGCAAACCATACAGTCAACGTGTGAACACACTTTAGATCCTGATCAGCCGACTTGTAACGATCTCAAGGTGTATGATCACGTGGTACTAACAACAACAACAAGTACTGAAACTTCCAGAATCCATCTGACTCAAAGTACGTATTCTTGTATAGTGTCCTTATTACGTAACGGATTTTGATGAAATATGGCGCATCAAACGCGTCTTGTTAAGCTGAAATTGGTGGTCTCTGTATTTTCGCCCAAACTTCTGTCGTTTTTCCGACACGGCAATCGATTCTTCGCAAAAACGACATAAGTCTGTGCCAAACTCCCTGGACCATCAAATGAAGCTCACGAAGACGCGTTTGCTGCGCCTATTTCATCAAAATCCGTTGCATATTAAGGAATATATCAAATAATACTTACTTTTTAGTTGGCGACGTTGTTGTTGTTGTAACCACGTGACCATGCACCTTGGATCTACAGCATTTGGTAGTACTGAGTGTCAACATGTGTATTGGATTTTTAAGTTATGTGAACAATAATTTACTTATAGTTCAGCCAAGTGTACAATACAATGCCCGATTCGAGTATTGATGCTCCACAGTTGTATAACAGCTAATGCTTTTCATATTGAATTACCTTGTGGACAGTAAAATATGAGGAGAAAATACGGTGTTAACTTCAGTAGAACCTCTCTAAGCCTGTCACCCACGCAGTCTTTGTACATGTATACATAGAGAATAGTAGGTTAGTGCCGTGAATGGGAAAAAATATCCGGCAAGGCTCTAGAATTTCTTTATTTCTCATCAGAAGTATATGTTGTGACACTCATTTGAACCGTCTCGCCGAGACGGTTCAAATGAGTGGTCACAACATATACTTTGGTTCAGAAATAAGAAAAATAGATAGAGAATAGTAGGTTAGTGCCGTGAATGGGAACAAATATCTGGCAAGGCTCAGGAAACGGGATGGGCGTGGCTCTGTCGAGCACATCCCGTTTCCATGCCGCGCCAGATATTTTTCCCATTCACGGCACTAACCTACTATTCTATTTATCCCGTCAACACCTACAAATGTCTTGCAAATGCAAAACAAATAACCCCAGGCACCGCACATATTCATACGCAGTGATTACGTCGTATTGAAAGGATATAAAAAAATGTTTCACGGCACCGTGTTTCACGGCACATACGCACTGTGTTGACGGGATAAATAATTGTATGTGTGACATTTTCATCTACCTCTGATGATAGTGCCTGTTCCAGTTCGCCAAGCAAAGCCGCATGCCTTGGTATAGTCATATGTCTGGGCCCGGTTGCTCAAAACCTCTGTTAGCTTAACAGACTGTTAAGCAATGCTAAGGATTTAACAGTCTGTTAAGCTAACAGAAGCTTTGAGCAACCGGGCCCTGATTTACAGCGGAACATCTCTAAGCCGGGACCTCCGAGGGTGTCCGGTTTAGAGAGGTTCATATGTATCATGTATAAGAAATTCCCACGACTCGATGGCAAGCTTGATTAAACGTTCGAAAACGAATCAACGAATAACAGGGCCATGTGACGTATGAATATATGTGACAGGCAATAAGATGAAAATAAACTCAGTATGTTTGTTGCATGTACATATATATGTACTTCTAATAATTCCAATCCGGAATTCACCAGTAACCATAAAGGTTAACTCAAAGCAAGCAAAATAAAGCAAGCAAAATGATTCGCACCATTTCTTCATTATGTACTACTTTCGGGTTCCACTCGATTTACTGGAATGTACCCTGTAAACCGGAAGCAAGACTGCACCGGCGTATTTACTTTGCACATGCTTAGCTCTTGATGTAATATTTTCGACGTAGTATCGTCGGTCTTCAGTTTAAAGGGGCATATCAGGATTTTTGCTAAAGTAGTATAAAAATAAAAACGTATGTGGCACATACGTATGTCGTTTTCCTTAATAGGCAACGGATTTTGATTAAATATGGTGTAGCAAACGCGTCTTCATTAGCTGCATTTAGTGGCCCCCGGCGTTCGGCACTTACGTATGTCGTTGTTGCGAAGAATCGGTTTCCGTGTCAGTAGACACGGAAATCGATTCGTCGCAAATACGACAGAAGTTTGGGCCAAAGTACCGACATAGTATCGTCGGTCTTAAGTTTAAAGGGGCAAATCAGGATTTTGTTGATAAAATAGTATAACAAATAAAAACGTGTTTTCATCATGACCCTGTGTAAAGTGGTTTAATTGAAGATAAATGACATACTAGAACTGCTGGGTTGTTTCAACTTTCACCGACATCCGTGCATAAGTATAAGATTTTCTATCTTGTTGAACGAAAAGATAATAGAATATGGAAACAACCCAGCGGTTATCGTCATATATCTTCAAGTAAACCACTTTACATAGGGCCATGATGAAAACACGTTTTAGTTTATTTTTTTCAAAAACTCCTGATATTCCCCTTTAAAGTAACCTAGAAAATGAGTGTGTATAAAATATTCGGGGAAAAAACCGACAGTGTGTCTAAAGAAATCATTTGCAATAACTCTAATCTAAAATGTCAAAATAAAACAATATGTCGTAAGAATTGGTATGATAAAGGAATTAAAATGTGTTCAGTGAACATTTAATTGATTATGGAGCAAAACAATGTTTACGATTCACAGATCTCGCAGCAATATCTAATATACGAAATGAAGATTTCATAAAATATCAAATTATATTAAACAGCATAAGCCCAGACTTCTGTCGTGTTTGCGAAGAATCGATTTCCGTGTTGGTAGACACGGAAATCGATTCTTCGCAAAAACGACAGAAGTCAGTATGAATCGAGAAAATAAAAACAGAAAGTATTGACACGCCTCCACACTCTGAAACTCTTGTATTAAAACTACTACAATGTAACGGTAGTGTTAATGTGTGCACAGTGGCCTATTTCACCAACATTGCAAAGTATACTTATCTAGCAAAGTATACTTTCAGGGAAAACTTTTCAATTTTAGGATAAATTTATTATTTTTCATTATACTGAATTTATTACATTATCACAGCCATTTTGGCTGTGATAATGTAATAAATTTAGTATAATAAATCTGCATAGTTTTAATCATCAAATATATGCAGTAGTTAGTTCTATATGGCATAATGCATTTCGGGAAAAATAAATGATTACTCCCTCGAAGTATACTTTGCTAGAAAAGTATACTTTGCAATGTTGGTGAAATAGGCTACAGAAAGCGACGAAAAACAGCTAAAAGTAGTTTAATAACTGTAGATTTGCATCGAATATCTGAAGTATATTTTACAAGGTGCATGATCACGTGGTTACAACGACAAAAACAATGGCTGAAAGTGTTGTAAGCGCGCCCACTCCAAAGTAAGTATTATTTGATATTTTCCTTAATAGGCAACGGATTTTGATGAAAATGAGCTGCATTTAGTGGACCCGGGAGTTCGGCACATACGTATGTCGTTTTTGCGAAGAATCGATGTCCGTGTCAGTAGACACGGAAATCGATTATTCGCAAAAACGACAGAAGTTTGGGCCAAAGTACCGAGTCCACCAAATGCAGCTTAACAAGACGTATTTGTTGCGCCATATTTCATCAAATTTGATTGGCCGAGCTCGACCAATGAAACAGCTGAGCATGTGAGTCAAACATATGATTATAAAACTTTCTGAACAAGTCCTATAAAAGTGTACTCGATTTGAAGCAGTTTCATTGACCTAGCCTGAGCATAGCTCAGACACGGCCAACCAAACTTCCTGATTTCGAGTTGAAGTTAAGAAGATATGCTCAGAATAGTTTATAATCGTCTAATCTGGTCGTGTACCTGTTAAATTGCGTCGTTTCCGAGCATTAGCCTACGCGCAGAATCAGATATGAATATTCGGTTCCAAAATATTTCACCTACGTCATATACGAATGTTCGGTTCGAAAATATTACACCTGCGTCATATACGATTGTTCTGTTCTTAAATAGTACAGCTGGCGACGCGTTATTTTATGGCAGCAACAATCCCACGTGCAAATATCTAAATTATGTGATAGCCAATCGATTGCCATTCACGCCCTCACATGTTATACAGTAGCCAATCAGAGTTGAACGCAGGAGGCTCTCGCGATACCGCAACTTGTGAATTAACTAGAATAGAAATGCGCTGAATTCCCAGAAACACAATACTGCTACGTACACCATATAGCAATTAGATTTGTATAAGCATTTGTCTAGTGCTGCATTCTGCGCCAGTGTAACATGTTACACGTCGAAATAGGCGCCGGATTCCTGATGAATTTCCATTCAGCTACATGCATAAGATACTGCATAGACACATTTTCGTATAGTAACCGGTTACTAGACGAACAATGCGTTTATGCGATAGCTCTAAGTTGAGCTGAGTGCCATCTCGTCAGAAAACCGGTACATTTTCGACGCGAAACATTTTACGCCGGTGCAGGGTGCAGCACGATTGAAAGACGCCGCTGGCAGACGTGTATACATGAGACACGACATGCGAGTTTGTACCTTCGGACATCTGTGTAATTTCATGAGATATGTTTACAAAATTTACAATATTTTCCGTAAATGGCATCAAAAGTTGACAAGATTTTCAGAGTACATGCGGAATAATATTCCGCATGTACTCTGAAAATGTTGTCAACTTTTTACTTTATTTATGAAAGATATTGTAAATTTTGTAATCGTGTAATTAATGAAAATACGCACATGTCCGAAGGTACAAAATCGCATGGCGTGTCTCAAATGACAATGTAGTCAGTATTGGGACCTTCCTGGTCACATGGTTGTTTTCCAAAAAGAAAACTACATTGAAACCTCTCTAAACAGGACACAGCGACATGTTAGTTGTTATTAATTTCGATATGGTTCGTTGCCAGTTAATACCTCCAATGATAATGTCTGTTCATGATCGCGAAGCATACACGCGTGTCTTGAAGTAGACATCTGCCTGTTTTCAGTGGAACCTCTCTAAACCGGACACCCTGGGGGAAACGAAAATGTGTCGGGAAACACGAATGCCCCCGGTGGCAGAGTGGAGAAACTGAGAAAATTAAGCTGAAATTGACAAATATTCATAAGCACAGTTATGAAGATCAAACGGTTAATGTCATATTAAGAGCAGCATGGATGTGTGGCATTTGTCCACAAGTATTTGAAATCAGGCAGTTTCATTGGCTAAGACTGAGCTCTGCTCAGTCTCAGCCAATCAAACTGCTTGATTTCGGGCATGGTGTATTGAAATAGTAAAGTAATCCAATGAGGGAAATGGAAGTTATGACAAAATTGAGAAACTCCGGCAAACTTCTTAACGTGTGACAAAGTTCAAAGTTGTTATGGTGAAAAGGTCAAGGTCATGTTAAGGGCGGAATGGATGTGTGGCATTTGTCCACAAGTATGATGTGTTGAAATATTTAAGTAATCCTTCAAGTGGTATATAATTTATTACATAATTGAGAATCTCCAGCAACCGGGGGTATAACAATAACATTACATACGTGTACACGTATACCCAAGAGTATCAATAAGCACATACATCAGTAGCCGATTTCACCAACATTATAAAGTATACTTTACTAGCAAAGTATACTTTGAGGGAGTAATCATTTATTTTTCCCGAAATGCATTATTTCATATAGAACTAACAAATGCATATTTTTCATGATTAAAAGTATGCAGAATTATTATATGAATTTATTACATTATTACAGCCAAATTGGCTGTGATAATGTAATAAATTCAGTATAATAAAAATTAATAAATTTATCATAAAATTTAAAATTTCTCCTTCAAAGTATACTTTGCTACTAAAGTATACTTTGCAATGTTGATGAAATAGGCTACAGAGCTGCAGTTAAGGTGCGTAATTTGGAGGTAAATGTCTTATTTATCCATCAAAAATTGCAAGTTGGGAGTTCTTTAGAATCGTCTCAATGAGACGAAAATTTGGAGGTAAATGTCTTATTTGTCCATCGAAAATTGCAAGTTGGTATTGCTTTAGAATCGTCTTAATGAGACGATTCTAAAGGACTCCCAACTTGCCATTTATGATGAAGAAATAACAAAATTTCACGCCAAGTTGGTCAAATTACGCAGCTTACCTGGAGCTCTGATACATGCACATGTATCTGCGCAATCTGATCCGGGACTGTGTTATTTGCCACATTCATATTTCACACTTATTATTGATTTCATAGGAAAACAGTGTACATGTAGACTCAGATCAGACTCACAATTCTGCAGTCTTATATTGTTCTACACTGTTCAGTAAGAAATAAACGCTAATATACAACATAGGACCAGGGGGCCGTTAGCTTCGTACGACATAAAATGTTCGTAAGTGCAAAATTATAATATATAATAGTCTGTAAAAATCCCAATAACAATGTTTTCTTGTAAACAATTATTGGATTTACATTTATTGAGCATAAGCTTCATATGCAGCATATGCTCAATAAATGTAAATCGATCAATTGAAATTTCCAGACGATTCTAAATTTGCGCTTACGAACATTTTAGTCGTACGAAGTTTAGTGAAACGGCCCCCATATCTCTTTAAATATATTTTCAAAGGGAAACAACTGACTACGATCGCTCCTTGGTTATTACCGCGCTTCTCACCAATTCGGTGGATATGGTGGAGCTCGTCAGATCGGACAAGTGTTTTTTTTATCAGGTAACTCTGGTTGCCTCCTATATTCAGGACCTCATTGACGCATCCGTCCTTGTCAACGCATGCATTGGTATAATGCCCTCGCATTTGCCAGTAATCGTTGTAAAATAAATAAAGTTTATATATTAACAGTCAGGAAGTCTACACTAATCGCTTATAGACCATGAACCCAATTTCTCCGATCGCTACACATGTTTGTCACAGCGCATGCCCAGGAGATCGTGCCAATGAAATTAGATTACGTTAAATAGTTCCAAAGGGGAAAACGAAACAATATTCCGCTAAATTATTCATGAGAGCTTCCCGGTCGACAGAACGCTCTCAAAGCGTCTATCAGATCAGATCACTTCGAGACATTGGCGCCAATTTGTGACCAGTCAGCCGCGACCAATCCACAGAGATCATTAAGCGCATACAAATACGTGAACAGACCAATAATCGTTATAATCTGTACAAATATATCTTTGCAATCAGTACAGGTACTGGCAGTGCAGTTGGTAACATGGACGTTACCAGCATTTTTGAAAAGGGGGGTTTGACTTTCAGCTGTGAAGCAACCGAAGTATGTAAGGGGTCCAGGGTCGACAGGGTCGCCCCTGGACCCCTTACAAATTTCGGTTGCGTCACAGCCCGGAGAGTTTTTGATTTCCAGAAGCCAAATGCTGCATTTTGGTAATTTGGACAACAACAACAAGCTCCGGTATAAAGAGTATTTTGTGTCAATTTAAGAAGCATTTATTTTCAGAAAATTGGCATAATGCAATAATTGATTGGTGTCGCTTGACTATGTGTTGTTAGTAGTGAATTTGAATAATAATGTGTGCTCATTCAATCACTGAAAATGGCTATCGCGGGCCTCATATTTAAAAAACATTATGCTAGCTCCAAAAAGGGGATCGTACGAATCCCCTTGAACCTCTCCTAGCGACGTCCTTGGTTACCAGGTGTGGTTGTCATGGTGGTCGAACACGTGACCAACCCATTGTGGCGATTTCAAAATATTTGCAAATTCCGGCATAGAAACGGTGTAAACGGTTTTTACAAGAGCACGCTCTGGTTATAGGACGATCTCAGTCCGATCAGGCAAACGTGGAGTATTAATTCTTCATTTGTTCATTAAATTGTATATTCACGTTTCATGCGCGGATCCAGGATTTCGGGTCAGGGGGGGGGGGGCGTAACTATTTTGCAATACTTGACTCTATTATCGAACGAGCTATATCGATAATATAGTCAAGTATTGCAAAATAGTCGACCGAGCGGAGCTCGTGATATCGCTAGGGGGGTCCGGGGGCATACCCTCCCCCCCACCCCCCGGAAAATTTTGGAAATCTACATCGCATTTCCTGCGTTCTGGCGCATTTTGGAGCAAACATATTGACACTGTCACAGTATGTATAGACATGATTTTTGATTGAAAACGTTTCAATTTTGAAACAATAAGAAAACGACCGAAAAATGCATGGAATACATGGCACTTGGCATGAAACGTGCCTTGTAACTTGTAAAAAATATTTACTCGGCGAATTTTAGAGGGGGGGGCCGGATCCCCCCCCCCACCCCCCCCCCCCCCCCCCCCCCCCCCCCACCCCCCCCCCCCTCCCCCCCCCCCCCCCCCCCCCCCCCCCCCCCCCCCCCCCCCCCCCCCCCCCCCCCCCCCCCCCCCACCCCCCCCCTGAATCCGCCCATGCGTTTAAATACAACATGTACAATCATATCTGTTCACATGCATACATAGCATAAAACATTTGACATTACATGAAGAAGATAGTGCATTTTCGGGTGATTTTTTTAGAGAAATAGTCAGAAAAATATAGTAGAATGAAAGGAAATAAAGATATCCCTCCCTATGTTGATACCTGGTACACAATTCAGATACACTTAGCAGGAGTACTATATTAAATGAGTGTGTAAACAATGTACTTGATTGTTATATGGTACTATAAACATATTAATTGTCAAACCTGCCCCACCTAATATTATGTTGTTCTATTTTATCTTTTGTAATGGCTATTTCTTCTTCTAAGGCTATTCTGTATTTCAAATAGTATCAAATTCTATGTCATGATGTTCATATTTGCATTTAATAATGAAGTATTTTGCCAATATAATGATAAATTAAATTGTTGTGCCAACTGAGATTTGTCATTAAGTCCTAGAGAGATGATCTGAAAATTCAGTGTATAATTCATGTCTTTACTGTTTGAAACGTTACTAAGTTGTAACGTGGTGTATTCTTACATATTGCGGATTCTTTTGAAAAACATACACACTGAAGGAGATATATTTAATATTTTTCTTACCAAATGAGTATTTAAATGTAATAATTAGCGAGCATTTGAATGAACAACGCAACATTCGCTGAAATTAAACAAGAAACTTTACTACTGTCGATTCCACGTTTTGCTGCCGACGAACTTTTGGCTATTAAACACATTAAATCTAAAAAATATTTAATTGTAGGTACTTTTTTATCAATAACAAAAAAGAAACCCTCCTTAAAAAAAAAGTTTGATGAAATTCCATCAAATATTGATTTTATTGCGAACAAACGATTTTCCTATGGGAAATTAACATGGGGGCTAAAAATAGATTTTGTTTAAATATTTTTTTTATTTGTGGACCGATTTTCAAAATCTAACTTTTGTTTTCTTAGTTACATCATTTTCAAGCTATCTCGCCAGGTTTCGTCAATTCCAATTTTTAGAAGTTTGGAAATTGACTCCCCATGTTAAATGGAAAATCGTTTTTTCGCAATAAAATCAATATTTGATGGAATTTCATCAAATAAATTTTTTGGGGGAGGGTGACGTTTTTGTTATGGATAAAAAAGTACTTACTTTTAAATATCTTTTAGATTTAATGTGTTTAATAGCCAAAAGTTCGTCGGCACAAAAACGTGGAACAGACAGTAAATATTTTTAGCGGGAAAGGATAATCGGAACAACGATAAATCGTCCCCAATTACAGCAAAGGGATTATCTCCTAATTAGGACTTAGTATCTCCTAATTAGGAGATTCAAAGTCCTAATAAGGAGATAGTAAGTCCTAATTATGAGATATTATCTCCTAATTAGGAGATAAATATGTTTTAGCATTGGCACCAGGACGCTTCCATATGAACATGTCTGCTGATAACTCAGTCCCGATAGTCGTAGCCATTTCGCAGTTATTTCGAGAAAACTTACATACATGAGACGGCTACAGTTATTATGAAGTCGTCATCGGCAGATGACAGTATGTTATTTCCTTGGGCATCCGCAAGTTACCGCATAAACTTGCAGCGGAAAGCGAGTCTGAAAACAGGTGCGCTGGAAGCTGTTGCGTTTACTGTATTATGAACAACAGTTGCCTGGTTAAAGTTTGCGAGGAGTCCGAAGAAGGACTCCTCGCAAACTTTAACCAGACCAACTGTTGTTCGTATTACAGTAAACGCAACTGCCCGTGGTTTTATTACTTATATTTACACTGCATTTTCGGATAGTTTCAAAGATGTAAATAACCATATACGGCGTAAAAATTAGGAATCTTATTGTTTGACGTCGTTTTGTCGCAATTCATCGACGTTGCCGGTAAGTAGCGCGACGATGAACTGAACGTCATGTAATCTAATGACGTCAAACAAACTTTAACGAATCAACAACGTCGCGCGACGTCACGTGTGTCTAATGTAATGTACTGGGATACGAACGCAATACGTTGAATGGGCGTTTCCATTATGAATTCAAGGACAGTGTAAATATTAAACTTTGTATATACATGTATGTCGAATATGCACCGAACACTTTGAGACGGCCCCAAACTCTCTGCGGGCATATTCATTTCTTGCGGACATATTGGCGCCATTGGTTCACGAGAAAAAGTCCGTGGACATATTCGCTGGGGCGGACTTATTCAACATCAACACTTTATTGTGTACTACATGTAGAATCATGGTGCTGTCGGCTTACACGTGCACTAACAACGTGGTTTTAGTTCTATTATATTGGAGTAAACGTTTTAATACGAGCCACATTTGTTTACAATTAATGGTCCATTCCATTCCCAGAATGACAAAACACGTATTGCACAATGGTATTCCATCAAATACTTAGATGAATTCATTTAAAGCGACTTTATGTGTTACGGCGCATGTACCATGCATAATGTGACTGCGACTGTGACTAATCAGGCCTATGGGAGTTGAGACATGTAGCTCCTGATAAAACAGCACACTCCTGTTACAGAACATGATATAAATTGGTTGTTAGATACGGAGCCCTGCAGGGGACGTATACTTCTTTTTTTATGAATGAATTCGTTCCCACGAAATAACAATTCGTTCCCTCAATTTAACAATTCGTTCCACGAATGAACAATTCGTTCCCACGAATTAAAAATTATTTCCCTGAATTTAACAATTTGTTCCCACGAAATACGCAATACGTTGTTATTATATCGTGGGAACGAATTTTTAATTCGAAGGAACGAATTGTTAAATTGAGGGAACGAATTGGGAACGAATTGTTAATTCGAGGGAACGAATTGTTAAATTGAGGAAACGAATTGTCATTTCGTGGGAACGAATTAATAAAAACAATCCATGTACCCTGCGGGCTCCGTAGGTAGAAGCATGACGAGCGTTTCATTGATGAAATAGTGAACACTGTAGATCCTCATCAGACGGTGCGAAATGATTTAGAATATATAGAGAATAGTAGGTTATCTGGCAAGGCTCAGGAAACGGGATGGGCGAGGCTCTGCCGAGCACATCCCGTTTCCGTGCCGCGCCATATATTTTTTCTCATTCACGGCACTAACCTACTATTCTATTTATCCCGTCAACACCTACAAATGGCTGTAAAATGCAAAAATTGTATTGACTGGATATCAACAATGTTTCACGGCACCGTGTTTCACGGCACATACGCACTGTGTTGACGGGATAAAAATGTAACATGTGTTAAAGGTGCATGTCCACTCAGTAGGCACAGACTGTTCTTTATATCAGAGACATCATCCGAGACATTTTCAGGCAAAATTAACATTCATTAACCATTATCCCACGAATTGATAGGCATTATTATAAATTTTATATCAGACTGATTTTCACACTGATATCAGGTGTGATAACCGCGTTTCCTTAAACTGTTAACGGATATTATTTATTCTCCGTATTTTTGTTAATGTACAATAATTCCAGCACAAAAATATTTACACAATTCCGTAACATTTGATTGGTGTCTCTGTCCAAAATTTATATCCCAGTAAACTCCCATGCCGAACTAATTTCCGTAACCGTCAGGCGCAGTTAAAATAATTCTTAAGAAAACGGAAAATAAACACATGTTCTTGAAAATGGAAAATAAACACATTTTCAAATGCTGGAATTATATGGAATGAATGGCCTTTTTGTTGAATTTATCGGGGATATAAACTTGGAAAAGTCGCGGGAATACTGGACGAGGCCTTAAAAAATTACAATTTAAAAAAAAAAAAAAAAAAAAAAAAATAAAAAAAATTTGTATCGCTTCGTCCAGTATTCACGCGACTTTTCCAAGTTTATACCCCGATAAATTCCACAAAAAGGCCATTCATTCCTATAATGATCACACTTTATAATCTGTCGAAAATATTATATTTTCAGGCGACACATATACTGAAAGGATAAAGAAACGCAGGGTAAAATATACGCAATAATTATTTAAATGCTTGGCCTAAAATTATGAAAAACGGTCAGGCGACTATCTTGGTCACTGTGCACCCAAACCGGTGCCTGAAGTTACTCAACCGTGTAATGCACCGTACCACATAGAGAAAGTGATAAAAAGCCAAAAACACGTGCAGCATGATGATGATAAGTTTGTCAAAACATTTTGTCATACCACTTGATACGCTTGAGGTATACACATCGTTTTCCGCTATTTACACTGAATTTATAGCTCTCACAATCATGGTACGTCTGACGGAAGTTCAGAGGGGTCAGGCTATTGCATTGCTAATGAAAGGTCAAATGCAACAGCAGGTTGCTATGCAGTTCGGTGTGAATGTTTCCACCATAGAACGTCTTGTCCGTCGTCTGAGAGAGACCGGAAGGGTTGCCCACCGATAGAGATCGGGACGTCCGCGCGTAACGTCGCGACGTCAAGACAGGGCTATTCGTCTCGCGACACCTACGTAAACGCCACGTTACTGCCACTGAAACCGCTATTAACACGGTAGGCAATCATAATCGCCACATTCACTCCAAAACTGTAAGAAATCGATTGCGCGAGGTTGGTCTGCGAGCACGTCGTCCCTACGTTGGTCTGCCTCTCACTCGTGGACGTCGCACGCGTCGTATGGCTTGGTTGGCGGCACATGCTCCCAGACGATTTCCAATGAGGCAATGGAGACAAGTCTTTTTCACAGATGAGTCCCGGTTCACTCTGTTTCATCCGGACGGTCGACGTCGTGTATACCGACGTCGTGGGGAACGCTTCGCCGACGCTTGCGTTCTTGAGAGAGATAGGTTTGGGGGTGGCTCGGTTATGGTCTGGGGAGGGATATCTCACGGGGTAAAGTCACCGTTGATTGTGGTAGCCAGGAATTTAACCGCCGTAAGATATAGGGATGAAATCCTCCGCCCGGTTGTTGTTCCATTTGTGCAACAGCGTCAACTAATTTTCCAGCTTGAGTTTGTCAAGACTTTCTCGCTGACCATAACATTAACCCACTCGAATGGCCAGCGTACAGTCCCGATTTGTCCCCAATCGAACATCTGTGGGACGAACTTGACAGGAGGATAAGGGGGTGTCGGAATACCCCTTCTAATCTCGACCAACTAAGGACTGCATTGTTGGAAGAGTGGAACAATATCCCAATAAGAAGGATAAATGCACTGATGAATTCCATGCACAAGAGAATCAGGGCTGTGACAGATGCGCGAGGGGGCCATACGAGATACTGACAAAACAATAATTCCAGCAGAAAAATATTTACACAATTCCCTAACATTTGATTGGTCCGTGGCAAGTCTCTGTCCAAAATTTATTTCCCAGTAAACTCCCATGCCAAACTACTTTCCGTAACCGTCGGGCGCAGTTAAAATAATTCTTAAGAAAACGGAAAGTAAACACATTTTCTTGATGAATGTATTTCAAATGCTGGAATTATAAGGAATTAATGGCCTTTTTGTTGAATTTATCGGGGATATAAACTTGGAAAAGTCGCGGGAATACTGGACGAAGGCCTTCCGGCCTTCGTCCAGTATTCCCGCGACTTTTCCAAGTTTATACCCCGATAAATACCACAAAAAGGCCATTCATTCCTATAGTGGATTTCACTGTGCGACATTGGGGGGTACCGTCAATTGTGATTCAATTACTAATTAATTATCGGTAAAAACCTAATGCAATTTTGGTAATGTGTTGACTAAAGATGTTTTTTTAATACTCATATAAAATATTGTATATAACAGCAAACACATCACTTTAAATCACCTCAAATGTTTACCCTGCGTTTCTTTATCCTTTCAGTATATAATAAGTATAAATAAGTAAAAAATACCATGCCTCATTTGCATATGAAAATAGCCTGATACCACCGCGCGTCACTATCAGTAAAATAAATATTATTAACTGGTTATATATGTATAGCGAGCACTCGTAATTGTTTGAACTGGTGGAATAGTGACACAATTATACACTTATTTAATTCCTATAAAGAACGTGTGTGCCTACTGAGTGGGCATGTATCTTTAACAGATACATCATCTGATGCGAATTGTTGAAGTGTTTAACCGTTAACGGCCCAGCAGCAGTTAAGATCATGACCGTATATAGACGGGTCCTCGGTTGCACGTCTCATATAAGAGACCAATGGGATGAAAATATTAAGGCCCAGGATGGGGATTGAACCCACGATGTTCAGATTTGAAGTCCGTCTAGACAACCCACTCTTCCTGATAAATATACTGACATCTCAAAGTATATGCAGTGGAACCTCTCTAAATCGGACAACAAACTAGAAAATGTGTTCATAGAACACGGATGCCCCACATATCGCTTTGATAATAAATGAGGCCAAATTCCAAGTCAAAATTTGTTTTTACCCGAGCGTTAAAGTTTTTTAAGCACCAAGTATGTGACCTTGACCCTGGGCTTGGCGGGGCAGGACGAACGTGGATTTGGCACAGGGCAGTAGAGGATCATTAGAGCAATGTGTGTATGAAGTATGAAGCTGATCCGTGAAAAAGAACAGAAATAATAAGATATTTACCCGAGCGTTAAAGTTTTTGAAGCACCAAGTATGTGACCTTGACCCTGAGTTTGGCGGGGGCAGGACAAACGTGGATTTGGCACAAGGCGGTAAAGGACCATTAGAGCAATGCGTATATGAAGTATGAAGCTGATCCGTGAAAGAAAACAGAAATTATAAGATCCCCGAGCGTTAACGTTTTTGAAGCACAAAGTCTGTGACCTTGACCCTGGGCTTGGCAGGGGCAGGACGAACATGGATTTGGCACAGGACAGTAGAGGACCATTAGAGCAATGCGTATATGAAGTATGAAGCGGATCCGTGGAAGGAAACAGAAATTATAAGATATTTACCCGAGCGTTAAAGTTTTTGAAGCACCAAGTATGTGACCTTGACCCTGTGCTTGGCGGGCGGTAGAGGACCATTAGAGCAATGTGTATATGAAATATGAAGCAGATCGGTCAAAGGATGAAGAAATTATGAGACATTTACCCGAGCGTTAAAGTTTCGTGACGGACGGACGGGACGGGACGGACGGACGGGACGGACGGACGGACGGACGGACGGAACGGACGGACGGACAAGAGAACACTAAATGCCCCCTCCACTATCATGGTGGGGCATAAAAACGGATGTGATCATAAAATCTTTGGTCATGTATCTAAGGGGATAACGCCTGTTCAGGTCAATTAGTGCATAACTATGGCTCGGAATAATCAACTGCCGGATTTACAGTGAAACCTCGCTAAACCGGACACCCTGGGACCTCCCAGGGTGTCCGGTTTAGCGAGCTTTCACTGTATGTATCGGCAAGTAGTGTTACCCACCTGCTATTGTGATGGTCAGAGAAAATATCTATTTTTAGAGCGGGTTAGAAGCCATATTTATCCCGTCAACACAGTGCGTATGTGCCGTGAAACACGGTGCCGTGAAACATTTTTGATATCCAGTCAGTACAATGTTTTGCATTTTACAGCCATTTGTAGGTGTTGACGGGATAAATAGAATAGTAGGTTAGTGTCGAGAATGGGGAAAAATATCTGGCGCGGCAGGGAAACGGGATGTGCTCGGCAGAGCCTCGCCCATCCCGTTTCCTGAGCCTTGCCAGATATTTTTCCCATTCACGGCACTAACCTACTATTCTATATATAGATTGGCTAGTAAAGCAGTGCCTTGCGAACAGTGTTGGCTCTGAACAGACTGAGCAGGCTGATCTGGGACTACACTGTGGAGCCCCATTGTTAAAGCATGTATTGTTTGTTTATTGGTGTTTAACGGCCTATCAACAGCGAAGATCATGTGAGGCCGGGCAAACGGGTACGATCCCGTTTTAACCTGCTGCATTTCAAGGGGGGGTCCCAAAATCAGAACGGAATATTTACATAGAGAAAAAATATATTCAGCCATGAAATTAGAATAACCTGACCTGGTGCCAGGTCCATACCACACCAACGTCACTTGGCTCCTTCCCCTACAATTGCTAGATAAGTATACTTAGCAATGTTGGTGAAATAGGCTACTGGTCTCCCGTAGGAATTCCGGTAAGGATGAACCCCGATCGTTAAATTACCCGTCGCATGCTTCTACCTGCTACCCATATTGAATTATGTTGAACTTATTTTAGGCCGGATTAACAGGGTTAAATCCTATAGTTTACCAGTATGGATTGTGTGGAGGTGGGGTGGCAAAATCAGAACTGAATATCTCCAAATAGGTACTAATCCTACTACTTTTATAATGGGTATAATCAGACGCAACTCTCACTTACGAGAAAGCCAAAGAAATGTACATACATGTAAGGACCTAACAAGGGATACTGTGATTCTGGTAAAGATGAGTGAGTGAGTGAGTGAGTGAGTGAGTGAATAGGGTTTAACGTCCGCTTTTCTGACATAGAGGTACAAGCCTCAGGGAGTCTACACGCAGACGGGTCAACGGGGTCGTGTCCCGTATCCACCTGTCCGAGGGGGGTAAATCCCAACTTCAGAACTCAATATTTACAATCAAAATATATATTCAGTCCTGAAATTAGAACCTGATCTGGTGCCAGGCCCTCGCCACACCAGCATCATTTATCCCATCCCCTAAAAGTAATAGGATTAGCGCTAATCTTACTTTTATATATGGGGCATAGCCGACTCAACTCTCACATACAAGAAAGCCAAAAATGTACATGAGGGCCAAATCCGGTATAGTGGGTTTCTGAAAGTATGAACCCAATCGTTAAGCCAGTTTAGTCGCCTTTTACGACAAGCAATGGCTACTGCAGCACTATTCTCAGGGTCAGTTGATCCCGCCCCGGTGCCTGCACGGGGCTGGTAAAGATGAACCACCATCGTTAATTAAGCGTCCCATGCTCTCAACTAGCCGCTCACATGCTAAAATATAAAATTGTATATATAACGAGAGCAGTGAGCGGAGGCCCACGGGTGCTCCCGATGCCGTCTTGACTGACAAGCAAAATCTTTAATGCAAAACTATATACTCACGTACACGTATGGCGGGGGTATAAACAGAGAATAGTAGGTTAGTGCCGTGAATGGGAAAAATATCTGGCAAGGCTTAGGAAACGGTATGGGCGAGGCTCTGCCGAGAAATGGCTTTAAAATGCAAAAACAATATATAACCCCAGCCACCGCACATATGCATACGCAGTGATTAGGTCGTATTGACAGGCTATACAAATTGTTTCACGGCACCGTGTTTCACAGCACATACGCACTGCGTTGACGGGATAATAATATATATCGTGTACATACATGGGTGAATGTATTATTTAACATAGAGACACAATAAAACAGAATTTTATCTTTTAATACCAACCATTTTATTGTCCATTTCACGATGCATAAATCTGTATGTATATGTATGGTCTCCCACAAGCAATCTGAATATTCATGATTTTGTAAATATATGTACATAAACAAAAATTTAACAATTCACTGCATTGATTAGCTTAACAAAATCATGAGACGAACATTGTAAACATCAACATTTTGGCCACTGACTTAGACACAGGGCTCCATATAAGGAATTAGTAATTGAGTGTAGTTACTCCCATCATTTCTGAAGCAATTGAGTATTTAATTTAAACATATTAATTGGGTAAAATAAAATCACACTACTGTTTACACATCAACAAACAGCAAGTATTGAATAGTTTGCTTCGAAATGAAAACATGTATTTGCATTTTATTAGAATTGTCTCCTTGGAGACAATTCTAATGAAATACCAACATGTGTTTTCATGGAAAATAAGAAAAATATGCTATATTTGTGGTCTGTTTATTGTTTTCTGCAGGTACAACAACATTTGCGTTTTGATACTCCTACTTCTGATTTCAATTGGGTTTTTTAGCAATTTTAATTGGGTATTTAAGCAAATACGCAGCTTATCTGGAGCTCTTGTGTCAGCAAATGTACCAACTTTTCCAGGCAACATAATTATATGGTTATCCCTGCAACATGTATGACCTACTTACATAATATTAAAAACATGTACGTATGTTCGTTTCCCATTGGAACACAATGACCCCAATGGGATGGAACCCAAAGGGATGCAAGCCGTCAATATATTTTCCATATTGACGTTGAGTTCAAAATTGGTCAGGGCCGGAACTACGTTTCACATCGCAAAATACACTGTGACCAGAGGCCCGTTTCACTAAACTTCGTACGACTAAAATGTTTGTAAGTGCAAAATTATGATAGTCTGTAAATTTCACATTAACAATGTTTTCTTGCAAACAAGTATTGGATTTAAATTTATTGAGCATAGGCTGCATATGCAGCCTATGCTCAATAAATGTAAATCCATCAATTGAAATTTACAGACGATCCTAAATTTGCACTTACGAACATTTTAGCCTTACAAAGTTTAGTGAAACGGGCCCATGGTCTCCAGTTGTGATTCTGGTCAGGATGAAACAAGATCGTTAAGTTACCCATCGCATGCTCCCAAACAACCACCACAATGATCAGACTGAGCAAATGCGCTGGCTGATCTGGGGATAAGATGGTCAATTATATGTGACCTTGACTGGAGAAAATGTGCTTACATGATGTGTGACCAGTGTAGCCCCTGATCAAATTGCATGCTCCTGTAGCCTGCTAAATTAGAATAACCTGACCTGGTGGCAGGTCCATAACACACCAAAGTCACTTGGCCCCTTCCCCTAAAATAGGATTACGAACAATCGTAATACTCACATAAGGGGTATAACCAGATTCAACTGTCACATACAAAATGTCAAAGACGTATGTGAGGGCCAGTCGAATTTTCAGTAAGGATGAACCCCGATTTTTAAATTACCCATCGCATGCTCCCACCTACCACCCACTGTTGGCTGTCTAGACAATGAAACAGCATAGACCACTGTGGAATTTTCAGTAAGGATGAACCCCGATCGTTAAATTACCCATCGCTTGCACCCACCTTCGAATTCTTTTTTTTATTAATTCGTTCCCACGAAATAACAATTTGTTCCCTCAATTTAGCAATTCGTTCCCACAAATTCACAATTCGTTCCCTCAATTTAACATTTCGTTCTCACGAAATAACAATTCGTTCCCACGGGAACGAATTGCTATATCGTGGGAACAAATTATTAATTCGACGGAAAGAGTTGTTAAATTGAGGGAACGAATTGTCATTTTGTGGGAACATATGTATGAGAAGTAAATACTATACGGAGCCCCGCAAGGGACGTAGACTTTTTGTTTATTAATTCTTTCCCACGAATTAACAGTTAACGAATTGTTAAATCGAGGAAACGATAAATTGAGGAAACAAATTATTATTTCGTGGGAACGAATTAATAAAAAAAGGAATTCTACGTCCCCTGCGGTGGGTGGAAGTTGGGGGTGCAAGCGATGGGTAATTTAACGATCGGGGTTCATCCTTACCGGAATTCCGACTGGAAAAAAATCCATGTCCCCTGCGGGGCTCCATACATGTGAGATAATACACTATACAACAATATGTCATGTTGTTACAACTGACATGTAATGGTAGGGCCAGTTTCATGGAATCCATAACTGTTTCATGGAATCCATAACTGTTTCATGGAATCCATAACTACCATTATTATATTCCTACTCTTTTCATTGTAGCCGTCAAAAACTTTTTTCAATTTTTAAGTCATTTGTTCGACCTTGACGTTACTTATTTAATGGTGTTTAACGTCCTGGGCCCGGTTGCTTAAAGATTTTGATAGCTTAACAGACTGTTAAATCCTTAGCATTGCTAAGGATTTAACAGTCTGTTAAGCTAACAGAGGTTTTGAGCAACTGGGCCCTGTCAACATGGTCAACAGCTAAGGTTATTTTAGGGTGGGTTACTGGTGTCAAATCCCATCCCAGTAGCCTATTTCATCAACATTGCAAAGTATACTTTCCTAGCAAAGTATACTTTGAGGGAGTAATCATTTATTTTTCCTGAAATGCATTATTTCATATAAAAGTAACAACTGCATATATTTGATGATTAAAAGTATGCAGAATTATTATACTGAATTTATTACATTATCACAGCCAACAACAAATGACAACAGCTAAGGTCATTTAAGGCCGGGTCAATGGGTTTAGTACTAAATCCCATATATTACCTGCACACGTACATGTTCAAGTACATGTACAAATGGGGGGAAATCCCAAAATCAGAACAGAATATTTACAATAAAAAAACTATATATTCAGCCCTGAAATCATACTAATCCTGATCTGATGCCAGACTAAGGGGTACCGCGAAGCCCATCATTAAAATATACCCTTTGCATGCTCCCGACCAGCTACACACAGCTAGAGAATGAAGATATGGATGATGGCAAATAAGTGTTCAAACCTATCCGACTTTAACGGAAATCTCAGATGGACAGTTTGTTTGTTTATGGGTTTTTAAGGCCCTATCAACAGCTGAGGTCATTAAAGGCCAGGCCAACGGGTTCAATCCAGCATTTAACCTGCTGCATTGGGGGGAAAATCCCAAAATCAGAACGGAATATTAACATCGAAAGAAATATATATTCAGTCCTGAAATTAGAATAACCTGACCTGGTGCCAGGTCCATACCACACCAAAGTCACTTGCCCCTAAAAGTAATAGGATTAGTGACAGACAGACGGACGGACAGACAAATAGACGGACAGGGTGGCCAATATGTAGCCCAATATTTTTTTCAGGAAACATAAAATGGGAGCTAACTCAGCTAGAAACCTAATTCAAAATGGCCGCCAATTCATTGCCACAATATAAAATATTTCAGGTACTCAAATGACCAATGAAAAAGGTAGGAATATATTAGTCAGGGTTCCATAAAAACTGCCCCACTATAACATTTACCAGTATAATAAATATTTGGAATTGTTAACTAGAATCTCCATAATTAACAGATAACATGTAAGAAATTCAAAAACAGCATAGTATAGTACATAGACAAGCTTAATAACTCTAAATGACTTATAAATATCTGAAATTATTTGTGTCGTTGTATGAAATGGTCCGTCATATAGCATCTCAATATTTCGATGATTTAAGATCATGATTCGGAAAAGAACATTAATTTCTGTAAATGAGGTCGAAAATTGACAAAAATTTCATGAAATTTTTGTCAACTAGCGACATCATTTACAAAAGGCATCATATGTTTATTAAATATTTTTTTTTTAAATTCTAATAAGCAAATATAAAGGCATAAAATACACCGGCCCATCTGTGGCATTATTTACATTATATCACCGCCAATTTTCCAGCAATGGTGTCGAAAGTTGACAAAAAAATCAGATCTCGTGTGGAATTCCAGCGTTTTTGTCAATTTTCTACATCATTTACAGAGAATAGAACAGATTTTTCTAAATAAGTATCGGCAAAGTAGTACTGTCAGCCCTACAATCATGCTATGTATAATTACACCAACCTGTGGGCCGTTTTTAAGGCCTTGTCCAGTATTCCCGTGACTTTTCCAAGTTTATATCCCCGATAAATTCCACAAAAAGACCATTCATTCCGTATAATTCCAGCATTTGAAATAAATTCATCAAGAAAATGTGTTTATTTTTCGTTTTCTTAAGAATTATTTTAACTGCGCCTCACGGTTATGGAAAGTAGTTCGGCGTGGGAGTTACTGGGATATAAATTTTGGACAGAGACTTGCTACGGGCCAATCAAATGTTAGGGAATTGTGTAAATATTTTTGTGCTGGAATTATTAAACGTTGTACGACTAAAATGTTTGTAAATGCAACATTACGATAGTCTGTAAATGTTACGTTAACAATGTTTTCTTGTAAACAATTATTGGATTTACATTTATTGAGCATCGCCTATATTCAATAAATGTAAATCCATCAATTGAAATTTCCAGACGATCCTAAATTAGCACCTACGAACATTTTAGTCGTACAATGTTTAGTGAAATGGGCCTCAGGCTCCTATTGCATTTTATTCGCGAGATCATTCATTACAAAGACAGGATCATAGCTCTATATATCTTCCCATACTGCAACACCCCCATTTAGGTAATTATGTGCAGGATCATATATTATTTATAAGCAGAGCTCCAGATAAGCTGCGTATTTGCATAAATACCCAATTAAAATTGCCAAAAACCCAATTGAAATCAGAAGTAGCGAGTATCAAAAAGTAATAACAAATTTGTGGTACCTTTATCATACTACAGAAAACAAAAAACAGACCACAAAAAAAGCATATTTTTCTTATTTTCCATGAAAACACATCTTGGTATTCATTAGAATTATCTCCAAGGAGACAATTCTAATGAAATGCCAAGATATGTTTTCATTTCTAAGCAAACTATTCAATAATTGCTGTCTATATTTTACCCAATTAAAATTTTGAAATACCCAATTGCTTCAGATATGAAGGAGTGAAAATACTCAATTACTAATTCCTTATCTGGAGCCCTGCATAAGTACATGTAAATACGATTAAATACAATCAAGTTTGCTGGTAATTAGTCGGTGCTCATTTGCAGCTGGGTGAATTGAAGCAGTGTGGATAAAGTCTTGCTCAAGCAGCTCCAATCACAGGGATTCCGCTGGCGATCGCCACTTTCGCAATTGGCGATAAAAATAAACAATTGGCGATAAAAAATTACAATTTTCAACCAAAAATTTAAAAAAAAAAATTTTTTTTTTTGAAGTGGCGATTTTTTTATTTTCCCCAGCGGAGGAATCCCTGCAATCATATCAAAGACGAAAACAAGGGCTGCAATCGTTATTACGAAATTAATCCCCTCTCTGGCAGCCTTGTTTGTTTGTTTGTTTGTTTGTTTATTAGTGTTTAACGGCCTATCAACAGCCAAGGTCATGTAAGCCAGGCAAACGGGTTCGATCCCATTTTAACCTGCTGCATTGGGGGGGAAAATCCCAAAATCAGAACGGAATATTTACATCGAGAACAAATATATTCAGCCCTGAAATTAGAATATCCTGACCTGGTGCCAGGTCCATACCACACCAAGTCACTTGGCCCCTTCCCCTAAAATAGGATTACGAACATCGTAATACTCACATAAGGGGTATAACCAGATTCAACTGTCACATACAAAATGCCAAAGACGTATGTGAGGGCCCAACCAGGTCTCCAGTCGGGATTCCGGTAAGGATGAACCCCGATCGTTAAATTACCCATCGCATGCTCCCACCTGCCACCCACTGGCTGCCTTGATACCGGTAATAATACAAACAAAATTTGTCGCATTTATTTGCCTTACAAACAAGGTGAACATAAGTCCTCAGTGACGTTGACCGTGGGCGGTCAGATGTGGATCATAATGATATGCAAAAGAAAGACACACATTGTGGCTATATATTATCAAAATTGGTGAAGCGGTTCATAAGTTATTGCACGCACATACGTACATGGAGTAACGCTATATCTTCCTCTTGCCTATCGGCGAGGGGATAATAAAATGGTTAGCTCAAGGAGCTCCAACCATATCAACAAGAGCTGTAGGAGAACAGCATAGCTCGACTACGAGGGTTGTCGATGTACACATAGCTTGACAAACAAGGTGGCCGCGGCCTGCATAAAAACCTTAACCAAGGTTGACTAAAAAGCTTAATCAAGGGAAATTAACTAAGTAATTCAAGGTTAAATGTAGGTCAATGTCAGATATAGGTCAGGGGTTATTGATGTACATCACTAGGAGATGAAGTTTTCCAAGTATGGTTGCTGTAGGCCCAGGAGTATTCCATATACAAGCTTGACTAAAAACCTTAACCAAGGGGAAATAAGTAAGTAACCCAAGGATAAAAGTAGGTCAAGGTAAAATATAGGTCACGGATTATTGATGTACATCACTAGGAGATGAAGTTGTCCAAGTATGGTTGGTGTAGGGCCAGGAGTATTCCATCTACAAGCTTGACTAAAAGCCTTAATCAATGAGAATTAAGTAAGTAATTCAAGAGGAAATGTAGATCAAGGTCAAATATAGATCAGGGATTATTGATGTACATCCCTATGAGAAAAGGTTGTCCAAGTATGGTGTCAGTATGCACAATAGTATTCCATGTACAAGCTTGACTAAAAACCTTAACCAAGGTTGACTAAAAACCTTAACCAAGGGGAATTAACTAAGTAATTCAAGAGGAAATGTAGGTCAATGTCAAATATAGATCAGGGGTTATTGATGTACATCCCTATGAGAAAAGGTTGTCCAAGTATGGTGTCTGTATGCACAATAGTATTCCATGTACAAGCTTGACTAAAAACCTTAACCAAGGTTGACTAAAAACCTTAACCAAGGGTAATTAAGTAAGTAATTCAAGAGGAAATATAGGTCAAGGTCAAATATAGACCAGGGGTTGTTGATGTACATCTGTAGGAGATGAAGTTGTCCAAGTATGGTGGGTGTAGGGCCAGTAGTATTGCATATACAAGCTTGACTAAAAACCTTAACCAAGGGGAATTAACTAAGTAATTCAAGAGGAAATGTAGGTCAAGGTCAAATATAGATCAGGGGTTATTGATGTACATCCCTATGAGAAAAGGTTGTCCAAGTATGGTGTCTGTATGCACAATAGTATTCCATGTACAAGCTTGACTAAAAACCTTAACCAAGGTTGACTAAAAACCTTAACCAAGGGTAATTAAGTAAGTAATTCAAGAGGAAATATAGGTCAAGGTCAAATATAGATCAGGGGTTATTGACGTACATCACTAGGAGATGAAGTTGTGCAAGTATGGTGGGTGTAGGGCCAGTAGTATTCCATATACAAGGTTGACTAAAAACCTTAACCAAGGCGTGACGGTGACGCCGACGCCGACGCCGGGGTGACAACATAAACTCTACTTATTCTTCGAATAGTCGAGCTAAAAATGAAAACAATTATCACAAGAGTATAAATACATAACATAATATTATAACAAAGCAAGAATTTCCAGAAAAGACGCTGGGAAATACTGAAGCATTGAAGCAGCGGGTGGATGTATATTTCATTTAATGGTGTTTAACGGTCTATCAACAGCTAAGGTCATTTAAGACCGGGCCAACGGGTTCAATCCCATATTCAACTCGCTGCATTGGGTGGAAATTCCCAAAATCAGAATCAGAATGCAATATTTACATCGAGAAAAATATATTCAGCCCTGGAACTATAATAACCTGGCGTGGTGCCAGGTCCATACCACACCAGTCACTTGGCCCCTTCACCTAAAAGTAATAGGATTAGGAATACTCATATTACTCATATAAGAGGTATAACCAGATTCAACCCTCACATACAAGAAAACCAAAGATGTGCCTGAGGGCCAAATCAGGTCTCCGGTCGGGATTCCAGTAAAGATGAATGCAGATTGTTAAATTACCCATCGCATGCTCCCAACCAAGCGCTACAACAATTACGGAAAACAGGATTGATTTCTCTCAGCAAAACTGACAAAATCAAGGGCGTATGTAATAGATAGTGCATTGAACAATCAATAAATTAATATAAAATGAGAGCTTAGTTGCGAGCCCAGAAATTAGTTCATTAAAAAATTAACAGCTAACATATAACACTTTGATGTTTGACAAGGCTGATGTACTTTAGGCCTTAATCTTTTTATTATTTGTTTTACAAACCTGCCGCCGAAAATTTAGCATTTTTGAAAAAAAAATAAGATTTGAAAAAAAAATACAAATTGATTTTTGTTATGATTTAAAATGAACTTTCGACTATTATGTGACTGACTGTTTGACATATGCGGCTGTGACTGAAGAAATGGGGCATATGGGTTTTGAGACCAGTGTAGATCCAGATCAGCCTGTGCATCCGCACAGTCTGATCAGGATCTGCACAGTTCGATGTTCCATAAATTAACCACCCGTCATTCTTCTAACAAGGAATATAGATCGATATCAGGCTACAGGAGTGTGCTATTTGATCTGTAGCTACACTGGTCACAAATGCCATAAGTCTCATTTATCCAGTCACAGCCACATTTATGCATGTGCACATATATGGTACACAAAGTGTGTGTCTAATATTAACCATGTCACCCCTAAGTAACTGGAATGGATTTTGATATGTTAATTTTGCAACCAATCCAACCGTCACAAAATGGTTTTCAGACTAATCCATTTATGAAAAGGGGTATTTTTTGTTCTCATAACGAGCTGTTTCATCAGGATCTGCACTTTTTGCTGTTTGCATAAACCACTATAGCAGGCTTTCAGGTTCAAAGGGGTATAACCAGATTCAACTCGCACAAGAAAGCATAAGGACGTACCGGAGGACCAACAACAAGTCTCCGGTCAGGATTCCAGTAAGGATGAATCCGATCGTTAAATGACCATGCCATGGGCACCGCCATCGGCACCCACAGAACCATATTGATGAAACATTTCAAATGAACAACATATATTTCTGACGAGAAATAAATATTGCAATTTTCTAACGATACATGATGCTCCCACTGCGGCTTTGATAGTACAACGAAAAACTTTAACCTCGGACGAGGTTAAAGTTTTTGGTTAATGTTTTTCAGTTTTTTGTTTGTTAGGGTTTAACGGCCTATCAACAGCTAAGGTCATTTAAGGCCGGGTCAATGGGTCAATAGTACTAAATCCCATATATTATCTGTACAAGTACATGTACATGTTCAAGTACATGTACAAATTGGGGGAAAATCCCAAAATCAGAACTGAATATTTACAATAAAGAATCAATATATTCAGCCCTGAAATCAGAATAATCCTGATCTGATGCCAGGTCCTCGCCACACCAGAATCACTTGGGCCCCTCCCAAAAGCATAGGATCAGTAACAATCTTACCACTTTTATAATGGGAAATAACCCAATTCAACTCCCAGGTAACAAAAGAGCCAAAGATAAAAACGTACCTGAGGGCCAAACCAGGCAAATCGTGATTCATATAGGGAGACGTTTTTCAGTATACAGTGGAAGCTCCCTAAACTGGACACCCTGGGAGTTTCCCAGGGTGTCCGGTTTAGGGAGGTTCCACTGTAAATCAAGTTTATGATCACTCTGTGACACAGTTTAGTGCTTTGCAATCACGAACACACGTTATAATTAGAGCGTCTTTCCAGTGAAAATCATTCAAATTAAATACTCAGATTTGTCTAAGTGTCCGGTTTAGAGAAGTTTCAGTGTACTATCAAAGCGTACAAATGTACACCAATGTGCCGACTGTATCGTGCTGTCCGCAAGCAGGCATGACAAAAATCATGTATCCTCAGAACGTGGGTTTAGACACCCTGATGATTTACAATGCTATAAAATGATCGGCTGTTTGAACCTTCAATTTCAGAGAAAATGTATAACAATTAACAAAATGGCAAATAAAACAAAAAGCATAATAAACATGAAAATAAGATGGAATTCATGAGGCTGCCATATGTGTACCATCTAACATACTAGTATGTGGTAGTGACTAGAGACAGTGCGGCTTACGGCATCTGCGACCAGTGTAGACCTAGGTCAGCTACTGCGCAAGTTGATCGGTGTCTGCACAGTTCGAAAAATGACGGTTTATCATCATTATGGCACTTGCAACCGGTGTAGACCCAGATAGGATAGTCCCGCACAGTTTGCAGTTCATTCAGCTTCTAACAACAGTGATCGGCTATGCTTCTCACAAAGAGTCTACACGAAACCTGCCCACATTTTACGGCTATATAAACAATGCAAAAACAATATTTTGTTTGATAATATTTTATCAAAATTTAAGAGTTTATAGCAATAAATTGGTGGGGCATTATGTTTTACCTTTGTCAGGGCAATACATTGGTGGGCATTATGTTTTATCCTTGTCAGGGCAATAAATTGGTGAGCATTATGTTTTATTCTAGTCAGTGCAATACATTGGTGGGGCATGTTTTATCTTTGTCTGGGCAATACATTGGTCAGGCATTATGTTTTACCTTGTCTGGGCAATACATTGGTGGGGAATTATGGTTTACCTTGTCAGGGCAATACATTGGTGGGGCATTATGGTTTATCTTTGTCTGGGCAATACATTGGTGGGGCATTATGTTTTATCCTTGTCTGGGCAATACATTGGTGGGGCATTATGTTTTATCTTTGTCTGGGCAATACATTGGTGGGGTATTATGTTTTATCTTTGTCAGGGCAATACATTGGTGGGGCATTAGGTTTTATCTTTGTCAGGGCAATACATTGGTGGGGCATTATGTTTTATCTTTGTCTGGGCAATACATTGGTGGGGCATTAGGTTTTATCTTTGTCTGGGCAATACATTGGTGGGGCATTAGGTTTTATCTTTGTCTGGGCAATACATTGGTGGGGCATTAGGTTTTATCTTTGTCTGGGCAATACATTGGTGGGGCATTATGTTTTATCCTTGTCTGGGCAATACATTGGTGGGGAATTAGGTTTTATCCTTGTCTGGGCAATACATTGATGGAGCATTATGTTTTATCTTTGTCTGGGCAATACATTGGTGGGGCATTAGGTTTTATCCTTGTCTGGGCAATACATTGGTGGGGCATTAGGTTTTATCCTTGTCTGGGCAATACATTGGTGGGGCATTATGTTTTATCCTTGTCTGGGCAATACATTGGTGGGCATAATATTTTACCCTTGTCTGGGCAATAAATTGGTGGGGCATTATCGAATGTAAAATATTCAAAGGGGAAGATATCCATGATAAATAAATTAACACATTCTGATCTTGGGCAATGCTTGTTGCCATGGTAATGACCCCAATTTAGTTACAGCGATTCTCATTTGGGTCACCGGCTGAAAAGTGAAGCGAAAGGGTTTAACGTCCCAGCAACAGCTAAGGCCATATAGGGATGGGACCACAGTTTAAAGTCTCATCCGACAGACCAGTGGGATGGAAATACTATGAAAGTATTTTTGTTATGCCTGATGCGAGATTTGAACCCACAACCTCCGGATTGGAAGTCGGGTACTCTAACCTGAAGCAATTGGGTATTTCAACATTTTAATTGGGTAAAATAAAATCACACTACTGTTAACACATCAACAGACAGCAATTATTGAATAGTTAAATTTGAAATGAAAACATGTCTTGGCATTTCATTAGAATTGTCTCCTTGGAAAATAAGAAAAATATGCTATATTTGTGATCTGTTTATTGTTTTCTGCAGCATGATAAAGGTACCATAAAATTTGTATTGCTTTTTGATACTCGCTACTTCTGATTTAAATTGGGTCTTTGGCAATTTTAATTGGGTATTTACGCAAATACGCAGCTTGTCTGGAGCTCTGGAGTTAGGAAATAACTACGAACGTATTGCTTCATGCATAGGGCGAATACGGAACCCACAGTCAATGCTCCAACGTCTAGGCCACAGCCTTTCCCTGAACATTAACCCATTAAAGACGGGATACAATTATAGTAGTATGCAACATTTATGAGAAAAAAAAATCCTATTTTCTTTATTTCATCTCGAAAGTATATGCTGTTACCACTCGTTTGAACCGTCTTGACGAGACGGTTCAAATGAGTGGTAACAACATATACCTTCATGGAGAAATAAAAATACTGAGATTTTTTTTTACAAAAATTATCGAATGCTTAGACTGTAATGGGTTAATGAACATGAACCATGCTAGACTGACTGAATGGTGACCAGTATAGGCCCTGATCAGACTGCGCAGATGCGCAGGCTGATCTGGCTCTACTACATTGGTCAGACATGTCACAAGATTCCATTCTCCCAGCCGCGGCCTATTTATATTTGTTTCTTTGTTTGTTTAATATGTCCTTATCACACCAAAGTACACTTGGCCCATTCCCCTAAAAGTAATAGGATTAGGAACAATCGCAAGGGCTATGAACAGATTTAAAGATGCATGCCCACTCAGTAGGCACAAAATGTTCTTATTTCAGAGACATCATCCGAGACATTTTCTGGCAAAATAAGCATTCATTCACTATTACTCCACTTATTGTTTTGCATTATTATACATTTTATATTTGATGTAAATTTCCACACTGATATCAGGGGCGATAACCCTGTTTCCTTAAAATGTTAATGGACATTACTATTTATTCTCTATTTATTTTTTCATGTGCAATGATCATACTTTATAATCTGTCGAAAATATTATTTTTTTCACGTGACGCATTTAATTAGTATAAATAAATAAAAAATATCATGCCTCATTTGCATATGAAAATAGACGGATACCACCACGAGTCACTATCAGTAAAATTAATATTACTAAATGATTATACATGTACCTGTAAAGCGGACACTCATACTTTTTAGAACTGGTAGAATAGCGACACAATTATACACTTATTTAATTCCTATAAAGAACATTTAGTGCCTACTGAGTGGGCATGTACCTTTAACCCTCACATACAAGAAAGCCAAAGACGTACCTGATGGTCAAACTGTTCGGGATTCCGGTAAGGATGAATCCCGATCGTTAAATTACCCATCGCATGCTCACACCTACGGAAGCCCATTAGGACCACTTCACTTTTTTTTTTTATCTTTTCTTGAATTTTCAAAATTCAAGAATTCAAGATATTTTCTTGAATTTTCAAGTTCTTTTCTTGAATTTCAAGAAAAGATCTTGAAAATTCAAGAAAAGAACTTGAAAATTCAAGAAAATATCTTGAATAAATGGAAATTAAAAAAAAGTGAATTGGCCCTAACCTGCCGCCCGTCTATTTATATTTGATCCTGAAAGTCAAGGTCGTTAGCCGCTATAAACTTGTTCAGAATTTTCAAGGTCGCGTTCATGGCTTCTATATAGGAATCGACGTCCTGCGTTAATACTTGCCGATATGCATCGGTTGCTGGGCCGACACTTGCATCTGAACACAACATCTGAATGAAGTTGTCTCGGTACGGTAGTGCTTTTACAGCAACCTGCAACAGATTTAGTTATTTATGGCTAGGTACGGCAGTGCTTTAACGGTTACCTGCAACATATTTAATTATTTATGGCTACGTACGGCAGTTCTTTAACCCTTTCAACACCACAGTCCTGTATAGTGGTATAGGCAAAACGTGCAGATCCAGATGAGCCGGCTCGTGACGAGCCGTCTCATCAGGATCTGCACTTTTTGCAAGTAATTTTCTTATGTTTGAGAAGAAAAACACCTCCTTTTCATAAATGGACTAGTCTGAAAATCATTTTGTGATAGTTGGATTGGTTATAAATTAACATATCAAAATCCATTCCAGTTACTGAGGGGTGAAAGGGTTAATGGCTACCTGCCACATATTTAATTATGTATGGCGAGGTACGGTGTTGATTTAACGGCTACTTGCAACATATTCAATTTGTTTAATGACCTGTCAACAGGTAATTTTAGGGTGGATATTTCAGACTCAGATATGCCCTTTTGCTTGTTGAAAATCCTAAATATTTTCTTCATATAATGAATGTACACTGTACTTAGAAGATCACCATTCAGTTTGTGAAAATATGATGATGAAAAATAAGCATATGAAGTTTCAAGGCCATATGACTGACCATTCGCAGAGATAACAGATAGACAAAAACTTTAACGCAAGTTTCGGACAGACACACAGATAGACAGGGTGGCGACTATATATGTACTCTAAAACATTTTTGAGGTACAAAAAATATCTAACAATACTGTATATGAGGTCAGAGCTCCAGATAAGGTGCATATTGCCGTATTTTAGGCACTTATTTTAGCAGAAAAAGCATTGAGTATCAAAAGTCGGAGAACAAAATACTTACAGCAATGTGAGAATACACATTGATTTTCAAATTGAGTAGTGAAAATACTGGGATAAAGTTGAAATTTACTAATTTTATCAAATAAGTGAATTTTTCAGTAAAAAAACAAATTATGATTTGTTCCCTATTTAATAAGGAAGAAAATCAAACATACATTTGCAAAAGTAAAATACGCATTGAATTTGAAATCTGGGGGTATAATACTCTTTAGACACAAAACTTATCTGTAGCCTATTTCACCAACATTGCAAAGTATACTTATCTAGCAAAGTATACTTTGAGGGAGTAATCATTTATTTTTCCCGAAATGCATTATTTCATATAGAACTAACGACTGCGTATATTTGATGATTAAAAGTATGCAGAATTATTATACTGAATTTATTACAGTATCACAGCCAAAATGGCTGTGATAATGTAATAAATTCAGTATAATAAAAATTAATTAATTTATAAAAAAAATTGAAAATTTCTCCCTCAAAGTATACTTTGCTAGAAAGGTATACTTTGCAATTTTGATGAAATCAGCTACTGGAGCACTGTGAGGTGAACAATTATACTTACAGCAAATACCCCACGGACAACCCAGCCGTGGAAAGGTTTCAGCGACGTGGAATATGCATTACTGGCACACACAGCCAGGCTGTCTTGGTCTGATCGCAATTCCTGCAGGAAGTTGGAGACAAACTCCAAACTCCTGAAAGGAGAGTTCACACTTTGCATGCTGGGAAATTGTGTGCTATAAATAGTTTAAAAATAACAGATGACGATTAAATATCAGGAATGTGTCTTGGAATTTCATTAGAATTGCGTCCTCCCGGTAATTCCTCTTGGTAATGTAATTCCGAGACATATTTTCACAGAGAAATAAGAAAAATACTCCTAATTTGTTGGCTGTTATTTTCACCACTAAGAGATCACTGGTCACTATGAAACTCTTAGCATGCTGGGAAACTTGTGGGCTATAAATAGCTCAAAAATAGAAGATGATGAATTAAAATGTGTTATATTTTGTTTAATTTCTCCCTGTAAATATTATGAATGTCTTGGAATTTCATTAGAATTGAGTACGGGGAAAACTAACTCCTAAATAGAGACTACCTATGCTAGTGTCTTTTGATATCAAGTTTATCAGGCTCGGCTCGGCTCGGCTCGGCTCGGCTCGGCTCGGAAACGGTAGGAATTCCTCGGCAAGCCGAGGAATTCCTACCGTTTCCGAGCCAAGCTTGATAAAGAATTCCTCGGCAAGCCGAGGAATTCCTACCGTTTCCGAGCCGAGCCTGATAAACTTGATATCAAAAGACACTAGTCTGGTATTCTATTTATCAGGTAACGTTTTATGCTCGAAAATGACATTAGATGACGTCGTATTCTATGGACAGAACGCGGACTTGTTTATGTTGACTCATTACACTGACGTCATTCGGTAACATCACGTGACGTCATCCGACGAATGGAACGTCAGTTTTCACTTCGTTGTAACCCGGATGTTGATATCAGGTCAATGCCTGATACAACAATATGTTATCAGTCAGTACGTATTCGGTCAATACAGGGCAGGTTACCTGATAAAAGCACAGTAAACTCTTTGCATGCTGGGAAACTTGTGGACAAATAGTTAAACAAGGCGATCACCGGGGAGTGTCTTACCCATTAAACGAAAGTCAAGGTCACCAATGTCAAGGTGAGAATATGAGTAAGTCCGAAATTATTGATACAAAGGTCACAGTCACCAAGGTCAAGTTCACATAAAAGACACTGGGTGGATAGCCATCAGAGTGAGGAAGCTATTGGTGAAGTTTGGTAAGGATCCGACTAGCGGATCAAGATTTGGACGTACATCTAAAATTATTGGCACAAAAGTTAAGGTCACCAAGGCGACTGGAAAGACACTGGGTGGATAGCTATCAATGTGAGGAAGGTATTTATGAAGAGTAGTAATGATATGACTAATGGATCAGGGGATGTTCAACATTTGGACGTACTGGTATTTCCATAATTGTCGACACCAAGGTGAAGGTCACCAAGGTCAGGCGAATTACACTGGTAGATATGAATTGATGTGAAGAGGCTATTGATGAAGTTTGGAGATGATCCGACTAACTATCAAGAGATATTCAACGTTTGGACATGAAGGTCAATTTCAACCCAAATGACAGTGTGTGGATAGCCATCAATGTGAGAAAGCTATTGATGAAATTTGCTAATGATCCGACTAACTGATCAAGAGATATGGAAAATTTGGCTATATCCAAAGTTTACGTCCCACAAAGGTAAAGGTCACCAAGGCTAAGGTCAAGGTCACCCAAATGACAGTGGGTGGATAGCCATCAATATACGAAAGCTATTGATGAAATTTGGTAAACGGATCCGACTAACGGATCAGGAGGTATTCAAAATTTGGACGTATGTACAAAATTATTGACACAACAGTTAAGGTCACCAAGGTGAAGGTCACCAAGGTGAAGGTCACCAGAATGACAGTGGATGGCTAGCCATCAATGTGAGGGAGCTATTGATGACATTTGGTAATGATCCGACTAACGGATCAAGAGATATGGGAAATCTTTCTACGTCTAAAATGAATGTCATCAAGGTGAAAGGTGAAGGTCACTGGATGAATAGCCATCAATGTGAGGAAGCTATTGATGAAGTTTGGTAAGGATCCGACTAGTGCATCAAGAGATATGGGAAATTTGGCTACGTCCAAAATTTACGTCCCAAATTATTGATAAAACCGACGATGCTGCCGCCGACGGAATTGCCGTAGCGGTCACAATTCCGTCGGCGGCAGCATCGTCGGTGTTATCAATAATTTGGGACATAAATTTTGCACTATTGTGGGTGAGACAATAAAACGAGCTTAAACACTACTGGTTTAATATTGTGTTTACTGATTACAGACAAAATTCAAATGTCGCTCTGTTTTATTAATATCAACTCTGTAATTTAATATCTTAGACAAGGTCAACATAATTTATTTGTTTAGTTGTTTACATTTCAAAATTGTTTCTGCACAACTAATTGGCCATTTATAACCTACATGTAGTTAAACTCACAATTCCTTGATAATGACATATTAGCTAGACATCCATGATAATACATTTTTGAAAAAGTATAGTTTCTATTTTAGCACTTAACCCTTTCAATCTTAAGTAACTGGAATTGATTACCAGGTAATCGAACCGACACAAAATAATTTTCAGACTAGTCCGTCCATTTATGAAAAGGGGGTGTTTTTGTTCTCGAAAATATGAAAATTACTTGCAGATCCTGATGAGACGGCTCGTGACGAGCCGTCTCATCAGGATCTGCAAGTAATTTTTCAGGATCTGCAAGTAATTTTCATCTGGATCTACACTATTGGCCAATACCACTATACTGTGTGGTGTTGAAAGGGTTAAATTTGTTTGTGTCATTTACCCATATTGGCTAGTGGTGGACCGATAGTATCGATGCATCGATAGATCGAGGTACATATCTTCACGATACATGTATCGCGATACACTGCCAACTATCGATAGTTGACGATAGCTACATTGTAATTATTAACACATTTTCAATGATCGTGTTTTTGGTGCTAGAAAGAGGTAAATATTTGAAGTGATTTTTATAGGAACCTCTAGCTGGATTCGACATCCTAGGACATCGACAGTTTCTTTAACAATCATTAATGTGCACAAAAAACACTATTGAACAGTTTGGCTTGTGCGCAGTTGATGGCATTTTTTTTAGTAACCTCATATCAAACCGGAAGTTCGGAACACGAGCCGTGTCATGGGTTTTCGCGACCATTTCTTTTACTTCCACATCGAAAAAGGCAGCGTTACAGTAGAACTGGCCGTTTTTGGTGTCAAATTAAAGTGCAAAATTGTTGTTTAATTATGCCTCTGCGTGTTTGTGGGTCCTTGTAGATTCATTTTGAATATATGTTCAACAATTCAATAAAAATAATAATAATAAAAACAATTCAACTCCAAATCACAATTTTATTATCAATCAAATTGAGCTGCATCATTATTATTGAGTATTGTGTATTTAGCGACCTTTTTTTGAGAGACTAGACTTTCAATCATCCCTACCCAAGCGCCCTCCACCCCCTCACAACAGCCCCACCTCTTTCTGTCCACTGGCATTTTTATTATTTGAAAACCGTCTGGAGGCCAATTAATTATGCAATATAACTAATTGATCTATTTTGTTAAAAGAAAAATGAGTAGAACATGCATACAACTAATTATAAACAGTGTTAAACACCACACAACAACTATGTAGGGTACACAACTTTGGCTGCACAGTACAAAAGCAGTGTAACTGGTTATCAGAGTAATCCGCGATACTATCGTGATACATATCGTGATACGTCCCGACTATCATGATACGTATCGCGATACGTTTTTTCGGGCGATACCCAACACTAATATTGGCAGAGTCTGTGACACAGATAAACAGATGCAATAATACAACAAGAGCTCCGCGGAGCAAAATGTCCCGCCTGGCGCAGTTTGATAGTATATAAGGAGCTTGTAATAACCTTGGGGTTAGTGAGCACCATGGGCTTTCTGTAGAATGATGCGGGATGTTGTTACAAATGCATGTATGGAATATTAAAGCATAAACTGAGCGTTCACTTTTCCAAACATGTAAATTACTAAGTCAGTGACCTTGACCTTTGGGGTTAGCGGGCACCATGGGCTTTCTGTAGAATGATGCGGGATGTTGTTACAAATGCATGTATGAAATATTAAAGCATAAACTGAGCGTTAATTTTTCCAAACACGGAAATTTCTAAGTCAGTGACCTTGACCTTTGGGGTTAGCGGGCACAATGGGCTTTCTGTAGAATGATGGGCGGCTTTCTGTAGAATGATGCGGGATGTTGTTACAAATGCATGTATGGAATATTAAAGCATAAACTGAGCGTTAATTTCTTAAGTCAGTGACCTTGACCTTTGGGGATAGCGGGCACCATGGGCTTTCTGTAGAATGATGCGGGATGTTGTTACAAATGCATATATGGAATATTAAAGCATAAACTGAGCGTTAACTTTTTCAAACACGGAAATTTCTAATTCAGTGACCTTGACCTTTGGGGTTTGGCAGGCACCATGGGTTTTTTGTTAGAATGATGCGGGATGTTGTTTACAAATGCATGTATGGAACATTAAAGATAAACTGAGCGTTAATTTTTTCCAAACACGGGAAATTTCTAAGTCAGTGACCTTGACCTTTTGGGTTAGCGGGCACCATGGGCTTTCTGTAGAATGATGGGCTTTCTGTAGTATGATTGCGGGATGTTGTTTACAAATGTATGTGGATATTAAAGCATATGAGCGTTAATTTCTAGATTCGACCTTGACCTTTGGGGTTTGCAGGCACCATGGGCTTTTGTGAATGATACGGGATGTTGTTAGCGTATGGAATATTAAAAGCTAAATGAGCGTTAATTTTTTCAAAACGGAAATTTCTAGTCATTGACCTTGACCTTTGGGGGTTAGCGGGCACCATGGGCTTTCTGTAGAATGATGCGGGATGTGTTACAAATGCATGTATGGAATATTAAAGCATAAACTGGAGCTTATTTCTAAGTCAGTCCTTGAACCTTTGAGGATAGCATGGGCTTTCTGTAGATGATGCGGGATGTTGTTACAAATGATATATGGAATTTTAAAACGCATAAAAACTGAGCGTTAACTCCAAACACGGAAATTTAATTCAGTGACCTTGACCTTTGGGGTTGGCAGGCACCATGGGCTTTCGTAGTTGAATATACGGGATGTTGTTTACAAATGCATGTATGGTATATTAAAGCTAATGAGTGTTAACTTTCCAAACAGTAAATTGCTAAGTCCAGTGACCTTGACCTTTGAGTGGGGTTAGCGGGCACTATGGGCTTTCTGTAGAATGATGCGGGATGTTGTTACAAATGCATGTATGGAACATTAAAGCATAAACTGAGCGTTAATTTTTCCAAACACGGAAATTTTTAAGTCAGTGACCTTGACCTTTGTAACCTGTCAAGCACACACTGGGCTTTCTGTAGAATGATGGGCTTTCTGTAGAATGATATGGGATGTTGTTACAAATGCATGTATGGAATATTAAACCATAAAGTGAGCGTTAATTTGTGCAAACACGGAAATTTCTAAGTCAGTGACCTTGACCTTTGGGGTTAGTGGGCACCATGGGCTTTTTGTAGAATGATGCGGGATGTTGTTACAAATGCATTTATGGAATATTAAACCATAAAGTGAGCGTTCATTTGTGCAAACACGGAAATTTCTAAGTCAGTGACCTTGACCGTTGGGGTTATTTGGGGTTAGCGGGCACCATGGGCTTTCTGTAGAATGATGCGGGATGTTGTTACAAATGCATGTATGGAATATTAAAGCATAAAGTGAGCGTTAATTTGTGCAAACACGGAAATTTCTAAGTCAGTGACCTTGACATTTGGGGTTATTTGGGGTTAGCGGGCACCATGGGCTTTCTGTAGAATGATGCGGGATGTTGTTACAAATGCATATATGGAATATTAAAGCATAAACTGAGCGTTAACTTTTTCAAACACGGAAATTTCTAATTCAGTGACCTTGACCTTTGGGGTTGGCAGGCACCATGGGCTTTCTGTAGAATGATGCGGGATGTTGTTACAAATGCATGTATGGAACATTAAAGCATAAACTGAGCGTTAATTTTTCCAAACACGGAAATTTCTAAGTCAGTGACCTTGACCTTTTGGGTTAGCGGGCACCATGGGCTTTCTGTAGAATGATGGGCTTTCTGTAGTATGATGCGGGATGTTGTTACAAATGTATGTATGGAATATTAAAGCATAAACTGAGCGTTAATTTCTAAGTCAGCGACCTTGACCTTTGGGGTTTGCGGGCACCATGGGCTTTCTGTAGAATGATACGGGATGTTGTTACAAATGCATGTATGGAATATTAAAGCATAAAATGAGCGTTAATTTTTCCAAACACGGAAATTTCTAAGTCATTGACCTTGACCTTTGGGGTTAGCGGGCACCATGGGCTTTCTGTAGAATGATGCGGGATGTTGTTACAAATGCATGTATGGAATATTAAAGCATAAACTGAGCTTTAATTTCTAAGTCAGTGACCTTGACCTTTGAGGATAGCGGGCACCATGGGCTTTCTGTAGAATGATGCGGGATGTTGTTACAAATGCATATATGGAATATTAAAGCATAAACTGAGCGTTAACTTTTCCAAATACGGAAATTTCTAATTCAGTGACCTTGACCTTTGGGGTTGGCAGGCACCATGGGCTTTCTGTAGAATGATACGGGATGTTGTTACAAATGCATGTATGGAATATTAAAGCATAAACTGAGTGTTAACTTTTCCAAACACGTAAATTGCTAAGTCAGTGACCTTGACCTTTGGGTGGGGTTAGCGGGCACTATGGGCTTTCTACAGTGTTGTTACAAATGCATGTATGGAACATTAAAGCATAAACTGAGCGTTAATTTTTCCAAACACGGAAATTTTTAAGTCAGTGACCTTGACCTTTGGGGTTAGCGGGCACCATGGGCTTTCTGTAGAATGATGCGGGATTTGTTACAAATGCATGTATGGAATATTAAAGCATTCCATTGAGGGAAACAGAAGTTACAATGAAAATTAACCTGAGCGTTAAGTTTTAGAAACAGAGCTAAATGCAAAAACTTAACGTTGAATGCATGTGAAAAGTAGGTCAATGAACCATGAAAAGAAGGTGAAGGTGACATGGGCTCCCTCTGTGTGAGATGGTTACACTACAGTGTTGATGTATACCAAGTATGGAGGTCGTAGGAGTTATAGTTTTGTGGAAAGTGAGCTAAACGCAAAAACTTAACGTGAAATGTTGACGCCGCCGCCGCCGACGCCGCCGACGCCGCCGACGACGCCGCCGACGCCGCCGACGCCGCCGACGCCGCCGCCGCCGCCGACTCCGACGGAAAAGCTATGCCTATGTCCCGCTTCTGCTAAAGCAGGCGGGACAAAAACAAGAGGGCCATGATGGCCCTAATTCGCTCACCTGACTCCATGAACACCAGAGGAGAATGTGACATGGAGTTCATGTGTTTTAAAAAAATTGTGCTATTTTTAGATGGCGGTCATCTTGGATTAAGCGATGACTTTCATTTTATCAAATCTGAAAATGCTTCACCCAAGGATCTTAACTAACTATGAAGTTTGGCCAGCATCGGCCATGTGGTTCCTGAGAAAAAGACGTTCAAAATCTCGAATAAATGGACCTTTTAGAGGCCATCATGGATGACATAATCATCCGATTTTGACAAATATTGCACCAGAGCAATCGCCTCATCAATACCTTCAATTTGATATATGACATGACCATATTTGGTCAAAAATAAAATTTGACCCCACGGGCCACGCCCATTTTTGACCCTGGGGTCACCATTTTAACACCTTTGAAAGAGCATTCTACGTCGATCATTCCTACCAAGTTTCGTCGAAATCTGGTTGGCGGTTCATGAGAAAAATATTTTTTAAGAATTTGTGCTATAGACGGCGGCCATCTTGGATTAGCGACGACCTCCGTTTTAACAAATCTGAATAGGCTTCACCCATGGACCATAACTGTGAAGTTTGACCACCATGGGCCAAGTGGTTCGTGTGAAGTAGAATTTTGAAATCTCTAATAAAAGAACGACCTTTTGACCTTTTGGTGGCCATCTTGGATGACATGACCATCCAATTTCGACAAAAAATGTACCAGAGCAATCGCCTCTTTGATACTTTCGATTTGATATAGACTTGACCATATTCGGTCAAAAATAAAATTGGACCCCAAATTGACCCCACGGGCCACGCCCATTTTTGACCCCGGGGTCACCATTTTAACAACTTTGAAAGAGCATTGTACATCGATCATTCCTACCAAGTTTTGTCGAAATCCGGTTGGCGGTTCTTGAGAAGAAGATTTTTGAAGAATTTGTGCTATTTTTAGATGGTGGCCATCTTGGATTACGTAATGACATCATTTTAACAATTTTGTAATCCCCCTACCTAAGGACCATGACCATGAAGTTTGGTGACTATAGGCCCAATGGTTACCGAGGAGAAGACGTTTGAAAATGTTCACGGACGACGGACGACGACAGACAACGACGGACGACGACGGACACATTGCGGTAACAATAGCTCACATGAGCTTCGCTCAGGTGAGCTAATAAAAAGATATTTCCCAGTTTCTTTCCCGGTACATATAGTGAAATTGGCAAATTATGCCAAGCCAGATTATCTCCCCTGCTTATCACAGTTTCTGATAGCATGTACTTGAATATAACAAAAGTTTTAGGCAATATGATCAAATAAAATGGTTTGACTGATTAACATATGCCATCAGATGATTGTTATCTCCGAAGATGCAATTCAGAAGCACAATCTAGACACAGTCACAACTGGTCCTTAGTCATAAACATGCATTTGTCAGCTAAATATCGCAGTTGTATGTCAGCTTTCTATGTCGTTAACAGCAAGTCGAGGCAATTCCATGCTATATTTTACTAGTAGTGACATAATTCCTTAATTTCACCAATTCATAGTTACCAATGACTACCGTTTTGTTGAATATATGAGACGACAAATTCACTTGAATCTTTTAATAAAAACTTTATATTTTCAACATTGCATACAAAGTGAAGGTCAAGGTCACCCGAATGACACTGGATGGATAGCTATCAATGTGAGGAAGCTATTGATGAAGTTTGGTAATCAAGATATATGGGAAATTTGGCTATGTCCAAAATTTCATTTCCCAATCATATTTAATCCACATCAGAGACCCAGGATTTTTAAGTCATTCAACACTCCATACCTCTTTTGTCATGTTTGCAAATAGTGTAGATCCTGATGAGCCGGCTTGTAACGAGCCGTCTCATCATTATCTCCACTTTTTGCAAGTAATTTTCATATTTTTTACCAAAAAACACCCCTTTTTATAAAATTTAATGGACTAGTCTGAAAATCATTTTGTGATGATTGGAATGGTTAGAAAATTAACATATCTCGGTCCATTCCAGTGAATAACGGGTTAAGATGTACCTTTTCATCCAGAGAACGGACATGGTTGCGGAACTTGGCTGCGTGTGTTGTCTGGTGGTCAACTCACTGACGATAATGCTCTGTAATGTCGGATAATCACCGGGATTCGTGGAATACTTGGTCTTCACTTTCTGTAACAATAACGGAATGACGGATTCACTGGTTTGATTGAGTGACTGTTTTGATTGATTGGTTGATTGATTGATTGACTGTTTTTCATTTTTTGACTGATTGATTGATTGCTTTGATTAATCAATTGGTGGGTCGATTTGGATGGATGGACGGAAAGTGAATGGGTTTAACGTCTCAGCAACAGCTAAGATCATATAGAGATGGGACCACAGTTTAAAGTCTCATTCGACAGACCAGTGGTATGGAAATACTGTGAAAGTATTTTTTTCAATGCCCTAAGGTGAGGTTTGAACCCACAACCTCCACATTGGAAGTCAGGTGTTCTAACCCTTAGGCCACAACCCATCCCTAAGGAGGGATGAATGGATGGATGGGATGTGGGATGTGGATGTGGATGGGGATGGGCGATGGATGGATGGTTTCATGAAATTACGCAGATGTCCAAAGGTGCAAAATCACATCACGTACCTCATATGATTCTGCCCCGGCTTGACAATGGAACACAGAATTAAATGTATACAGTTACATGTATTTGGTGTTGGATCCAAAGGTTTCTGAACCGCATAACATTAAGTTTTTAGATATGTTTCAGGGATTCCGCTGGGGAAAATAAAAAAATCGGCACATCAAAAAAAAAAAAAAAAAAAAAAAACGAATAACCAATAGGATAAAAATAAACAATTAGCGATAAAAAATTACAATTTATGAAAACTTTTATCGCCAATTGCGATCGCCAGCAGAATCCCTGTGTTTACAGTAACATATTTCCATTAATATCAGAGCTCCAGATAAGCTTTGTGTCTAAAGCGTACTATACCCCCTGATTTCGAAATAATTGCGTATTTTAGTTTTACACATGGGTTATTCATTGCCTTTTGGGGAACAAATGATAAAAATATAACAAATTTAAACATTCACTTAATTGAGCTGCAAAAAGCAAACAATGTTTGCTTTTTTGCAGCTCAACTAAGTGAATTTTCAACTTTATGACAGTATTTTCACTACTCAATTTGAAAATCAATGCTGTGCGTATTTTGTACGAAACCCTGTCAAAGTAAATAAAAATCTATATCATATAAACAGGGCTCCAGTTAAGGAATTAGTAATTGAGTATTGTCACTCCATCATTTCTGTAGCAATTGGGTTTTTCAAATTGTAATTGGGTTAAAAAAAAGAACACTACTGTTTACACTTCAACAGACAGCAATTGTGAATATAGTTTGCTTTGAAATGAAAACATGTCTTGGCATTTCATTAGAATTTTCTCCTTGGAGACAATTCTAATGAAATACCAAGATGTGTTTTCATGGAAAATAAGAAAAATATGCTATATTTGTGGTCTGTTTATTGTTTTCTGCAGCATGATAAAGGTACCATAAAATTTGTATTGCTTTTTGGTACTCGCTACTTCTGATTTCAATTGGGTTTTTGGCAATTTTAATTGGGTATTTAAGCAAATACGCAGCTTATCTGGAGCTCTAATATAAATATAAAATATAAATGATACTTGATTATTTGTAAAAGTAAAAGTAAGTGCAATCATAAACAAGAAACGAGGCAAAGCCACGAAGGCCAGGTTTTTCCCAAGCATAGACACTTGCATAACATAATTATACCCACTTTTTGTAGACTAGATGGCCGTGGCCTGCATGTCGCGCCTTGGGGCGAGGCATGGACACTAAAAAAAGAGATATAGTAGATGGAAAAAGTTTAACCAAAAAACTTTAACCGGACACACGGACGTACGGACGTATGGACGTATGCCAAAATGCCGACTATATCGCGCTTTCTGCAAGCGGGCGCGACAATGATGATAAACACCCACTTTAACAAAAAATTCAAAGTAATTTGACCTTGACATTGGGCACAGGGGCCGCACGGTTGGGGGGATAGAATGAAAATATGGATGATGATAAACACCCATGTGAAGTTTCAAGGTAATGGGCGAAGCAGTTGCAGAGATATAGTATAACGAAAAACTTTAACCAAAAAACTTCAATTATGTAGAAATAATAGGTCAAGGTAAAGAAAATGGTCACATGTTGGATAGTTGTATGTGGTGGGCACCCCTTGGTTATGAAGCTGTGAATGTTTGGTGGTCCTAGGTGGTACAGTACCAAAGGAATGGACTTAAACACGAAAGCTTAACATTGTAAACGCGAAAAGTCGACTGCGCGGAAAAAATGGGTTAAGTTCATAAAAAGGTAACATGTTGAATAGTGATATGTGGTTATGAAGCTGTGAAAGTTTGTTGGTCCCATGTGGTACAGTAACAAAGAAATGGACGAAAACACGAAAACTTAACATTGATTGTGGACGCCGCCCGTCGCCCGCCACCGCTCGCCCTCTCCCGCCCGCCCACCCACACCCCCCCGCCCGCCGCATTTCGCCAATTCAATAGCCTGGTTTTTTGTTGTTGTTTTAAACAAAACTGGCTAAAAATCATAAAAAGTCATCAAATTTGGTGCCTGATTTATCATTAAAATCCATATGTTTGCTACAAAGATTTTAAAGAAAATCTAAACACCATACAAGCAGTTATTTTATAGCTGTTAGCGTTATCACTAAACACGTGGGGTTGTTTACAATGTTGGGTCATGAACTCAGCTCGATGAATGAATTATATACGTAACAGCTACGCTCCGACCAGCAAGTTTGAATCAGTTGTCAGTTGAGTACATTTTATTACTTCAAAAGGACATTTACATTTGTTTCCTTAAATCCAATTTTTTCTAAACCTTTCATAGTTGTATTATCTATGTTTGTGTGAAATATTATAATTATTTGTTCATTATTACTCTTGAAAATTATTTGCACAGGTTTCGCTGTGAGAGAAAACCCGTAATCAACTCCTTACAAATAATACACCGTGAAGAGAACACCCGTAATTGCGCGCCTGTTTTCTTGGAAACCACGAGCTACCATGCAAAATGTTTAATTTTTATTACAGTCAAAATAAAGTTATTTGAAAATTTGGAAAGGGTCTCGACTAATCTAGAATGTTAATGTGATTGAACACATTCCAAACATGCACTCAAATATATCTGGTTCATAGAAACAGCTGCGTAATTTGGATTTCAAAAAGTTTACATGACGTCACATTTGATGTCACACAACGTAACGTCAAAACGCGTGAAAACACATCATTGTAGAACTATTCATGCACACATCACAATTCATTGATTATAATCTCAAAAATAGACTAAAAGTGCATATATATCCACCGTGGAAGTGTAATAAATAGGATATTCCATCGTACATGTTTGAATAGCGGAAATAATACACGTGTGTCCGTCGGTGTCCGTGCAAGCAACTCATTCGCTACGCTCACTCGTTACTTACACGGAAGCCGACGCACACTCGTGTATTATTTCCCGCTATTCAAAATGTACGATGGAATATCCTCTATGTGTTATTTCTAAAATATCTGAAAATGTGTCCCTGAAGTGAAGCATGCATAAAATTATCAAAAAGCCTGCCCAGCGCCATCTGGTGGCTTTTATATTCCAGTTGGGCCTTTAAAATGAAAGGTTACATCATGTAGGAAAATGTCGTTCAGAAAAGTTTGGAAACCATGACAGTTCCGATACCCTGAATAATGAACATGCAGACTTTGAGATGAGGCAAATACAACTACGGTACTGTCTGTACTGAAACGTGCCAAAATGTGCGGCTATATAAACCATGCAAAAACTTTTTTTTTTCTTGATACAGTCGAACCTCCCCGAACGGCCACCTCTCTACAACAGCCACCTCTCTGTAATAGCCGCTATTTTATATCCCAAATGGATGATTTCCTCTATATCTAACCCTTACACTGCTGAGCATGAACATTGTCGTTTGATGTTGATTTTGCATTCTTTCTCAATAAAAACATGTTTTGACAGCATTTTAGAATCATTTCCATTGGAAATGATTCAAAAATGCTGTCAAAACATGTTTTTATTGAGAATTATTGAAGAAAATAAATAAACATCAGACGATAAAATTGTATTCAGCATTAACCTCCCTACAACAGCCACCTCTCTATAACAGCCAATTTTGCCTCTTCCCATGGATGGCTGTTGTAGAGAGGTTGCACTGTAATATTAAATTTTGTTAAAATTTAAGAATGAGCGAGCCTTCTCTTTATTTCGTACAATTTGGTCAAATATTGGCTTTATTACGAAACATTATTTCTCTATAGAAATTTAAGGGGGGGAATTCTAGAACCTGAACTTTGAAACCTGGCTAGATAGCTTGGAAATGATCTAAATAGAAAACAAACATTAAATTTTGAAAATCGGTCCACTACTGTCTGTTTCACGTTTTGCTTCCGACAAACTTTTGGCTATTAAACACATGAAATTTAAAAAAATATTTAAATGTATCTACTTTTTTTATCAGTAACAACAAGTCTTCCTCCCCAATCGTTTTTATTTGATAAAATTCCATCAAATATTGATTTTATTGCGAAAAAACGATTTTCCCATTACACAAACACGCTTTATCTGAAATTAATAAATCTGAAATACTTTCCCAGTAAACTCCCACGCCGAACTATTTTCCGTAACCGTCAGGCGCAGTTAAAATAATTCTTAAGAAAACGGAAAATAAACACATTGTCTTGATGAATTTATTTCAAATGCTGGAATTATAAGGAATGAATGGCCTTTTTGTGGAATTTATCGGGGATATAAACTTGGAAAAGTCGCGGGAATACTGGACGAGGCCTTAAAAAATTACAATTTTCGAAAAAAAAATATTATTTTTTTTTCTCGAAAATTGTAATTTTTTATCGCTTCGTCCAGTATTCCTGCGACTTTTCCAAGTCTATACCCTGATAAATTCCACAAAAAGGCCATTCATTCCTATAATATAGTTAATCTATCGCATGTGATACACCATGATACATTAATAGTTTATGTCAATACATGTAGTTTTAATAGTGTATCGCTGTAACGGCATCGTTAAAGAGAGTTGCAACTTAAGTACCGTAATTAATTATTACATTCAAATTTTGATTGAAGACTGACAATACTTCCACGGCCCAATAGTCGTGAGGTTAAAGTCGCCGACTCTTATGATTAACTACCGTTTCCCGAGAGGGTCGGCGGTTCAAACCTTGACTTGGTATATGTCATTTTCCATTATGTTTGTGATTTTAACATATTCACAATTTTATGATTTTAATCATAAAAGCTATAAACTGATAGAAACTTACCAACATTTATGTTACCAACTGAATGATGCCATCAGATCAACAACCTGTGACATGTTAACACGGCTGAGCGTTATCAATTTTTTAACATACAAAGCCACACATGTATTTATAATTAGGTCTGTGTAATGTGTTTGTTTGTTTGTTTGTTTGTTTGTGTATTGGTGTTTAACGGCCTATCAACAGCTAAGGTCATGTAAGGCCGGGCAAACGGGTTCGATCCCGTTTTAACCTGCTGCATTGGGGGGAAAATTCCAAAATCAGAACTGAATATTTACATCGAGAAACAATATATTCAGCCCTGAAATTAGAATAACCTGACCTGGTGGCAGGTCCATACCACACCAAAGTCAATAGGATTACGAACAATCGTAATACTCACATAAGGGGTATAACCAGATTCAACTGTCACATACAAAATGCCAAAGACGTACATGTATGTGAGGACCAAACCAGGTCTCCAGTCGGAATTCCGGTAAGGATGAACCCCGTTCGTTAAATTACCCATCGCGTGCTCCCACCTGCCACCCACCTGTGTAATGTGTCTGTGTAGCCGAGTATTGGAATTTACATCTCGTGGCCGATATTAAAATATAATCGATTTCTTTAAATTACGTTGCAATTTGACAGATATTTTCAGAGTAGACGTCATCATATTTTGCCGTTATTGATTTCCAAAATCAGTAAATGATGTTAAAAGTTGACAAAACAATCTGAGCAGGTCAGTATGTTAACTCTTTGCATGCTGGGAAACTTGTGGGCTGTAAATAGTTCAAAACTAACAGACAAAAATTCCTCATATTTTCTTGTATTTCTCCCCGTAAATATCATGAATATGTCTTGGAATTTCATTAGAATTGAGTCCTGAGGACTCAATTCTAATGAAATTTCAAGACATATTTACAGAGAGAAATAAAACATATACTCCTAATTCGTTTGGCGGATATTTTCGCCGCTAGCATGCAAAGAGTTAAATCTCTATCGACGACAACTGACGATCAGATAAGGAGTTGACATGTATCCCAATAATATATAAATCGTTACTTTTTATGATTTTCTTAGTTTTTACAGAGAAATTCAAACTGTTTCAACAGTATTATTTGGGTATATTATCATGATTAGTAAACCGTGTCACTAAGTGGACACGGCTACTCAGGGTATGGGATCACGTGGTCTTTTGTTTACACTGGATTAATGTCGGACATGAGGTCTCAGGTAAATCTTATTTTTCATCAATAGGACTGTGGTTTATTCCTTTTAATGATGACCACAGTGTTCAAGCTAGCCCTTCAAAATAGGGAGAAGTTTTCACTAAAAAATGGAGAAAATAGACAATTTTTTCCAAAATTTCTGTTTTATATAGTGAAAAACTTCTTCCTCAACTCAAAATAGGGAGAAGTCAGACAATTTAGGGAGATAATTTCGCCCACTTCGCCCTGTCAACTGATCCCTGTGACCATTAACACTACTTTAGCATAATTACTTGTGTAGTTAAGCTGAACATTCTGCAGACAAATTTGAATCGGACGGAATTGAATGTTGTTTAGACTTGGTCCGATTCATCTGCACTGGTCAACATAATATGAACTGATTGTTTTAATAATATGCATACATATTGTAATTAATGTTCAATAGATATAATTATGAATAATATACTATAATATGGTTTATAATTCAGCACTAGTTTTAGGCCTGTGTGAATGGCCTCAATTAGCTGGATTAGTTTTTACTTATATTCATGCGCAATCGAGATAAAATCAAAACATTTAAAATATACAAATATTATTTAAAGGACTACCAATATGATGTATTTAAATAATAAAAATATTGAAAATATATACTACAATTGCTTACAAAACATAATTTACTGATCGATAATAGTCACTGAATCGTGGACTATTATAGGAATGAATGGCCTTTTTGTGGAATTTATCGGGATATAAACTTGGAAAAGTCGTGGGAATACTGGACGAAGGCCGGAAGGCCTCGTCCAGTATTCCCGCGACTTTTCCAAGTTTATATCCCCGATAAATTCAATAAAAAGGCCATTCATTCCTTATAATTCCAGCATTTGAAATAAATTCATCAAAAAAATGTGTTTATTTTACGTTTTCTTAAGAATTATTTTAACTGCGCCTCACGGTTACGGAAAGTAGTTCGGCATGGAGTTTACTCGGATATAAATTTTGGACAGAGACTTGCTACGGACCAATCAAATGTTAGGGAATTGTGTAAATATTTTTGTGCTGGAATTATTTGACAGCATTGCATTACCTATAGCGCAGGCACCCCAGCAAACCCCCTATTTACGTAGGTCACTGGGTGTCTGCTGGGGTGTGCTCGCTATTACAATGTGTGCGTAATGCTATGGGAATTTAACATGGGGCAAAATGAAAAGGAGGGTAAATGTGGGAAGAAGGGTTAAAAAATGTATGGAAAACGGCAATAAAACCAAGATTAGATGGAATTTTTTGGGGAGGGTGACCTTTCTGTTATTGATGAAAAAGTACTTAAATTTTAATATTTTTTCAGATTTGATGTGTTTAATAGCCAAAAGTTTGTCAGCAGGAAAACGTGGAACAGACAGTACATGTTTGATTGCATGGACCACAAGAAATGCGTCTGTCGAACGCGGATGCCACCTGCAGCATATTTGAGAAACTGTGACAAATTGGTTAACCGAAAAGTGTGACAGACGGACAGACGGACGGACGGACGTTCTTACATTACTATACTTATGTGGCTTATCACATGTTAAATATTAGCCACATAAAACGATTTTTTAGGTGGCTAATTGTAACCAACCCTATCCTTTACCAAGTCCATAACCCTGTGGGGCTAGCCACATAAGTACCCTAATGTGTGCCCGGACAGACGGACGGACGGACAGACAGACAGACGAACGGTACAAACACTATATGCCACCCGTTTCTTCGAAACCCGGTGGCATAATTATTACCCTAACCCATGTACCAGAGCTCCAGATAAGGTGTGTATTGCCGTATTTCATGATCTTATTTTAGCAGAATACGTATTGATTATCAAAAGTGGGAGCACAAAATACTCACAGCAATGTGGAAATATGCATTGATTTTCAAATTGAGTAGTGAAAATACTGCAATAAAGTTGAAAATTCAATTAGTTGAGCTGCAAAAAGCAAACGTGTTTGCTTTTTGCAGCTCAAATAAGTGAATTTTTAAATTTGTTTTATTTTTTATCATTTGTTCCCAATTTAATAAGGAAGAAAATCAATAATACATTTGTAAAAGTAAAATATGCATTGAATTTGAAATCTGGGGATATAATACTCTTGAGATACAAAACTTATCTGGAGCACTGATGTACTAACAGCGACTTACCCGAAGATTACCCTGGAAATCCATTTTGACAGGCGCAAAAGCTGTGGAACTTAATTTGTCTGTAAACAAAAGGCAATAAAAGATGAGTATTGTATACACATCAATTTAAATCTGTTTTAAATGTACTTGACAATCCTAAATGCAATAAAGGAATAAGTTATTGCTGCTTATTGCTCGATAATAGAAAATATTAAGAATTTTATTTTATTGTATTGCCAAGTTCGCATAAATATTACACAATGTTTAATAGCTTAGCCGCAGAAATACATGGCCTCCTTTAACCATTACAATGCTGATTTAAATTTTGTCGTCTGCTGTTTATTTTTTATCGTCCATTTTTCTCATCAAAACCATGTTTTGACAGCACTTTCGGAAATGATTCTAAAGTGTTGTCAAACCATGTTTTTATTGAGAAAAGACAAACATAATTGGACAGCAGACGACACTTCGTTTCCTGCATTCTAAGGGTTAAAGTGACCAAGTCTCAGGTGTCACCTACGAAGATGAAATTCCCAACAAGAAACGAAGTACATGTCAACGAGGGCACAAACATAAAACAAGAGGGCCAAGATGGCCCTAATTCGCTCACCTGACTCCATGAACACCAGAGGAGAATGTGACATTGAGTTCATGTGTTTTAAAAAAATTGTGTAATTTTTAGATGGCGGTCATCTTGGATTACCAAATCTGAAAATGCTTCACACAAGGATCTGAATTTCCTATGAAGTTTGGCCAGCATCTGCCATGTGGTTCCTGAGAAAAAGACGTTCAAAATCTTGAATAAATGGACCTTTTGGTGGCCATCATGGATGACATAATCATCCGATTCCAACAAATATTGCACCAGAGCAATCGCCTCATCCATACCTTCAATTTGATATATGACATGAGCATATTCGGTCAAAAATAAAATTTGACCCCATGGGCCACGCCCATTTTTGACCCAGGGGTCACCATTTTCACAACTTTGAAAGAGCATTGTAAATCGATCATTCCTACCAAGTTTAGTCAAAATCCGGCAAGGGGTTCATGAGAAGAAGATTTGTTAAGAATGTATGATATTTTTAGATGGTGGCCATCTTGGATTAGCGATGACCTCCATTTTAAAAAATCTGAAAAGGCTTCACCCATGGACCATAACTTTTAAGTTTGGCTACCATGGGCCAAGCGGTTCATGTGAAGAAGAATTTTGAAATCTCTAATAAAAGAACGACCTTTTGACATTTCGGCGGCATTCTTGGATGACATAACCATCCGATTTTGACAACAAATGTACCAGAGTGATCGCCTCATTGATACCTTCGATTTGATATATAACATGACCATATTCAGTCAAAAATAAAATTTGACCCAAATTTGACCCCAAGGGCCACGCCCATTTTTTACCCCGGAGTCACCATTTTAACAACTTTGAAAGAACTTTGTACATCAATCATTCCTACCAAGTTTTGTCGAAATCCGGTTGGCGGTTCTTGAGAAGAAGATTTTTGAAGAATTTGTGCTATTTTTATACAGCGGCCATCTTGGATTACATAATGACGTCATTTTAACAATTTTGTAATCCCCCTACCTAAGGACCATGACTATGAAGTTTGGTGACTATAGGCCCAATGGTTACTGAGGAGAAGACATTTGAAAATGTTCATGGACGACGAAGGAGGACGACGGACACATTGCGGTAACAATAGCTCACATGTGCTTCCCTCAGGTGAGCTGAACATAAGTTGGAATCCAGAGCTCCAGATAAGGTGCATATTGGCATATTTTACGCACTTATTTTAGTAGAATACGCATTGATTATCAAAAGTGGGAGTACAAAATATTCACAGCAATGTGAAAATACGCATTGATTTTCAAATTGAGTAGTGAAAAATTAATATGGTAATAAAGTTTAAAATTTACTTAGTTGAGCTGCAATTGCTTTTTGCAGCTAAAATAAGTGAATTTTTAAATTTGTTTTCATTTGTTCCCTATTTAATAAGGAAGACAATCAATAATACATTTGTAAAAGTAAAATACGCATTGAATTTGAAATCTGGGTGTATACTACTCTTTAGATACAAAACATATCTGGAGATTGGGAATCTACAACACACACAGACCACAGGTGGAAGACTCGGACCTATGTCACCAAAGAAATGCCTATTAAAAAAAATCCCATTACCCCACCCACTTGGTCTCGTACACTACCATCTTCTTATAGAAGATGGTAGTGTACGAGACCAAGTGGGTGGAACATCCCATTACCCCACCCACTTGGTCTCGTACACTACCATCTTCTAATAGAAGATGGTAGTGCACGAGACCAAGTGGGTGGGGTAATGTGATTTTTTTAATAGGCATTTTGTTGGTGTCATAGGTCCGAGTCTTCAACCTGTGACACAGACCCCGTAAGTGCCAGCCAAAATCAACAACTTCAGTAATGTCGGAGGATTTGATAGCGGGCAGGGGCGTCGCCAGGCCTGGCTGATGTGGAAGTCCAGTTGTGTGCGATCCAATTAAGCGAGCGAGGCGGCTAGGGGGTCCAGGGCCTGCCACTACCCCCCACCCACCCCCGGAAAATTGTCAAAACTTTTAGATGCAATATCTTGCATTCCCCAGGTTTCTTCAGGCAAATATTTATCAAATTTAAGACCGAGGTCTATAAATGCAATAACTCTTTACATGCTGGGAAACTTGTGGGCTATAAATAGTTCAAAACTAGTGGACAAAAATTCATCATATTTTCTTGTATTTCTCCCCGTAAATATCATGAATATGTCTTGGATTTCATTAGAATTGAGTCCTGAGGACTCAATTCTAATGAAATTCCAAGACATATTTACAGAGAGAAATAAAACATATAGTCCTAATTTGTTTGGCGGATATTTTCGCCGCTAGCATGCAAAGAATTAAAAGGATTTTGAAATAATAGTTTAATTTTAGACTTGCATCGTATTTCTAAAGCCATTTGTACATGCATATAGGTCGCCTGGGAAAAAAATCGGAGATTTGGTGAAAGGAATGTTTATCATACTGAAAAATACCTGGTGTTTGCAACGCTATTCCTTTTCCGATATTTATAAACATGTGTTTATATAGCATATGGCATATAGCATTACCCACATGTGGAAGTAACGGACCGAGGTCTATAAATACATTAAATATGCCTAAAAGCATCCATAAATGAAAAAAAAATAGCTAAACAATTTTGTTTTACTCCCTCTATAATCATATGTGATTATAGAGTAAACAAAAAGTGTTTATAGCTATTTTTTTTCATTTATGCATGCTTTTAGGCATATTTAACTGCATGCTAGCGGCGAAAATATCCGCCAAACGAATTAGGAGTATATGTTTTATTTCTCTCTGTAAATATGTCTTGAAATTTCATTAGAATTGTGTTCTCGCCCATCCCGTTTCCTATAAAGCCTTGCTAGATATTTTTTCCCATTCACGGCACTAACCTACTATGCTCTATATAGTCAGTGGCAAACAGCCATTAACACAGTCTGAACTGGAGAAATGACACTTATGATATTTGTGACCAGTGTATATCCAGATCAGCCTGTGCCTCTGCACAGTCTGATCAGGATCTGCACTGATCACCATTCCATCATAAGGTCATGCGTCTAACAAGCAATCTCAATCATTATCATACCACAACAGTGTGCTATTTGAAATGGGGCTTTGCGACCAGTGTAGATCCAGATCAGCCTGTGCATCCGCACAGTCTGATCAGGATCTGCACTGTTCGCAATTCCATCAATGAATCACCCATCATGCTTCCAACAAGGAGTATAGATTGTTATCAGGCCACAAGAGTGAGCTATTTGATTGTGAGCTACACTGGTCACAAATCTCATCATCTCCACTTCTCCAAATGTCAAAATCAGTATTGGTGCTAAGACAAGGGTGGTAACTTAATTCCAATGATCTAGATCAGGTGGAAGGTGAATACATGTACACTGATCGACATTCCATCATAAGGTCATGCGTCTAACAAGCAATCTCAATCATTATCAGACCACAAGAGTGTGCTATTTGAAATGGGGCTTTGCGACCAGTGTAGATCCAGACCAGCCTGTGCATCCGCACAGTCTGATCAGGATCTGCACTGTTCGCAATTCCATCAATGAATCACCCATCATGCTTCTAACAAGGAGTATAGATTGTTATCAAACCACAGGAGTGTGCTATTTGATTGTGAGCTACACTGGTCACAAATCACATCCGCCCAACTTCTCCACATTTAAAAATCAGTATTGGTGCTAAGACAAGGGCGGTAACTTGATCCCAATGATCTAGATCTATGTGGAACCTGCATACGATATGATAGCAATAATGTCAAATGGATATGTCACGATTCATGTAATACAGTCACAGGTTGAATTACAGTGGGGTCAGCGTGTATGTGCACACACGAACGAACACGACAGGTTGGAACCAACCTGTCGTGTTCGTTCGTGTGTGCACTTACACGCTGACCCCACTGTAATGGACCGAGGTCTATAAATACATTAAATATGCATAAAAGCATCAATAAATGAAATAAAATAAGCTAAAAAACATTTTTTCCTCCCTCCATACTTAAGTGGGAGTAAAAAAATATTTTCATTAATATCAGAGCTCCAGATAAGCTTTGTGTCTAAAGAATATTGTACTCCCTGATTTCAAATTACATGCGTATTTTATTTTTACAAATGGATCATTGATTTTCTTCATTATTAAATTGGGAATAACTGATCAAAACAAATTTAAACATTCACTTATTCGAGTGTAATATTACTTATTCATTTATTTATACTGTAATACAGTTGAGACTTCACTTAGTTGAGCTGCAAAAAGCAAACATTTTGCAGCTCAACTATAGTCTGTTTCACGAAAGCTGCCCAAATTTTACGGCCATATAAACAATTCAAAAACAATATTTTTTTGGATAATATTAAATTAAAGGAAAATTTAAGAATGAGCCTTCTTTTTATTTCGTGAAATTTGGTCAAATATTGGTTTTATTACGAAAAATAGATTTCTCTATGGGAATTTAACATGGGGGGAAAAGAGGTAGAGGACTTGTGGGAGGAGTCAAAAAACTATTTTTTTGGGAAATTGACTCCGAAACCTAGCTAGATAGCTGGGAAATGATCTAACTAAGAAAACAAAAGTTAAATTTTAAAAATCGGTTCAGTATTTGTGAAATTCTAAAAAAAAATTCCCCATGTTAAATCCCCATAGACATCTTCACTCGTGACTCCGTGAAGATGTCTATGGGGATTTAACATGGGGAAATTTTGTTTTCGCAATAAAATCAATATTTGACCAAATTTCACGAAATAAAAAGAAGGCTCATTCTTAAATTTTCCTTTAATTTAACATTATCGAAAAGAATATGGTTTTTGAATTGTTTATATGGCCGTAAAATTTGGGCAGCTTTCGTGAAAGACTATAGGCAAATTTTCAACTTTATGACTGTATTTCCACTGCTTAATTTGAAAATCAATGCGTGGAAAGAGTATTTTGGACGCCCAGTGTCGATAGTCAATGCGTATTCTGCTAAAATAAGTGAGTAAAATACGCCAATATGCCCCTTATCTGGAGCTTTGCAGATTGCTACCATAGTCTCAAATGTACAAGAAAATCAACCGTATAAGCCGACAAAAAAAATCTTAGCATTCTTGAATACGAAATAACACTCAAAAAGTATGAAAATAAAAAATGGCCACCAAGGGAAGATAAGTCAAGGGAGATAACGTGTACCAAATTTGGTTACAATAGGAAGATATTTATGAAGTTTTGTAATGATATGACTAACAGATGGATCAGTAACTTATTTCATCAAAATTGCAAAGTATACTTATTTTGCTAAGTACAGTTTGAGGGAGAAATTTTAATTCAAGGATAAATTTATTAATTTTTATTATACTGAATTTATTACATTACCACAGCCATTTTGGCTGTGATAATGTAATAAATTCAGTATAATAATTCTGCATACTTTTAATCATCAAATATATGCAATCGTTAGTTCTATACGAAATAATGCATTTCGGGAAAATAAAATGATAACTCCCTCAAAGTATACTTTCCTATAGTCCGTTTCACGAAAGCTGCCCAAATTTTACGGCCATATAAACAATTCAAAAACCAATTTGTTTTCGATAATATTAAATTAAAGGAAAATTTAAGAATGAGCCTTCTTTTTATTTCGTGAAATTTTGTCAAATATTGATTTTATTGCGAAAACAAAATTTCCCCATGTTAAATCCCCATAGACATCTTCACTCTGTGAAGATGTTATGGGGATTTAACATGGGGAAATTTTTTAGAATTTCAGAAATACTGGACCGATTTTTAAAATTTAACTTTTGTTTTCTTAGTTAGATCATTTCCAAGCTATCTAGCTAATAAAACCAATATTTGACCGAATTTCACGAAATAAAAAGAAGGCTCATTCTTAAATTTTGCTTGAATTTAATATTATCGAAAAAAATATTGTTTTTGCATTGTTTATATAGCCGTAAAATTTGGGCAGCTTTCGTGAAACAGACTATAGGCTACAAGAGATATTCAACATTTATGTCACCAAAGTCTATGTCAGACACACTATACTGGGTGGATAGCCATGAATGTGAAGAAGCTATTGATCAAGTTTGGTAATGGTCAGACAAATATATCGGGCGATATTCAACATATGGACAGATATTAAAATTATTGACATGAATTTCAAGTCACGAAGGTGACAGTCAAAGTCACCCAAATGATAATTGATGGATAGCTATCAATGTGAGGAAGCTATTGACAGCGCTCCAGATAAGGAATTAGTAATTGAGTATTTTCACTCCATCATTTCTGAAGCAATTGGGTATTTCAAAATTGTAATTGGGTAAAATAAAATCACACTACTGTGTACACATCAACAGACATAAATTATTGAAAATTTCATTAGAATTGTCTCCTTGGAGTTCTACCTTACGATATTTCCAAATTTCAAGGTCATGGGCCCTATGCCCTGAATACTGAATCTTAAAACTGCACATACCAAATATCGGCAGCATCGTTTTGCAGGCAGCAAGGAATGGCTCGACAGGAATTCCCCCGTCTGTATTCGCCTTCAGATCGATGAAGCTGCAACAGATTAAAAATTGCACCCCTAAATATCTAACATGGAATGTTCCATGATAATTTTTGGACTACCTTTTCACCCTTAAATATCTGACAAATACTTCCATGATAATTTCTAGACAACAAGGGCATCGTTATCACTTAAAGCTAATCCCCTCGCTGGCAGCCTTGATAATAAAAAAAGAAATGTGGGTCGGACGCGAGTCGTATGCAAAACAAAGCACCATCCCAGACACACATTGTGGCCAAATATTATTGAAAAATAAAAGGTGTTACTAACGTATGCATGTACGTGTGTACGTACACACGTACGTACATGGACTAACACTATATCTCCTCTTGCATATAGGTGAGGGGATAATAAGAGGTAATTTAAAATATATGAAAAATCCTTATAAAACCTGCATAGCCTGATGACACGGCTCATCAGATCTACAGCGTTTGCAAATGTTAGCTTTATGGTTACAGCATTTCAAAACCCCTCACTAAATCTTGAAAATAATTACATATACTGCAGATCCAGATGAATTTGTTTGTTTATTGGTGTTTAATGGCCTATCAACAGCTACGGTCATGTAAGGCCGGGCAAACGGGTCCGATCCCATTTTAACCTGCTGCATTGGGGGGAAATCCCAAAATCAGAACAGAATATTTACATCGAGAAAAAACATATTCAGCCCTGAAATTAACAGATCCAGATGAGACGGCTCATCTGCAGGGCTCCAGATAAGGAATTAGTAATTGAGTATTTTCACTCCATCATTTCTGAAGCAATTGGGTATTTCAAAATTTTAATTGGGTAAAATAAAATCACTCTACTGTTTACGCATCAACAGACAGCAATTATTGAATACTTTGCTTCGAAATGAAAACATGTCTTGGCATTTCATTAGAATTGTCTCCTTGGACAAATACCAAGATGTGTTTTCATGGAAAATAAGAAAAATATGCTATACTTGTGGTCTGTTTATTGTTTTCTGCAGCATGATAAATGTACCACAAAATTGTAATTGCTTTTTGATACTCGCTACTTCTGATTTCAATTGGGTTTTTGGCAATTTTAATTGGGTATTGAAGCAAATATGCAGCTTATCTGGAGCTCTGCATCTGGATCTACAGAGTTGGAAAATGTTGGCTTCAATCTTCATGGCATGTAGGGTTGATGGATTTACTGGCAGATTATGGTCCTCACACATATTGGCAGGGATTCCGCTGGCGATCGCCACTTTCGCAATTGGCGATAAAAATAAACAATTGGCGATAAAAAATTACAATTTTCGGGAAAAAAAGTGCCCACTATACATGTACATATATAATCATTTATTAATATTTATTTTACTGGAAGTGACACACGGTGGTATCAGCCTACATGTATTTTCATATGCAAATGAGGCATGATATTTTTTTAATTATTTATACTAATTAAATGCGTCACTTGAACAATTATTTTCCACAGATTATAAAGTATGATCATTGCACATCAAAATAAAAATACAGAGAATAAATAGTAATGTCAGTTAACATTTTAAGGAAACGCAGTTATCGCCCCTGATCGCGAGTCATTTCAGTAAAATAAATATTACTACACGATTATATCTGTATAGCGGGCACTCTAAACTTTTAGAACTGGAGGAATAGTGACACAATTATACACCTGTTAGAACTCCAGATAAGGTGTGTATTGGCGTATTTTACGCAATTATTTTAGCTGAATACGCACTGATTATCAAAAGTGGGAGTACAAAATATGCACAGCAATGTGAAAATCGCATTTCATTTCAAATTGAGTAGTGAAAATACTGTCATAAAGTTAAAAATTCACTTAGTTGAGTTGCATAATATATATATATATATATATATATATATATATATATATACCAACATGATGCAATGCTAAGTCTTTATAGCAGGATCACTACAATGTCACTTTGTGGCCGAGGAATGGAGTAAAACAGTGGGCAAAATAGTTATTTAAGAGGAAACTGTAGTCAAGGTCAAATGGGGGTTCTGCCCCATAAAAATGTGTGCTTAGCAAATAAGCAACTTTAAGAAAGTTTTAAGGCACGTCTTAAGCTAAGTTAAGATGGACTTAAAAATTGCTTAAAATTGCTTAAAGCTAAGCCGTGGCTTAACAAATGTGTATAACGGCTTTAATATTTGCTAAGCTAAGAAATAGTATTGGGCAGAACCCAAATTTATAATGTATATACTGGCAATGAGAACATTGAAACGTACCTTGGCTTCATTTCTGAGAAGAAAGTCGGAAGGCGAGGTTCGATTGGGTCTAAAAATACATCTCCATCGCTTAGCACCTCCTCTTGAACACCTAAACCAGTCTGAGAAACAGTCTTGGCTGTAGAATCAGTCTGTTCTATATTTATACTTCCTGGACTGGTTCCCGTTGCATTACAGTTAAGATTAGGCCTACTATGACTGAACTGTGTACCAGTCTGTTCTTTATTTCCTGGACTGGTTCCAAAGGATTTATAGTCATTACTTGCATTATTTTGTTGTGACTGAGATCCAGTCTGACTTGAATTTAAATTTGCATTGGTTTCTGTGAATTGCACACCCGCCATTTTTCTGGAATCTTCTAAACTTGAACTGTTGTTCGAGTAGTTGGATAAATTAGATGGTGCTCGGTCCCTCAGTTCAATGTGCGTTAGTTCCGTCAACATGCAGTTTTCTGAATGAGTCTGAGTCCTGGAGCTACTGAGTGACGTGTTCGCAGAGTCGACACTCGATATAGATGACCATGACACTTGTGGTTGAATCCTGCAATGAGATGCATAAACGAGACATGCCATGGGATTTTGTACCACTGGCGTAATTTCATGACATACGTTTACAAAATTTACAATAATAGTGTCAAAAGTTGACAAAATTTCACAGTACATGCGGAATATAATTCCGCATGTACTCTGAAAATTTTGTCAACCTTTGACTTTCCTTATGAAAAATATTGTAAATTTTGTAAACGTATTTAATGAAATTACGCAGATGTACAAAATCACATGGCATGTCTCAAATATGGCTGTCACTGGAGAAATGGGAATTTAACATGGGGGCTAAAAATAGAAGATATGTTTAAATCATTTTGGAATTTGCGGGCCAATAATCAAATCCAAGGTATCTAGTTGGAACCTCACCGTCACTTTTCACCTCTTTTTTGTCCCATGTTAAATACGCAATAAAATCAATATTTGATGGAATATCATCAGATAAAACAAATTTGGGAGGATGACCTTTTTGTTATTGATGTAAAGTAATTTCATTTAAATATTTTTACATTTAATGTGTTTAATAGCCAAAGGCCGTCGTCAGCAAATCGTGGAACAGACAGTAGTATCTACTAAGTAGATCTTCACGAATGTCCTAAGGTCAATTGTCTCATTCAGCGACCCGAATATTGATTATTCGTATACTGCTGTGTGGATGATTCGCGGCCTTACCTTTCTGTTGAATTCATTCTATTTACGCTCTTTCCCTGAAATGTATCGAAATGAAAAATTAAAAGAATGGAGTTTCACGTCCCAGCAACAGCTAAGGTCATATAGGGACAGGACCACGGTTTAACATCTCATCCGACAGACCAGTGGGTTTGTCTGGTTAATGGTGTTTAACGGCCTATCAAATACAAAGGTCATTTAAAGCCGGACCAACAGGTTCGATCCTGCATTCAACCTGCTGCATTGGGGGAACAAATCACAAACTCAGAACTGAATATTTACATGGAAATAAATACATATTCAGCCTTGATATTAGAATAACCTGACCTGGTGCCAGGTTCATATCACACCAAAGTCACTTGGCCCCTTCCCCTAAAAGTAATAGGATTACGAATAATCGTATTACTAACTTCCAGGGATTCCGCTGGCGATCGCCACTTTCGCAATTGGCGATAAAAATAAACGATTGTATCGCCAATTGTTTTATTTTTTTTTGAAGTGGCGATTTTTTATTTTCCCCAACAGAATCCCTGTATAAGGGGTATAAACAAATTCAACTCTCACATACAAGAATGATAAAGACGTATCTGAGGGCCAAACCAGCTCTCTGGTCGGTATTCCGGTAAGGATGAATCCCGATCATTAAATTACCCATCTCATGCTCCCACCTGCCACCCACACAGACCAGTGTGATGGAAATACTATGAAAGTATTTTTCATGCCTTATGGTAGGTTTTGAACTCACAACCTCAGTATTAAAGGTACATGTCCACTCAGTAGGCACAAAATGTTCTTTATATCAGAGACATCATCTGGGACATTTTCTGGCAAAATAAACATTCATTCACCATAACCCCATGTATTGATTGGCATTATTAAACATTTTATATCAGACTTAAATTTCCACACTGATATCAGGGCTGATAACTGTGTTTCCTTAAAATGCTAACGAACATTACTGTTTATTATCTGTATTTATTGTTTGATGTGCAATTATCATACTTTATATTATTTGTTCAGGCGATGCATTTAATTAGTATAAATAATTAAAAAATATCATGCCTCATTTGCATATGAAAATAGCCTGATACCACTGCGCATCACTATCAATAAAATAATTATTTCTAAATGATTACATATGCATAGCGGGCACTCGTAATCTTTAGAACTGGTGGAATAGTGACACAAGTACACACTTATTTAATCTCTATAAAGTGCCTACTGAGTGGGCATGTACCTTTAAAGTTCTGTGCTCTACAACTGAGCCACAGCCCATCCCTATGAAATGTATTGAAGTGCCACTGTTAACGACAGTTGGTCTCGGATATAGGTCTGTGATAAAAACGGGTTCAGCGCTCCAGATAAGTTGTGTGTTTAAAGTATATTTCCCTCAGATTTCAAATTCAATGCGTATTTTACAAATGTATTATTAATTTTCTTCCTTATTAAATAGGGAACTAATGAAAAATAAAAACAAATTTCAAAATTCACTTATTTGAGCTGCTCAACTAAGTAAATATTCAACTTTATTATAGTATTTTCACTACTCAATTTGAAAATCAATGCGTATTTGCACATTGCTGTGAGTATTTTGTACTCCCACTTTTGATAATCAACGCGTACAAGTACATTTGTATTCTGCTAAAATATGTGTGTTAAATACACCAATACACACCTTATCTGGAGCACTGGGCGTTTATGTGATTTGTGACCAGTGAAGCTCCTGATCTGCTAGCACACTCCTGCAGCCTGATAAAGACGTTCATCAGGTAACCTGCCCTGTATTGACCGAATACGTACCAACTGATTTGATATCAAGTTTATCAGGTTCGACTAGGAAACGGTAAGAACGACTCGGCAAGCCTTGGAATTCTGACGCATTTCTTAGCCTTGCCTGATAAAGACGCTAGCCTAGTATTCTCTATATGATGTTTATCAGAAGCAAGATGCGTGGTCCATTGACAGAATGGCGAACAGTGCAGGCCCTGATCAGACTGCGCGGATGCGCAGGCTGATCTGGGGCTACACTGGTCGCATAACCCGTAAGCCCCATTTCTCCAGTCACAACCACATAATTATGAACAGAAAGTGATGGATCCACACGTGTCGTTTTATCAGCCAGCAACAAATCTTGGGAGTATAACAAGGCCACGGTAATTTTTGTTTTATTTCAACACATACTGTTTTAATGTGAAGTCTTAACCCTTTCACCCCTAAGTAACTGGAATGGATTTTGACATGATAATTTTGCAACCAATCCAATTGTCACAAAATAATTTTCAGACTAGTCCATTTATGAAAAGGGGGTGCTTTTTGTTTTCAAAAATATGAACATTACTTTCAAAAAGTGCAGATCCTGATGAGACGGCTCGTTACGAGCCGGCACATCTGGATCTGCACTGTTTGCATAAACCGATATAGCGGGCTTTCGGGTTCAAAGGGTTAATGGAGAGAGAAGCGACAAAGAGTATTGTGTTGTTTTTTTGCATCATCAGTTCAATTTGGCTACAAATTTCAAAATCATTGCTCCAACCTAGTATTGTCACCCTTCCTTTTTCCCGGGCAGGTGCAGCGGGGAAAGTGTGAAGCTTTAACGGAGCGAGAAAGAGTAGCGTGTTTTTTTTAATCATCAGTTCAATTTGGCTACAAGTTTCAGAATCATCACTCCAACCTAGTATTGCCGCCAGTACCTTTTTCCCGGGTAGGTGCAGCGGGGACAGCGGGGCGGAGGCGTCAGTGACGTGGGGCTGGGGCGAATCGAGCTGCAGCTGGGCGCGGGCCAGGGACATACACTCATCCAGCGTCTGGATGAAGGTGTCGCACGTCGGGGCAATCAGCGACGTCGCCTGGTTCAACTTCTGGAATGTGGAATAAATCTACATAAACTGAAATAATTAAGGCTATCTGTAAATAATTAGAGCGAGCATTAAATATTTAGAGCTAGCATTAATTATTTAAGTTTATGTAGATTTGGCGTTCCTGGAATGCCAAATCTACATAAACTCAAATAATTATTGCTTGCTCTAAATAATTAGAGCTAGCATTAAATAATTAGAGCTAGCATTAAATATTTAGAGCTGGCTCCAAATAACTTAATTTAAATGATTTTGAGCTAGATCTAACTATTTAATGCTAGCTCTAATTCTTTAGAGCTAGCATCAATTATTAAAGTTTATGTAGATTTGGCGTTTCACACCAATGGCGTATTGGATGTATCAAAATAACTGACCATATCAACCCTTAGACCGCTACTCACAACAATTCAAGGGTTCAGCACAATACGGTCGTAACTCACTTTTTTTTCAAAATGGATTTTTTTGCATTTTCTAATGTATTTTCAAGTAATACAGCATATGTAAAAAGATTAAAATTGAATTCCAATGTTTAAGGCTATAAATGGTCATGTGGCAGAAGGTCGTAACTCAAAATCGCCAAATAATCTCAGCGCAACACAGTCGTAACTCAAATTACATGTGCAACGTATTTGTGCTGCATTTTATGAAGAATTGTGGTGGATCTATAGTGCAATTTTGAACTATAAATAATTGTGGACTTGCATTTAGTTAAAAAAAATGATATTATGTTGTACATAAAAAATATTTAAACATTTAAAAACAATTGCAAGTTTGGTGAAAAAATATAATCTCAGAATGCAAAAACAATTTCAACGCAATACAGTTATTTGTACAACAGTTCTGTGTTGCATTTTATACAATATTGTTGTAGCTCCACAATGATATTCTGATACATAAATAAAGATCAAGTTGTAGTTTGTCAGAAAATAGTAATACATTTAAAATTAACATTTTTTTATTAAAAAATATGAGATTGAAAATAATGTTTAACCGACAAAATAAGTTCAGTGCAATACGGTCAAAAAAAAAATTAATTTATCTTTTCTTGGCATTGTCCATTTTATTTTACGTTCATAAACATGACACCATGAGCACATGTAATATATATTAATTTCAATATTTAATGCTAAAAATTATCATGCTGCATATTGCTGTAGCATTTAAAAATAAGTTCAGTCAAATAATATATATTTTTTTTTTAATTTAATTGAATTGTTCAATATAAATTGCAAATAAAGGGAGAAATAAGTGGTACTATATATAGTTGGAAATGAGGTTGACCTCATGGTCAGGAGGAAAATAGATTTAAACATTAGTTTTATAATCTTAAATGCAATCTGAACGGAATATGCCTACTGTCTGTTTCACGAAACCTGCCCCTAATTGTACGGCTATACATGTATAAACAATACAAAAACAATATTTTTTATGATAATATTAAATTAAAGTAAAATTTAAGAACGAGCCTTCTTTTAGTTTCGTGAAATTTGGTCAAATATTAATTTGATTGCGAAAAAAACTATTTCCCCATGTTAAATCCCCATAGACATCTTCACAGAGTGAAGATGTCTATGGGGATTAACATGGGGACATTTTTAAAAATTTCAGAAATACTGGACCGATTTTCAAAATTTAACTTTTGTTTTCTTAGTTAGATCATTTCCAAGATATCTAGCCAGGTTTCGGAGTCAATTTCCAAATTTTTTTAGTTTTTTGACTCCTCCCACAGCTCCCTCCACTTCCTTTTCCCCCATGTTAAATTCCCATAGACAAATTCATTTTTCGTAATAAAATCAATATTGGACCGAATTTCATGAAATAAAAAGAAGGCTCATTCTTAAATTTTCCTTAATATTATCGAAAAAAATATTGTTTTGGAATTGTTTATATAGCCATAAAATTTGGGCAGCTTTCGTGAAACAGACAGTAGTCCGGAAGTTGTATGTACCGTATTTATGAAAATGTGTATTCATTACATTTTTGTTCAAATTGTCACATTCAATTCCGTGACTTGTTTCTAATCTCAGGCAGTATTATGTTAGTGTGTGTATCTTATAATAGATACTTCCAATTCAATTGGAGGAGACTGTCACATTGTAAGTAAAAAAAAAAAACCCACCTAATTGTATCACCGGTAGGTGTGACTTCACTGGCTATAGCTGCACTGACAGTTTCCTGCAAGCTTTAGCAACTCCTGTGCTGAGCATACGATAGAATTGTCATATTTTCTAATAAATCTTTACTTATAGAGATCAGACATTCATGAATGAATTAAGTCACTTAAACATGATTGAAATAGTCAGCGTAGTATGTTTCAGATCAATATTTTATGATTTCACAGCCTATTTTGCTTTTAAAGGTTCATTTTTTTTGTCATATCTGTTGAACAATAAACATAAGACAGCCATTATTATAACATCAAAGCATATACTATATGGTCATAAATGGTGCTGTAAAAATAAGAATGCAATGTTGCAGAATACTTGAATTATGTGAGTATTTGGTTAGGAAGTCTAGGACACTGAATTAGCTGTTTTGTAAGACCGCACATATGTGCGGTCTTACAAAGCAGCTAATTCAATGTCATAGAATTGGTGACTGATGACGTCATGAAAACCACTGTTAATTCAAACATGGGACATGTTACACAAGGTGCGGACCACATGCCAGATACATACTCCCTTACATAGTTGACTCTCAAACCGTGTTTTCATATAATTTACTGTTTACATTGTTTTATTACACAGTTTATACTATTTCTAGTGACAGAAATCATGGAAATATATCTTCAATATACAATAATGTAAAAATGATTATATAATTTCATTCCAACATTCAAGGCTAAACATGGTTATGTGGAATATCCATGCGTCATTCAAAATTAATATGAGTTATAAATTGCTATGATAATGGTTAAAGGCACTAGGTATCAGATATGCACAGAAAACAGATTCATAAAAAATTATTATCAAATGATATGGTGTGATTGGGAAACGTTATGTGCAGAACATCATACGAAAAACAACATATTGAGTATCTGAAACATCATCTGAGACACAGTACCTTTAATAACTGTACATATTATTACTGATGATGGGTGTCTGTTAACCTCCAGAATGGTTCAATACAATTAAAATACTTTGTCAGTAGTTTCAAATTGAAATAAAAAAATACTTTTGATTTCGATAAACTGTTTCAAGATAACAGAATGGCCCATTATCAATTATTTTTTACCATATATGTATGACAATTACAGATGTAAATGTAGGTCAAGGTCATGACCCTAATGATAATGTAATTATGTAAAGTGTATATCTGCAAGTGCATAAATAAGCAGTACTAGTTGCATCTGTGTATGTACGGATATTAGTGAAAACCTTTAAATTCAAACATGTACACAACACATGCTTTGTGAGCTAAAAAAGCTCACCACTGAAGGTCAAGGTCATGACCTTGATGATAATATTAACATGTTATGCTGAGAGAAGAAAATATATCGAGGATATTTTCATTCACTGCAAGTAAATTGCTCGAGCTGAAATCAAAATATCAAGTTTTACAACAGATTTTTAAAAATTGATTCCGAGTTACGACTGTATTGCGCTATTTCAGCATTTTGGCTGTTATTTTCAGCATATCTTGCCTTATTTCTCAATAAAAACATGGTCTGACAACACTTCAGAATCATTTCCAATGGAAATGATTCTGAAATGCCGTCAAAGCATGTTGTACATTATTCTAAAGTGCTGTCAAAGCATGTTTTTGATGATAAAAATGGAAAATAGAAAATAAACAGCAGACGACAAAGAAAATAAGATAGCGGTCTCAGGGTTAATGTCTGTTCAGCACACAAGTGGAAGACTCTGACCTAGGACCCAGTAAATGGCTCCTTTTAAAAATGTTACCCCACCCACCCATTTCCAGTATAGGCTGTATTGTGTAGTGTATGGAAAAGATGTGGGTGGGGTAACGCTTTTTTTTCAAATAAGCCATTTACTGGGTCCTAACTCGGAGTCTTCCACCTGTGGTTCCGCATAAAATAAGCCCATGTGTTTTGTATAATTAACCCTTAGAATGCGAGAGATGAAAATTATTGTCTGCTGTTGTCTCATATTTTGCTATTGGTTTTGCAGCACATTACAGCACAGGTTGAAGTAACGGACCGAGGTCTATAAATACATTAAATATGCCTAAAACCATAAATAGATGAAAAATAAATAAGCTAACAATTGTTTGTTTACCCCCTCCATATTAATATATTAATATGGAGTATAGAGGGTGTAAACAATTGTTAGCTTATTCATTTCTTCATTTATTAAATTAAGAGAATAAATAGTAATGTCCGTTAACATTTTAAGGAAACACGGTTATCGCCCCTGATGTCAGTGTGGAAATTTTTGTCTGATATAAAATGCATAATAATGCCAATCAGTACGTGGGGTAATGGTGAATGAATGTTTCGTTTGCCAGAAAATGTCCCAGATGATGTTTCTGATATAAAGAACAGTTTGTGCCTACTGAGTGGGCACGTACCTTTAATACCAACTGTTTTGCTCACGATTCACATCCGAGACCCAGGGTCGTTACCAAATATCATATTGAATCAACACTCAAGTACAGCTCAGCTTAAGAGATATTCCACTGTACCTAAATTCTGTGCCGGGCATACAAATATTAAATACCATATTAACCCTAAATATTTGCTTTGGGAAACTCCTATAACAAATTGTTATAGGAATGGATGGCCTTTTTGTGGAATTTATCGGGGTATAAACTTGGAAAAGTCGCGGGAATACTGGACCAAATTGTTTGGCTTGAAATCACGAAATTGCACTGAACTTTCCTCAACTTTCCTCAACAACACCAATAACTGGACTGGAATCCAAATTCCATGACTTTCAATGACATTTTCAGAAAAAGAGGCAAATTTCATGAGTTTCCAGTCCTGGAATCCATTTTTCCAAATTCCACGACTTTCCAGGACCAGTGGGAACCCTGATACTATCATTAAATATTGGCAAACTCACTGTTGTGGGGGAACCATATATTTGTATGCGTTTCCCCAAATAAATGGTGTCTGAATATTTAGGGTATTTAGGGTAGAGACTTTTCAAGGTGTCCAGTAGCCTATTTCATCAACATTGCAAAGTATACTTTACTAGCAAAGTGTACTTTGAGGGAGTAATCATTTATTTTTCATGAAATGAATTATTTCATATAGAACTAACAAATGCATATATTTCATGATTAAAAGTATGCAGAATTATTATACTGAATTTATTACAGTATCACAGCCAAAATGGCTGTGATAATGTAATAAATTCAGTATAATAACAAGAAACGAGGCAAAGCCACGAAAGCCAGGTTTTTTCCAAGCATAGACACTTGGATAACATAATTATACCCACTTTTTGTAGACTAGATGGCCGTGGCCTGCATGTCGCGCCTTGGGGCGAGGCATGGACACTAAAAAAATAGATATAGTAGATGGAAAAAAACAAAAAATTTAACCAAAAAACTTTAACCGGACACACGGACGATACGGACGGACGTTATGCCAAAATGCCGACGATATCGCGCTTTCCGCAAGCAGGTGTGACAATGATGATAAACACCCATGTGAAGTATCAAGGTATTGGGTGAAGCAGTTGCAGAGATATAGTACACGAAAAAACAAAAAACTTTAACAAAAAAATTCAAAGTAATTTGAACTTGACATAGGGCACAGGATCGCACTTTCCGCAAGCAGGTGCAACAATGATGATAAACACCCATGTGAAGTATCAAGGTATTGGGTGAAGCAGTTGCAGAGATATAGTACAACACGAAAAAACTTTAACAAAAAAATTCAAAGTAATTTGACCTTGACATTGGGCACAGGATCGCGCTTTCCGCAAGCAGGTGCGACAATGATGATAAACACCCATGTGAAGTATCAAGGTATTGGGTGAAGCAGTTGCAGAGATATAGTACACGAAAAAACTTTAACAAAAAAATTCAAAGTAATTTGACCTTGACATTGGGCACAGGATCGCGCTTTCCGCAAGCAGGTGCGAGAATGACGATAACCACCCATGTGAAGTATCAAGGTATTGGGTGAAGCAGTTGCAGAGATATAGTACACGAAAAAACTTTAACAAAAAAATTCAAAGTAATTTGACCTTGACATTGGGTACAAGGGCCGCACGGTTGGGGGTTAGAATGAAAATATGGATAATGATAAACACCCCTGTGAAGTTTCAAGGTAATGGGCGAAGCAGTTGCAGAGATATAGTATAGCGAAAAAGTTTTAACCAAAAAACTTTAACCAAACGTACGTTAAAAAGTTAACGTTGAAAATGGCTAAGTCAATTATGTAGAAATAATAGGTGAAGGTAAAAAAATGGTCACATGTTGGATAGTTGTATGTGGTAGGTACCCCTTGGTTATGAAGCTGTGAAAGTTTGGTGGTCCTAGGTGGTACAGTACCAAAGAAATGGACTTAAACACGAAAACTTAACATTGTAAACGCGAAAACTTAACATTGAAAATGGCTAAGTCGACTACGCGGAAAAAATGGGTCAAGTTAAAAAAAGAGTAACATGTTGGATAGTGATATGTGGTGGGCACCCCTTGATTATGAAGCTGTGAAAGTTTGGTGGTCCTAGGTGGTACAGTAACAAAGAAATGGACTCAAACACGAAAACTTAACATTGATTGTGGACGCCGCCCGCCCGCCCGCCCGGCTTTCGCCAATCCAATAGCCTGGATTTTTTTTCAAAAAACCTGGCTAAAAATTAATAAATTTATCATAAAATTGAAAATTTCTCCCTCAAAGTATACTTTGCTACTAAAGTATACTTTGCAATGTTGATGAAATCGGCTACAGATTAGAGAGGTTCCACTGTACCTCGATATCGGGAATATCGTTCTGTTCAACCTCCGTCTTCAGACAGTGGATTTGCTGCATCAGTAGATCACAGTAGAGTCGTAGCTCAGACCGCTTCGTGCGTAGGACGTCCGGCGATATGTTACCTGCAAACATATAGAGAATAAGACCAGAGTTCCAAATAAGCTGCGTATTTGCTTAAATACCCAATTGAAATCAGAAGAAGTGTGTATCAAAAAGCAATAAATATTTTATGGTACCTTTATCATGTTGCAGAAAACAATAAACAGACCACAAATACAGAATATTTTTCTTATTTTCCATGAAAACACATCTTGGTATTTCATTAGAATTGTCTCCAAGGAGACAATTCTAATGAAACGCCAAGAAATGTTTTCATTTTGAAGCAATCTATTGAACAATTGCTGTCTGTTGATGTGTAAATAGAAGTGTGATTTTATTTTACCCAATTAAAATACTAATTCCTTATCTGGAGCCCTGAGTGACTTTTGATACCAAGTTTATCAGACAAGGCTAGGAAACGCATGGAATTCCGAGGCTCACCAAGCTTTACAATTTTGGTTAACAAAAATATCAGAAATTAGTACCGTAATATGTTTTTATCAATATTAAACAAACAAACAGAAAATAGTGAATTGATTTGATGTATTGGTGTTTAACGGCCTATCAGCAGCTACGGTCATTTAAGGCCGGGCCAACGGGTTCGATCCCACATTAACCAGCTACGTAAAATAGTATTGTATTTTTTCGCCTTGGCAGTTAATTTGGCTACAATAGTAATATCAAAAGCCTAGCGCCAACCTAGACGAAGATCAAGGTCATGAAGCCTGCAGGGTTGGCCGGGAAATACCGGGGACGGGAATTCCCGGCGGGAAATACCGGCACGGGAAATACTCCCCAAAGTGGGAAATACCGGGAAATATGAATTTTGATATTATTATTTGATAATTAAAGTTATTTAAGCTCAGTAATAGTTAATTAAACAATCAACAACTTAATAATTAGATATAGGGGTTAATTACAATGTACAGATCTGTTTCATTCCCAACTAGGGGTACTCATCAGGTGGAATATTTGGCAACCAGGACATTTATATTTTGGTTGTATTCTTTTTTTGTAAAATACTTCTTCATTTTTTAGGAAGCATCTGAGTGTCTGCTAGATACAATTCACAACGTCATCATGATCAGACTATGTTTAGACAACAGGCTGTTAATTGTCAACCTTCTCCCACACTAATATTCGGTATCAAGAAATGAGAATAAACGATCTTGGTATGCATGATGTGCATACGCATAGTCTCTTACAAGTCTTGTATGACTGACAATGTACTGTTGTTTTATGCTTTGCATTTGTATTACTTATTTGAATTATTATTATGACATTTATTTAACGTGAAGACAATGGGCCACGATGGTACGTACGAGATACAGTACCTAAAATCGTTAAAATTAGCCAAAAGTCTAATGATGTCTACTTATTTGCATGTACATTGATGAGACTTTAATATACTTTAATAAACCTGATCAGACTACGACAACAGGCTGTTAATTGTCAGCCTTCTCTCGCACCTTTTGTGTCATACTGTATAATAAGAACCCAGGTGGTCTGTATATGCATGTCAAGTTGTAAAACAATTACACTTACACTGTACATGGATTATCACTGTTATCAACAGGGATTTTCTCAAAATTCCAAAAGCAGCTTTTATTAGTGGCAGATTACTATAGTAATGAGGGGTGTTCTCATATACAATAAAATAGACAGTTGGCAAATACTACATAGACTTGTATATAGGCAAATACTACATAGACTTGTATATAGGCAAATACTACATAGACTTGTATATAGGCAAATACTACATAGACTTGTATATAGGCAAATACTACATAGACTTGCATATAGGCAAATACTACATAGACTTGCATATAGGCAAATACTACTTACAAATAGACATGCATATAGGCAAATACTACATAGACTTGCATATAGGCAAATAACATGACTTGCATATAGGCAAATACTACATAGACTTGCATATAGCATACTAGGAAACTACATAGACTTGTATATAGGCAAATACTACATATACTTGTATATAGGCAAATACTACATAGACTTGTATATAGGCAAATACTACATAGACTTGTATATAGGGAAGAACAGTGTCTAGAAAATAATTATGTTTTTTTTCTCTAAATAAACTTATTATTTCTTTTTTTATTGCAGAATGTTTTACCTGTAGGCTTATCAGTCTGCACATATAATAAACCATAGTAGATATAGGGGAATATAGAGACTCATCTTGACATTTTGGAATTAAAAATACCACCAAGATTCATATTTCCCGGTATTTCCCAGTATTTCCCGCTGTCCTGGGAAATACTCTTATTTCCCGGGAAATTGCCAACCCTTCATGAAGGCCAAGGTCACCTGCATGGATAACCTGAGGATTCTATATATATATGATGTTTGGTAATTTGTTCCCTATTTATTTTAAGGAACACAATCAATAATGCATTTGTAAAAGTAAAATATGCATTGAATTTTAAATCTGGTTGTATAATACTCTGTAGATACAAAACTTATGTGGAGCTCTGCAATTAGGTTTCCAAGTATCAAGTTAAGACAGGATATACATTACCATCTTCAATAATCCCGCTCATGGATGCCTTGGCACTGCCGAGGGCCACGAGCCACTTCTGGCGTTCATGAGGACTTGAAGCGCGTACGTAGAAATGCTGCTCTCCCGGTATGATTAGGTCCAGTCGCGAATGGTCCGTCTGATGGACTGAAATACGGTACCCATGTTGTGTATTTGTATTTGATTTGTTTGTGTTTAACGGCATATCAACAGCTAAGATCATTTAAGGCCGGGCCACTGTCTTCACAGATTGCACAAAAATAAGCTTCTTCAGTTTTGCGATCAGTGTAAACCCAGATGCGCAAAGGCGCAGCCTGATCATGGCATACACGGTTCCCTATAGTGAGCAACACTCAATAAACATTCCAAGGTGTCTAAGGAAAGAATCTGTATCATTCAGGTGGGAGTATACACAGTCTGATCAGGATCTGCACTGGGGTTTATGGGTTTTGTGACCAGCGTAGATCCAGATCAGCCTGTGCATCCGCACAGTCTAATCAGGATCTGCACTGATCGCCATTTCATCAATGAAACACCTGCCATGTTTCTATCAAGTAACGTGGATCACTATCCGGCTACAGGAATGTGATATTTCATATGTGGCACATGAATACATATATTTATACCTTACTGGCTCATAATTCATGGGAATTTTCCAAAAATAAATTGGTAAAAATACATTCAAAACTGACAAAAAAGTTGTCAAAAAGAATTCTGTAAACATTGAACATCCGTCAATGGAAAAATACTAAATTTCCAGAATCAAATTTGCCAATAATGTTTAGCGAATTTAATTTGGAATACATTTATTCATTATATTTGTGTTAATATATAAGCTTATCCAATGTTACCTGCGATATCACACACAGACATCTTCACAGACCCTTTACATCCCGAACTGACATCTTCCTGTGTCTTATAGTAGGCCAGTATTCCATTGTCCAGTACAAACCATCGTGCCTGCCACCCTGAAAACAAACACCGGGTAGATAAGGATGCAGACCAATGGTAGGATGAAAAATTGTGGTTATGACATGACACACTATTGCTAGACTGTGCTGGAGGACCCGGCTCGGCAACAACAATACACATCTGCAGAGCTCCAGATAAGTTTTGTGTCTTAAAGCGTACTATACCCACTGATTTCAAAATCATTGGATATTTTACTTTTACAAATGTATTATTCTTCATTACTAAATAGGGAATAAATGATAAACTAGAAATGTGGCCTGTCGGCTCACGAATGCCCCCGCTGGCAGCCAAAGAAAATGAGGCATATTTAAATTATAAGCCATTTACACGAGCGTTAAATTTTCGAACGCACCAGGTCTATGACCTTGACCGAAGGCTTAGCGGGGGCAGGACAAATGTGGATTTGTCACAGGGCGGTAGAGGACCATTGGAGCAATGCGTGTGTGAAATGTGAAGCAGATCTGAGCAAGGAAACAGAAATTATAAGCCATTTACCCGAGCGTTAAGATTTTGAACGCACCAAGTCTGTGACCTTGACCCTGGACTTAGCGGGGGCGGGACGAATGTGGATTTGTCACAGGGCGGGGTATAGAGGACCATGGGAGCAATGCGTGTGTGCGAAATGTGAAGCAGATCCGAGCAAGGAAACATAAATTATAAGCCATTTACCCGATTACGTTAAGGGAGTTTCGAATGCACAATGTCTGTGAACTTGACCCTGGGCTTAGCGGGGGTGGGGCCGTATGTGGATTTGTCACAGGGCGGCGTGGAGGACCATTGCAGCAATGTGTGTGTGAAATGTAAAGAAACAGATCCGAGCAAGGAAACATAAATTATAAGCCATTTACCCGAGCGTTAAGGTTTTGAATGCACAAAGTCTGCGACCTTGACCCTGGGCTTAGCGGGGGCGGGATGAATGTGGATTTGTTACAGGGCGGTGGAGGACCATTGGAGCAATACGTATGTGAAATGTCAAGCAGATCCGAGCAAAGAAACAGAAATTATAAGCCATTTACCCGAGCGTTAAGGTTTCGGGACGTACGTACGTACGTTACGTACGTACGGACGCCGGTAACACTATATGCCCCCCCCGCACCATTCGGTGGCGGGGGCATAAAAAGTGTAAAAAGCCATTTACCCGAGCGTTAAGGTTTCGAACGCACAAAGTCTGTGAATTTGACCCTGGGCTTAGCAGGGGTGGGACGAATGTGGATTTGTCACAGGGCGGTAGAGGACCATTGGAGCAATGCATGTGTGAAATGTGAAGCAGATCTGAGCAAGGAAACAGAAATTGTAAGCCATTTACCCGAGCGCTAAGGTTTCGAATGTACAGAGTCTGTGACCTTGACCTTGGGCTTAGTGGGGGCGGGACGAATGTGGATTTGTCACAGGATGGTAGAGGGCCATTGGAGCACTGTGTGTGTGAAATGTCAAGCAGATCCGAGCAAGGAAACCAAAATTATTATAAGCCATTTACACGAGCGTTAAGGTTTCAAACGCACCAAGTCTGTGACCTTGACCCTGGGCTTAGCGGGGGCGGGACGAATGTGGATTTGTTACAGGGCGGTGGAGGACCATTGGAGCAATACGTATGTGAAATGTGAAGCAGATCCGAGAAAAGAAACAGAAATTATAAGCCATTTACCCGAGCGTTAAGGTTTCGGGACGTACGTATGTACGTTACGTACGTTCGGACGCCGGTAACACTATATGCCCCCCCCCACCATTCGGTGGCGGGGGCATAAAAAGTGTAAAAAGCCATTTACCCGAGCGTTAAGGTTTCGAATGCACAAAGTCTGTGAATTTGACCCTGGGCTTAGCAGGGGCGGGACGAATGTGGATTTGTCACAGGGCGGTAGAGGACCATTGGAGCAATGCATGTGTGAAATATGAAGCAGATCTGAGCAAGGAAACCAAAATTATTATAAGCCATTTACACGAGCGTTAAGGTTTCAAACGCACAAAGTCTGTGACCTTGACCCTGGGCTTAGCGGGGGCGGGACGAATGTGGATTTGTCACAGTTCGGTAGAGGACCATTGGAGCAAGCGTGTGTGAAATGTGAAGCAGATCCGAGCACGGAAACAGAAATTATAAGCCATTTACCCGAGCGTTAAGGTTTCAAACGCATCAAGTCTGTGACCTTGACCCTGGGTTTAGTGGGGGCGGGACGAATGTGGATTTGTCACAGGGCGGTACAGGACCATTGGAGCAATGCGTGTGTGAAATTTGAAGCAGATCCAGGCAAGGAAACAGAAAGTATAAGCCATTTACCCCGAGCGTTAAGGTTTTGAACGCACCAAGTCTGTGCTGTGACCTTGACCCTGGGCTTAGCGGGGGCGGGACAAATGTGGATTTGTCACAGGGCGGTAGAGGACCATTGGAGCAATGTGTATGTGAAATGTGAAGCAGATCCGAGCAAAGAAACAGAAATTATAAGCCATTTACCCGAGCGTTGTTTCGGGACGTACGTACGTACGCCGGTAACACTATATGCCCCCCTCACCATTCGGTGGCGGGGGCATAAAAAGTGTAACAAATTTAAACATTCACTTATTTCAGCTGCAAAAAGCAAACATTGTTACATTGTTTGCTTTTTGCAGTTCAACTAAGTGAATTTTCAACTTTATGACAGTATTTTCACAACTCAATTTGAAAATCAATGCGTATTTTCACATTGCGGCGCGTATTTTGTACTCCCACTTTTGATAATCATTCAATGCGTATTCAGCTAAAATTATTGCGTAAAATACACCAATACTCACCTTATCTGGAGCTCTGCATCTATCAAAAGTTATCAACCTATCCAGCTGAACAATTCAAACTTATATTTAATTCACAAAGCATAGCACTTACACAAATGCTTTCTTTGGCAGAGATGGAGGCTGGAGGCCATCTCAATCTGAACAATTGTGTTAGCCGATCAGGAAGTACCAGGACCTACATCCATTGGCTCCTCGCATATCGACAGTCAATCCATGATATAATCGTGACTTCATGACTGTCTGTGAAGTCCGAGTCATGTTTTCATTGACTATCCATGATACGTCAATGGGTAGGTCCTGGTATATGGTAACTCATGCAATCTACTCCGTACCGTCCTGTAGGCCACGGACGGTACGGGAGTATATTGCAGGAGTTACAGTCCGCAACTGTAGTCCTGCTAACGAAACCATTACCAAATTGTGCTAGCCGATCAGAAACTACACTAGGTTGGACACAAATCGTTCAAGTTGATGGACTCACACAACGGCACATATTGGCTCTGATAATAAAAATTCAAGAAACCTTAGGAACGAAGAGTCACCACTCGATAGATCTGTTTAATAACCTAGACACTATTACCCGGAAGTGTTCTAAAATACATGTAAATTCATGCACATACGACAGGAAAACAAACCGCTAAAAGAGCCATGTCAATCAATATAAACCCTGTATAAAGACAGCAGTATGTTGATGAATTTCAGAAAATGTCATTTAACTTGACGATATTTTCTGAGCGTGTTTACCATTGAAATAGTTTGTCCATTTCCACAGCACACCCTCCATGTACATGTTTGTTTGCATGGAACGTCAACAAGAATATCCAGCCGAATATTCGCTTTTTATACTGCATACATATTTCGTTATTTTGTAGAAATATATAAATAATTAATTAGTCTGTCATTCCAAGATTTTAGAATGTTTTTTTATTGAAATAGAAGATATATTTCAACATTTCGTAAAAATATATTGGAAAATATGAATACGTATGTAAGGTTGGTACTAGTTATAGGCGTAGCCAATTAGGAGGTTTCTACTTTCGTTTTCAGTTATTGGAACAGTTACTTGCTACTTTAAACCCAGATATATTGATTTTGTTAACATATAAACTGAACATAACAATTTTCGCCAACTACCATCTTCAATATGACAGTTGCAGATTATTTCAATAAACTGATACTTAATTAGGTCATTGACATTTCAGGAATTTTAAGACGTTTGTAATTGACACACCGATACTTAATTGGGTCATTTACATTTCAGGATTGTTAAGACTTAATTGTAACTGGCACAAGAATGAGCATGTGGTGTGCTGTTAGGCTACTACCTGTGTACGTGTGCTTGTTCAGAGGAGCTGTTTCTTCAAGTTTTACAGGTATTGACATTTATTTAAATCTAATGTAAACATTATTTACAGATTATTCATTACGATTACCGGTATCTTCAAAATCAGATCAAATGTAACTTACCTGTACAAATGCACGTTTGTACGGAGCCCTGCAGGGGTCATGTTTTTTTATTAATTTGTTCCCACGAAATAACAATTTGTTCCCTCAATTTAACAATTTGTTCCCTCGAATTAACAATTTGTTACCTCGATACATAACAATTTGTTCCCTCGAATTAACAATTTGTTCCCTCAATTTAAGATTTTGTTCCCACGAAATAACAATTTGTACCCACGGAACTAAAAGTAATTGTTAATTCGTCGAAACGAATTGTTAAATTGATGGAACACGAATTATACATTCCATGCAGGGCTCCGTCATAATATTTGAGTTGGTTACATATTTATAGTAAAGTTATTTTATATAAGTTTTGACAACATGAAGTGATCAACAGAGCAGGTGAAAACACGTAACTCTTGATAACACTTCAGAGCTCCAGATAAGCTGCGTATTTGCTTAAACACCCAATTAAAATTGCCAAAAACCAATAGCAATACAAATGTTATGGTACCTTTATCATGCTGCAGTGCATAAAACAATTAACAGATCACAAATATAGCCTATTTTTCTTACTTTCTAAAACAACACATCTTGGTATTTCATTAGAATTGTCTCCAAGGAGACAATTCTAATGAAATACCAAGACATGTTTTCATTTCGAAGCAAACTATTCAATAATTTCTGTCTGGATGTATAAACAGTAGTGTGATTTTATTTTACCCAATTAAAATTTCGAAATACCCAATTGCTTAAGAAATGATGGAGTGATAATACTCAATTACTAATTCCTTATCTGGAGCCCTGAGTAGCCAGAGGCTTGCAGGAATATCTGGCTGTCATGTGACTCGAGAAATGGGGCTTATGGGTTCTGCAAACAGTGTAGATCCAGATCAGCCTGTCATCCACACAGTCTGATCAGGATCTGCACGTTGGCCATTCTACCAATGACGCACACATCATGCTAATAACAATCACAGAGCTCCAGATAAGTTTTGTGTCTAAAGAATATTATACCCCCATATTTCAAATTCAATGCATATTTTATTTTTATAAAGTATTGTCGATTTTCTTCCTTGTTAAATGGGGAACAAATGATAAAAAAATGAAACAAATTAAAAAATTATCTTATTTGAGCTGCAAAAAGCAACTATAAGTAAATTTCAACTTTATTACAGTATTGATTTTCAAATTGAGTTGTATTTATTACATTCAACTTTATTATAAGGCCATGAATGGCCTTTTTGTGGAATTTATCGGGGTATAAACTTAGAAAAGTCGCAAGAATACTGGACGAAGGCCTGGAAGGCCTCGTCCAGTATTCCCGCGACTTTTCCAAGTTTATATCCCCGATAAATTCAACAAAAAGGCCATTCATTCCTTAAAATTCCAGCATTTGAAATAAATTCATCAAGAAAATGCCACGGTGTTTATTTTCCGTTTTCTTAAGAATTATTTTAACTGCACCTCACGGTTACGGAAAGTAGTTCGGCATGGGAGTTTACTGGGATATAAATTTTGGACAGAGACTTGCTACGGGCCAATCAAATGTCAGGGAATTGTGTAAATATTTTTTGTGCTGGAAGTAAATTGAGTAGTGAAAATACTGTGTTTGCTTTTTGCAGGCAGCTCAAATATGTAAATGTTTAAATTTGTTTTACGTTTGTTTTGATCATTTGTTCCCTATTTAATAATGACCCAGATATATTTCTTTTGTTAATATCTAAACTGAACATAACCAACTACCATCTTCAATATGACAGTTGCAGATTATTTCAATAAACTGATACTTAATTAGGTAATTTACATTTCAGGGTTTTTAAGACATTGTAATTGGCACACTGATACTTAATCGGGTCATTTACATTTCAGGATTTTTATAAGACGTTTGTAATTGGCACAAGAATGAGCATGTGGTGTGCTGTTAGGCTACTACCTGTGTACGTGTGCCTGTTCAGAGGAGCTGTTTCTTCAAGTTTTACAGGTATTGACATTTATTATAAACATTATTTACAGATTATTCATTACGATTATTTTCAAAATCAGATCAAATGTAACTTTCCTGTACAAATGTAACTTACCTGTACAAATGTAACTTACCTGTACAAATGTAACTTACCTGTACAAATGTAAATTACCTGTACAAATGTAACTTTCCTGTACAAATGTAACTTACCTGTACAAATGTAACTTACCTTACAAATGTAACTTACCTGTACAAATGTAACTTACCTGTACAACTTACCTTACAAATGTAACTTACCTGTACAAATGTAACTTACCTGTACAAATGTAACTTACCTGTACAAATGCACGTTTGTACGGAGCCCTGCAGGGGTCATGTTTTTTTATTAATTTGTTCCCACGAAATAACAATTTGTTCCCTTAATTTAGCAATTTGTTCCATCGAATTAACAGTTTGTTACCTCGATACATAACAATTTGTTCCCTCGAATTAACAATTTGTTCCCTAGAAATGACAATTCGTTTCCTCAATTTAAGATTTCGTTCCAACGAAATAACAATTTGTTCCCACGGAACTAAAAGTAATTGTTAATTCGTGGGAACGAATTGTTATATCGTGGGAACGAATTGTTAATTCATCGAAACGAATTGTTAAATTTATGGAACACGAAGTATACATGCATCCCCTGTGGGGCTCCGTATATTTGAGTTGGTTACATATTTATAGTAAAGTTATTTTATATAAGTTTTGACAACATGAAGTGATCAACAGAGCAGGTGAAAACACACAACTCTTGATAACAACTTCAGAGCTCCAGATAAGCTGCGTATTTGCTTAAATACCCAATTAAAATTGCCAAAAACCAATAGCAATACAAATGTTATGGTATCTTTATCATGCTGCAGTGCATAAAACAATTAACAGACCACAAATATAGCCTATTTTTCTTGCTTTCTAAAACAACACATCTTGGTATTTCATTAGAATTGTCTCCAAGGAGACAATTCTAATTTAATACCAAGACATGTTTTCATTTCGAAGCAAACTATTCAATAAGTGCTGTCTGTGGATGTATAAACAGTAGTGTGATTTTATTTTACCCAATTAAAATACCCAATTGCTTAAGAAATGATGGAGTGATAATACTCAATTATTAATTCCTTATCTCGAGCCCTGCAACATTCATCATTTTAGTAGCCAGAGGCTTGCAGGAATATCTGGCTGTCATGTGACTCGAAAAATGGGGCTTATGGGTTCTGCGAAGTGTAGATCCAGATCAGCCTGTCATCCACACAGTCTGATCAGGATAGTCTGATCAGGATCTGCACGGTTGGCCATTCTACCAATGACGCACACATCATGCTAATAACAATCACAGTGCTTCAGATAAGTTTTGTGTCTAAAGAATATTATACCCCCATATTTCAAATTCAATGCATATTTTACTTTAATAAAGTATTGTCGATTTTCTTCCTTGTTAAATGGGGAACAAATGATAAAAAAAAATAAACAAATTAAAAAATTCTCTTATTTGAGCTGCTTTTGCAGCTCAACTAAGTAAATTTCAACTTTATTACAGTATTTTCACTACTGAATTTGAAAATCAATGCATATTTTCACATTGCTGTGAGTCTTTTATACTCCCACTTTCGATAATCAAGGCGTATTCTGCTAAAATAAGTGTGTAAAGGTACCACAGCCACATATATATGCCCTGTTTGCTTCATTAATTAATATCACAAATGGGAAACCATGTTTCAGGGCTCCAGATAAGGTTGGCATATATTTTAGACACTTATTTAGCTGAATATGCATTGAATATCAACAATGGGAGTACAAACTACTCACAGCAATATAAAAATACGCATTGATTTTCAAATTGAGTTGTATTTATTACATTCAACTTTATTATAAGGAATGAATGGCCTTTTTGTGGAATTTATCGGGGTATAAACTTGGAAAAGTCGCGGGAATACTGGACGAAGGCCGGAAGGCCTCGTCCAGTATTCCCGCGACTTTTCCAAGTTTATATCCCCGATAAATTCAACAAAAAGGCCATTCATTCCTTATAATTCCAGCATTTGAAATAAATTCATCAAGAAAATGTGTTTATTTTCCGTTTTCTTAAGAATTATTTTAACTGCGCCTCACGGTTACGGAAAGTAGTTCGGCGTGGGAGTTTACTGGGATATAAATTTTGGACAGAGACTTGCTATGTGCCAATCAAATGTCAGGGAATTGTGTAAATATTTTTGTGCTGGAATTATTACAGTATGAATACGTGAATAAGTAAATGGAGTAGTGAAAATACTGTGTTTGCTTTTTGCAGCTCAAATATGTAAATGTTTAAATTTGTTTTACGTTTGTTTTGATCATTTGTTCCTATTTAATAATGAAGAAAATCTATAATCCATTTGTAAAGATAAAATACACAATTACAATACTCTTTAGACACACAGCTTATCTGTAGCAGATTTCACCAACATTGCAAAGTATGCTTTTCTAGCAAAGTATACTTTGAGGGAGTAATAATTTATTTTTCCCGAAATGCATTATGTCATATAGAACTATAACGACTGCATATATTTGATGATTAAAAGTATGCAGACTTATTATACTGAATTTATTACATTTTCACAGCCAAAATGGCTGTGATAATGTAATAAATTCAGTATAATAAAAATTAATAAATTTCTCCTAAAATTGAAAATTTCTCCCTCAAAGTATACTTTGCTAGTAAAGTACACTTTGCAATTTTGATGAAATCGGCTACAGTGGAGCGCCACATGTTTTGCTATCAGTTTCAGCCTCAACGCCACAGTTCACCGATGTTCCTACTTGGCCAGATGCCAGTTACTATGACGAGGACGGTCCACCAACATTGTTGACGTGCCTCATTGAACACGACCCCAGTGTTTCCCTCTGGTGGTACAAGGATGGGGACCTTATACACAATGAGCCTGGAATATATCCTTATTTATTTATCTATTAACATTTAATAGTCAATAGACCAGTCTTTATTTTCCGATCGATATTCATCCTTATTGGAATCCCGACCGGAGACGTTGTTTGACTCTCGGGTATGTCTTTGACTTTCTTGTATGTGTCGTGAGAGTTGAATCTGGTTATACCCCTTATAAGAGTAATTTTACCGGTATTACATTTAGGGGCAGGGGCCAAGTGACTTTGGTATGATATGGACCTGGCACCAGGTCGGGTTATTTGATATATGTATACCCACCAGCAACTAAGTTGTGGGGGGGGGGGGGAGGTATACTGGAGTCAACTTGTCCGTCCGTCCGTCCGTGTTTCCGTCCGTCACAAAACTTAATAATTGTAAATTTCCTTTTAACTTCTCTTTCCCTTTGCGGAAATCTTTCATATTTTACCCGCCCCTTCTCTGACACTCATACATCATTCTGCAAACAAACCTACGTACATTTATGCCAGGGGTCAGGTCACGGACTTAGAAACATAGAAAAAAACGAAAACTTAACAATTGTAAATTTCCTTTTAACTTCTCTTTCCCTTTGTGGAAATCTTTCATATTTTACCCACCCCTTCTCTGACACTTATACATCATTCTGCAACAAACCTACGACCCCCATTTATGCCAGGGCTCAAGGTCACGGACTTATAAACTTAGAAAAAAAACTAAAACTTAACAAATGTAAATTTCCTTATAACTTCTCTTTCCCTTTGCGGAATGCAGTGATATTTTACCGGCCCTTCTCCGACACTCATACATCATTCTGCAACAAACCTACGACCCCCATTTATGCCAGGGGTCAAGGTCACGGACTTAGAATGTCTAGTTTGCTTTTTTCAACTGGAACCACCATCGCACTCTCCATATGTGCTGACATAGTCTTTTATCTGAAAATGATAGTATGCGAGCTGGAATTCATTCTAGGTCAGGGCTGACGCGAGGGGGGGGGGGGGGGGGGTATTCCGTACCCCCTCCCCCCTGCTTACTGACAAATCTGGTTTATTTTTATGTAAATATTCTGTTCTGATATCGGGATTTCCCCCCAATGAGATTTAGCCGACTACTCGCTCAGTTGGCGCCGGCTACAATTCATGTCGTAAAAAAAATCACTTTTTTTCTCTTTTTTAAAAACACGGATTTAGCGTTTAGTGGTTTAGTGGGATAGTGGGATAACGATAGTGGGATACGCCAGACATGTTTTAAATAGCGCTAAACGCTAAATCAGTGTTTTTGAAAAAATCACACTTTTTTTTCTTTTCTTTTTTAAAAACACGGATTTAGCGTTTAGCGCTATTTAAAACATGTCTAGCGTATCCCACTATCGTTATTATACATTATTAGCCGTTAGTGTAATTTCTATAACACTGATAATACCACGTCTGTAAACATAATAGTGATTCTTCAAAACCGAAAGTACCATTGACGTTAGTCAAAAAATATGACCCTGGTCGTTCCACAAGGTTCCACTCAGAAGCCAGCAAGCGAATGAGTACAACTTGGACTACATTGACGTTTACATTTTCCGCGAAATGTGTATGCGCTTTTCGAAACACATAGCTGTTACACAAATAGATTCGGCCTGAATCGCAAACTGCCGAGAAACCTGTGTTTATAAGTTTCCGGCAACGCAGCTAAATATAGCACAGCCGGTAGTCGCTGAGTCAGTAGGCATGTATCCACAGGTGATGGGAACAACTAATCTGATAGTCTGTTGTATACATGGTGCACAACAGGTAAATCAACAGGCTATTCAAATCCGTTGACATAGAAATCGTTACCTGACTGTAACAATGTACGTTGATTAGTGTTAAAAATACATTAAAGTTCATTGTTAACCTTTAATATCTATATATACACCGTCATGTGATTTTTGGCGGGGGCGCTATTGGGATCGTGATTCTGGCCGTTTGCACAGGTCTACTTTCGGAAATGGCTCTCTGTTCATCGGGGGACGTCTCAATAGGCTCAATTTGCGTTCGCAATTAACAACAGTCAGGTGACATTTAAAGTCAGCGAGTGAACTGAAAGCAAGTTATTAATAGCGACGGCAATGCTCAACATTATGTGTAAAATAGTTGGAATGCCAACTTTACTTTTGAAGAGAACAAATTGCTGTTATTGAGACGCCCCCCGTATCGCTATTGGGATTGTGATTCTCTGTTCATCGGGGGACGTCTCAATCAAATGCTTTACAGTGAAACCTCTCTAGCCGGACACCCTGGGGACCCAGGGTGTCCGGTTTAGAGAGGTTTCACTGTATATACATTAGTTGACAGAAATCTTGTCGCTGAAAATAAATCTGGTGCTCATTATTTTTTCGGCGAAAAAGTATTTCCTTTCTGATGCTCAGCAACAGTTTTCTATTTAAAATTACCTGCAAAACTATAATTTATTTAGTGTCGTCACATTACAAGCATCTACACTCAACAATTTGTATTTTTAGCCAAATCGAGGCAAACTTGCAGTATATAATGCCTAATATAAGCAGTGAATGTATTCTTTACCTGTATTGTAATACTCTATGTTGGATTTAATGTACTAAATGCAATTCTGCAGTAGGAAAGTGGTTTTGTACCATTTTACAGAAGTTTATAGCCTACCATGCAAATGTTTCTTTCAATTTCGACCCAATGACGTCAACATCGCCACGGAAACGGTATGCGTGTCGTTTCGATAAAGTCAATATAAAAGTTATATGCTAAATGTAATAACCAATATGTATATCAAAATGTGTGAAGATTAAATGATTATATATATGAGTTATAAAACGTTTTTTGGGCCACCTGGTATATAAAGCAAATCTTCATGAATTCACAGCCGGCTCCAGATAAGCTGCGTATTTGAGTAAATACCCAATTAAAATTGTCAAAAACCCAATTGAAATCAGAAGTAGCGAGTATCAAAAAGCAATAACAAATTTATGGTACCTTTATACAGAAAATAATAAACAGACCACAAATATAGCATATGTTTCTTATTTTCCATGAAAACACATCTTGGTATTTCATTAGAATTGTCTCCAAGGACATGTTTTAATTTTGAAGCAAACTATTCAATAATTGCTGTCTGTTGATGTGTAAACGGTATTTTATTTTACCCAATTAAAATATTGAAATACCCAATTGCTTCAGATATGATGGAGTGAAAATACTCAATTCCTAATTCCTTATCTGGAGCCCTGGACATCATCATATTCTTAGTAATAAAATCATGTGGCTCGTTTTCCATGTAAATAGTGGTTCATCCAGTCCAGGGGGCCGTTTCACTAAACTTTGTACAACTAAAATGTTTGTGAGTGCAAAATTATAATAGTCTGTAACAATGTTTTCTTGTAAACAATTGTTTGATTTACATTTATTGAGCATAGGCTGCATATGCAGCCTATGCTCAATAATTGTAAATACATCAATTGAAATTTCAAGACGATTCTAAATTTGCACTTATGAATGGCCCCCAGTTTTAAGACATTCCATACCGTGTTCAAAGAGTTATCCTTAACTTACTTTACTGCGGAAATAACCAATCATAATCAGTCGCTGACATTTCCCGTTCCAAAACGATTTCAGACGGGAATCTATAAATGTCTGGCCATCAATTCGCTGGGAAACGTGTCACATTCCGGCTACATTTATATAGCAGGTAAGAATATAACTATCCCCTCGCCAATAGGTAAGAGGGGATATAGCTTTAGTCCAGGCCGTCCTTAAAAAATTGTTTGTTTCCTGTAACCCGACCCAGAATTTTAGAAGTGGGTCGGTCGGTAGGCAATTTCTTTTTATGCCACCGGGTTTCGAAGAAACGGGTGGCATATAGTGTTTGGACCGTCCGTCCATCTGTCCGTCCGTCCGTCCGTCACACTTTTCGGTTAACCACTTTGTCACAGTTTCTCAAATATGCTGCAGGTGGCATCCGCGTTCGACGCATTTCTTGTTTTTTCTGTCATATGACATATTGAATTTAAAAATTATTAATATTAAAAAGGTACAATATTTTAACACTTGCATTGCAAGTGTTAAAATATTGTACCTTTTTAATATTAATAATTTTTAAATTCAATAATATGCAAGTGTTAAAATATTGTACCTTTTTAATATTAATAATTTTTAAATTCAATATTGCAAGTCTTGCAATAAAAGTATGTCAATTGCTGTATGTGTTGTTGTATGAACATGTATGCCATTTAGGGCCAGAGATTATATTAACCCTTTTAACCCACTGTAGCACTAAATTGAAAAAAAAAAAAAAAGATTGTAAAAAAAAATTGTAAAAAAAAAAAAATTGTAAACGAAATTGCAATACAAAAAATAGGGTCGCACCGTCTTTAGCGGGTCGGTCGGGTTACAGGAAACTGAGATATAAGTATGAATGGCCTCATGTACATACGTACATGTGTGTGTGGGTGCGTGCATTAGTAACACCTTTCAGTTTTCAATAAATTATGGGCAGCTTCACTGATTTTGATAATATTTGGCTACATTGTGTATCTATGGATGGTTCTTTAGTTTGCATACGAGCCACATCTGACCGCCCACCTTGATCACATGATCACCTGGCCTTCGGAGAATACTAAACAGTTATTTTGTTATGGTCATTCTAAGAACAGTCAAAACTATTGCCATGTGAAAAGGTGCCTGGCACCAGATCAAGACTAATCAGTTGAGAACGTTTTATGGTAATTTCGTTACTGAATTCCTGTATTAAAATGACATTGCTGTTGTACAGATTTTAAACTTGAATCAATCAGTCAATCAATCAATCAATATATCTATTGATATCATGCACAACATGAAATGACCTACCCCTGGTACATTCTCATCTGTATATGCTCTTGCTGTTGAAAAAATGTTTTACATCTGTTCAACAACAAGGTCATATACTGATGGAATTTTAAACATCAGTCAGTCAGTCAATCCATCAATCAATTTGTCAATCGGTCGGTCAGCCTGCCAGCCAGCCAGCCAACCCACCAATCAAACAAGATCAAATAGAGACGGGTATGTTAGCATAAATCAATCTGTCAAGAAATCAATCAGTCAGTCAAGCAACCAATCAACCAACAATTTCAATCAATCAATCCATCCATCTACCAACCAACCAACCAACCCAGCGAACCAACCAATCAACCAGCGATCCAACCAATCAATCAAGATCAGATAGAGACGGGAATGGTAACATAAACCAATCTGTCAATAAATCAAACAATGAATCCAGTCAATCAATTAAAAAATGAGACAATCAATCAATAAATCAAACATTCAATCCAGTAAATCAATCGATCACTACATATTGTATCCAGGTCGGACCCAGGCGACACGGCCGCGTGTGGTGGAGACAGATCCGGACTCGTTGGTGCAGTACTCCAGTCTGGGGAACGCCCTCAATATCAGCTGTGTGTTCGACGTTGGCGGCACTCGCATTGCCTTGATGGACGTAAGATTTCACCCGCAGTCTTATAAAACCTTGTTAGTGTATTGGCACACATGTATGCTTGTTTTATTTGTCCATCGAAAAAATTGATAGAGAATATCAGGGCCCAGTTGCTCAAAACATCCGTTAGCTTGACGGACTGTTAAATCCTTAACTGAATGGTTAAAATCTCTGTTTTAACAGAGATTTTAACCATTCAGTTAAGGATTTAACAGTCCGTTAAGGATTTAACAGTCCGTTAAGCTAACTGGTGTTTTGAACAACCAGGCCCTGGCTAGTGTCTTTTAATAACATTTATCAGGCGCGGTTAGGAAACATGACAATTCCCTCGTGCGTGCATGTCGATAGAGATCTAGCTCCATGTCCGGGGCCCGTTTCAGTTAAGGTGCGTAATTTGGAGGTAAATTTCTTATTTCTCCATCAAAAATGGCAAGTTGGGATTGCTTTATAATCGTCTCAATTAGACGATACTAAAGGACTCCCAACTTGCCATTTTTGATGAAGAAATAAGAAAATTTCGCCCCAAGTTGGTCAAATTACAAGTTGGTCAAATTACGCTCCTTAACTGGAGCTCTTATGTTGTATAATTCTGATGGATTTCACTTGAATTTGTCACCGAGGATAATTTATACTCCTCAGCTTTAATTTTTTACCCCTGAATATCCGACATCGACTGTTCCGTGTTTCGTTGCTTTTTTTTTGTTAACTATTCCATTATTAAAAAAATGATTTTTTAATTTTTTGAAAACTACGAACAGATAAGTGCTGCAGATCCTGGGAGCCGTTTCACTAAAATTTGTACGACTTAAATGTTCGTAGGTGCTAAATTACGATAGTCTGTACATTTCACATTAACAATGTTTTCTTTTAAACAATTATTGGATTTACATTTATTGAGCATAGGATCAATAAATGTAAACCCATCTATTGAAATTTCCAGACGATCCTAAATTTGCACTTACGAACATTTTAGTCATACAACGTTTAGTGAAACGGGCCCCTGCTTTTTATATTTGTTTCATCCCTTATCAGACCCTCAGGTACATTTTTGGCTTCCTTGTCACTTGACACTTGACAGTCAAGACTTCAACTGTCAAGTAGCAAGCCAAAAATGTAATGAAATCATTCAGTTGGAGTTGAGCTGGAACAAAGACAACCAGACCCTGAATGACAGTGACCACCATACCTGGGGCATCGGCACCACGGAGACCAATAACCAAGTCTTCTCCCTCATCATCACTAACCTACAGGTAAGTCACATGAATACAGAGCTCCAGATATATGTGTGTTGGCATATTGTACGCACTTATTTTAGCAGAATACTCATTGTTTTTTTAACAGTGGGGTTACAAGATACTCGCAGCAATTTGAAAATACGCATTGATTTTCAAATTGAGTAGTGAAAATACTGTAATAAAGTTGAAAAATTGCTTAGTTCAGCTGCAAAAAGCAAACAATGTTTCCTTCTTGCAGCTGAAATAAGTAAATTTTTAAAAACGGGACATATTATGTATTCACCTTGAGCGGGCGGGCGAGTGAGCTCAGCTTGTTCACCCAATAACTCAAGTTCTACTTCACCGATTGTAACAAAATTCGATGTACATGTTTATCACGGCAAGACGAAGAAGCCTATTGGCTTTCATAAATTTCCGATGACTTATCTCCCCTTGGCGGCCATTTTTACTTTTCGCACTATATCCTTGTCCATGCAATAACTCAAGTTCTACTGGACCGATCGTAACCAAATTTGGTATACATGTTTATCACGGCAAGACGAAGAAGATTGATCTAATATCTCCACTGTTTGATTGTTTGTGCAGAGCAAAGACTACGGCCGGTATGAATGTCTGGGACAGAATCACGTTGGAAACGACTCGCGACTTCTCGAAATATCTCCACCATTACCAGCGACAGTGGATATGGATAGATGGTTCTACATCGGTGGAGCATCGGCGGGATTTGTTTTGGTGGTTGTTTTTGTTGTTGTTATTGCAATCATCATTCACCGACGAAAGTCACTGAAGCAGAAATATGAGAAACTGGAATGGGCTGAACCAGACATGGAACATTATGAAGGTAATCATGGCGCTTCAATGTCACAGGTTGCTGGAACGGACCATGGTATATAAATACATGTACATTACAGGGCTTCGGCAAACATTTGCGCTGGTTACTAGGCAAAAACGTCATTTATACGATAGCTTAAATTAGAGCTGAGTGACATCTCGTCAGGAAACTGGTACACTGTAATTAAGGGGTATAATCAGATTCAACCGTCACATACAAATATGCCAACACGTATACACGAGCCAAACCAGTAGCCTATTTCACCAAAATTGCAAAGTATACTTATCTAGCAAAGTATACTTTGAGGTAGAAATTTTCAATTTTATGATAAATTTATTAATTTTTATTATACTGAATTTATTACATTATCACAGCCATTTTGGCTGTGATAATGTAATAAATTCAGTATAATAATTCTGCATACTTGTAATCTTCAACTATATGCAGTTGTTAGTTCTATATGAAATAATGCATTTCAGGAAAAATAATTGATTACTCCCTCAAAGTATACTTTGCTAGTAAAGTATACTTTGCAATGTTGATGAAATAGGCTACTGATAAGGAATTTGTAATTGAGTATTGTCACTCCATCATTTCTGAAGCAATTAATTGGGTATTTCAAAATTTTAATTGGGTAAAATAAAATCACACTACTGTTTGTTTACACATCAACAGTCAGTAACTATTGAATGGTTTGCTTTGAAATGAAAGCCGGTCTTAGCATTTCATTAGAATTGTCTCCTTGGAGACAATTCTAATGAAATACCAAGATGTGTTTTCATGGAAAATAAGAAAAATATGCTATATTTGTGGTCTGTTTATTGTTTTCTGTAGCATGATAAAGGTACCATACATTTTTTATTGCTTTTTGATACTCGCTACTTCTGATTTCATTTGGGTTTTTGGCAATTTGAATTGGGTATTTAAGCAATTACGCAGCTTAACTGGAGCTCTGCATTAAATATACCAAAATGCATTAATAAGTGAGAAAAAAAGTTATGACAGTGAAAGCTGTCTAAACTGGACACCCTGATTTCTGAACCAAAATGCATTGTGAATTTTGTCAGACATGCAAGAATATGTATATTTCAGCCGTTTGTGATACTAAATGTATGTATATCATGTATATATATGTGATTATCTATGTGTTTACAGGCCTCGGCAAATTCTCAATTTTCCACGAGCGGATTTATCCAGGCCTGGTTTATACAGTGAAACCTTTCTAAACTAGACACCCTGGGAGGTCCCCAGGGTGTCCGGTTTAGAGATGTTCCACTGTAAATCAGGCATATGACCATTCTGATGTGTATGTGCGTGCTTTGCAATCATGAAACATACATTAACCCTTACTACGCTGAATTAAATGTTGTCGTCTGCTGGAAATGTTTTATTTTCAATATTTCTCGGCAAAAACCTGGTTTTGACAGCACATGAGAATCGTCTCCAGTGGAGACGATTCTCATGTGCTGTCAAAACCAGTTTTTTGTTAAGAATTAAAGCAAAAATGAAAAACAGCAGACGGCAATTTCCGTCAACAGCGTAGGAAGGGTTAAGCTACGAGTGTACTGGCAGCTAGACTAGCCACAAATCTCATATTCCTAATTTCACCAGTGGAGACGATTCTCATGTGCTGTCAAAACCAGTTTTTTGTTAAGAATTAAAGCAAAAATGAAAAACAGCAGACGGCAATTTCCATCAAGAGCGTAGGAAGGGTTAACATCTGAGATAAATTACCAAGAAAATTACCAAGAAAGCCATCAAAAATAGGATCACATATCGATGGTCTAGTAACAAGGTCGTAACTGCTATGCTAAAGCATAGCAGTTACGACCTTATATTACTAGACCATCGATATGTTGTCTTGGTGTTCGGTTTAGAGAGTTCGGTTCCACTATATTTTTTTCTTTACTCCCACCTATCATTTCCTATTTTTACAAAGTATGCCGAGGGGTGTACAGTTTTCTGCTTTCCGTCCATTGGAAATGATTCTAAAGTGTCATGAAACCATGTTTAATAGCACAGTAGATGACAACATTTATATTTATTTCAGCATTGTACGGGTTAACTTATCACAATATTGTAAAATATAAAATAAACAACAGTCGACTACATTTAAAATGAAAGTATATGTTGTTACCACTCATTTGAACCGTCTAGGCGGTGGTAACAACATATATTCTAGAGTAGAAATGAAGAAATATTTTTTATTTTCGGCAACAATGTAATGGTTAAATATGTTGTTATGTAAATTAAGGGCGCGCCATTTATTTCAGTTCCGAACTATGCTGTACAGTACGACGTCTTCATCTCGTATTGTAGTGACGATCAGGAATGGGTGAAAGACGTTTTGTTCGACAAACTCTTGCACAACAAGTATGAAGTTTGTATCGACTTCAAGGATTTCACTCCAGGTAATAGCGATTTTAAAATATTTAATACAGGAACAAAGACATCGTTATTATGAAGCTAATCCCCTCGCTGGCAGCCTCGATAATACATTATTTGTTTTACAAAGCCTTACAAACCAGGTGAACACAAGTCCTCAGTGACCTTGACCTTAGGCAGTCGGACATGGGTTATATGCAAAGCAAACCACCATCCCTAGACCCACATAAATGAAATGAAAATGAAAATGAAAATGAAAATGAAATGAAAATGAAATGAAAATGAAATGAAAATGAAATGAAAATGAAATGAAATGGAAATGAAATGGAAATGAAATGGAAATGGAAATGAAATGAAATGAAATGAAATGCAAATGAAATGCAAATGAAAATGAAATGAAAATGAAATGAAATGAAATGAAATGAAAATGAAATGAAAGGTGTTGCTAACATACTCACGTACGTACATGGACTAACGTTATATCCCCTATATATTCGGACACCATTTCTTGTGGGAAACCCCTAAAAAAATAGGGGATTCCCAAAACAAAATTGTATCCAAGGTTATTGTTTTTGAACATATCCGGGTTGTAGCGATTGGCCACATGACGAGACCGCATAACGTCTGTGTAATGACGCACTGTAAACAAGTCTGGATTTTTTTTAGCGAGAACCACGCCATATTTGATAATTTTGTAACATTAACTGATACCTGATAAATAGAATAACATGGTAGTGTCGTTTGATATCAAGTTTATCAGGCAAGGCTAGGAAATGCGTAGGAATTCCGAGGCTAGCCTCGGAATTCCCACTGTTTCCGAGCCAAGCCTGATAAACTTGATATCAAACAGGACTAGCCTGGTATTCTCTATACATTGTACCATATGATTACACTGGGGTTATATGTGGCTGCGACTGGAGAAATGGGGTTTTGCGACCAGTGTGGATCCAGATCAGCCTGTGCATCCGCACAGTCTGATCAGGATCTGCACTGTTCGCCATTCCATCATTGGAAACCTGTCATACTTCTAACAAGCAATATAGATCATTACCAGGCTACAGGAGTGTGCTGTTTATTTGATCAGGTGCTACACTGGTCACAAAACCCATAAGCCCCGTGTCTCCAGTCACAGCCACATATTGTATTGTCGTTCACAGGGATAGCCGTCTTGGACAACATAATGGACGCCATATATAAGAGCCGTAAAACGATAGTTGTGATGTCAAACAACTTCCTGAAATCCATGTGGGGCCAGTTTGAACTCCAACAAGCACATATACGAGCTGTTGTTCAGGTACGTGTCAATTAGACAATAGAAAATTAATTACTGTCTGTTCCGCGTTTTGCTACCGAGGAACTTTTGGCCATTAAACACTCCTATTTCTCATGTCACAGCTCATGAGCTAGACTAGTCACATATGCCACAAGCCATATATAGATCAGGAGCTAGACTGGCCACATATTTCATAAGCCCAATTGCTCATGTCACATATCAGGAGGTAGACTGGCCACAAATGCCATTGTCCCTATTTCTCCAGTAACGGTCACAACTCTCAGACACGTGCCAGGAGAAATGGGGCTTATGGGTTTTGCGACCAGCGTAGATCCAGATCAGCCTGTGCATTCGCACAGTCTGATCAGGATCTGCACTGGTCGCCATTCCATCAATGAAACACCCGTCATTCTTCTAACAAGCAACATTGATCAGTATCAGACTACGGGAGTGTGCTATTTGTCAGAAATCCCATAAGCCCCATTTTTCCAGTCACAGCCACATTTCTACAGTCATGATCAAACTTTCAGAGAGAAGATGTGCTGGTCCTCATCAAACAAGATAATTGTAAAGTCCCGCCAAACCTCATGGGAAAAACCTTCCTGGACTGGACGGATGCCGGGGTCCAGCCACACTTCTGGCAGAGACTTTATGAATCTATCGGGGAACCAGTGCAGATTCAGACTGAGGCTGAAGTTACGACTGAAGTTACGACTGAAAATGGAAATGGGAACCAAACTGAAAATTTTACATTCTGGGAACCAGTCCATATTCAGAATGAGGATGAAATCCAAAATAAGATTACAACTGAAAATGGAAATGGGAACCAAACTGAGAATTGTACATTCAGAGAACCAGTCCAGGATCAGATTCAGAATGAGGCGAAAGAAATCCAAAATGAGGCTATCACTGAAAACCGAAATGAGAAGCAGGATCAATATTTTTCGAACAACCGATATCTATGTTTAACCAGTGAACAAGATGACAGTGTGTATACGCAAGACCGGGTAATAAATTCATATGACCTACGAGATATAGATAGTGAAAATGGAAATCAATTAATTATTCTTGTATAATGCGTTGTCGTTAGAACTGCTAATACAAGAATGTGTTGACACACATGATTTTCCACAAATTCAGTAAACCAACTGTCTTTCTATTAAATTTTGTGATTTTCATACTTGGACGTTTTCGCGACGATTTTCATTCGCAATTTGACAGATCTTACTGCTAACTTTCACAACCAGTATATCGAGAATCCGCAAACTGTGTTCCCTTGACTGCCCACTAATGCAATAATCCGTGATTTGTCAGGATAGCTGTTCGATACGGAAAACACATGTGTGAATGACGTCAATAATCATGCTTATTAATCTTTGAATTATCGTCATGACTAAGTGCCCACGGCGTGGAATTTACACTTGCTTCAAATTGACATTGCGGCATCTCTTAATTCGAGAACACAACAAACTGACTTGTTAAATGCTTGTAAGTTTAGACCAATCAGAGTGGGATAAGCAATAAAAGCTAGTGGTGTTGCAAATTTATGCCGAAGCTATTCTGTACGAGTTTGCAAACTGTTCATAGATTTTACCGTAAGAATTATATTATGTCTACTGGAATACTTGAAACAGAATACATATCACTATATTTCATTAACACAAGCAGATTTGCTAATGTAACCAAATTACACCGACCTATATGGGAACGGTAAGTATATTTAAAAAGAGGATAATGAACCCGCATCTTCATATTTAAAAAGAGGCCCGACATCCTTTATTGAAAAATATTTTTAACAATCTTGGGCTAGGATAGGCTACGACATGTGGGAATATTCGCGGAGATTTACATTCACAATCTTCATTGCATCGTGAAGATGTTAAGGTATATATCTCGCACATGAATATTGTAAGGTTCGACAATGTACAGGCATGGGTAAACGTTTGCCGTGGGACGAGGGAACTGTTTGAACCCCAAGGCCGTAGGCCGCGGGTTCAAACAGTTCCCGAGTGCCACGACAAACGTTTAGCCACGGCTGGACATGGTCGAACGTTATTGTTACATTTCTGTCGGAAATATCCTGCAATTTGAGCATGTATGCAGTACGTTTGCTACTTTGATAATCTACTCCATTCAAACAGTTGATTTACACATACATATTCCGGGGCCACATTACACGTCGCGTGATGCAGTCGCAAAATTTCAGTGTGACCGTTGTGAACTGGCCTGGTGACGTAATGGCGCATTCTAGTAACGTCATGCGACACGTGCAATACGTAGGTGTTGGCTTGGCCCCGGAATGAGCATTGTCTACATCCATGGTCAAACAGCACTCGCTGCACGTTTGAACATGGCTGCGAGCGGTGTCAAACAACGGCAGTGATGTAACAATGATTGGTTCAATGATTGGTTTACAGTAGCTGCTTGTGCTCTTGCAGAACTATAGTCTATTGAACTGCCAAGGACAGGGGTCCATTTCACTAAACTTTGTAAGATTAAGAAATTCGTAAGTGCAAAATGTAAGTTTAGAATAACATTTACAATGGCAGACGATGTTCGGTTGAGATCACATGCAATGATCAGAGCTCCAGTTAAGGTGCGTAATTTGATCAACTTTGGGGGGAATTTTTGTTATTTCTTCACCAAAAATGGCAAGTTGTGAGTGCTTTACAATCGGCTCATTGAGACGATTCTAAAGAACTCCCAACTTGCCATTTTTTGGTGAAGAACTAAGAAAAATACCTCGAATATTTGGTCTAAATTAATGTGAGAAACACAATAAATATCTTTGTACAGTGCAACCTCTCTACAACAGCCACCCATGGAAAGACACAAAACTTGCTATTGTAGATAGGTGGCTGTTGTCAGGAGGTTATTGCTGAATTAAATTTTGTCGTCCGCTGATATCTCATTTTCTTTGCTAATTCTCATTAAAAACGTGCTTTGCCAACATTTTAGAATCATTTCCAATGGAAATGATTCTAAAATGCTGTTGAAACATGTTTTTCTTGAGAAAGAAGGCAAAGCAACAGCAGACGACAATTATCGTGCTCAGCAATCTAAGGGTTAGATACAGAGGAAATCATCCATTTGGGATATAAACTAGCGGCTGTTATAGAGAGGGTGTTGTTTTAGAGAGGTGGGGGCCATTCGGTGAGGTTTGACTGTACGTACAAATATTTTTATTGTAAGAAGTTTAGTGAAATGGGCCCAAATACTGTGGCTGATTTACTGAATACCCATGGGCAAGCTTACAGCATTCATCACTGTATTGGCAGGGCTCAAGATAAGTAATTAGTAATTGAGTATTGTCACTCTATCATTTCTGAAGCAATTGGATATTTCAAAATTTTAATTGGGTAAAATAAAATCACACTACTCTTTACACATCAACAGACAGCAATTGCTGAATATTTTGCTTCGAAATGAAAACATGTCTTGGCATTTCATTAGAATTGTCTCCTTGGAGACAATTCTAATGAAATACCAAGATCTGTTGTCATGGAAAATAAGAAAAATATGCTATATTTGTGGTCTGCTTATTGTTTTCTGCATCATGATAAAGGTACCATAACATTGTATTGCTTTTTTATGCTCTCTACTGCTGATTTCAATTGGGTTTTTGGCAATTTTAACTGGGTATTTAAGGAAATACGCAGCTTATCTTGAGCTCTGATTGGTATTGGTGTGTGTGCTGGTGTGGTGTGGGGTGGAGGGTGTGCTGAGGTGGTGTGGTAGGTGTTGGTGTGGGGTGGGGTGTTATGGTGTGGTGTGTGGTGGGAGACGAGGCCTTAGCTGTTGATAGGCCGTTAAACCCCAATAAACAAACAAACAAACAAACAAACGAGGCCATCATGTGAGCACTATGTGCCTTGTTCCTGTGGGTGGGTGGTTGGTTGGGAGCACACGAAGGGTAATTTAACGATCGGGGTTCATCCTTGCTGGAATGCCGACTTGCAAGGTTTGGCCCTCGTGTACATTTTCGGCCTTCTGATATTTGAGAGTTAAATCCTGTTATACCTCATTAAAAGATATTAAGATTAGATAAGATCGTCCAATCCGTTGGCCGGCCTTAAATGACCTTTAATAGTTGTTCATAGGCCATTAAACACCAATAATCAATTATTGTTACTGTGGTAATGTGCTGGTGTGGTGTTGAGACCTACTGTCTGGCCTACATTTTGCTGCCGTGATACTTTTGGCTTTTAACCCTTCCTACGCTGTTGACGGAAATTGCCGTCTGCTGTTTTTCATTTTTGCTTTAATTCTTGACAAAAACCTGGTTTTGACAGCACATGTGCTGTCAAAACCAGGTTTTTGCCGAGAAATAAAGCAAAAATGAAAATAAAACATTTCCAGCAGACGACAACATTTAATTCAGCGTAGTAAGGGTTAACCCTACCTTACACCCCTTAGTAACTAGAATAGGCTGTGATGTGTTACTTTTGCAACCAATCTAACTGTCGGTTTTCAGAAAGGGGGGTGTTTTTTTTGTTCTCAAAAATATGAAAATTACTTTCAAACAGTGCAGATCCGGATGAGACGGCTCGTTACGAGCCGGCTCATCTGGATCTGCACTGTTTGCATAAACCACTATATATAGCAGGCTTCAAAGGGTTAATCGCATGAAATCTAAAACATGTTGCTATATAATCAGAAATTCAGAATCATCGAAGTCAGAAAACAAACACTAATTTTAAAACCTGCCCTGATGCTAAAGTTAGGCCATAAAAAAAAAAGTACTCAGTTCTCCAATATTGCCTTGTCAGAAAATCCATGCATATCAAGCATTTTATCATTGTGGAGAAATAAAATTGTACTGTAAATTTTTCACATGGTCAACCATGCAAACATATGTTAAATCCAATCTGATGAAAATCTGGTGATTTTTCATGTGTAAAAATGTTATAGTAACGTTATAATGTTTAGAACATCGTATATGCATCTTTCGAGATGAAAAAAATCAAAGACGAACATCTCGAAAATTTTACCCTCCATCAGTGTCACATTCCACAAACCCGTGTCTGAGAACCAAATTACTTTTTGTTTATTGCCATATGTTGAATATATTTTTATTTCCGTGCTAAAATCTCATATTAAAAAGTTTTTCACAAATTATATTTGACAGAATTTCATCAAATACAGTATGTTCGGATTTAATATCTTTCATTTTTCAAAACTCATTGGTTCATTTAAAGTAAAGTAAACATTCCATTTGTATCACTTAACATTAATATGGTATTTTATTATTTTAATAAAGAACCATATACGCAGTATTTTATTTATATTGAGATACATGTATTATTGTCAGAGATTATTTTACGTATTCGTTATTTATTATAATACATTTTATGTTCATGTAGATTTTAATACTGTTTCCAGAGCTCCAGATAAGGTGAGTATTTGCTTAAATTTACCCAATTAAAATTGCCAAAAACGCAATTGAAATCAGAAGTAGTGAGTATCAAAAAGCAATGAAAAATGTGTGGTACCTTTATCATGCTGCAGAAAACAATAAACAGACCACAAATATAGCATATTTTTCATGAAAACACATCTTGGTATTTCATTAGAATTGTCTCCAAGGAGACAATTCTAATGAAATGCCAAGACATGTTTTCATTTAGAAGCAAAGTATTCAATGATTGCGGTCTGCTGATGTGTAAACAGTACCAGTAGTGTGATTTTATTTTACCCAATTAAAATTTTGTAATACCCAATTGCTTCAGAAATGATGGAGTGACAATACTCGATTACTAATTCCTTATCTGGAGCCGTGCTGTTTCTATGTTGGAGTTTTGACTACATTATACATTATATTTTATGTCTATTTATTCTAGAAATTTTATTGCATATATAATTATATATAATTATGATACGTATATTTGACAGTAATTGCTTAGCAGATACGAAATTCATTTCCTGGTTTTGCACATTAGTAGCATGCGATGGGTAATTTATCGATAAGGGTCCCGACCAGAGACCTGGTTTGGCCCCCACATACGTCTGTGGCATTTTTGTATGTGACAGTTGAATCTGGTTATACCCCTTACTATGCGAGTATTACGATTATTCGTAAGCCTATTGCTTTTAGTGGCCAAGTGACTTTGGTGTGGTATGGACCTGGCACCAGGGGCTCGTTTCACTAAACTTTGTACGACTAAAATGTTCGTAAGCTGAAATTTAGGATCGTCTGGAAATTTCAATTGATGGATTTACATTTATTGAGCATAGGCTGCATATGCAGCATATGCTCAATAAATGTAAATCAATAATTGTTTACAAGAAAACAGTGTTAATGTGATATTTACAGACTATCATAATTTTGCACTTACTAACATTTTAGTCTTACGAAGTTTACTGAAACGGCCCCCTGGTCAGGTTATTCTAATTTCAGGGCTGAATATATATTTATTTTCATGTAAATATTCCGTTATGATTTGGGATTTTTCCCCCAGTGCAGCAGGTTACATGCAGGATCAAACCCATTGGCCATTCTTAAATGATTCTAGCTGTTGATAGGCCGTTAAACACCAACAAACAAAAGTGGGTGGCAGGTGGGAGTATGTGATGGGTAATTTAACGATCGGGGTTCATCCTGACCGGAATTCCGACTGGAGACCTGGTTTGGCCCTCACATACGACTTTGGTATTTTGTATGTGACAGTTGAATCTGGTTATACCCATTATGTGAGTATTACGATTTTTTTGTAATCCTATTTTAGGGGAAGGGGCCAAGTGACTTTGGTGTGGTATGGACCTGGCACCAGGATTTCAGGGCTGAAAATATAATTTTTATCGACGTAAATATAATTTTGTTCTGATTTTGGCATTTCCCCCCCCCATACAGCAGGTTAAAATGGCAGTTTGCCCGGCCTTACTTGACCTTAGCTGTTGAGAGGCTGTAAAACACCAATAAACAAACAAACAAACCTTACAATGCGTGTAACCAGCATAGCCCCAGATCAGCTGGCATTCCATATGTAATTTAATGAGGAATCGTAGCTATTTATTTTCCTTTGCAAATCTATTTATAGATATCTGGTCCTTTGCTGTATTTCAACTTTTATATTTTATTGAATAGCACAAAAATTTAGTTTTGTGAACAGTTTAGACCCAAATCAGACTTCACAGCTGTGCAGTCTGATCTGATTCTACACTGATTGAAATAACATTAACCCTTCCTACGCAGTTGACGAAAATTTCCATCTGCTGTTTTTCATTTTTGCTTTAATTCTTAACAAAAAACTCATTTTGACAGCACATGAGAATCGTCTGAGACGATTCTCATGTGCTGTCAAAACAAGGTTTTTGTCGAGAAATATTGAAAATAAAACATTTCCAGCAGACGACAACATTTAATTCAGCGTAGTAAGGGTTAATAAGTGTTAAAATATGAATCTGACAAATAATCTGACAGCATTGATCAGTATAATTGCCTCTTTTCATAACAAATCATGTTGTATTCCCCCTTTTTACAAGCAAAAGGGCCGTAAACTACACAATTTGGACCGGATTTCTATAAATAAATTCAACCGGAAATAAATAGCTACTATCCTTCATTGTATTGCTGGTACCAACTACAAGAAATCAAAGGACTGAACGTCCTGAAATTATTCGCAGTATGTGTTTGTGGATGACACATAGACCAATAATTAATCTAGAGTGCAAAGCATTTTGCCAAAAAAAACGCGTGAGAATTTCACAGCAGCAACAAAAACAACAAGTTAAAAATAGATTCTTTTGAAAAACCGAAGATTGTATTCATGCACGAACCATGGAGTTACGAATCGCAAATAATCGAGTATGGCAGTTAATCGTCGCACCCTTGGACTACGGAAACATTAAGCAAAACAGCAAACAAAACATTTATTATAGGAATGAATGGCCTTTTTGTGGAATTTATCGGGGTATAAACTTTATAAGTTTATATCCCTGATAAATTTCACAAAAAGGCCATTCATTCCTTATAATTCCAGCATTTGAAATAAATTCATCAAGAAAATGTGTTTATTTTCCATTTTCTTAAGAATTATTTTAACTGCGCCTCACGGTTACGAAAAGTAGTTCGACGTGGGAGTTTACTGGGATATAAATTTTGGACAGAGACTTGCTACGGGCCAATCAAATGTTAGGGAATTGTGTAAATATTTTTGTGCTGGAATTATCACACTGAAAAGACGATCAAGCTAAGTTGTTAGAACTATTTTTTTATGGCGTAAGACCTGTGTTTTTAGAAAGTTCAACCCGCAAAATATGTGCTTCGACTGACATTAGCTAATTTGCATAAAAGCTGGAATACCTCAAATTTGGATGTTGATTGTATAATTCTTCACTAGCGCTCGAATAAAAATATATCTGCTGTGAAATAAACATAAAATGTAACAAATCCAGGAGAAGAATTCACATAAGTGTAAAAGCTTGTTTTCTCCTCCTGTTCTCAATAGTATGTACATGTATATATATATATATTTCTCTTGCCAGAATTTGAAATAAATATTGTTTAAACTAACAATTACCACATCTTTGACAGATTTACGGGTGTTATTCTGTGTTAACCCTTAGACCACTACTCACAACAATTGTCGTCTGCTGTTGCTTTTATATCTTGCCTTATTTCTCAATAAAAACATGGAAATGATTCTGAAGTGCTGTCAAAGCATGTTGTAAATTATTCTAAAGTGCCGTCAAAGCAGGTTTTGATGATAAAAATGGAAAATAGAAAATAAACAGCATGCGACAACAAAATTAAGATAGCGGTCTAAGTGTTAACCCAGCTCGTGTGCAAGGTATGTGCATGAGGATGTGATAAATAAGCTAGATCACGTTTGTCCGCATGTACCCTAAAGCTCACGGATTATCTCCTCATACATGCGGACGAACCGTGATCTAACTTATACATACAGTGGAACCACTCTAAACTGGACACTCTGGGGAGCCCATTGTGCTTGATTTAGATGGGTTTCAATGTAATTGATTTCATTATCCTGTCTGTTTATGACGGAAAATGACAAAAATGTTCATCAACGGTTAATTACAGTGAAACCTCTCTAAGCCGGACACCCTGGGGACCTCCCAGGGTGTCCGGTTTAGAGAGGTTCCACTGTAGATCACTAAATGACCATGAATCATTGCAATAAAAACACTTTAACCAGTATAAATGTTTTGTGTATTGATATGTAATCTACATGTACATTTATACAAGGTGTATGATCGCATGGTTACAACAACAACAACAAGTACTGAAACTGCCAGAAGCCCTCCGATTTAATGTATTATTTTAGTTTGTCCTTATTATGTAAAGGATTTTGATGAAATAAGGCGCATCAAACGCGTCTTGTTAAGCTGCATTTGGTGGTCTCGGTACTTTGGCCCAAACTTCTGTTGTTTTTGCGAAGAATCGGGTAGACACGAAAATCAATTCTTCGCAAAAACGACATACGTATGTTCCCGGGACCAACAATTGCAGCTCATGAAGACACGTTTGCTGCGCCATATTTCATCAAAATCCGTTGCCTATAAGGAAAATATCAAATAATACTTACTTTGGAGTGGGCGCGCTTTCAACACTTGCAGCCATTGTTGTTGTTGTTGTTGTAACCACGTGTAATCATGCAATTTGTTTATAGTATCCCTCCCCCCGGATAAAAAGTTGGGCGATACTATGGATTTGACATTTTCTATGGATCATCCGGGTCCGCCGCAGACATTACTTTTCCGGAGCATAACTCAAGTATTTTCATGAAATTTCACACATGCATAGATCATGGCCCAAAGGTGTGTCACGCGAAAGAATGACAACTCTTGCCTTGCTAGTTTTGTAGTTATCTCTCTTTGTTTTTTCACACACCGGGAGTAACTCGGACACCATTTGGAATATTTTCATGAACCTTCACATGTGCATAGATCACGACCCAAACTGACCGCAAGACTGACCACCCTTGTTGCGCTAATTTTCTATATATCTCTCGTCTTTTTTTCGCGCACTGATTTCTTGTCTGGAGCATAACTGGAGAGCAGACCGTGGTCGAGGAGTAACACCGTCGGATTGCCGCGCTGGCTACCCGGGTTCGATTCAGTTCCAGGGCGTCAGTATTTCTGAGATACTTTGTATTTCCTGCTCTACTAGTCCTTTCGGGTGGGACTTTAAAAAAGGGCGGTCCCGCGTATCAGATTTGAAGGAGAGTCTGGGCACGTTAAAGAATCAGAGGGGACTTCTAAAAAGAGCTAGGCCCCCTGGGTTTTCCTCTGTATCCACCTCTTTCCTTTCTCCCCTTCTTGGTAGCCTACATGCAAGGGTATTCGAGTAAATGTAAATGATTGGGTTAAACCCAATCATTTACATTTACTCGAATACCCTTTGGAATATTTTCATGAATCTTCACACATGTATAATCCCATGACCCAATGGTGTGTGGCGTGCAAGAAAGACAACTCTTGCTACGCTAATTTTATAATTGTCTCCCTTTGTCAAAGGCTAAAGTGATCATTATCTTTCCTTTGTCAAAGGTTCAAGTGAGCTATTGTTACCACTTGTTGTCCGTCCACACGTTTAATCAAGAACCGCTGGGCCAACTGTTGGTCAAACTTCACATGGATAATCTATGGGTGCGGGCACGTCAGATTTGTAAAATTGGATGTCGTCGCATAATCCAAGATGGCCGCCGTGGAAAAGTAGGTAATTTTTTTTTAAATGTCTTCTCAGGACCCGCCAGGCCAATTTCAACGAAACTTGGCACGAATGATCGATATTCAATGCTGTTTACGATTGATTTGTAAAAATGGTGGCCCCGGGGTCACCAATTTTTTTTAATAGATCCCCTATGTAGATCCCCTATTGTTACCGGAGTAACAATATGGGAGGGTAACAATAGGCGAGGACTGTAGAACCCGTTATTGTTCACCCTCCCCTATTTTTACCATTCAATAAGTTCACCCATTCAGTTATTGTCGGTGTTCGGCATAACAAAAAAAGTTGCCGACCAAAACAGATGCCGGGATATTGTATCGGAGGTTTGGAGTTCGATATGAGCACATCCACATAAATATTGCCATTCTAGTCGTCAATGACATACTTTTTGTGACGGGTAACGATATGGGAGGGTAAAGCTTAGATAAGCATAGCTATACGAATGACTTTTACTACTTCATCTGTCTTTCATAGTATCTGTATCTTTATAGCTGAGACCCGACCATTATAAAGTATGGTCACAATAACAGCACATTCTGTCCTCGCATTTTGTGACGAACGAGCGGTTTAATACTTCGCATTTCTATTAAAAAATGTGTACAGACCAAACTTAACAGGTAAATATACCTTCTTTGACCTGGATTATTCTTTTATTCCCATTTTATTCGCAAAACGCGAGAACAGAGTGTGCTGCTATTCTGACCATAATTTATAATGGCCGGGTCTCAGCTATAAGGATACAGATAATATAAAAGACAGATGAAGTAGTAAAAGTCATTCGTATAGCTGAGATTATCTAAGCTAGGGAGGGTAACAATAGGGGAGGATCCGTGGCACCACAGCTAACATGTTGACACTGAGCAGACTGCGCGGACGGGACGCGATCTGTGGCTACACTGGTCGCAAATTCATTAGGTTATTCTTCTTATTTAAAATTATCCAATATCCATTTTCATTCTTCCTTTGATTGATAAAAAACTGACCGATATCTTCAATACGTCTGACACGAAAAGAGACATATAATTATCCTAGACGTCATCTTAAAAAGGTAAATATTGACTACGATAAACAAGAGAGTAGAGTACAATCCATTTCGAATAAGTCTACTTCTGAAGGTCAGTGCAACAATTGACTTTGTCGAAATCTAATGGAGTTTGCAAATTGTATAATATAACACACGTATGAGAAGTAAATATTATGCTATACAGTATTATACGGAGCCTCGCAAGGGAAGTAGAATTATTTTTATTAATTCGTTCCGACGAATTAACAATTCGTTCCTACAGGAACGAATTGTTAATTCGTGGGAATGAATTGTTATCGTGGGAACGAAATAACAATTCGTTCCCACGGGAACGAATTGTTATATCGTGGGAACGAATTGTTAATTCGAGGGAACGAATTGTTAAATTGAGTGAACGAATTTATCATTTCGTGGGAACGAATTGTTAATTCGAGGGAACGAATTGTTATATCGTGGGAACGAATTGTTAATTCGAGGGAATGAATTGTTAATTTGAGGGAACGAATTGTTAAATTGAGGGAACGAATTGTTAAATTGAGGGAACGAATTGTTAATTCGAGGGAACGAATTGTTAAATTGAGGGAACTAATTGTTATTTAGTGGGAACGAATTAATAAAAAAAAATCCATGTCCCCTGCGGCGCTCCGTAGCATTATTATATACCTTTGATGTATTTGATATTTCAAAAAAAGGTTTACTTATTGTCGTAGACATAGTGCAACGCCAAAAAGTGCATGGACAAGTGTTTTTTGCCTGTAGTACGAACGCATAAGGACCCGTTCTATACCTGATCATCGTTTGATTCAAAGATAATTGCTTCGTAAATGTGATACAGCCGAACCTTCCCGAGCGGCCACCTCTCTACAACAACACCCTCTCTATAACAGGCGCTAGTTTATATCCCAAATGGATGATTTCCTCTGTATCTAACCCTTAGACTGCTGAACACGAAAACTGTCGTCTGCTGTTGCTTTGCCTTCTTTCTCAATAAAAACATGTTTTGACAGCATTTTATAATCATTTCCATTGGAAATGATTCTAAAATGTTGCCAAAGCATGTTTATGATGAGAAGTATCGAAGAAAATAAATAAACAGCGGACGACCAAATTGAAGTCAGCATTAACCTCCCTACAACAGCCACCTCTCTACAACAGCCAGTTTTGCGTCTTCCCATGGATGGCTGTTTTAGAGAGGTTGCACAGTTGAATATATGTATAATATACATGTGTATATGTGATCACTGCCTTTTTACTGTATCCTATATACAAGGTGTATGCTCACGTGGTACTAACAACAACAACAACAAGTACCGATTCAAAGTACGTGTTCTTTGATAGTGTGCTTATTACGTAACGGATTTTGATGTAATATGGCGCATCAAACGCGTCTTGTTAAGCTGCATTTTGGTGGTCTCTTTATTTTCGCCCAAACGTATGTCGTTTTTGCGAAGAATCGATTTCCGTGTCTCCGACACGGAAATCGATTCTTCGCAAAAACGACATAAGTCCGTTCCAAACTCCCTAGACCACCAAATGCAGCTCATGAAGACGCGTTTGCTGCGCCATATTTCATCAAAATCCGTTGCATATTAAGGAAAATATCAAATAGTACTTACTTTGGAGTGGGCGACGTTGTTGTTGTTGTAACCACGTGATCATGCACCTTGATATAGCACATTGAGTGGCCACCTCGGTCATCATTGTGTAATCTAGCCATCTGCCAGTTTCAATATTCTTCTGACAAAGAACTGACAATGAGAAGTAGAACATATTAATTAATTTAGCTGATCATACATGGAAAAGCCGGGAGAACGGACACCTATCAATTATGAGTTCGTGAGCTGTGAGCAGTGTATCTCCTGGTCAAATAGCACACCTTATGGCATAGACTGCCAACGATCTATATTGCTTCATGACATTTTAATGCACTGTTCGACATTCCACCAATGAAACAGGCGTAATGCATTTAACAAGCAAATGCATAACGACTGTTTCATTGGTGGAATGTCGAACAGTGCATTAACAAGTCATTAACACGACCTTGACCTTTGTCACGTTCGAAATGTCGCTGATACACTTAGCACAGTCTCCGCGAAAGTCGTCGGTCCGTCGGACATGTCCGTTAAAATTGCCGCCGATCCGAAGGTAAACCGGAAACCGCCGGACCGAATGCCCAACTACACAAAACAAAATAAAAAGTTCACCTTCCTTGGATATGCTCTTCTGGTGCTAGCTAGCTTTTTTTATATGACTGTTGTACTTAAACTAAAAAAAAAATTAAATATCACACAAAATCAATTTTATTTTTTATAAAACTTTTTCGGTCTGGTAATTTTTTGCCCGGTCTGGTAAACTTGAAATCTTTGAATGTCCTGTAAAATGTTGGCATTTTCGCGGAGACTGTTAGCCATTTTGTTTTGTGGCTGTAGCTTGTTTCTTGTTATTGTGTATGGCCCAGTATGCCAGGGGGCATACCCATGTTTTACAAACATAATCTCTAGTTGACCATAGGATCATATGCAGTCTATGTTCAATAAACGTAAATCCATCAATTGTATTGTCAGACGATACTAAATGTGCACTTAACCCTTAGACCGCTACTCACAACAATTGTCGTCTGCTGTTGCTTGTATATCTTGCCTTATTTCTCAATAAAAAACATGATTTGACAGCACTTCAGAATAATTTCTAAAGTGCTGTCAAAGCATGTTGTAAATTATTGTAAAGTGCTGTCAAAGCACGTTTTTAATGATACAAATGGAAAATTGAAAATAAACAGCAGACGACAAAAAAGAATAAGATAGCGATGTAAGGGTTAAGAACATTTTAGTCGTACGAAATTTAGTGAAACGTCCCCCAGTTTTCCAGTCACAGTCAAATATGTCAAATATCAGTTAGCGTGGCATATTGGATAAAGCATCCGCCTCGCATCTGGAGGGTCGAAGGTTCGAACATCTGCCCGGGCTTATATGTCCGGTTGGTGAGACGTCAGCTAGTTAAATACATGATACCAATTGCCTTCTTGCCGGGTGCCTGGCATATAGGATAGGAATTGGGAATTACATGCACTGGTGTTCACAGATTAGTGTCTCATAAATAAAAAAAATGGCTGGCCCTTTCAATATGGCTGACGCTATAATAAACAACAGATATATATAAGATTAAAACTATTCAAAGTAATGTCCGTGCTTATGCTAGGTAGCCCATCGGCTTCCCCGAGACATTGAACACGTTCGAAAATAAATATTTTATGCGGCAATCACCATACCCAGGGATTCCGCTGGCGATCGCCACTTTCGCAATTGGCGATAAAAATAAACAATTGGCGATAAAAAATTACAATTTTCGGAAAAGAATTAAAAAAATGTATATTTTTTTTCGAAAATTGTAATTTTTTTATCGCCAATTGTTTTATTTTTTTTGAAGTGGCGATTTTTTTATTTTCCCCAGCGGAATCCCTGCATACCATGTGGGTAAAACATGTGAGTCTCCATGAATATGTACATATTTATTACACTATTGTAATATGATTTTATTACACTGTGCTAATACACCGCGAGCGCTCAATTTAAGCAATAAATGTATATTAAGCTAGTATAGAGAGACAGTGACTTTAACAGGTGAAGGAATACAATTATAGAACTTAAATAGAAATGTGTCACCGTTTAATAAATAACAAATTGATTGACAAGATCAGATGGTATATTGATGTGCCAGGATATGCATTGGAATTATTTAGGAATTACGTTGTTAGTTGGTATGGGCTTCTTAATTTAAACACTATTTAATATCCCCTCGCCGATATGCCATAGGGGATATAGCGTTAGTCCACGTACGTTCGTGCGTACTTAACACATTTCATTTTTAGATAACTCTTGAACAACTTCATTGATTTTGATAATATTTGGCCACAAGGTGTGTCTAGGAATGTGCTTTGTTTTGTATATGACGGACCGACCAAGGTCAATGTCACAGGTCACTGAGGACTTATGTTCACCTTGTTTATAAGGCAACAATGTTAAGATTTTGTATTATTATTATTATTATTATTATTCCATTATAATACGACTTACTAACTAACAGATCAAGATGAGAACAGATGTACTAACTAGAGCCTGTGCCATAATGGTCAGGATCACGCTTTGACGAGTTTTCATGTTATTTATCTCGTCCAATTAAATTAAGACGACTTATATGGTGCTTTTAGACAACTTAGCTATCACGTTAACCCTTTCACCACCACATGCCTGTATGTTGGTATTTGCAAAAAGTGTATAATCAGATGAGCCGGATCGTGACGAGCCGTCTCATCAGGATCTGCACTTTTTGCAAGTATTTTTCGCATGTTTTGAGAACAAAAACACTCCTTTTTTCATAAATGGACTATTCAGAAAATCATTTTATGACGATTCAGATTGGTTGCAAAATGAACGTATCAAAATCCATTCCAGTTAGCTAAGGGTGAAAGGGTTAAATCACGGGCGGAAATATGCCATCATGGAACAAACAACAGCGGAATTTGATTTTATCCCGTCAACACAGTGCGTATGTGCCGTGAAACACGGTGCCGTGAAACATTTTTGATATCCAGTCAATACAAGTTTTGCATTTTACAGCCATTTGAAGGTGTTGACGGGGTAAATAGAATAGTAGGTTAGTGCCGTGAATGGGAAAAAATATCTGGCGCGGCACGGAAACGGGATGTGCTCGGCAGAGCCTCGCCCATCCCGTTTCCTGAGCCTTGCCATATATTGTTTCCCATTCACGGCACTAACCTACTATTCTCTATCTATTTTCCTTATTTCTGAACCAAAGTATATGTTGTGACCACTCATTTGAACCGACCACTCATTTGAACCGTCTCGGCGAGACGGTTCAAATGAGTGGTCACAACATATACTTCTGATGAGAAATAAATAAATTCTTGAGCCTTGCCGGATATTTTTCCCATTCACGGCACTAACCTACTATTCTCTATATTTCTAGCACTGCTCGTGTATGGGTGCTCCTGTGTTCCGTGGACGGACTGGGACACCTGTCCCACGGGAGGTAACTCATGCTACTACATAACGACGACCGATAAAACTCACAACGGGGCTCAGCAATGGTGCCAGAATAGTGGCGCCTATCTCCTGAAATTTGACAACACCGCCGAGCAGGCTCGAGTGAACGCGTTGCTAGGTGACGATGGGAATGAGTTCCATGTCGGGGCGAAACGGGAAGGAAGTAAATACGCAGATAAAACACCTTTACATTTCGTTAAATGATGTAATTTGATAACATGAAATACATTCTGAAAACCTTATAAATGCAAATATAACGATTTTTAGGGCGTTATAAGTATTGATATTCTTATAGTAGTGCTTGAGTCGGTGTTCTCATAGGAAACCAGAAGTGAACGTGGTCCATACGTTTCCTATATTCATATTAGCCAATCAAATCCCTGTATTCCCGTTTGCAAACTTCTGAAAACAGTTTTCTCGCTTTTTACCGAGTTCAAACCGTTTCCGTTTTCTGATTTTCTTCCGTTATCCAGTGAAAATGCCGTTTTTCATGGCATAGGATTTCCATGCGCATTTGCAGCGAAACAAAAACGCAACTACATTGTCCTGAAACTCTGCACAAGCGCAATGCTACAAAAACGGTTAAACGTTTCCGATGAAGTGTTTTCCTCGGAAATGTTTCACCAATTGTGTATCAATGAGTATGCACAATGAAAATGGAACGGGGAAACGCACAGAAACCACAAACAAACTGTTGTTGTTTTTTTTTTGCAAACGTCAAACCAACACGCTTCGTGTAAACTCGGAACTTGGAAGTCAAATATGCGCGGTCCACTATGTCATAACAATGAGCATATGTTGTTTTCTAATTACATTAACATGTACTTACATTAATTCGAATTTATTTTTTCTAATTATTTTATTACTTGATCTCAACAATGTTATACTGTTTTACGATGTGTGTCAGACGATGATTCATGTTATCAATATGTATTGTTTCATTATGTTTGCTGTCTAATATTCCGGATATTTCGAAGAATTATGAAATATTTGTTGTCCGAGTCATTTCAGGCGCTCCTGCTCAAATACTGACACATAGAACACTGGAGACACCTGTGTAGCCGATTTCATCAACATTGCAAAGTACATGTATACTTATCTAGCAAAGTATACTTTGAGGGAGTAATCGTTTATTTTTCCCGAAATGCATTATTTCAAATAGAACTAACGACTGCATATATCTGATGATTAAAACTATGCATAATTATTATACTGAATGTATTACATTATCACAGCCAAAATGGCTGTGATAAAGTAATAAATTCAGTATAATACAAATTAATAAATTTATCTTAAAATTGAAAATTTCTCCCTCAAAGTATACATTGCTAGATAAGTATACTTTGCAATGGATGAAATCGGCTACAGATAGTGTTCAATGGTTTTTCATAAGCATACTAAACTCCAACTGATGTATACGATTCTGATCATTTTCATTGGTCCGATGCAGGACATGAAGGATATGAACTGGGAAATAGGGATGCTTAAATATGAGCTTCATAAGTCAAATCCGGACCATTTGACTAGTGGTGAGACTATTATCCACAAACACACACAGTTATGTCATGGTCATTCGGGAAACAGGCAAAACTATTGCCCCGATGTGCTGTGGACGACCAGCGGCACTATTGCCCAGAGGCCGAAGGTCGAGGGCAATAGTGCCGCGGATCGTCCACAGTACATAGTGGCAATATGTTAGTCAACACTATTTAATATCAACTTTTATACGGAGTTGAGTAATAATGCAAGTTATGGCCATTGTTCGATCACGTTTCAATAATGAACCGTTACACATTACACAACGACCTGCGTTTATCTCTCCAGTGTCTGTCATTTTCTTCTTTCGGAATACTTGAATATAGTGCTTGCACTAAAGCAACATGATTAGCTGAGACTGAGCTTGTGCTACAGCTCAGGCTCTGTGCTACAGCTCAGGCTCAGCTAATCAAACTGTTTGATTTAATACTAGCTATGATCATCATTAATGTTCAGAAACATGTCGTGTATGTATCACGTCACTTCATTCTGATCCCCAAAAATAGCAAAAACCAACTTTGGCAAGATTAACGCAGGCGGTTCTGTATATCATATTCATGATCTTTACGCAGATTTAATAAGATCTGTACTCGCCAACGTCTGAACAAGATTAACGCAGGCGGTTTTGCTACTACAGATGTGTGGAAGTGGGAGGACGGGACGACCATAGACAGTGGCGTTTGGGCGAAGGACGAGCCGAGTGGGTCCTCCGAGTATTGCGCCAACATTCTATACACAGAGGACTACTATTCCCTGAAGCAGTTCGGGTGTACGAACACGAAGGGATTCATTTGCGAGAAGGATAGTAAGAGAAATAGTTATTGTATGCCTGTTGTTTGTTATATGTTATATGACTCGTATATCGGGACCCGGATCGGATACCTGCCCAGGGGCCCGTTTCACTAAACTTCGTAAGACTAAAATGTTCGTAAGTGCAAACTTATGATCGTCTGTAAATTCCACATTAACACTGTTTTCTTGTAAACAATTATTGGATTTACATTTATTGAGCTTAGCCTATGCTCAATAAATGTAAATCCATCAATTGCAATTTCCAGACGATCCTAAATTTGCACTTACGAACATTTTAGTCTTACGAAGTTTAGTGAAACGGGCCCCAGGTTTTGCCCTCACGTACGTATTTGGCATTTTGTACGTGACAGTTGAATCTGGTTATACCCCTTATGTGATTATACACATGTATGATTATTCGTACTCATATTACTTTTAGTAGGAGGAGCCAAGTGACTTTGGTGTGGCATGGACTTGGCACCTGGTCAGGTTACTCTAATTTCAGGGCTGATTATATTGGATGTAAATATTCCGTTCTGATTTTGAAATGTTCCCCCCAATGCAGCAAGTTAAATACGCGATCGAACCCGTTGGCCCGGCCTTAAATGACCGTAACTGTTGCCGTTAAACACCAATGAATCAAATCAATGGACTCGTATATCGGGTGGATAAGAAAAAGTGACCTCAATCTTCAAATTCACATATCTCGCATTATTATGCATCGTATCTCAATATAAGTTTCCATAGTATCAATACATATAGAACAGTAGGTTAGTGCCGTGAATGGGAAAAATATCTGGCAAGGCTTAAGAAATGGGATGGGCGAGGCACTGCCGAGCATATCCCGTTTCCGATCGCGTCAGATATTTTTTCCATTCACGGCAATAACCTACTATTATATTTATCCCGTCAACTCCTACAAAAAGCTTTAAACTGCAAAAAGATAAACCCAACCGCACCCTCAAAATCGGAGAATCAACTATGACAACCGCACATATTCATACGCAGTGATTATGTCGTATTGACAGGATATCAAAAATGTTTCACGGCACCGTGTTTCACGGCACATACGCACTGTGTTGACGGGATAAATGCAATTATCTCTGATATTTAATAGTTTCAACAGTGTACTTGTTGTATTACATTCGTAGCACTGAAATAAAAATAATCATCATCCAAAAATGCAAATGGCGGATTCATTGAATACTAAAAAACCGTCATGTCAACTTTTTAATCACCTGGGGGCCGTTTCACTAAACTTCGTTCGATTAAAATGCTCGTAAGTGCAAAATGATGACAGTGTAACTTTCATATTAACAATGTTTTCTTGTTAACAATTATTGGATTTACAGTTATTCAGCATAGTCTGCATATTACTGGTGGATTTGCGATTTTGATTGGTATGATGCTATGTAGAACCGCCTATTGTTATATGGTTTCCGTTGTTTGCAAACATATATCGCGTGCTGTTTGCATATGGCTTTAGGCAATGCTCAATCCGGAGCCACGCGTAGACCAAGTGCCTTCATGACGTCACTACGCGGAAGTGCCTTCATGACATCACTACTTCATGACGTTCATGACGCGGCCCCGGAATATGAATACCGAAAATTATCTACGTGAATGGGACAATTTATAAAAGTACTGAAAATACTGAAAATAATGCTCAAATTACATCAGTTTTTTGTTGGAAATGTAACAATAATGTTTGATCATGTCCAGCCGTGTGCAAACGTGCAGGCCTTGGGTTCAAACAGTTCCCTCGGGCCACAGCAAACGTTTGCACACGGCTGGACAGCAGGCCTTGGGTTCAAACAGTTCACTCGGGCCACAGCAAACGTTTGCACACGGCTGGACATGATCAAACCTTATATTCTTGTTCATCAACGCTTAGTGTTAACGTATGACAAGAAGCCGGCAATGCAGGCGCTGATAAATTCGTCATTTCTGGACGTTGTTTTGCTGACAACGTTGGTCTCCGAAGAACATAGAGAAGTGCATAGACGTTTTTATACTGAACAATTTTACAGCAACGTTTAGAGTCCACGCGTGAATAGCAGCCGGCGATGCAGGCTCGAATATCTTCGTCATTTCTTGACATATCATTAGTATTACCGTTGGTCTCCGAAGAACTTTTTAAACTGCTGAACACTAGGGGATGACATCAACGTTTCGTGTCCACGTGTGAAAAGAAGCCGCGTGGACACTAATCGTTGATGGACAATAGGCGGTTCGACAATGCTATAACATATATACATTGTATTTCACAGACGTCTGGAGGGATACGCCTGCAAGCTTTTGAATAACCCTTATTCAATTAACTTCGGCATTTTAGGTTTTGGATCATGATTCTTTTTCATCATTACATGATTATTCACAAAGTTACTGAGTTGAAACGAATGGTTACATGATACAATTGGTGGGTGGTGGTCGGGCGAATGAGTCGGCGTAAATTAACGGTATGGGTTCCTCCTTATAGGAATCACGATTTACCTGGTTTGGCCCTCAGGTACGTTTTTATCTTTGGCTCTTTAGCTACCTGGGAGTTGAATTGGGTTATTGCCCATTATAAAAGTAGTAAGATTATTACTGATCCTACTGCTTTTGGGAGGGGCCAAGTGATTCTGGTGTGGCGAGGACCTGGCATCAAATCATGATTATTCTGATTTCAGGGCTGAATATATAGTTTTGTTATTGTAAATATTCAGTTCTGATTTTGGGATTTTCCCCCCATTTGTACATGTACTTGAACATGTACAGGTAATATATGGGATTTAGTACTAAACCCATTGATCCGGCCTTAAATGACCTTAGCTGTTGATAGGCCGTTAAACCCCAACAAACAAACAAACAAACATGATACAATTACATTAAGTGATATTGTGAAAAATTTAAATATCCTTGCTGCTTGTAGGCTCAGTTAGTGGCTGTAATCAAAGTGCACAAAGTTCGCACAATTACTCGTGTTTGTATCACGTCACTTCATTCTGATCCCAACAAATATTAATCAAAGTACTGAAAGTACTGAGCTGCGAGCCCAACTGAAATGGGTTGTAAACAGTGATTTAGTATATTCTCCTTTAAATATTTCGAATAGAATAATTGTAGTAAACAGTGTTATGGGAAACTGACATATTTTGTATGTGGAGAGAAGGAGCTGTATAGAAACAGGAAGAATCCAGTAAGGCTTAGCATTTGTTTTGTTTGCATTACATACACATCTTCATAAGTAATAACATGTAATTAACTAGGGGAATGTGATATTGTTCCACTTGTGTGATACACATATCATCAGCAAATCATTTGTTCAGTCGGTGTTTGCAGCAGAGATAAATGGATGCCCATTAAGATGCACATTACTATAGCTCTGAATTTTTTATAAATTTTCCACATCATTTAAGGAAAAAATGACTGATTTTCGAAATCAATATCGGCTAAATACGGCGATGCGATAAGAGTGGTAATTCCATATCCGGGCTCAATTATTGTAAGTGAAATTGTATATTACCACTCATTCGAAACATTCCGACGCGACGATTCAAATGAGTGAACCATCTAGACGACACGGTTCAAATGAGTGGTAACAGTATATTTTTTATCAATTTCCGACATCATTTAAGGAAAATATGACTGATTTTCGAAATCAGTACCGGCGAAATACGGCGATGCGATAAGGGTGGTAATACGCCGTAGTTGTGAATGAAAAAATCCAGACAGGTGTGAAAAAACAGATAGGTATGATTCGGGTTTACACGCCATTAATGCGCGACAAAAATAGTCCGTTTTATTTGTGGAAAATGAACGGCTAAATCTGAGGTTCCATTGGTATGTCTTCAATTAATTATACCAAAGATATACATTCTAGTAAATGTGAAATGTAAAATAGCATAAAACGAGTCGTTAACAATGACCTAGATACAAGATGTATGCATACGCGCCAGAAGAAAAAATAGCGCTGTGATATCTGACTGTATTTTGAGAACCGGTTAAATAAGCTGTGAGAGGCTCGCAGCTAAAAATCATGCGAAACTTGAGCGAATTTCTCGTACATTATACATGTATGTGGTTCATAAAATACCAAGATCTGCACAAGTTAAATGTACAATACGTCTAGTATGTATGATTAATTGCAGTCCCAACAACAACATCCACGACAACTACAACAACAACACCGACAACAACAACCACAACACCCACTACTACACAGACAACAACACCTACTACAACAACTACAACCCCGACGACAACAACAACACCTACTACAACAACAACAACAACCGCGACAACAACAACCACACCTACTACAACAACAACTACTACACCGACAACAACACCTACTACTACAACAACAACAACACCGACACCGACAACAACAACACACCTATACAACACAACTACTACAGACAACAACACCTATACTACAACAACAACAACACCACACAACAACAACACCTACTACTACAACAACTACACCGACCAAACAACTTACTACAACAACAACAACCCCGACGACGAACAACAACACTACTACTACAACAACAACTACTACACCGACAACACACACTACTACAACAACAACAACACCGACGACAAAACAACACACAACAACTACTACACACAACAACAACATACTACAACACACCAACCCCTACGACGACAACAACAACAACACCTACTACAACAACAACTACTACACCGACAACAACACCTACTACTACAACAACAACAACACCGACACCGACAACAACAACAGCACCTACTACAACAACAACTACTACACCGACAACAACACCTACTACTACAACAACAACAACACCGACAACAACAACAACACCTACTACTACAACAACAACTACACCGACCACAACACTTACTACAACAACAACAACCCCGACGACGACAACAACAACAACACCTACTACAACAACAACAGCCACAACACCGACAACACCGACAACAACAACCACAACAACAACAACATCACCTACTACAACAACAACCCAGACAATAATAACAACAACAACACCTACTACAACAAAAACATCGACAACAACAACAACAGCAGTTCCGGCTCTGGCTGCCCACCATACCACGACCCCTGGTGTCCTGTATGACAAAGCGGGCGGGATTGTCGCCGTGGCCATCGCTGTGCCAGCCGCCCTCGCCATCACGGGCGTGGCTGCCTGGCTCGTCTTGGCCCGCGGGGCGTGCCTCTGTCCGAAGCTGCTCGGGGGCGGAAGGCAAAAGTATGTTTATCCAGAATGTATGTTCAGTACTTTCAGTACTTTTATTTTCTGTTTTCTTTGTAGAGAAATGAGAACAGAAAATCAAACTACTGAACAGGGATCGAAGCGGAAGCTCAACCGTATGTTCAGCACTTTCAGTACATTTATTTACTGTTTTCTGTATACATTTCTCTATAAAGAGAATAGTAAATCAAAGTACTGAACGTACTGAACATACGGTAGAGCTTCCGATTCCTTTGATCCAGTAGAACTGCTGTTGACTATAGTCGATAGTATCAACCCTTTGAACCCGAAAAACAGCTATAGCGGTTTATGCAAACAGTGCATATCCAGATGAGCCGGCTAGTAACGAGCCGTCTCATCTGGATCTGTACTTTTTGGAAGTAATGTTCATGTTTTTGAGAACAGAAAATGCCCCCTTTTCATAAATGGAATAAATTGGTGACGGTTGGATTGGTTGCAAAATTAACATATCAAAATCCATTCCAGTAACTTAGGGGTGAAAGGGTTAATGTCCCGTCTTCTACACGGGCTTATCATAGACTGCAATTCCGCACTGGCGCTTGATAAAAGGTGTATGTGCATAGATAACCTCTTTCTTGCTTCTTGCTTCTTTCTTCAGTCTTAAGGCCTTATTAACTCGCATGTATGAAAACGAGGCGTATCAGATGTGTGACCGGTGTCGCTCTTGGTCGAATGACATACATGTGCTCATGTAGCTTACTAACGATTAACCCGAATGTTCTGTCTGTAACGCAGACAGATAGCACATTCGGGTTAGCTAACGATATACAGTATTGCTTAACCATGTTGGATGTTTCATTCATTGCATGGCAACGAGTGCAGATACTGATCAGACTGTGCGTATGCACAGGCTGATCTGGATTTGCACTCGCCGCAAAATCGATAAACCTCTTGTTTCTAGTCACAGTCACAAATATGTCCCGCCCTATATATGTAGTGGAGTAAGGTTGTCTATATTTCCGTATTGGCACGTGATAAAATATGCCCCACCCTATGCATGCAATAGAGTATGATCGGACGACTTGAACCTATAATTTCGATCAATCATTAATCGATTGTTCCATTTTATAATCCATAGTAGAATGAAAGAAATGAATTTGATAAATGTTCTATTATAATCGAATATCGTTACATAATCGATAGTAGAATCAAAGCAATATACAGCGGTGTACAATCATATCATCAACGACATGTATAGAATGGTACAATATGATACAATACAAACATGCAAAGTTTTGCATTGACAAGTTCCGATTGATCGATTCCTTTATCGATACCTACTATAAATTATAAATCGAAAACGTGAATTAGATCAATTCTCGATTATTATCGATCAGTATACAATGTAAGTTTCCATTGACAAGTACCGATTGTTTGATTTAATAACCAATAGCTACAACAATTGGAAAACAATAATTCGACCAATTCTCGATTATAATCGAACATCGTTGGAAAAATGCTGTGTACGTTGCACCGTTTGATTGTCAAGTGTTGACAGCTCGATTTCATAATAGATAGCTACTATATACATGTAATCGAAACAATAATTCTACCAATTCTCGATTACTGTCTGTTTCACGAAATCTGCCCAAATTTTACGGCCATATAAACAATTCAAAAACAATATTTTTTTCGATAATATTAAATCACAGCAAAATTTAAGATTGATCCTACTTTTCACTTCGTGAAATTTGGTCCAATATTGATTGTATTACAAAAAATAGTTCTCTATGGGAAAAAAAGAGGTGGAGAACCTGGAGGAAGAGTTTAAAAACGAAAACAATTGGAAATTGATTCTGATATCAAGCTAGATAGCTTGGAAATGATCTAACTAAGAAAAATAAATTTGAAAATCGGTTCGTTATTTGTTAAATTAGAGAAATTTCCCCATAGATATTACCCTATAGATATCTTCACTCTGTCTTAACATGAGGAAATTGTATTTTCGCAATAAAATAAATATTGGACCAAATTTCACGAAATAAAAAGAAGGTTCATTCTTAAATCTTCCTTTAATTTAATATTATCCCGTCAACACAGTGCGTATGTGCCGTGAAACACGGTGCCGTGAAACATTTTTGATATCCAGTCAATACAAGTTTTGCATTTTACAGCCATTTGAAGGTGTTGACGGGATAAATAGAATAGTAGGTTAGTGCCGTGAATGGGAAAATATATCTGGCGCGGCACGGAAACGGGATGTGCTCGGCAGAGCCTCGCCCATCCTGTTTCCTGAGCCTTGCCAGATATTTTTTCCCATTCACGGCACTAACCTACTATTCTCTATTTATCGAATAAAATATAGTTTTTGAATTGTTTATATAGCTGTAAAATGTGTGCATTTTTCGTGAAACAGACTGTAGTAACGATACTGGATCACTGTTGTAACACAGCACCGATACTGAGCTTACACTACTGTCTGTTCCACTTTTTACTGCCGACGAACTTTTGGCAATTAAACGTATTAAATATATGAAATGTATATATTTAAATCTAATTAATTTTTCATTAATAAAAAGTCACCAAAAAGATTGTAATGTACAGAACTCCAGATAAGCATTGTGTCTAAAGCGTACTACACCCCCTGATTTCAAAATCATTGCGTATTTTGCTTTTACAAACGGATTATTGATTTTCTTTATTACTAAATAGGGAAGAAATGATAAAAAAAATGTAGCAAAGTTAGACACTGTTTGCTTTTTGCAGCTCAACTAAGTGAATTTTCAACTTTATGACAGTATTTTCACTACTCAATTTGAAAATATATGCGTATTTACACATTTATGTGCATATTGTGTACTCCCACAATTGATAATCAATGCATATTCAACTAAAATGATTGCGTAAAATACGCCCATACGCACCTTATCTGGAGCTCTGAATGTATCCATGCGTATGGACTCAGCTTCAGAACCAGTTTATTCAGTCATGGCTCACCAGGATCGATTCATCTTCACGTGGAATTACGTATAGAATCTTTAAAACAGAGTTTGGATTAGAAACATATTTAATTAATCTCACGGAAAGGTTAAGAAAAACATTGACCAGATTTCGAACTTGTAATCATAGACTGGCGGTCGAAACTGGTAGATGGACAGGTGTGCCGAGAGCAAGCAGGGTCTGCAACAAATGTGGCGCTGGTGCACTCGGTGACGAGTTTCATTTCCTTTTCGAGTGCCGCTTCTATGATGAAGTTCGAAAACGGTATATCAAGCCATTTTATTTTAGAAGACCAAATATTTTAAAATTCGCACAGCTATTTGAGAAAAAATCTGGAAAGCAATTAAGAAATTTAGCTATTTTTATAAGAAATGCTTTATGGTTATAATGACTAGTGAGCTTATACATATGCATTTTGTATTTTTACCCATCGTTGTATTATGTAATCTATTGTATACCTCGTGTGTCACGTATGTGGCTTAGAGTGAATAAAATGTATTGTATTAACTCACATACAAATCCGTACTTTGTTCATTGAATTATTTGTATATCTTGTTTTTGTATGTATGTCATATGTATTTTTCATATCGTTGAAGCTATACTAGTATTTTATGCTACACCCATATACGTGTATGTGTTTTAAATACATAATACCTTTATCATGCCATTCTTTATAGAATATATTTATATTTATTTCATGTTTTATGTTCGAATTATGCCACAACATGTCATGTGATATGTTAGCACATGAATGATTAAAATTGACTTTGCACCAAGATGTTAATATATTGTTTAGGAATGTATACTGTTTTACAAGATGTTTGGTGTCATTTGAATTTAGATTGCTTTAAATAGTATATCACTACCATATTTATTTAGTTCCTTATTGTATGCAAGTTTTTAAATGACTCTGTTTACCCTTTAAACGTTTTACCCATGAACAGTTTAAATTTAATGTGTTTAATAGCCAAACGTTCGTCGGCAGCAATACGTGGAACTGACAGTAATTACTTTCGTCCATAGGATCACTGACGAAGAGCAAGAAGAAGATGAGCCGGTAAGATATTTTGTTTGCTGATATAGTGGAACCTCTCTAAGCCGGACACCAATAAAACACCTGTGATCTTATTTTTGATGCGTTTCTTGGTCATTAATCTCAGGTGATAATGTCTGTTCGTGATCGCATAGCACACAGCTATGACTGACAATGACAAAACGCCTGTTTACAGTGAAACCTCTCTAAGCCGGACACCATGGGGACCTCCCAGGGTGTCCGGTTTAGAGAGGTTCCACTGTAGATCATTTCATTGTCCTGTCTGTTTATGACTGAAAATGACAACACAGTTCATTAAGCGGTTAATTACAGTGGAACCTCTCTAAGCCGGACACCCTGGGGACCTCCCAGAGTGTCCGGTTTAGAGAGGTTTCACTGTACTTGTATCACATTTATTCCCTTTTCCTGGGAGAGTTTTCAGGGTATGGGATCACGTGATCTATTGTTTACACTGCAGCAATGGCGGCGCCCATGGGGTGTCAGGTAAATCTTATTTTCCATCAATACGACTTCGGTTTTTTCTTTTTCAATGATCACCATGTTCCAGCCGTCAACACTGCGAGTCCGCCAATACCAAATTTAGCAGCATTACTTGAGTAGTTAATCTGAACATTCTGCAGAGAAATTTGAATCAGACGGAATCGAAAGTTTTTTAAACTTGATCTGATAATCACTCTAATTAAAATGTATCTGCATGTTCAGACTAACTACACACGTAATGTTGCTGATATTTGGTATTGGCGGACTCGTAGAGTTAACGGCTGGACATGGTTATCGCATTTTATCAGGTAACCTGCCCTGTATTGGCCGAATACAAACATCCGGGTTACAATGAAGTGATAATTGACGTTCCATTGGTCGGATGGCGTCACGTGACGTTACCGAATGACGTCAGTGTAATGACGCAATGTAAACAAGTCCGCGTTCTGTCCACAGATAACGACGTCATATGTGGTCATTTTCGAGCATAGAAAGTTACCTGATAAACATAATACCAGGCTAGTGTCTTTTGATATCAAGTTTATCAGGCTCGGCTCGGAAACGGTAGGAATTCCTCGGCAAGCCTAGGAATTCCTACGCATTTCCTAGCCTTGCCTGATAAACTTGATATCAAAAGACACTAGCCTGGTATTCTCTATTAACCCTTACACTGTTAATTTTTGTCGTCTCCTATGTATATATTTATTTCGATTTTTGTCAGCATGTTTAGAATCATTTCCATTTGCATATGATTCTAATATACTGACAAACCATGTTTTTATTGAGAAAGAAGGCAAAATATAAAGCAACAGCAGACGACAATTTTCGTGCTCAGCAGTATCATGCCAAAACTAAATTTGATGCAGTAATCTCCAATAACCTCCGAAGGGAAGCACATTTAATACACATTATTTTAAAGTCACTATTTTTATTATTGCATTTTCGACCCCGTGGTCTTTATCAAAATAGTCCGAAACTGTATTGTGACGTCAATGAAACTGTATTGGCAGTCCTATGTGACGTCACTGAAACTGTATTGGCAGTCATATGTGACGTCAATGAAACTGGCAGTCCTATGTGACGTCAACGAAACTGTATTGGCAGTCACATAGGACTACCAATACAGTTTCAGACTATTTTGATAAAGACCGTGTGGTCGGAAATTTAATAAAAACAGTGACTTTAAAATAAATTAAATGCATTTTGTTTAATTTTCAGATGCCAGAAGTATACATGTAACGGGGCATACTATTGTGCTTTATCCCGTCAGCACAGTGCGTATGTGCTGTGAAACACGGTGCCGTGAAACACTTTTGATATCCTGTCTATACGACCTAATCACTGCGTATGAATATGTGCGGTGGCTGGGGTTATTTGTTTGCATTTTAAAGCCATTAGTAGGTGTTGACGGGATAAATAGAATAGTAGGTTAGTGGCGTGAATGTGCAAAACTATCTGGCGCGGCAGAGCCTCGCCCATCCAGTTTCCTAAGCCTTGCCAGATATTTTTCTCTATACATGTATATTTAATAATGTAAATTAAATGCATTTTGTTTAATTTTCAGATGCCAGAAGTATACATGTAACGGGGCATATGATTGTGCTGTGATCTACTAGACGAAGTTCATATCGTGCCGCTGCACTGGAACTATTTTGTTTCAGTCCCATGCCTGCGATCATATATGCAGGGGCGGGGGGGGGGGGATGGAGTTCCGGAGTTGCAACCCCCCCCCCCCCCCCACCCCCCCCCCGTTCAGCCACGGAGTTTACATAGATCTCAGTTTACCACGGTACGGGAGTAGATTGCATGAGTTACCTTCACAACTAGACACCCCCCCCCCACCCCCCCCCACCCCCCCCCCCCCCGTTCCCCAAATTCTGGATCCGCCCTGATATGTGGATGTGACTGGAGAAATTGGAGATATGGGTTGTGTGATCATGTAGCCTGGTACTACTGTCTGTTCCACGTTTTTCTGCCGACGAACTGTTGGCTATTAAACATATTACATCTAAAACATAATTAAATGTAAGTACTTTTTCATCAATAACAAAAAAAGTCACCCTCCCCAAATTTTTGCTTTGATAAAATTCCATAAAATATTTATTTTATTGTGAAAAAACAAAATTCTATGGGAATTTAACGAGGGGCTAAAATGATGAGGACCAACAGGGTAAAAAAAACGAAAACAAATAGAAATTTACTTCGAAACCTGGCAAGATAGCTTGCACATGGTGTAAATAAGAAAACAAAAGTAAGATTTTGAAATGTGTCATTGATGGAGTAGCGAACAGTGTAAATCCTGACCCGACTGTGCAGATGCACACATGTAGCCTGTTAACGATCTATATTGCTTGTTAGAAGTATGAAGGGTGTTTCATTGATGGAATAGCAACAAGTGCATATCCTGATCAGACATGTATGTTGTGATTCTAACTCCTAATCCACGCCCTCTGATGTAGTTGCGAACGATAACTCTTGCAATATACTGCCGTACCGTCCGTAGCTGCCTACGGACGGTACGGGAGTAGATTGCAAGAGTTACCGTTCGCAACTACCTCTGATGGCGCCTGTAAACCATCTACTGTCTGTTTCACGAAAGCTGCCCAAATTGTACGGCTATATAAACAATGCAAAAACAATATTGTTTTCGATAATGTTAAATATTATAAAAATTAAAGAATGAGCCTTCTTTTTTTTTATTTTATGAAATTTGGTCCAATATTGATTTTATTACGAAAAAAACAATTTCCCCATGTTAAATCCACATAGACATCTTCACAGAGTGAAGATGTCTATGGGGATTTAGCATGGGGACATTTTTCTAATTTCAAAAATAGTGAACCGATTTTCAATATTTAGCTTTTGTTTTCTTAGTTAGATCCTTTCTAAGATATCTAGCCAGGTTTCGGTGTCAATTTTCATTTTTTTGTTCGGTTTTTGACACCTCCCACAGCTCCTCCACCTCCTTTTCCTACATGTTAAATTCCCATAGACCAATCATTTTTTCGCAATAAAATCAATATTTGACCAAATTGTACGAAATAAAAAGAAGGCTTATTCTTAAATAATTTTACTATAATATTCAGCATATTACAGCATACGCTATCGAGCAAGATGATCTGGATCCACACTGATTACAAAGTCCATCAACTCCATTATTCCAGTCGCTGCCACATATGTGCAATCACAAAGTTTGAGAAGCACAACGTGTCAAATCGTTAGAAAACACGACGTTTGAAATATAAACGTGTTAGAAAACACGACGTTTGAAATATAAACGTTAGAAAACACGACGTTTGAAATAAAAACACGACGTTTGAATCGAAACGTTAGAACTCACAACGTTTCAAATCGAAACTTAGCTATATATAGAAAGCACAACGTTTTACATCGAAACGTAGAAATCGATGTAAAACGTCATGCTTTCTATATATAGCTAAGTTTCGATTTGAAACGTGTCGATACCAACGTTGTGACTTTTAACGTGTCTATTTCAAACGTTGTGAATTCTAACATTTATATTTCAAAGGTCTTGGCACGGGTGACTTCTAACGTGTCTATTTCAAACGCTGTGAATTCTAACATTTATATTTCAAGGTCGTGGCACGGCTGACTTCTAACGTGTCTATTTCAAACGTTGTGAATTCTAACATTTATATTTCAAAGGTCGTGGCACCGCACGACCTTTGAAATATAAATGTTAGAATTCACAACGTTTGAAATAGACAAGTTAGAAGTCACAACGTTGGAAACGACACGTTAGAACATTTGAAAGCAAAATATTTGAAGCACCATGTGTGAAACAAAGGGAATCATTTGTTCAACACGGTATCTCCACGTTTTCCTGCCGACGAACGTTTGGCTATTAAACACATTAAATCTAAAAAAAAGTATTTAAATGTAAGAACGATTTTCCTATGGGAAATTAACATGGGGGCTAAAAATAGATTTTCTTTTAAATATTATTTTTATTTGTGGACCGATTTTCAAAATCTAACTTTCATTTTCTTAGTTACTCAATTTTCAAGCCATCTCGCCAGGTTTCGGAGTCAATTTCCAAATTCTTTTCTTATTGATGAAAAAGTACTTACGTTTAAATATGTTTTACATTTAATGTGTTTAATAGCCAAAAGTTCGTCGGCAGCAAAACGTGGAACAGTAGCTATCTGTTTATGTCTGTCGGAACAAAATGATATTTGCCATTTTGAAGGCAGGGTGGCTGTGAACTTATGAAAAGCAACATTGCAATCAATATGTTGGTCACATGTCCAGTAGCCGATTTCAATAACATTGCAAAGTATACTTATCTAGCAAAGTATACTTTGAGGGAGAAATTTTCAATTTAAGGATAAATTTATTATTTTTTATTATACTGAATTTATTACATTATCACATCCATGTTGGCTGTGATAATGTAATAAATTCAGTATAATAATTCTGCATACTTTTAATCATCAAATATATGCAGTTAGTTTTATATATGAAATAATGCATTACGGGAAAAATAAACGATTACTCCCTCAAAGTATACTTTGCTAGATAAGTATACTTTGCAATGTTGGTGAAATAGCCTACAGGTTTCACAACTAACAAAAAGTCACAATCACAACAAGGAATATAGATCATTATCAGGCTACAACAATGTGTTATTTGGTCAGAAGTTACATTAGCTGGCCACAATTCCCATAAGCCCCATTTATCCAGTCACAGACACATATAATAGTTTTGGGTGATAGCATAGCTTCTTCAATAACTGTCTGTTTCACGAAACCTGCCCAATATTGTTTTAGTTAATATTAAATTAAAGCAAGCTTTAAGAATTTTTTTTATGATACTAAATTTTATCAAAATTTAAGAATGAGCATTCTTTTTATTTTTTGAAACTTGGTCAAATATTGATTTTATTACGAAAAATTGAAAGGAGGTAGTGGAGCGGAAAGGAGGTAGAGGAGCTGTGGGAGGATTAAAAAAAAACGAAAGAAGATGTCTATGGGGATTTAACATGGGGAAATTGTTTTTTCCGGCGTAATAAATTCAATATTGGACCAAATTTCAGAAAATAAAAAGAATGCTCATTCTTAAATTTTGATAAAATTTAGTATCATCAAAAAAATTGTTTTTGCATTATTTAAATGGCCGTAAAATTTGGGCAAGTTTCGTGAAACAGACAGTAAATTGCGAACACAGCAGAACCAGACCAATTTTTGCTGGTCACAAACCTCATACAATCAAATATGTGTGCCCAAAAATAGGAGGTCAGTGGAATAAGGGTACATAAGTATCAGGTTTTCTATCTTGTTGAAGAAGATCCGATATTTATTATAGGAATGAATGGCCTTTTTGTGGAATTTATCGGGCCATAAACTTGGAAAAGTCGCGGGAATACTGGACGAGGCCTTCCGGCCTTCGTCCAGTATTCCCGCGACTTTTCCAAGTTTATATCCCCGATAAATTCCACCAAAAGGCCATTCATTCCTTATAATTCCAGCATTTTAAATAAATTGATCCAAGAAAATGTGTTTATTTGCCGTTTTCTTAAGAATTATTTTAACTGCGCCTCACGGTTACGGAAAGTAGTTCGGCGTGGGAGTTTACTGGGATATACATTGTGGACAGAGACTGGCTAAGGGCCAATCAAATGTTAGGAAATTGTGTAAATATTTTTGTGCTGGAATTATGTACCTGTATCGGTAACAATTGAAACAACCCAGCAGTCCTAATATCGTCATATATCTTCCATTAAACCACTTTACACAGTGCCATGATGAAAACACATTTTTATTTTGTATACTATTTTTAAAAAAAATCCTGATTGCGCCTTTAAGAGAATTAGCCAAATTTCCAACTGACTGTTTTCAAGTATGACGCCCATGGCCAGGCGTTACGTGTATATCCAATACGTTGTAGTTCACTGAAATGTCTTCCGTTAGTTAATCCATAAACGAACCGGCTCTTATCTTCAGACAGCGATCATCACCATCCGTGCTTAGCACAGTTCCGTATACGCATGCGCAGTAACCATTGCCCGCGCACGTCTCGTAGTTGTACGAATTGCACTCATAATCGTCTATGCATTCATCATACACAGCCGTATCTGAAGTAAATGTCCATCACATAATGCCTTTGGATACTGTAAAACCTCTTTAAAGCGGACACTCGTGACACGTGTATTACTATATAGAGAATAGTAATCTGGCAAGGCTCAGGAAACGGGATGGTCGAGGCTCTGCCGAGCACGTCCCGTTTCCGTGCCGTGCCAGATATGTTTTCCCATTACTGCACTAACCTACTATTCTATTTATCCCGTCAACACCTACAAATGGCTGTAAAATTCAAAAATATAACCCCAGCCATCGCAATTATTCTTACGCAGTGATTAGGTCGTATTGACAGGATATCACAAATGTTTCACGGCACCGTGTTTCACGGCACATACGCACTGTGTTGACGGGATAAATAGTATACTTAACCCTTTCACCGATAAGTGTCTGACATTTAACCATTCTTCAACAATTTGTGGTCACGTGACCACAAATTGTTGAAGAATGGTTCAATGTCAGACACTTATGGGTGAAAGGCTTAAGTTTCCAATTCATTATTTATCTCTGATTCAAATACCTCATGCGAGTATTGTTTTTTAATCCGACATACCTCGTGCTTTTTATGAAATCAAATTGACAACTGGCCATTTCATTAATACTACTGTCTGGTCAACGGTCTGACGAATTTTTATCTATTAGCTCATAGATAGATACAGTGGGCTTCAATGATAATTGCTTCATAAGAGTGATGTGATATATGAATATAACATAATTATGTGAATATTGTCTTGTTACTGTATACTATATGGAGCATTGAGTTGCCTCTCCGCCATCTTTGTATGTACTGGCCATCGTACAGTTTCACCACTTCGGGCGTTTGACACATACAATAAATAATATAACAGTAAACCAAATGAGATTTGGTGCAATACATAATAAACATATATGACAACGGCAAGCTATACATATTATGCCAGCAAACTATACAAAATATGAGATATCTGAGCATTTCTCTCATCAGTCTCAAAATAAATTGTGATGTGTAAACTTTTCAATCTGATGCACAGCCTAGTGTTAGTGTACACGTTACCCATTTGTAAAGTCATATTTACTCGCATAGTAGGTGAGTAGACACCAGGGACAATACACTCTGGTAACTGCTTAAATTTCACTGGATTTGATGGCTAATAACAGAGTACAGTAGTGGGTATATATGATATGTGTTGTGTGGATTGCCAGGTAAAAGTGATACACTGTGCGATTTTCTGTATGAGGCTATCTATAATGGTCATGTTGTTAAAATTACAGACACAAACCTGACCAGAAAACTGACATATTTTACAGCTTGGTGTAATATAATTGATAGGAGTCCGTTCTCCTGACTTTTTCGACATGTGATTAGCTACATCATATCATATGTTCTACTTCACATTGTGAGTTTTTTTATCAAACAGCAGAACACAGGTGAATGGCTAATGGCTGGAACACATACATATGGCCGACTTGGTCACTACATTTGCTGTATAGGATACAATAACGAGGCAGCGCACATATTTGTTATACATATATTATATCACATTTACGAACTAATCATCTTTACATCATACGATGATCAGGTATAGAACGGGTCCTTAAACACATTATATCTAAAAATTATTTAAATGTATGTATTTTTTCATCAGTAGCAAAATTGTCAAGTAGAATGTTAGACTGTAAATTTAGGCCATAACAAAGTACATTCATCTGGGGGCCGTTTCACTAAACTTCGTACGACTAAAATGTTCGTAAGTGCAAAATTATGATAGTCTGTAAATTTTACAGTAACAATGTTTTCTTGTAAACAATTATTGGATTTACATTTATTGAGCATAGGCTGCATATGCAGCCTATGCTCAATAAATGTAAATCCATAAATTGAAATTTGCAGACGATCCTAAATTTGCACTTATGAACATTTTAATGGTATGCAGTTTAGTGAAACGGGCCCCTTGTTCTTAGACATCGCGGCGTGAGAAAAGTCCCTGCGCGTCGAGCATTCTAGCGTCATGGAGAAATAAAACCGTACTGTCAATTCGCCACATGATCAATAAAAAAACAATACCATGCAAACAATATGTTTAATCCAAGCATGTCTGACGAAAATCTGGTGATTTTTCACATATCCATATGTCGACGCCAAAGAAATCAGAGACGAACATCTGAAGCAAACAAAAATATAATTTAAAAAAACCAGCCCTCCCGCGTCACATTCCGCGAACCCCGTGTCTTTTGTATGGCCTTAGATATGCCCACTGTACATGTACCTGCATGTCTCATCAAAGACAATAGACACACAAAAGCAAAAGCAACACATCCGAAATTCATCGTGTTCTTCTGCCACACCGTGTCGTGTTGAATAGCTCAGTTTCGATACAGTACTGTATATATGTGACTGTGACTTCAGAAATGGGCTCATGCGTTTTGTGACCAGTTTAGCTCCTGATCAAATCTCACACTCATGTAGCTTGATGACGATCTGTATTGCTTGTTAGAAGCATGATGGGTGTTTCATTGATGGAATGGTGAACAGTGCAGATCCTGATCAGACTGTGCGGATGCACAGGCTGATCTGGATCTACGCTAATCAAAAGCCATAACCCCATTTCTCCAGTCACACCCACGATTGAGAAAATAAAACATTCGCGCAATATGTCGTATTAATCATAAATCAAATTAATATAGTACAGACGCCCAATCAGTTGCGGCTGACACATATTTTTGATATTGGTGTCATTTTAGGAAGTGGTTCCAAACGTCAGACATTCAAAATGGCGTACAAGATGGCCGCTAGTTTTGAGCAAATGACCAATATTGAAAACAGGAGTCTGTTCTTACCGTCACCACCACCATGTTAGACAATAAGCAAATGAAATCAGCTGAAGTAAATGCCACTCCAAAGGAAGTGGGAAAACTATACTATACTACGTCACATGATATCCATTTCGACCTGCTTTCGTCATTTTCACATTGAGTTTCGCTTAAGCCGGTGCTAGGAGGCGTTTGTGTCATTAACTGTGACAATGCAGCACCGTCAGTGACACAAATGAACAGGTGCAATAAAACGGCACTTGTAATGTCCTTTTTTATGATAGTCGTGTTTGGCGATTATCATGGATGGAAACTATAATCGTATTCATGGGTATCCACCAATGTGCACGTTTGTACCTTCAGCAGTTCGTAGTTTGGAATAGCATAGTGGGTTAAAATCGCAAATGCATCAGTTTTGAAGCGTTAATAAGCCGAGGAAACCGCATACTAGTAATGGAAATTTGGAAATGTGTTAGAAAAGACAAGTCATTCAATGTCTGATATTAAATGTGAGTATATTTCAGCACATCCACTGCAAGCAAATGGTGTGCTGCTTAGACATCTAACATAATGTTTGACTTGTTGAATTTTCCAATTGATTTTCGTCCGTCGACCGTCCATCCGTCGTCCGTCAGCACTTTTCCGACATCATCTTCTTCTGAACCGCTAGGCCGCTGTTGAGGAAGTTTCACGGGAATGGTCTATGTGTTATTCTTTTTTTCTGTAAAAATGGGCGTCGTCGCATATCCAAGATGGCCGCCGCAGAAAAGTAGGTCACATTGTTAAAACAAATCTTCTTCTCACGAACCGCCAGTCCGCCGCGACGAAACTTGGTTAGAATGATAGATAGTCAATGCTCTTTCAGTTGTTTTTTAAATGATGACCCAGGGATTAAAAATGGGTGTGGCCCGGGGGGTCAAGTAGGAGTCAAATTTTACATTTGACCAAATGTGGTCATGTTATATTCCAAATCGAAGGTATCGATATGACGATCACTCTCAGACTGGAGCATTTTTTGTCGATATCAGTAGCCTATTTCACCAAAATTGCAAAGTATACTTTCCTAGCAAAGTATACTTTGAGGGAGCAATCATTGATTTTTCCGAAATGCATTATTTCATGCAGAACTAACGATTGCATATATTTGATGATTAAAACTATGCAGAATTATTATACTGAATTTATTACATTATCACAGCCAAAATTGGCTGTGATAATGTAATAAATTCAGTATAATAAAAATTAATAAATTGATCCTAAAATTGAAAATTTCTCCCTCGAAGTATACTTTGCTACTAAAGTATACTTTGCAATGTTGGTGAAATAGGCTACAGATGATTGCGTTATCCAGGATGACCGCCGAAATCGAAAGGCCATCTTTGTATTATTATATTCCAAACGGCTTCCTCTTGTAAACCACTTGGCCATTTGCTGGTCTAACTTCACAGTTATGTTCCTTGTGTAAAGCCTTTTCATATTTGTTAAAATGTAGGTCGTCACATAATTCAAGATGGACGCTATAAAAAATTACTGTCTGTTTCACTAAAGCTGCCCAAATTTTACGGATATAATTTATAAACAATTCAAAAACAATATTTTTTCGATAATATTAAATTAAAGGAAAATTTAAGAATGAGCCTTCTTTTTATTTCGTGAAATTTGGTAAAATATTGATTTTATTGTTAAAAAACAATTTCCCCAAGTTAAATCCCCATAGACATCTTAACAGAGTGAAGATGTCTATGGGGATTTAACATGGGAAAAGTTTTAGAATTTCAGAAATACTGGACCGATTTTCAAAATTTAACTTTTGTTTTCTTAGTTAGATCATTTCCAAGCTATCTATCTAGGTTTCGGAGCCAATTTCCAAAATGTTTCGTTTTTTGACTCCTCCCACACTTCTGCACCTCCTTTTCCACCATGTTAAATTCCCTTAGAGAAATCAATTTTTCGTAATAAAATCAATATTTGACCGAATTTCACGAAATAAAAAGAAGGCTCATTATTAAACTTTCCTTTAAATTAATATTATCGAAAAAAATATTGTTTTTGCATTGTTTATATGGCCGTAAAATTTGGGCAGCTTTCGTGAAACAGACAGTAGGTTAAATTCTTAAAAACCCTTCGTCTCACAAACTACCAGGCCGATGTTGCCGAAACTTGGCAGGAATAATCGGTAGTCAATGCTCTCAGATTTGTTAAAAGCATGACCTCGGGATCAAAAATGGGCAGGGCCGGTCCCGGGGGTCAAGTAGGGGTCAAATTACACGTTTAACCAAATATGGTGATGGTTTATACCAAATCAACGGTATCGAGGAGACAATCACTCTCAAATTGGAGCATTGTTTTGTCGATATCTGATGATTACGTCATCCGAGATGGCCTCTGAAATCGAAAGGCGATCTTTTTATTACAAATTTCAAACTTCTTCTCGCGAACCGCTTAACCGATACTGGTCAAACTTCACATTTATGTTCTGTAGGTAAAGCCTTTTCACATTTGCTAACATTTAGGTCGTCGCATAATCCAAAATGGCCGTCATAGAAACTTAGGTTAAATTCTTAAAAACTCTTCTTCTCACGAACTGCCGGCCGATTTCAGGAATGATCGATAGTTAATGCTCTTTCTGATTTATTAAAATGACGACACCGGAAACTAAAGGATGGACGGGGTCTGTGGGTCATGTAGGGGTAAACTTTCACATTTGACAAAATATGGTCATGTATGTCACAGTTGTCAAAACAGGACATGATTGAATTATGGTGTATTTGCTATAATATAACCTATTAATCAACCCTCGTTGTATTGTAGGTTCCAGCTACTGTGTAATCGTCCCTCAATGGGTTTTTAGTATGAGTTGTTTATTAGCGGGGCCAGTCTTGACATTCCCGTGTTCACATAATGTAATCGTCCATGTGCTGTCCATGTAGTGCCTTGTATTGTCCGTATGGGTGAGTGGTGTGACGTAGGTGTGTGTGTCATCTTTTGATTGGAGAATCTATGCATGAGTAATTTATTCCGGGGCCCGTAACGAGAAACGTGCCGCCGGTATGATTGAGGGGCACTCTGTAAGTTTACGTTGGCAAGAGCTGTCGTGTTGTGGGAGGGTGTCGCAATAGGATTTCTTCTATATTTGTCTCGTCATATTGGTAAGTCATTATTTAAGATTCCTAACCATCTTATAGAAACCATATACTAATGTAGCCTAAAGACTCTAAGGGTACCGTATGCATAGACTCCAATAAAAGTACGTTTGTTTTAATCAATTGTAAACCTGGTTCCTGGTAGAAACGTTTGCTTTGAAGCAGACTATAACGTACATGTATATAATAAGGGGTAAACTGACATAACCTATTGGTAGGGCTCGTTCTAAGGAGTGTCATATAATATACATGTATATGTTACCCGTTAGAAGCATACCGGTGATTGCGGTACCTGTAAAATGTATATACCATGTCGCTCTATAAATAGAATGTGTTGATTATCATTTCCCAATATTCATTCCCGTTCTTGACAATGAGGACTTTGCTATGTTGGGAACCAGTGTAGCTCCAGATGAGACGGCGGGAAACTGCAGTCGCATCAGGCGCAGCTGGGCTGAAGGATAGAACTGGTACAATAACGTATGTTGTAACATTTACACCACTGTAGCTCCTGATCAGCCGGTACACATGTACAGTTTCATTGGAGTTATCTGGTTTAAGTGTCATTGCTCGTCAGGAGTAATATTGAAGATAGCGTCTATAGATATTTGCTAGGAAATATTAGTTCTTCCTGCTATTTAGCAATGTCTCGTTGTCAGATAGGGCTATGAGGTGGTACATGTATATATACTTATGGGTGCCTGTATGTGATTTCAGGCCATCGATGTTACGCCAATAAAAACCAGTCGAACCGAACCTGTGTTAGTCCTTATAAGGAAGAGCTGACCCTGTAACATGTAATATATCCGTCAAATCTAAGGTACTATTCTGTCATCCAAGATCACCGCCGAAAGGTCGCAAGGTTCATAAACAATCACTTTAGTAAAACGCTTAATTTAAAAACAGTGGGTCTGTCGCCTTCTGAGATGGTAGATCTTGAATTAAATGGTTATACCTACTGTACCATGTGGGATCCACGTGGTTATGTGTTTCTCAATATTGCAATCGCGACCACAGTATGTTAATACTTGCCTTTTGAATACCAGAAGCACATGGAAAGTTGCACAAATCTCAATAATGTTCATGCCTAACACATCAAGGCTTGAACAAACTATTATTTGTGGCTGCCATCTTATATATATAATTAAATCGGGTATATATATTTAGATTTAAGACAGAATATAACGTTGTTTTTTGTTTCAAAATGTATTTACATTGAGCTGTCTGTAAGTAGTTTGGAACAAGTCCACATAGGTTATTTAATAGTCGTGTCCTCCTTTTCAGATCATTTGCTATCTGACCTTGAATTTAACAATGCCCATTAATTTTATTTTGCATATTGTATTATCAATGTGTGTTGATGATAACGGTATAAATAGCTGAAAAACAGATTAAAGAAAATTTGACAACAATAACAGCTTTTTATTATTCTGCGTTTTAAATTTCGGTCTCCATCTTGTACGCAATTTTGAATTTGAGATCTTTGGCAAACTGATTTTATTTATTCTTCAATTTTCACTCGTGCATCAAAACGTTTTCCGTGGGAGGTCAGAACCAAATGTAATATTTTGGGCTTGGGCGTCTTGGCTATTATCTTAATTATGAAACCATCTGTACCACGTGGACTGGACACCTGGCAACTTTTGTAACATATGTACAAAGCGATCACATAAACACGTATATGACGTGTCTAACATGGGACGTCTGCAATGTATTCATTAAACGTAGGAACCAATGTTTCGACGATATCAACATGACCAAATACCTATACAGATGCATGTGTCCCGTATTTTCTTTACCTATGACCAAGACATACGTGTACATTTAGCATGTTTAGTACTGATGCATATAGCGTGGTTGTTGTACAAATTAACATTTCGTTGTGGGTTTTGGGCACGACACCACGATTGTGTTATGTTTTATTGTATTGAATTTTGTCCTCAACATATGCCGTCGTTAATGCGTTTATTTTATTAGCGTTATTTCATGTAGCTTATAGAAACAACGTTGAAAAACTGGTAATTAATATAGCATAATGGCATTTAATAGTCGTGTATTTGTCCCCCTTTTCAGATCATTTGATATCTGACCTTGAATTTAACAATGCCCATTAATTTTATTTTGCATATTGTATATCAATATGTGTTGATAACTGTATAAATAGCTGAACAACAGATTAACCCTTTCAACCATAAGGAACCGGAATGGACTGTGATATGCTAATGTTCCGACCAATCCAATGGTCAAAAAATGATTTTCAGATTCGTCCATTTATGAAAAGGGGGTGTTTTTGTTCTCAAAAATATTAAAATTACTTGCAAAAAGTGCAGATCCTGATGAGACGGCTCTTTACGCCGAGCCGGCTCATCTGGATCTGCACCTTTTGCATTAACCGATATAGCGGATTTCGGTTTCATTTTTTTTATTATTCATATGCGTTTTTAATTTCGGTCCCCATCTTGTACGCCATTTTGAATTTGAGATTTTTGGCACCAGCTCCAAACTGATGTCCTGGTTTTATTTATTTTTGAATTTTCACTTTTCAGTGGGACGTCTGTAGCAAATGTAATATTTCGGGCTTGGGCGTCTCGGCTATAATCTTAATTATGAAACCATCTGTACCACGTCGACACCTGGCAGCTCTTGTAACATATGTACAAAACGGTCATATAAACACATATATGACGTATGTGACATGGGTAACCTATTTTTTGTATCAGGGACGTCCGCAATGTATTCCCTAAACGTAGGAACCAATGCAATGTTTAGACGACATCCAACATGACCAAATACCTATAGATGCATGTGCCCTGTATTTTATTACCGTATTTTCTAGCATGTTTAGTACGGATACATATTGCGTACTATATGCCATCGTTAATGCGTTCATTTTATTAGCGTTATTTCATGTAGCTTATAGAAACATTTTTATATCGTTGAAAACTGGTATATATATTGCATATTGTTACATGGTTTCCGTTGTTTGCAAACATATAGCGCGTGCTGTATGCATATGACTTTAGGCAATGCTCATTCCGGGGCCGCGCGTAGACCAAGTGCCGTCATGATGTCACTACGCGGAAGTGCCTTCATGACGTCACTTCTTCATGACGTTCATGACGCGGCCCCGGAATATGAATACCGAAAATTATCTACGTGAATGGGACGATTTATAAAAGTACTGAAAATACTGAATATAATGCTCAAATTACATCAGTTTTTTGTTGGAAATGTAACTAACGTTTGATCATGTCCAGCCGTGTGCAAACGTTTGATGTGGCCCGAGGGAACTGTTTGAACCCAAGGCCGCAGCAGGCCTTGGGTTCAAGCAGTTCCCTCGGCCACAGCAAACGTTTGACCGGTTTGACAGATCACTTGGGGACATGATCAAACCTTATAATGTGATTTGAATCATCTTAGTTTCTTCCATATGTATCGCTGGACCAAATGTGTATAACCGGAGAGGTGGTACATCTTTATTTACAATTTTGAGCCCGAAAGGTTTGATAGATGATTCTTATTTAGAATTTTAGGTTGAATACGAAAATACATTTCTTCAAACATCTGATGAGCCGTTTTCACACAAATTCAAGGTGGCCACCAAAATAATCACACAGTCTGATTTAATTGATATTATATTAGTAACACATTTATATTAACTTATTTAATTTTCGCTTCTGTCATCTACCTTCCTGCATTTGTAAAGCTTTTAAATTAGTATAATTCTTCTCTGCATATCCTGGAAACAGTCGATACATACAAATATCTGGGTGTAACATTCCACTACAAGTGTAATTTTACATTTAACGCAGAGACGTTATCGAAAGGCGCCGGCAGAGCTCTTGGGAAAATTATCTCGAAAATACATTCTATTAAAGAGTTCGGCCTTAAATCATTTGAAAAGGTATACGAATCGTGTGTGATACCCATTCTGGATTACTCATCAGGTGTATGGGGCTACAAATCTTACCAATCAATAGACAACGTTCAAAATAGAGCCATACGTTATTACATGGGAGTCCACCGATTCGCACCAATTTTAGCAATTACCGGAGACATTGGTTGGCTCCCAAGTAACTACCGTCGATGGCTATCCATGATCCGTTACTGGAACAGATTGAATAAATTTGATGACAATAGAATAACAAAACGCGCATTCACAAGAGATTATATACTTTGTGAAAACAATTGGTGCAGTGAATTGCGCGAAGTGTTTACCAAATTGAATTTGACAAACTACTATGACAACAAAATGGTGGTAAATCTTGCTGTTGCAAAGACACATATCACAAACTATTACTCGAATATTTGGCAACAAAGCGTGACTAACGTCCCTAAACTAAGAACATATATTACATACAAAACATGCTTCGAACAAGAACAGTACCTGCAGCTCTCCATGAAGAAATATGAACGGTCATTACTGGCACAATTCCGGTGCGGTATACTCCCGCTAAGAATCGAAAACAGGACGATATATAGGTGAAACCTCCGACCAGCGGCTATGCAGATTTTGTGATCTGCAGGCAGTAGAGAGTGAAACTCACTTCATTCTACACTGTGAACTGTATACAGACATAAGAACAAACCTTTTTAATTACCTAAATACAGCAGTTAACTTCACAACTCTAAGTGATACAGATAAACTTCGCTTTCTTATTCAGAACTGTGCTAGACAAATAAGCAAATATATTGTGAAAGCATATCTGAGACGCCGAAACATCATTTACAACTAAATCCTACAATCTGTGATCACAATAACCATCTTAAATCAATAATATCAAACCGAAAATGAGGCTATCATACAACAGGGCAACCAGTGTAGACCCGGATCAGCCAGCGTGCCAGTGCGGATTGGTCAGGGTATATATTGTAGGCCAACATATCGCATCGCATTGGTCTGGTGTGTATGTGTTATATTTATTGAGCAGTTTATTTCCTCATCAGACTGCGGTGATCCGTATGCTGATGAGCATATACACTGTTCACAAATAAACCCTTAATTTGACAATATAAGTACATGTACACTATCACAAGTGAAAGTCGTCAAATGCCACGTGATTAACTCGGATGACACACATTTACTCACCAGTTATTATTCCACAATACCTCACTCAGCGACTGACGTATACACCTATTTCATTCCTTTGTGACCAGAGTAAATCCAGATTATGCTGATTAGTAACACGGCATGATTGAACTTTGCTCTGTTCAATAATACTAGCCAATTGACAGTTTAGCTTCGAATCGAACTGCGTATACACGCATATCGATTAAAAACTACACTGGTCATCGACAAGCCAAATTGTATAATTCGGTCGCATGTATTTGCTGGAAATCCCGAGCCTGCTAATCCACCTGCTCACGCATTTGTACAGAATACGGTCGCATTAAGACATCAATGCTGTCAGTATTGATGAGTAAAATGCTCCGTAAGCTGTTGTGACCGTGGGTCGGGGGCTGAGCGTTGGTCCGGTCATTGTCCGGCAAATGCATGCAACCAGAAACTCATGTTCTGCAAACACCAGACACTATTTGAATCAAGTGAAACATTTATGTTGCAACAAGGTGACATATAGGTCCAATGGGCCGGGTGTAATTAGTATGATTATCAATGTTATATCTATTCGTGTACGTTTACACATGTCACTATAATAAACAAATTACTTACTATACACTGTAATCTCCAAAGCACAGTACTGTTACATTACGGTGTGTCCGCATGTACTGTGTGGAGGTGGCGACAATCCGTGAGTGGTTGTCGATCGTACATGCGGACGAACGTAATATACATGTCATTGTGGTATCACATCATATTGTATTGGTTTGAAACGAACAAATGGGAAGCAGATGTTTTTTCCATATTCATTGTACGTACCAAATATTGGCGTCACTTACCTGTTTACCTGAATAGTTCACCAAAGGCAAACTGCACAAACGGCAAATAGAAATTTCCGGAATGATATAATATTTTTATTGCACACATGTGACGTGGTACATGTATGACAATGCGTTTTAGTCGATAGTTAGTCAATATAATATGTAGTTGTGACTGGAGAAATGGTGCTTATGTGTTTTGCGACCAGTTTAGATCCGGATCAGCCTGCGGTAACACGCACAATATATCGTTATAAGGCGAGAGGTATGCGTGCTATTTGATCAGGAGCTACACTGGTATTGGTCGCAATTTCATGACGATATTGTGATCACAGATTACGGTGCACATAATGAAGTATATATATATAATCAACTTCAACACAACATGAAATATACCAGTGTTTTATAATATAGTTTGTCCATAAATGACGTTGAAAGTTGACATAGAATACACGTGTAGCTGATTTCGAAACATTTTACGGAAAATTATTGAAATCATAAAAATAAAGCATGGTTAAATAACTTTTTGAGTAAACTTTATCTAATATTGATGTCCCAGTGTTTATTTTGTTATTAGATGAAGCTATGAGTGACTGGAACAATGGGGCTTATGGTATTTGCCAGCACGCTCCTGTAACCTGATAAATATGCAATTATCATGTGGTGTTTATCGTTAATCAAAATAAAATACATTATTCCGTCAACACAGTGCGTATGTATCGTGAAACACGGTGCCGTGAAACATTTTTGATATCCTGTCAATACGATTTGCGGCTGGAGTTACTTTTTTGAATTTTAGAGCCATTTGTAGGTGTTGACGGGGTAAATAAAATAGTAGGTTAGTGCCGTGAATGGGAAAAATATATAGCGCAGGGTTTCCCATTTTTCACCATCACGATACTACTATTCTAAACCTCTATAGCATGTGGTGTTTATCGCTCGATCACAATAATAATATGCGCGCAAGGTTTCCCTTCGCGCAGTCATCACGGCAACCTTAACCTACTATTCTCTATAGCATGTGGTGTTTATCGTTGATCACAATAAAATAATATACGGACCCGCGGCAGTTTACATTCACGCACCCTTACAACTATCTCTATAGCATGGTGGTGTTTTTCGTTGATACATAAAATATATGGCACGGCAGGGTTTCCCATTACTGCACTAACCTACTATTCTATAGCATGTGGTGTTTATCGTTGATCATAAAAATATATAGCGCGGCAGGGTTTCCCATTACTGCACTAACCTACTATTCTCTATTGCAGGTGGTATCGTTGATACAATAAAATATATGCGCAGGGTTTCCTTCACGGCACTAACCTATTATTCTCTATTGCATGTGGTATCGTTGATCACTAAAAATATGGCCACGGCAGGGTTCATTCAGGCATAACCTCTATTCTCTATAGATGTGGTTTTTGTTGATGCGTTAGATTCCACAATAAAATATTATGGACGCGGCAGGGTTTCCATTCACGGCACTAACCTACTATTCTCTATAGCATGTGGTGTTTATCGTTGTTCACAATAAAATATATGGCACGGAGGGGTTCCACATTCACTGCACTTAACTCTATTTTCTCCCTTATAGCATGTGGTGTTTATCGTTTGATCACAATAAAATATATGGCGCGGCAGGGTTTCCCATTCACGGCACTAACCTACTATTCTATAGCATGTGGTGTTTATCGTTGATCACAATAAAATATATATTTGGCAGCAGTCATGGTTTTCCATTCACGGACTACCTACTATTCTCTATAGCATGGGTGTTTTATGTTGATCACAATAAAATTATGTGGCCGGCAGGGTCCCATTCCACGGCAACTAACCTACTATTCTCTATAGCATGTGGATGTTTATCGTTGATCAACAATAAAATATATGGACGCGGGTTTCATTCACTGCATAACTACTTATTCTCCTATAGCATGTGGTGTTTATGTTGATCACAATAAAATTATATGGGCGGGGGTCCCATTTCACAGCTAACAACTACTATTCTCTAGTGTGTTTATCGTTGATCACAATAAATATATGGCACGTTCCAGGGTTTCCCATTCTGCACTAACCAACTATTTCTTATGGAGCTGTGGTTTCGCTGTGGTTTATTCGGGTTTGATCACAATTAAAATATAAGGAACGACGCAGGGTTTCCCATTCAGGCACTAACCTATTATTCTCTATAGCATGTGGGTGTTTATCGTTGATCACAATAAAAAATAAATGGCACGGCAGGGTTTTTCCCATTAGGTCACGGCACTAACTTTATTTCTTAAAATAGCATGGTTGGGTGTTTATTCGTGGTGATCAAATAAAATTAAAATTTAAGCCGGGCAGGGTTTCCCATTCACTGCATAACCTACTATTCTCTATTGCATTGTGGTGTTTATCGTTGATCAATAAAATATATTAGCGCGGCAGTCCCCCATTCACGGCACTAACCCACTATTTCTATAGCAATGTTTTTTTGGTTGTTTCCGTGGATTCACATAAAAATAATATTCGGCAAGGCAGGGGTATTCACGGCTGGGTTCCCACCTACTTTTCCTCCTATTGCATGTGTGTTTATCGTTGATCACAATAAAAATATAGGGCGGCAGGTTTCCCATTCCGCACTAAAAGCTAACCCCCCCTATCCTCTTAATAAGGATGCTTGCATGTGAGCGGTGGTGTTTATCGTTGATCACAATAAAATTATATGCGGAGGGTTTCCCATTCCAGGCACTAACCTACTATTCTCTATAGCATGTGGTGTTTATCGTTGTTCATAAAATATATGGCACGGCAGGGTTTTCCATTACGGCACTAACCTACTATTCTCTTATAGCATGTGGGTGTTTATCGTTGATCACAATAAAAATATGCACGGCCAGGGGTTTCCCATCAGGCACTACCCTACTATTCTCTATAGCATGTGGTGTTTGTTTATCGTTGATCAAATAAAATATATGCGCGGCAGGTTTTCCCATTCAGCACTAAAATCCTATTTTCTATAGCATGTGGGTGTTTTATCGTTATCACAATAAAATATATGGGCCGGGCGGGTTTCCCATTCACGCACTAACCTTACTTTTCTCTATACATGGTGGTTTTTCGTTGACTAAATAAAAAAATGGGGCGGGCCAAGGGTTTCCCATTCACGGCACTAACCTACTATTCTCTATAGCATGGTGTTTATCGTTGATCACAATAAATATATGGCCGGCAGGGTTTTCCCATTCACGGCACTAACCTACTATTTCTCTATAGCATGTGGTGTTTATCGTTGATCACAATAAAATATATGGGCGCGGGTTTCCCATTCACGCACTAAACCTATGCTCTATAGCATCCCAGGTTCGTTTATCGTTGTTCATAAAAATATATGCCTTGGCAGGGTTTCCCCTTCACTGGCCACTAACCCTAATATTCTTCATAGCATTGTGTTTTATATCGTTGATCACAATAAAATATATGGCGCGGCGGGTTTCCCTTCATGCACTAACCCTAAATTCCTATTGCATGTGGTGTTTATCGTTGATCACTTAAAATAAAATAATGCGCAGGGCAAAACGATAACCTCTTTAAACGGGTGGTGGGGATTGTTGCTGGGTTTCCCTTTCACGGCAACCTAACCTATTTTCTCTATAAGCATGTGGGTGGTTTATTCGTTTTATCACAAAAAAATAATATATTTCCCTTCGGCGGCAGGGTTTCCCATTCCCAACGGCATTTTAACCTACTATACTCTATAGCATTTGGTGGTTGTTAATCGTTGATCACAATAAAATTATATGGGACGCGGCAGGGTTTCCATTCACGGCACTAAACTTACTATTCTCCATAGGCATGGGTTGGTTGTTTATCCCGTTGATCCACAATAAAAATTTTGGCCACGGCAAAGGGTTTCCCATTCACTTTTGCACTAAACCTACTATTTCTATAGCAATGTGGTGTTTATTCGTTGATTCACAATTAAAATAAATTTAGGCCGGCGGCAGGGTTTCCCCATTCACGGCACTAACCTACTATTCTCTTTAGATTTGTGGTGTTTAATCGGTTGATCCCAAGATTATATATATGGACTGGCAGGGTTTCCCATTCACGGCGTTTTACTAACCTAGACTTTATTCTTATAGCATTGTGGTGTTATCCGTTGATCCTCAATAAAATATATAGGCGCTGGCAGGGAGGGTTTCCATTTCCCCAATTGCACTTAACCTACTTTCTCTTTAGGCATGTGGTGTTTATCGGTGAATGCCACCAATAAAATATATGACGCGGCCGGGTTTCTCAATTCCACAGCACTTAACACTATTCTCATAGCATGTGGTGTTTATCGTTGATCACAAATTTTAAAAAAGTATATGGCACGGCTGGGTTTCATACTGGGCACTTACCCTATTATTCTCATATAGCAATGTGGGGTGTTTATCGGTTGATCAACAATAAATATATGACCTCAGGCCGGGTTTCCCATTCCGGCACTTAACCCAACTATTCTCTATAGCATGGTGGAGTTTATCGTTGATCAAAACAATAAAATATATGGCACTGCAGGGGTTATTCCCTATTCACGGCACTAACCTAACTATTACACTATAGCAATGTGGTGTTTATCGTTGATCACAATAAAAATATATAGGCGCGGTCACAGGGTTTCCCATTCACTGGCACTTAACCTATATTTTCCTTCTATAGCAATTTTGTGGTGTTTATCGTTGTCATGATAAAATAAAATATAAGGCGGGCGGATGGCAAGGGTTTTCCCATTCACAGGCACTAATCCCTACTATTCTCTATTAGCATGTGGTGTTTATCGATTGATCACAAAAAAAAATAAAATATATGGCGCCGGCGAGGGTTTCCCATTGCACGGCACTAAACTACTTTTCTTATAGCCATGGTGGTGTTTCGGTTGGGGGGGGGGGGGGATCACAATAATAAATATATGGCGCGATGGGGCAGGGTTTCCCATTCATTTGGCACTAACTACTATTGTCTCTAATAGCATGTGGTTTGTTTTCGATTGTATCACAATAAAATAATGGTGGGGCGGCCATGGGTTTCCCCAATTCATGGCATAAACCTAGCTGATTCTCCTATAGCATGTGGGTTTGTTTATTCGTTGAATCCACAATAAAAAATTATGGCGCGGCTAGGGTTCCCATTCACGGCACTAACCTACTCCTTCTCTATAGCCATGTGGTTGTTTATCGTTGATCACCAATAAAATTATCTGGACCCGCGGCAGGGTTTTCCCAATTCCTCCGGCACTAACCTACTATTTCTCTATAGCCATGTGGTGTTTATCGTTTGATCACGTAATAAAATAAATATGGCCGCGGCAGGGTTTGTTTCCCATTCAACTTGGCACTAACCTTAACTATTCTACTAATAGCATGTTGGTGTTTATCGTTTGATCACAATAAAATAAATATTTGGACGGTCGGCAGGGTTTCCCATTTCCGCACTAACCTACTATTCTTATAGCATGTGGTGTTAATCCGTTGAATCACATAAATTATATGCGCGGCAGGGTTCCATTCGGCACTAAGGTACCTATTTCTTAGATGTTTTGGTGTTTATCGTTGATCACGAATAAAATATATTAGGGCGGCCAGGCAGGGGTTTCCCATTCACTGGCACTAACCTTACTAATTCTCTATAGGCATGTGGTGTTTATCGTTGATTCACAATAAAACATAATATATGGCGCGGCAGGGTTTACCCATTCACGGCATAAACCTACTATTCTCTATAGCATGTGGTTGTTTATATCGTTGATCCACAATAAAAATATATGACGCTGGCTGGGTTTTCCCATTCACTGCACTAACCTACTAATTCTCTAAATTGCATTGGTGGTGTTTTATCGTTGTTGATCACGATAAATTAAATATAGCAGCGGCAGGTTTTCCCATTCACTGGCACTAACCTTACTATTCCTCTTGATAGCATGGTGGTTTTTAATCGTTTGAATCACAAATAAAATATATTGACGCGGCAGGGTTTCCCATTCACGGCACTAACCTACTATTCTCTATAGATGTGGTGTTTATCGGTTGATCACGTTAAAAAAATATATGACGCGGCGAGGGTTTCCCTCCCAATTCACTGCACTAACCCTACTATTCTCTATAAGCATGTGGTGTTTTATCGTTGATCCACGAATTAAAATATTTATAGGCTCGGCAGGGTTTCCCATTCACTGGCCCAAGTAACCTACTATTCTCTATAGCATGGTGGTGTTTGTTTTATCGTTGAGTTCCCCAACAATAAAATATATGACGCCGGCAAGGGTTTGGTTTCCCAGTTCACTGGCACTAACCTCTATTCTCTATAAGCAGTGGTTGTGTTTATCGTTGATTCACGGTAATGAAAATATTCTAAAGCGGCGGCAGGGGTTTCCCATTCACCTGCACTCTAACCTACTATTCTCTATAGCATGTGGTGTTTTATCGTTGATCACAATTAAAATATTATCGACGGGCAGGGTTTCCCATTCTCGGCACTAACCTACTAATTTCTCTATAGGCTGTGGGGCTTGTTGGTTATCGATTGATCACCAATAAAATATTATGACGCGGGTCAGGGTTTCCTCATTCTACTGCAAAACTAAAGACCTACTTATTCTCTAATAGCATGTGGTTTGTTTATCGTTGATCCACTGATTAAAAGTATATACGCGGGCAGGGATTTCCCATTCACTGCAACTAACCCTACTATTTCTCTATAGGCATGTGGGATTGGTTTAATTCGTTTGATCCACAATAAAAATATATGACGCGACAGGGATTTCCCATTCACGCACTAACCTACTATTCTCTATAGCATGTGGTGGTTTTATCGTTGATCACACGATAAAATATATAGCGCGGCAGGGTTTATTTTCCCATTCACAAGCACTAACCTACTATTCTCTATAGCATGTGGTTGTTTATCGTTGATCACAATAAAATATGGCGCGGCAGGGTTTCCATTCACGGCACTAACCTACTATTACTCTATAGACATGTGGTGTTTATCGTTGATCACAATAAAATATATGACGCGGCAGGGTTTCCCATTCACGGCACTAACCTGCCCCGTGCAGGCACCGGGGCGGGATCAACTGATCCTGAGAATAGTGCTGCAGTAGCCATTGCTTGTCGTAAAAGGCGACTAAAACTGGCTTAACGATTGGGTTCATACTTTCCGGAACCCACTATACCGGATTTGGCACTCATGTACATTTTTGGCTTTCTTGTATGTGAGAGTTGAGTCGGGCTATGCCCCATATATAAAAGTAAGATTAGCGCTAATCCTATTACTTTTAGGGATGGGATAAATGATGCTGGTGTGGCGAGGGCCTGGCACCAGATCAGGTTGTTCTAATTTCAGGACTGAATATATATTTTGATTGTAAATATTGAGTTCTGAAGTTGGGATTTACCCCCCTCGGACAGGTGGATACGGGACTCGACCCCGTTGACCCGTCTGCGTGTAGACTCCCTGAGGCTTGTACCTCTATGTCAGAAAAGCGGACGTTAAACCCTATTCACTCACTCACTCACTCACTCACGGCACTAACCTACTATTCTCTATAGCATGTGGTGTTTATCGTTGATCACAATAAAATATATGGCGCGGCAGGGTTTCCCATTCACGGCACTAACCTACTATTCTCTATAGCATGTGGTGTTTATCGTTGATCACAATAAAATATAGACGCGCCAGGGTTTCCCATTCACGGCACTAACCTACTATTCTCTATAGCATGTGGTGTTTATCGTTGATCACAATAAAATATATAGCGCGGCAGGGTTTCCCATTCACGGCACTAAACCTACTATCTCATAGCATGTGGTGTTTATCGTTGATCCAATAAAATATATGACGCGGCAGGTTTCCCATTCACTGCACTAACTACTATTCTCTATAGCATGTGGTGTTTACGTTGATCACGTAAAATATATAGCGCGGCAGGGTTTCCCATTCATGGCACTACCTACGGTCTCTATAGCATGTGTGTTTATCGTTGATCACAATATATATGGCGCGGCAGGGTTTCCCATTCACTGCATAACCTACTATTCTCTATAGCTGTGGTGTGTTATCGTTGATCACAATAAAATATAGCGCGCAGGGTTTCCATTCACGGCACTAACCTACTATTCTCTATAGCATGTGGTGTTTATCGTTGATCACAATAAAATATAGGCACGGCAGGGTTTCATTCACTGCACTAACCTACTATTCTCTATGCATGTGGGTGTTTTTATCGTTGATCACAATAAAATATATGGCGCGGCAGGGTTTCCCATTCACGGCACTAACCTACTATTCTCTATAGCATGTGGTGTTTATCGTTGATCACAATAAAATATATGACGCGGCAGGGTTTCCCATTCACTGCACTAACCTACTATTCTCTATAGCATGTGGTGTTTATCGTTGATCACGATAAAATATATAGCGCGGCAGGGTTTCCCATTCACTGCACTAACCTACTATTCTCTATAGCATGTGGTGTTTATCGTTGATCACGATAAAATATATGACGCGGCAGGGTTTCCCATTCACGGCACTAACCTACTATTCTCTATAGCATGTGGTGTTTATCGTTGATCACGATAAAATATATAGCGCGGCAGGGTTTCCCATTCACTGCACTAACCTACTATTCTCTATAGCATGTGGTGTTTATCGATTGATCACAATCAATATATGCGCATGTTTTTCATCACGCACCCCTACAACCTCTCTCTATAGCTGTGGTGTTTATCGTTGATCACATTAAAAAATACTACTGGAGCGCATCATCACGCACTACTACTCTATTCTCTATAGCATGTGGTGTTTATCGTTGATCAATAAAATATGCGCGGCAGGGTTTTCCCATCAACGCACTAACCTACTAATTCTATAGATGTGGTGTTTATCGTGATCACGATAAAATATATAGCGCGGCAGGGTTTTCCCTTCAACTGCACTAACCTACTATTGTCTATAGAATGTGGTGTTTATCGTTATCACAATAATATATGGACGCGGCAGGGTTTCCCATTCACGCACTAACCTATATTCTCTATAGATGTGTTTATCGTTGATCCAATAAAATATATGCGGCAGGGTTTCCCCATTCACTGCACTAACCTATATTCTCTAGCATGTGGTGTTTATCGTTGATCACAATAAAAATATGGCCGGTTTCCCATTCATGCATAACCCTACTATTCTCTATAGCATGTGGTTTTATCGTTGTGATCACAATAAAATATTATGCACTAGCAGGGTTTCCCTTCACGCATAACCTACATTCTCTATAGCTGTGGTGTTTATCGTTGATCACAATAAAAAAATATATGGCGCGGCAGGGTTTCCCTTCACGCACTAACCTACTTTCTCTATAGCATGTGGTGTTTATCGTGATACAATAAAATATAGGCGCGGCGGGTTTCCCATTCACTGCACTAACCTACTATTCTCTATAGCATGTGGTGTTTATCGTTGATCACAATAAAATATATGGCGCGGCAGGGTTTCCCATTCACGCACTAACTATATTCTCTATAGCATGTGGGTGTTTATCGTTGATCACGATTAAAATTATATAGGCGCGGCTAGGGCAGGGTTTCCCCATTCACTGCACTAACCATACTATTCTTCCTTATAGCATGTGGTGTTTATTCGTTGATTCACGAATAAAATTATATGGAGCGGCCAGGGTTTCCATTCTCGGGCATTTTAACCCTTACTATTCTCTATAGCATGTGGTGTGTTTATCGTTGCTCAACCGACATAATATTATAGCGCGGCAGGGTTTCCCATTCATGCACTAACCTAGTATTTTGTATAGGCTTTGGTGGTTTGTTTATCGTTAGATCACCAATAAAACATATTATTGGCGGCGGCAGGGTTTCCCATTCACGGCACTAAACCTACTTTTCTTCTTCTAGTCATGTGGTGTTTATCGTTGATTCACGAATAAAATTTATATGGGGCGCTGGCAGGGTTTTCCCATTCACTGGCACTAAGCCTACTATTCTCTATAGCATGTGGTGTTTATCGTTTGGATCACGATAAAAAATATTATTAGGCGCGGCTAGGGTTTGTTTTCCCATTCTCAACTGCACTAACCTAACTATTCTCTATAGCAGTGGTGGTTTATCGTTTGTTCACAATAAAATATATGACGCTTGGAGGGTTTCCCATTCAACAGCACTAAAACATACTATTCTCTATAGGCCATTGGTGGGTGTTATGGGGTTTGTTCCCACCAATTCTATATGACGCTGGGCAGGGTTTCCCATTCAACCTGCACTTAACTACCTAATTTCTATTAGCATGTGGTGTTTATCGTTCTGATCACGAATTAAAATATTATAGGCGGCCAGGGTTTCCCATGGCACTGGGCACTTTAACTACTTATTCTCTAATAGGCAATGTTGGAAGTTTATCCGTTGATCACATATTAAAAATATATGGCGCGGCCAGGGTTTTCCCATTCAATGCACTAACCTACATTCTCTTAGCATTGTGGGTGTTTATGTTGATCACAATAAAATATATAGCGCTTTGGCAGGGATTCCATTCAACAGACTAACCTAACTTATTCTCTATAGGCATGTGGTGTTTATCGGTTGGATACCCAATAAAATATATGGGCGCGGAGGGTTTCCCATTCACTGGCCACTAACCCTTACTATTCTCTATAAGGCATTGTGGTTTTGTTTTATCGTTGATTCACAATAAAATATATGGCGCCAGGGCAGGGTTTCCCATTCACGGCTCTAACTAAAACTATTATCTATAGGCATGTGGTGTTTATCGGTTGATCAAAATAAATTTATGGGCGCGGGCAGGGTTTCCCATTCACTGGCACTAACTACTCATTCTTCTATCAGCATGTGGTGTTTAAATCGTTGATCACTAATAAAATATATGGGCGGCAGGGTTTCCCATTCCCACTGGCACTAACTACGTATTCTCTATTAGCATGTGGTTGTTTATATCGTTGATCACAATAAAAATATTTATGGCGCGGCAGGGTTTCCCATTCCACTGCACTTAAAACCTACTATTCTCTATATTGTGGTTGTTTATCGTTGGATCACAATAAAAAATATATGGCGCTTGGCAGGGTTTCCCATTCACGGCTTGGCTAACCTAACTAATTTCCTTATGAAATGTGGTGTTTATCGTTGATACAATAAAATATAGGCACGGCGGGTTTCCCAATTCCTGCACTAACCTACTATTCTCTATAGGGATTTGTGGTGTTTATCCCGTTGATTCACAATAAAATTATGGGCACGGCAGTGTTCAGGGTTTCCCATTCACTGATTAACCTACTATTCTCTATAGCATGTGGTGCTTTATGTTTGTCACAATAAAATATATGGCGCGAGGGATTTCCCATCAACCGGCATCTAAAACTAACTATTCTCTATTGGTATGTGGTGTTTTCGTTGATTCACAATAAAATATATGGCGCGGGCAGGGGTTGTGCCCATTCACGGCACTAACCTTACTATTCTCTATTAGCATGGTGGTGTTTATCGTTGATCACAATAAAAATTATATGGCGCGGCAGGGTTTCCAGAACGGCACTAACTATATTCTCTATAGGGCATTTGTGGTGTTTATCCCGTTGATCACAATAAAATATAAGGGCGGCAGGGGTTTCCCATTCAACGGCACTAACTTACTTATTTCTCTATAGCATGTGGTGTTTGTTATCGTTGTCACAATAAAATATATGGTACACGGGCAGGGTTTCCCATTCACTGGCGTAACCAACTATTCTCTATAGGCATGGTTTGGTGTTTATCCCGTTGATTCACAATTAAAATATTAATGGCGGCGGCAGGGTTTCCCATTCAACGCGCAATTACTACTTCTTTCTTATAAAGCATGTGGTGTTTATCGTTTGAATCACAAATAAAATATATGGCACGCAGGGTTTCCCATTTCACGGGACTTAACCTATTATCCTCTATAGCTGTGGTGTTTATCGTTGATCACCATTAAAATATATTGGCACGGCAGGGTTTCCCATTCACGGCCACTAACCTTTACTAATTTCTATGCTTGGTGTTTATCGTTGATCACATATAATATATGGCGCGGCAGGGTTTCCCTTCAAACGGCCACTAACCTACTATTCTCTATAGAATGTGGTAGTTTATCGTTTGATCACAATAAAAATATATGACGGCGGCAGGGTTTCCCATTCACTGCACTAACCTACTAATTCTTCTATTGTTGGGTTATGTTGATCCAACGATAAAATATATCGCGCGGCGGGGTTCCATTCACTGCAATAACTACTATTCTCTATAGGCATGTTTGGTGTTTATCGTTGATCACAATAAAATATATGACGCGACAGGGTTTCCCATTCACGGCACTAACCTACTATTCTCTATAGCATGTGGTGTTTATCGTTGATCACGATAAAATATATAGCGCGGCAGGGTTTCCCATTCACTGCACTAACCTACTATTCTCTATAGCATGTGGTGTTTATCGTTGATCACAATAAAATATATGGCGCGGCAGGGTTTCCCATTCACGGCACTAACCTACTATTCTCTATAGCATGTGGTGTTTATCGTTGATCACAATAAAATATATGACGCGGCAGGGTTTCCCATTCACGGCACTAACCTACTATTCTCTATAGCATGTGGTGTTTATCGTTGATCACAATAAAATATATGGCGCGGCAGGGTTTCCCATTCACGGCACTAACCTACTATTCTCTATAGCATGTGGTGTTTATCGTTGATCACAATAAAATATATGACGCGGCAGGGTTTCCCATTCACGGCACTAAACCTATATCTTCTATTAGCATGTGGTGTTTATCGTTGATCACAATAAAATATATGGCGCGGCAGGGTTCCCATTCACGGCACTAACCTACTATTCTCTATAGCATGTGGTGTTTATCGTTGATCACAATAAAATATATGACGCGGCAGGGTTTCCCATTCACTGCACTAACCTACTATTCTCTATACCATGTGGTGTTTATCGTTGATCACGATAAAATATATAGAGCGGCAGGGTTTCCCATTCACGGCACTAACCTACTATTCTCTATAGCATGTGGTGTTTATCGTTGATCACAATAAAATATATGGCGCGGCAGGGTTTCCCATTCACTGCACTAACCTACTATTCTCTATAGCATGTGGTGTTTATCGTTGATCACAATAAAATATATAGCGCGGCAGGGTTTCCCATTCACGGCACTAACCTACTATTCTCTATAGCATGTGGTGTTTATCGTTGATCACAATAAAATATATGGCACGGCAGGGTTTCCCATTCACTGCACTAACCTACTATTCTCTATAGCATGTGGTGTTTATCGTTGATCACAATAAAATATATGGCGCGGCAGGGTTTCCCATTCACGGCACTAACCTACTATTCTCTATAGCATGTGGTGTTTATCGTTGATCACAATAAAATATATAGCGCGGCAGGGTTTCCCATTCACGGCACTAACCTACTATTCTCTATAGCATGTGGTGTTCATCGTTGATCACAATAAAATATATGGCGCGGCAGGGTTTCCCATTCACTGCACTAACCTACTATTCTCTATAGCATGTGGTGTTTATCGTTGATCACAATAAAATATATGGCGCGGCAGGGTTTCCCATTCACTGCACTAACCTACTATTCTCTATAGCATGTGGTGTTTATCGTTGATCACAATAAAATATATGGCGCGGCAGGGTTTCCCATTCACGGCACTAACCTACTATTCTCTATAGCATGTGGTGTTTATCGTTGATCACAATAAAATATATGGCGCGGCATGGATTTCCCATTCACTGCACTAACCTACTACTTCTCTATAGCATGTGGTGTTTATCGTTGATAACAATAAAAATAAAATATGGCGCGGCAGGGTTTCCCATTCACGGCACTAACCTACTATTCTCTATAGCATGTGGTGTTTATCGTTGATCACAATAAAATATATGGCGCGGCAGGGTTTCCCATTCACTGCACTAACCTACTATTCTCTATAGCATGTGGTGTTTATCGTTGATCACAATAAAATATATGGCGCGGCAGGGTTTCCCATTCACTGCACAACCTACTACCTTATTCTCTATAGCATGTGGTGTTTATCGTTGATCACAACTAAAATATGACGCGGGCAGGGTTTCCCATTCACGCACTACCTCTATTCTCTATGCATGTGGTGTTTAACGTTGATCACATTAAATATATGGCACGGCAGGGTTTTCCCATTCACTGCACTAACCTACTATTTCTCTATAGCATGTGGTGTTTATCGTTGATCACAATAAAATTTATGGCACGGCAGGGGGTTTCCCATTCACTGGCACTAACCTCTATTCGGGGCTATAGCATGTGGTGTTTATCGTTGATCAATTTATAAATTATATGCGCGGCAGGGTTTTCCATTCCAACTGCACTAACCTACTATTCTCTATGCATGTTGGTGTTTATTTCGTTGATCACCTAAAATATTATGGCACGCAGGGTTTCCCATTCCACATGCACTACTTATCTCTATAGCATGTGTGGTTTATCGTTGATCACAATAAAATTTTATAGCTCAAGGGTTTTCATTTCTTTACCTGCACTAACTATATATCTCTATAGCATGTGGTGTTTATCGTTATGATCACAATAAAATTATATAGCAGGCAGGGTTTCCCATTCACTGCACTAACCTACAATCTTTATAGCATGTGGTGTTTATCGTTGATCACAATAAAATATATGCGCTGGCAGGGTTTCCCATTCACGTGGCACTAAACTAGTCTCTATAGCATGTGGTGTTTTATCGTTGATCATCAATAAAATATATGGCGCGGCAGGGTTTCCCATTCACTGCACTAACCTACTATTCTCTATAGCATGTGGTGTTTATCGTTGATCACAATAAAATATATGGCGCGGCAGGGTTTCCATTCACGCACTAACCTACTATTCTCTATAGCATGTGGTTGTTTATCGTTGATCACAATAAAATATATGGCGCGGCAGGGTTTCCCATTCACGGCACTAACCTACTATTCTCTATAGCATGTGGTGTTTATCGTTGATCACAATAAAATATATGGCGCGGCAGGGTTTCCCATTCACTGGCCACTAACTACTATTCTCTATAGCATGTGGTATTCGTTGATCGCAATAAAATATGATGCGGAGGGTTTCCCATTCACGGCACTAAACCTATATTATCTATAGCTGTGGTTGTTTATCGTTGATCGGCAAATAAAATTATGGCACCGGCAGGGTTTCCCATTCACTGCACTTAACCTACTATTTCTCTAGATGTGGTGTTTATCGTGATCACAAATAGAAAAGATATGGACGGCGGGTTTCCCATTCACTGCACTAACTTACTTAGTTCTCTATGCATGTGTGTTATCGTTGATCACAATAAATATATGGCGCGGCTGGGTTTCCCATTCACTGCACTAACCTACTATTCTCTATACATGTGGTGTTTATCGTTGATCACAATAAAATATGAACGGCAGGGTTTCCCATTCACGGCACTAACCTACTATTCTCTATAGCATGTGGTGTTTATCGTTGATCACAATAAAATATATGGCACGGCAGGGTTTCCCATTCACTGCACTAACCTACTATTCTCTATAGCATGTGGTGTTTATCGTTGATCACAATAAAATATATGGCACGGCAGGGTTTCCCATTCACTGCACTAACCTACTATTCTCTATAGCATTGTATCGTTATCACAATAAATATATGGCGCGGCAGGGTTTCCCATTCACTCACTAACCTACTATTCTATAGCAGTGGTGTTTATCGTTGATCACAATAAAATATATGGCACGGCAGGGTTTCCCATTCACAGCACTAACCTACTATTCTCTATAGCATGTGGTGTTTATCGTTGATCACAATAAAATATATGGCACGGCAGGGTTTCCCATTCACTGCACTAACCTACTATTCTCTATAGCATGTGGTGTTTATCGTTGATCACGATAAAATATATAGCGCGGCAGGGTTTCCCATTCACGGCACTAACCTACTATTCTCTATAGCATGTGGTGTTTATCGTTGATCACGATAAAATAAATTAAAACATAAGTACATTTATCAGGTAACCTCCCCTGCATTGACCGAATACGTACTGACTGATAACATATTGTTGTATCAGGCATTGCCCTGATATAAACATCCGGGTTACAACGAATTGAAAACTGACGTTCCATTGGTCGGATGACGTCACGTGACGTTACCGAATGACGTCAGTGTAATGACGCAACGTAAACAAGTCCGCGTTCTTTCCATAGAATACGACGTCATCTAATGTCATTTTCGAGCATGGAACGTTACCAGTAGCCCATTTCATCAACATTGCAAAGTATACTTTTCTAGCAAAGTATATTTTGAGGGAGTAATCATTTATTTTTCCTGAAATTCATTATTTCATATAGAACTAACGGCTGCATATATTTGATGATTAAGAGCATGCAGAATTATTATACTGAATTTATTACATTATCACAGCCAAAATGGCTGTGATAATGTAATAAATTCAGTACAATAAAAATTAATACATTTATCCTAAAATTGAAAATTTCTCCCTCAAAGTATACTTTGCTAGAAAAGCATACTTTGCAATGTTGGTGAAACAGGCTACTGATAAATAGAATACCAGACTAACGAATTTTGATATCAAGTTTATCAGGCTCAGCTCGGAAACGGTAGGAATTCCTTGGCAAGCCTCGGAATTCCTACTCGTTTCCTAGCCTTGCCTGATAAACTTGATATCAAAATACACTAGCCTGGTATTCTCTATTTACCATCTGGCGTCACATATGACATATACTGACGTTTCTGTCTATAACACAGGGCGACTTCCAATAAGTCGCACAGCGTTACAGGCAGACAATTCGTGTTAAGATCCTGATACAACAAGATAAGAATAATAATATTTAAAGGTTTATAGTTTACGGACTGACTTTATAGAACATCATACTTTGTTTCAAATATAATAGTTTCGTAAATGCGATTGTGTCCGTTGTTTTAAACACAGGAATCTCGATTTGATTGTGTCATGTCATCTTCTGTGCACACTAATATATGAGGCTGTAATTCCAGCACAAAAGTATTTACACAATTCCTTAACATTTGATTGGCCCGTAGCAAGTCTCTGTCCAAAATGTATATCCCAGTAAACTCCCACGCCGAACTACTTTCCGTAACCGTGAGGCGCAGACTTGTACACAGAGGATTTACCATGTATAACTTGCATTGCATGCGATAAGCATGATAAGGAATATAGAGAATAGTAGGTTAGTGCCGTGAATGGGAAAGAATATCTGGCCGAGCACATCCCGTTTCCGAGCCGCGCCAGATATTTTTCCTATACACGGCACTAACCTACTATTCTATTTATCCCGTCAACACCTACTAATGGCTTTAAAATGCAAAAAAATAATCCCAGCCACCGCACATATTCATACGCAGTGATTAGGTCGTATTGACAGGATATCACAAATGTTTCACGGCACCGTGTTTCACGACACATACGCACTGTGTTGACGGGATAAATATAGTTTATGGACTTGTGCTGTTATCATGCAGGTGTTGCAAGCAGAATAATAGTATGTGTGGTAACGTAGTCATACCTGTAGTTCTAAAATTATGTGAGTGGTGGCCTGATGATTTACACAGTGTAACATGGCAGACAAAATAGTAACCCATGTAGTAAACGTGGATTGGCATGAGATACGTGATTATAGTATGCTGTAAATCATTATCTTTGGAACGTGTGAAAACCAAATTGTATTAGTTTGTTCTGTCTGTGTAAAAATGCTACAAGGGGTGTAACTGACAGATAATTTGTACATACTAAGATGACCGAGATGGCAACTCCACGCGCTGAATAGGATACAATAACAAAAGAATGTTCACGTAACAATTTGCTATACATATACAATGTATCCCATTACATTTACGAAGCAAGTATGTTTGAATAGCTGATGATAAGGGATAGAACGGGTCCTTAAATAGTTCGTCATTTATGTTGATTGATAAGGTTAGAACACACCAAATAGTATTACTATATACTTTAACCTGCAATAAGGCCAGTCTTTCCTACTTTCTCTATGCGTATGGACGCTGTGGGAACTACTTGTACATGACCTGCAGCCAGTATGTACTGGTTCTGCATGAATTAAACAATAGGTTCACTTACTCATCAGTGTTTTCTTTTAAATGCTACAACTATGCTGAAAACTGGTGTTAAAAGCACCCCAAAATTGTCCTCAAGTGAAACTGGGTAGTAATAGATCAAGATGTACAAGCAAACTGTCTGTGACCTCAAAACTCCCGCACTATACCGGACTACGTCTGCACCATTTCGCACCATTTTGGTATTCTCTAACCATAACCACGGATCACGAGAATGGGTAATTTCCGAACCAAACTCGCCACCTATTTTCGATGTAAGCACTTCCATTTAAGCACTGTATATTATTATACCCACTTTTTGAAAATCAAAGTACTGAAAGTACTGAAATATGTTATCTCCACAAAAACTGATCACTTGCGGAACTAGAGACTGAAAGTTACATATTTTCTCAATCATCATCCAGAAGCAAATGTAGTGTGATGGTGCAAACCTATTCTCATGAATGAATTAATGTTTGAAACTCCCAGAAAACTGGCGGCTAACTGGTCGCTGCTACCTAACTGTGAGAACTAAAGATAATAGCTGCTGTATTAGCACGAAATGTCTTGATTCGTATTTTCCAGAATTTAACTGATAAACTGAGCCCAAAAACAGTGAAAACTAGAGAGAATAGTATATGCACAGTGTTTTTGATACAGAGCTGGACAGACCAAAACGAAATAGGATAAGTTGGCACAGGGCACTATCCTCTTGGTCGTACTCGCCATTTAGGCGTAGCACGACAATATGGCTGCCCCCATAGAAATGTGCGTGACATAATATGCTATCTCAAGGGAGATAATAATGGGTATATTGCTTTCGTCATGGGTGTCCGTCCGTCCGTCCGTCCGTCCGTCCGTCACCGTAATATGTAGGAACTTGAATATTGGTGTGTGCCTTCCTTATGGTGTGTAGATGCGCAAAGTGAATTTCGATTTTTGATTCGACCCCCAGTCATGAATTATCTCCCCCTTTTCGACTTTGCATATGTTTTGGGAAAAGTGTGTATAGTGCGATGGCACGCTATCGACTGTGCTCTAGTTTCGTATTATAGTTAAGCATGTATTGTTCCAAGTCTGTTTGGTATACTTTGTCATTTACAATGGAACCTGTCTTAACCGGACACAAAGAACACATATGTGATATTATTTTCAATCAGTTTCTTGGTCATTTATCTCAGGTGATAGTACCTGTTCATTATGGGAATGAATGGCCTTTTTGTGGAATATATCGGGGTATAAACTTGGAAAAGTCGCGGGAATGCTGGACGAAGGCCGGAAGGGAGGCCTTCGTCCAGTATTCCCGCGACTTTTCCAAGTTTATACCCCGATAAATTCCATAAAAAGGCCATTCATTCCTTATAATTCCAGCATTTTAAACAAATTCATCAAGAAAATGTGTTTATTTTCCGTTTTCTTAAGAATTATTTTAACTGCGCCTGACGGTTACGGAAAATAGTTCGGCATGGGAGTTTATTGGGATATGAATTTTGGACATAGACTTGCTACGGACCAATCAAATGTTAGGGAATTGTGTAAATATTTTTGTGCTGGAATTATGATACCATAGCACACAACTATGGCTCAGAATGGTCAAAGCCCGAAATAAAGTGAAACCTCTCTAAATCGGACATCCTGTGGACCTCCCAATATGTCCGGTTTAGAGTGATTTCACTGTACATCGTGTTGTTTGACAATATACGACGTTCTTGCGTCATCATGCATGTGGCATAACATACATACAATCCGCTATTAACGTATCATTGACCTTATAACTGCCACAACGATGCTGAAACTGTTCTTCTTCTATTGCAGTGACAGGCAATGTCATTTTCTACGGAGCTTCGCAGGAGACATGGACTTTTTTTTTGTTAATTCGTTCCCACGAAATAACAATTCGATCCCTCAATTTAAAATTTCGTTCCCTCGAATTAACAATTCGTACCCACGTTATAACAATTCGTCCCCTCGAATTAACAATTCGTTCCCACGAAATCACAAAAAATAATGAAAAAAAGGAATTCTACGTCCGCTGCGTGGCTCCGTAATTGGCCTACTTTAATAGTCATCTGACAGTCACATGACACGACGCAAATTCGCACCCTGAAATGTTACAAGCACAAACCTTGGAAGCATAAAGGACCACGGCACAACGTTTAATGGGTGACGGGTTATCTTTATTTCATGGTAACGGGTTTGACGCAATCTATAACTACACATATGTTCAAATGTTTGCTATATGTGTAGCTCCAGGTGGCATGTTATCTTTATTTCATGGTAACGGGTTTGACGCAATATATAACTGCATGTATACTGAGCAAAACTAGAAACGTCCCTCCATGTTTAGGGAAAGATTCATCAAAAACCAAAAGGGTTACTTTTAAAAATCAAAATGGAAAAACAAGTTCATTCATTTCTGTATCAAAGCCAATAAATTGCATTTGGATATCTTGTTAAATATTCGAGAGATAACCGGCCAAGGGCGGTAGGGGTCAAAATCAAAAATCACAAAAAGTCAGAAATGTGTTACTTAATGTTTAGAGATGGAATTTCAATAAGTAATGTGGCAAATTCAGTAAATCTCGTTAGTACCGAGTGTGGCCACCATTTGCATGAATGCATGCAATGATCCTACGCCGCATCGACGTGACGTAACGCAATACCAGTGCGTTGGGCAAATTCCTCCATTCCCGTTGTAAGGCCCGTGTAAGATCGCGAACATTGTCAATCGATGGTTAGCTCGTGCTTTGCGGCCCAGCTCATCCCATATGTGCTCAATGGGATTGAGATCCGGGGAGACCGCGGGCCATGGCATGACGTCGACGTTGTTTTGCTGTAAGTATTGAGTGGTGACCCTGGCTACGTGAGGGCGGGCATTGTCGTGCATCAATGTCACACCAGGACCATGCTGACGGATAAATGGTAAGGCATGTGCATTTAGCACATCTGCAACATAACGTTGTGCATTGATGTTGCCCTGTACAACAACCAAATCTGTCTTCCGGTTTCCCATGATCCCACCCCACCCAGACCATTACGCTCCCTCCCCCAAACCTGTTCTTCTCAACAATGCAACAATCGATGAATCTTTCATTTGTACGCCTGTATACCCGTAATCTTCGGTCAGCATGACTAACTGTGAACCGAGATTCATCGGTGAACAAAACTCGGTTCCAGTCAGCCCTTCTCCAGTTCAGATGACGTCGCGCCCATAACAGTCTGGCAGCACGGTGGCGTTGGGTCATTATCTGACCAGTGTACGGGCGGCGTGCCCGGATTGGTTGGGCGTTACGACGTAACCGGTTGCGAATGGTCTGCCCTGAGACACCGTATCGCCTAGCAGTGACTGTGGCTGCCAATCGACGTTGACGTAAGTGCGTCAACGTAATGTAACGATCGGCTCTAGCAGGCCTACCAGGTCGCTGCCGGTCGCTGCCGGTCGCTGCCGGTCGCTGCCGGTCGTGAACAGCCCCAGTCTGCTGGTACCGGGCTGCAAGACGATCAATCGTCTTCCGTCAGCAACCAAACCGAGGCGCGACCGCCCTGGCGGCCATCCCACCCGCAAGCATCCCAATTGCCTGATTTCGCTCGTTTTCGGAAAGCCGTGGCATATCGAAAACAGTGAAAAATTAAAAAAGTTTTTTAATTTTCCGAATAGCCCCTATCGCATGAATGGTACGACATGAACTGAATCACCTTATCGATGACAAGTATAGCGTGCACGTGCAAAAAGTGGAAATCAACGTTCCGGTCACTGGCCGCTATGTAAACCGTGTGTATCGGCTAAACTCTACACGATCGTATTCTGAACATCGCCACGGTTTAAAATACATGTACTTTGAACATGTGGTACATACATAGACAGAGCTACACCGGCTATAAAACAGGGACGTTTCTAGTTTTGTTGAGTATATGTTCAAATATGTTTGCTATATGTGTAGCTCCAGGTGGCAGGTTATCTTTATTTCATGGTAACGGGTTTGACGCAATATATACTCAACAAAACTAGAAACGTCCCTGTTTTATAGCCGGTGTAGCTCTGTCTATGTATGTACCACATGTTCAAAGTACATGTATTTTAAACCGTGGCGATGTTCAGAATACGATCGTGTAGAGTTTAGCCGATACACACGGTTTACATAGCGGCAGTGACCGGAACGTTGATTTCCACTTTTTGCACGTGCACGCTATACTTGTCATCGATAAGGTGATTCAGTTCATGTCGTACCATTCATGTGATAGGGGCTATTCGGAAAATTAAAAAACTTTTTTAATTTTTCACTGTTTTCGATATGCCACGGCTTTCCGAAAACGAGCGAAATCAGGCAATTGGGATGCTTGTTGGGTTGGGATGGCCCGCCAGGGCGGTCGCGCCTCGGTTTGGTTGCTGTTGGAAGACGATTGATCGTCTTGCAGCCCGGTACCAGCAGACTGGGGCTGTTCACGACCGGCAGCGACCTGGTAGGCCTCGTGTAACGACGGCTAGAGCCGATCGTTACATTACGTTGACGCACTTACGTCAACGTCAATTGGCAGCCACAGTCACTGCTAGGCGATACGGTGTCTCAGGGCAGACCATTCGCAACCGGTTACGTCGTAACGCCCAACCAATCCCGGGCACGCCGCCGTACACTGGTCAGATAATGACCCAACGTCACCGTGCTGCCAGACTGTTATGGGCGCGACGTCATCTGAACTGGAGAAGGGCTGACTGGAACCGAGTTTTGTTCACCGATGAATCTCGGTTCACAGTTAGTCATGCTGACGGAAGATTACGGGTATACAGGCGTAAAAATGAAAGATTCACCGATTGTTGCATTGTTGAGAAGAACGGTTTGGTGGGGGAGGGAGCGTAATGGTCTGGGGTGGGATCATGGGAAACCGGAAGACAGATTTGGTTGTTGTACAGGGCAACATCAATGCACAACGTTATGTTGCAGATGTGCTAAATGCACATGCCTTACCATTTATCCGTCAGCATGGTCCTGGTGTGACATTGATGCACGACAATGCCCGCCTCACGTAGCCAGGGTCACCACTCAATACTTACAGCAAAACAACGTCGACGTCATGCCATGGCCCGCGGTCTCCCCGGATCTCAAATCCCATTGAGCACATATGGGATGAGTGGGCCGCAAAGCACAGAGCTAACCATCAGATTGACAATGTTCGCGATCTTACACGGGCGTTACAACGGGAATGGAGGAATTTGCCCAACGCACTGGTATTGCGTTACGTCACGTCGATGCGGCGTAGGATCATTGCATGCATTCATGCAAATGGTGGCCACACTCGGTACTAACGAGATTTACTGAATTTGCCACATTACTTATTGAAATTCCATCTCTAAACATTAAGTAACACATTTCTGAGTTTTTGTGATTTTTGATTTTGACCCCTACCGCCCTTGGCCGGTTATCTCTCGAATATTTAACAAGATATCCAAATGCAATTTATTGGCTTTGATACAGAAATGAATGAACTTGTTTTTCCATTTTGATTTTTAAAAGTAACCCTTTTGGTTTTTGATGAATCTTTCCTTAAACATGGAGGGACGTTTCTAGTTTTGCTCAGTATATAACAACATGTAAGTTCAAATATGTTTGCTATATGTGTAGCTCCAGGTGGCAGGTTATCTTTATTTCATGGCAACGGGTTTGACGCAATATATAACAACTTGTAAGTTCAAATATGTTTGCTGTCTGTGTAGTTCCAGGTGGTAGGTTATCTTTATTTCATGGTAACGGATTTGACGCAATAAGAATAATGTTCAAATATATGTTACTAGAATAGCTCAAGATGAGTCTGTTTGCCTTTTGATCAAAATATGGGTCAGGCTCTGGCATTACATACTTCTCAATTAATTCCCTATTTCGCCGTATCTGTTATACACGTATTTTGAGAAAATCTTTGACAGTTTCCGTGCATGCCGCCAAAAATTCACAAAAAAAAATACATCTCACATCCGCATGAAGTCTGCACTTTGATGTTATATCAGGTAAATAGTGTATTTTTGCAAGTTCTGTATCGGTGAATATAGCGATGCGATTATTATAGGAATTAATGGCATTTTTGTGGAATTTATCGGGGTATAAACTTGGAAAAGTCGCGTGAATACTGGACGAAGGCAGGAAGGCCTCGTCCAGTATTCCCGCGACTTTTCCAAGCTTATATCCCCGATAAATTCCACAAAAAAAGGTCATTCATTCCTTATAATTCCAGCATTTGAAATAAATTCATCAAGAAAATGTGTTTATTTTCCGTTTTCTTAAGAATTATTTTAACTGCGCCTCACGGTTACGGAAAGTAGTTCGGCGTGGGAGTTTGCTGGGATATACATTTTGGACAGAGACTTGCTACGAGCCAATCAAATGTTAGGGAATTGTGTAAATATTTGTGTGCTGGAATTATTATAGGTTATTTGATTTACATGTGGATATATGCACGAATTCCGCAGCGATCGAATTGCGCGACTTTATCACGTTTATGAGCGCAATAATAACCGCGGCGGAACGAGTGGAGTGGAGTGGAGTGAACCACATACAAATAAATTAACACTTTTTATTATATACCTACCCATGAAATACATAGCTATACGATGTAAATAAAAGTCATATGTTCTCATCGATGAAATAAACAACTTCCGGTGAAAATACGACTACTTGCGCTATCTATATTCATAACGCGCACCAGAAAGAAAACAGCGCAAATAGGCTGCAAATACACATTCATTACCGTATACGGTCTAAACAAAAAAAGTCCTAATTTTCATGGAGCGGTATATAATAAATAGAATATTCATATTTTTGCAACGAATATGACATATATGTTCATCGAGTGGTGTTATTATTATTCGTTTATTCACTCAGGTCAAATAGTTATGACAACATGAGGTAAATACAATACAACATCATGAAATGACACAATGGCTATTCAAGATAAATTAATATTCAAATGTATAAATATAACGACTAGCTGACCATGTAACGGTGAACTTAATTAAAATATCTGAAAACATGAACATTGGTTTGGAAATATATGTTTTATGTGTAATTACGATTTAATATCTTTGGGAGGACAACATTCTTAGATGGTTTTCTCACTAAAACATGTTCGACCCAGTGGACATCTTAAACATAAATGTACAAGGTCTACCTACATAGTATTATAGATATGTGTATTCAGGATGATATGTTGCTGGCAGTTTAAGCAGTACATTTATCAGTAGTCTACATACAGGCCATTTCGTTTCCACCTCCGACCTCGGTCGGAAATAGAGTTATGGCAGATGGTGTATAATGAATGTAGATTCCGAATATGTTGTTACTCTCAGGATACGAAATCGAAAGCTGAGGGTATACAATTCGAATACTCTGCATCTAGATACAAGTTTTAAATACCGTCTTTGTGAAGCACATAATGATACTATTGCACGAGCTATTATCCATACACGTGTTATGCGTGGCGTTCAAAACATGAGAAAGTAATGTTAATAAATGCATGTTGGCATCAATACAATACATACAGATTATTTGAACTTACTATTCAAACATGTTTACATGTGTGAAATGTCCATATTTCACGAGTGCCGTTAGTGTGAAATGTCCATATTTCATAAGTGCCGTTAGGCACTCGTGAAATATGGATATTTCACACCACTCGATGAACATATATGTCATATTCGTTGCAAAAATATGAATATCCTCTATTTATTATACACGTACATCACTCGCAATTCATATGTGCCTGGCATATCACGAGACGTCAATAAGGAAAACAAATTGACGGCTTGCGTTCCATTGTGTTTGAACGGGAAACAAAACGAGTGGCATATATACACATACACATCAAATAATATGTGTATTATATACGTACAGTACTCACAATTTATTTATGCGCCTCAAAACTATACCAAATATAAATAAAATAAACCAATTAGAGATGATTTAGAAGGAACTATTTTGCGAGGTGCAGCATAGTTCCGGCACTGACCAATATGGAAAGATAATGACGACTGGCGTTCCATTGCTTTTCAATGGGAAACGAAAGTACCTATATAATAAAGAAAAATACTGACGGCTTGTGTTCTGTTGTACTTCAATGGGAAACGAAAGTACTTATATAATAAAGGAAAATAATGATTTTCAATGGGAAACGAAAGTACGTATATAATAAAGAAAAATAATGACGACTTGTGTTCCATTGTGCTTCAATGGGAAACGAAAGCACGTATATAATAAAGAAAAATACTGACGGCTTGTGTTCCATTGTGCTTCAATGGGAAACGAAAGTACGTATATAATAAAGAAAAATAATGACGACTTGTGTTCCATTGTGCTTCAATGGGAAACGAAAGCACGTATATAATAAAGAAAAATACTGACGGCTTGTGTTCCATTGTGCTTCAATGGGAAACGAAAGTACGTATATAATAAAGAAAAATAATGACGACTTGCGTTCCATTGCTTTTCAATGGGAAACGAAAGTACGTATATATTAAAGAAAAATACTGACGGCTTGTGTTCCATTGTGCTTCAATGGGAAATGATTATACGTATATATTAAAGAAAAATAATGACGACTTGCGTTCCATTGTGCTTCGATGGGAAGTGAATATACGTATATAATATATAAACGAACGTACGTATACAATAAGATGTAATACCAGGGCCGTGTCCACATATTAGTACATGTAATATCGCATTTGGGAGACACACTACTCTCTCCCGTTACTCTCCCGTGAATAGCCGTGATAATAGCAAAAAAATTAAATTGTCAGATCAGTAAAAAAAAATAAAAAAATAGCAGCGATACAGATACATGGCGTGTTAGTCTACTCAGTTGCCATCACTCCTTGATTATGGCCGAGGGAATTACGCCACAGTTAGCATGGTTAGATCACGGTTCGTCCGCGTGATGAGCTTTAGCGAGCGGATTATCGATCGTACATGCGGACGAACTTTATTTAATAGTGTTATCACACCCTCAAGTCCGTAAATTGCCCATGTACTGTGTAAATGCAGAAACAAAACTCGAAAATGTATTAAAGATGTGATAAAATACAGATACATGGCATGTTAGTCTAATCAATTGGCATCAATGTATGGTGGCGACTGCATGAAATATCACGTCCAAGTGTAAATTTCTCGTGTCATCTCCGTTGACAGGCGTCGTATATCAATAAGCACATCACCTGAAATGTACATTATAGACAAGTGTCAATGAAAGCATGCCGAGTAACGTACGTCACGGGCACCTGCTGTTTAGGCCAATTGTTATCTACATTTTTGTGACCACATTTACATGTTTTTCGCCCACCAGGAGCCCGAGACAAGGATATCCGTATATAGTCACGCCCATTTTGGTTGTCTCAACCTGCATGCGCATCTCACATCTAGCAACGACACATTTTCTAATAAGGCAATATCACGGTTATTGTGTCTTACACTTACCCTATACAATAATGAATAAGTGTGAAGTTTGTTATTTTCAATGGTTGTTGCCGTGTTTATACGTTGATGACGTCAGTATTTTTGGCTCGCCATAGCTATATGTGTTTTACAACTTGACAGATGTATGTAACCATACACGCTTTTGTAAACAATGGCAAGCGGCTGGAATCCAAATATGTCCCAAATCATTTTCGGTGCATGTTCGGTTAATAATTCTGCCATCATATTGACCTGTACAACCCAAAGTGGAAAAGAGAATCGACCAACGACTGGCAAACGTGACTTCAGGTTGGCCCTTCAACAAACTCCCCAAAAATATTACCCCACCCGCCCAAAAGGCAACGTTAACGTCGTTCTCACAGCTGTAATAACAATTTTGGAGTTACATTTATTTGGAGAAAACGTACACCTTTTAAGTTTTCTCGAAATAAATCCCACCACTGCTTCACATATGGTATATGTGGTTACAATAATGAATATTGTACCAGCGGCAGGTGATACACCAGTTACTGTGCTATCATTCCAGCACAAAAATATTTACACAATTCCCTAACATTTGATTGGCCCGTAGCAAGTCTCTGTCCAAAATTCATATCCCAGTAAACTGCCATGCCGAACTACTTTCCGTAACCGTCAGGCGCAGTTAAAATAATTCTTAAGAAAACGGAAAATAAACACATTTTCTTGATGAATTTATTTCAAATGCTGGAATTATAAGGAATGAATGGCCTTTTTGTGGAATTTATCGGGGATATAAACTTGGAAAAGTCGCGGGAATACTGGACGAGGCCTTCCGGCCTTCGTTCAGTATTCCGCGACTTTTCCAAGTTTATACCCCGATAAATTCCACAAAAAGGCCATTTATTCCTATAATATTGTACCAGCGGCAGGTGATACACCATTTACTGCGCTAAACTTACCAATACGCGTCAATTTCTGTATTACTAAATACTTGAAAATCGTGCTTGGAATCAGTCAGCTTGATTGGCTGAGATATATACGGAAGCCCATTAGGGCAACTTCAGCTTTTTTTTATTAGGGCCACTTCACTTTTTTTTAATTTCCATTTATTCAAGATGTTTTCTTGAATTTTCAAGTTTTTTTTTCTTGAATTTTCAAGATCTTTTCTTGAATTTTCAGAAAAGATCTTGAAAATTCAAGAAAAGAACTTGAAAAATTCAAGAAAACACTTGAAATCTTGAATTTTCGAGTTCTCTTCTTGAATTTTCAAGATCTTTTCTTGAAAATTCAAGAAAACATTTTGAAAATTCAAGAAAAGAACTTGAAAATTCAAGAAAACATCTTGAAAATTCAAGAAAAGATCTCGAAAATTCAAGAAAAGATTAAAAAAGTGAAGTGGCCCTAATGGGCTTCCGTAGATATACGCAGGCGGTTGTGTAGCTTATATAAATCTCCTGGGTAAGTAGCTTCATCGCATCAACGTTGCTCCATGAATAGGTCGAAACGGGCCTAAATGTTAGATACGCTTGGCGTTCACTATCAACATCGGGTATGGAAGTTTAGTTGAGCTAATTCCCATTCGACTGTAACGGAATGAGCTGTGCCTCGGAGTTCAAATCGGTATGACCGAGTCTGACGTGTTTGGTAATTAATACTAGGTTTGGCTGCCTGAAGCGGGACAAGCTGTGTAAATGTTATCCAGGTGATATATAACGGGCTTCCCGGAGGTTGGTGTAGTGTACAGATTGCTCGTTCGCGATATACACTCAAATTGGCTGGTTGGAAGGTCGGACCCACGCTGAATCGCCTTGAGGCGCCGTTTGGCAGTCTGGGCATGTGTGCCGACCCGTGACTCTGAGACGTAGGCTAAAACCATTATACGATATATTGCGCGCCAAAACGTATGATTGTAAATCTACTACGTTGTTCGTCTTAGAGACGTTCCAGACAAGGTGCAACTCAGATGGTGATCACATAGAGAATACCAGGCTACTGTATTTCGATATCAAGTTTATCAGGTAAGGCTAGGAAACGCGAAGGAATTCCGAGGCTTGCCGAGGAATTCCTACCGTTTCCGAACCGAGCTTGAAAAACTTGATATCGAAAGACAGTAGCCTGGTATTCTATTTATCAGGTAAGTTTTATGCTCGAAAATGACCAAAGATGACGTCGTTATCTATGGATAGAACGCGGACTTGTTTACGTTGCGTCATTACACTGACGTCATTCTGTAACGTCACGTGACGTCATCCGACCAATGGAACGTCAGTTTTCACTTCGTTGTATATCAGGGCAATGCCTGATACAACAATATGTTATCAGTCAGTACGTATTCGGTCAATGCAGGGCATGTTACCAGATAAAGAGACGTTCCAGACAAGCTGCAACTGAGATGATGATCACAAGAACGTTATGCAATACTTTAAAATAAATTCACTATCCACCGGAAATACGAACAGATAGAGAATAGTAGAATCCGGCAAGGCTGAAGAATTTCTTTATTTCTCATCAGAAGTATATGTTGTGGCCACTCATTTGAACCGTCTCGCCGAGACGGTTCAAATGAGTGGTCACAACATATACTTTGGTTCAGAAATAAGGAAAATAGATAGAGAATAGTAGGTTAGTGCCGTGAATGGGATAAAATATCTGGCAAGGCTCATGAAACGGGATGGGCGTGGCTCTGCCGAGCACATCCCGTTTCCGTGCCGCGCCAGATATTTTTTCCCATTCACGGCACTATCCTACTATTCTATTTATCGCGTCAACACCTACAAATGGCTGCAAAATGCAAAACTAGTATTGACTGGATATCAAAAATGTTTCACAGCACCGTGTTTCACGGCACATATTCACTGTGTTGACGGGATAAATATTGATTGCGGATTTGATTCTAAACGCGAATCAGTTGATGGATTACAAATGGACCGAGATCGAACCACACCGGCCGTACTCCATTTCTGACTACTTACGTCCTGCAAAACATTCAAACTGAAGCAGCACGTACACCTTACATGTATGTATATCCTATCACATTTAGGAAGGAATTGCGTTTAAATCATATGATTATTAGGGGTCCCATGGGTCCTTAATTTACTTCTTGAAATGCGGAGAGTGAAGACTCCGATCAGACTGCATGTAAGTGCCGGCGGTTTCTGGTATTCACTGGTCAGAAAATAAGCCAGGTTTTAGTGGATCGTGGGACAAATGCCTGCGGACTTTTTCTTATCATTAATAAAATTGCAATTTTTCTAACAGATACAGAACATACATAAACAGTCGAAATGGCGTAAGTGTCAACTTTCCACCTACTTTTATAGCAAAAGGTCGTATGGTTATTCTTATAAAATAATGTAATGAATACTATTAAACTCATATGGTATTATAGTGAGGAGTCCAACAAACATGCAATGTTTAAAATTTCCAGTAATTTTGGCAAACAATGAAAAAATGTAATGTTGTTTCCTTGTTGTGAAAAAAATGCACATACGACGTTTTGCCGGAATAGCCGACGATATGTGATGAAAATCATATTTTATGGCGAATTTTAGCAAATGGAAATATATTGTATAATCATATTTTCCACTAAGGCATATTTATATATGATGGGTGACCGAGAATCACCTCGATGGGACGATTTCAGTTTATTTATGATAGTCACAAGTTCGAAACTGTACGGGCCGTCATTCAAAATATTATAGGAATGAATGGCATTTTTGTGGAATTTACCGGAAGGCCTCGTCCAGTATTCCCGCGACTTTTCCAAGTTTATATCCCCGATAAATTCTACAAAAGGGCCATTCATTCCTTATAATTCCAGCATTTGAAATAAATTCATCAAGAAAATGTGTTTATTTTCCGTTTTCTTAAGAATTATTTTAACTGAGCCTCACGGTTACGGAAAGTAGTTCGGCGTGGGAGTTTACTGGGATATACATTTTGGACAGAAACTTGCTACTGGCCAATCAAATGTTAGGGAATTGTGTAAATATTTTTGTGCTGGAATTATACTTGTATATGTGACTGGCGAAAGGAGAATTATGGGTATTGCGACCACTGTAGATCCAAATCAGCCTGTGCATCCACACAGTCTGATCAGGATCTGCACTGGTCGCCATTACATCAATGAAACACCCGTCATGCTTCTAATAAGTAATATAGATCGTTATCAGGTTACAGGAGTGTGCTATTTGATCATGGGGTACATTAGTCAAACTTCCATAAACCCCACTTCTCCAGTTGCAGCCACAATTAAGAACTGTGAGCCTATTAGTGACATATACATATACTTGATACTCACGCATATACATGTAGTTCTATTTTATTATTTGTCGGGTCCGAACATATTGCCGAAGCCCATTGATGGACAATCACCATCGTCATCCGGATCGGCGTCACCCGGGCATTTGCAGACGCCGCTGCCGTGACAACACATCTCTCCTTTGTCTCTGTCGCACTCGTCCGAGGATGTACATGACACGCCTACTTTAGCATCTGAAGAACAGTGCAACTTCTCTACAACAGCCACCCTTGGGAAGACGCAAAACTGGCTGTTGTAGAGAGGTGGCTGTTGTATGGAGGTTAATACTGAATTAAATTTTGTCCTCCGCTGTTTATTTATTTTCTTCGATAATTCTCATCAAAAACATGCTTTGGCAACATTTTAGAATCATTTCCAATGTCCAATGGAAATGATTCTAAAATGTTGCCAAAGCATGTATTTATTGAGAAAGAATGCAAAGCAACAGCAGACGGCAATTTTCGTGCTCATCAGTCTAATGGTTAGATACAGAGGAAATCATCCAATTGGGATATAAAATAGCGGCTGTTATAGAGAGGGTGTTGTTGTAGAGAGGTGGCCGTTCGGGGAGGTTCGACTGTATATGAAACACGCCATGTGATAGTGTACCTAAGAACATGCGCGATAATGAGCCGGGTATGGAAGATGTTCGAGCCAATTCCCACCCTTAAATGTAAGCCGAGTGAATGAATGTGCGATATTTCATGAAAAATATTTTCTCTAAATGAGTTCGAAAGTAGACGAAAGTTTCATATCAAATATCTTTCTTGATACAGTGAATATAATGGTGTTCTGAACATGTTTTATAAAGATATAAACAGGGTATGGGGTCACGTGGTTTCTGATCGGCGTGACGTCATGTTTTTTATATACATGTTCATATTTTCTAACGGAATGACGGATTTTTATGAAACATAGCAGAGCAAGGGAGAAATTGTTTGCTCTTTATTGTACCGAATGATTTAATACATTACTAAGTCTGTTTCACGCTTTGCTGCCGACGAACTTTTGGCTATTAACACATTAAATCTAAAAAATGTTTAAAAGTAAGTAATTTTTTATCACTAACAAAAAAGTTACCCTCCCCCAAAAAAGTTATTTGATGAAATTCCATCAAATATTGATTTTATTGCGAAAAAACGATTTTCCTATGGGAATTTAACATGGGGGCTAAAAATAGATTTTTTTTAAATATTTTTTTTATTCGTGAACCGATTTTCAAAATCTAACATTTGTTTTCTTAGTTACATCATTTTCGCCAGGTTTCGGAGTCAATTTTCTTTTTTTTTCTTTCAGGATCAAAAAAAGAAAAGTTTTGGAAATCGACTCCCCAGGAAAATCGTTTTTTCGCAATAAAATGAATATTTGATGGAATTCGTCAAATAATTTTTTTTGGTGAGGGTGACTTTTCTGTTATTGATGAAAAAGTACTTACTTTTAAATATTTTTTAGATTTAATGTGTTTAATGGCCAAATGTTCGTCGGCAGAAAAACGTGGAACAGACAGTAGTCTTGTCGTTTTGACGAAGCATTGGTTAACGTCAATGAAAATACAAATCTAGAGCGCGTGAATTTAAGAAATAAACTGAACTTTATTCTTTATAAAAGTTACGTGTTGTAAAGAACTCTTAGCGCAATCATAACATGAGTCAATGTGCATGATCACGTGGATACAACAACAACAACGTCACCCCCTCCAAAGTAAGTATTATTTGATATTTTCCTTAATATGCAACGGATTTTTATGAAATATGGCGCAGCAAACGCGTCTTCGAGAGCTGCATTTGATGGTTCATGGAGTTCGGCTCAGATTTATGTGGTTTTTGCGAAAACGACAGAAGTTTGGGAGAAAATACAGAGACCACCAAATGCAGCTTAACAAGACGCGTTTGATGTGCTATGTCATCAAAATCCATTACGTAATAAGGACTATATAAAAAAATACGTACTTTAGAATCAGATGGATTCTGGAAGTTTCAGTACTTGTTGTTGTTGTTAGTACCACGTGATCATACACCTTGTGAGTAAGCCATCGTATTTGTATATCATCAACATCAGTCCGTTTGTTATGAAAACTTTGATCATTTATCTCGATTATTAATGTGTGTTCATGATTGCAAAACACACAGCTATGTTTTAGAACGTTGATATGCCTGATTTACAGTGGAATATCTCGAAACTGGACACCCTGGGGACCTCCCCAGGGTGTCCGGTTTAGAGAGGTTTCGCTGTACTGTAACAATGACGTCAAATATTGCATCGTCGTGATCCCATACCCTGATAGTATTGTACATGTATTACTAGAAACAAAATTGATACCCCGCTCCATACTTCTCGCAAGGGTAGCAATTTAACCACATCTCTTTAATGTAACGTATGGAAGAGTGATTTTTGCAATCGGTTATCCGGCGTATTTGATGTGTTAGCGACATAAAACTGTCAAAACTGTATCAATAAATTATTAATAAAGAAAATACACATCCATAAATTGGTTATTTTACCGTGTCAAGGTGTTTATCTGATATGTACATGTATATCTTGTAAATTTGAAAGCTTCATTTCGTTATGTTGAACGTTGAACAACAACAAGAGAAAAGATGGCTTCCTTGGGAAAATGATTTCCCTGTTCTATTATTTTAGGCAATTTACTAGTTGTACATCAAAGATTATTTATTTAAATGTATAAAATATACAGTTTACTAAATTTTGACCTACATACAACAGGTTTGGGTATGCACTTCGGTTGCTCACATTTTTTGAATGGGTCAAATTGTAGCCGTAGATAAATTATCGGAGGGGAATTATGTAACTACTGTCTGTTCCACGTTGTTCTGCCGACGAAACTTTGGCTATTAAACACATTAAATCTAAAAAATATTTAAAAGTAAGTACTTTTTCATCAATAACAAAAATGTCACCCTCCCAAAAACGTTTTGTTTCATGAAATTCCATCGAATATTGATTTTATTGCGAAAAAACGATTTTCCTATGGGAATTTAACATGATGAGCCAATTTCCAAAATTTTGGAAATTGACTCCGAAATCTGGCGAGATAGCTTGAAAATGATGTAACTAAGAAAACAAAAGTTAGATTTTGAAAATCGGTCCACAAATAAAAAAGAAATATTTTAATAAAATCTATTTTTAGCCCCCATGTTAACTGAAATTCCCATAGGAAAATCGTTTTTTCGCAATAAAATCAATATTTGTGGGAAGTTCATCAACAGAACAGTAATGTATTACGTACCTGCATGTTTGACCAGAGTCAACACACACAAAATTGCCACTCCGAGGTAACAGAAACACTTCATGTTTTAGCAAACCTTTCCAGAAGAATAATGATGTTTCAATACCGGCACACCAGTCCTTATATGATCGATTTTACTTAATTCAAAACGTATAATGACGCAGATAGGTTGGTAATATGCACATAAATTGTGATACTGTAATTGGAGAAATGGCGACATATGTCAGAGCAACGCCTGAATTGCCAACCACAGCATGGTAAGCAATACAGCATTTCGGGTGTTTCACTGACTGAATGGCGACTAGTGTATACCCTGATCAGCCTGCGCATACGCGCAATCTGATCTGGGTCTACAATAGTCGCAATGGCAATGAATAAATCACATTTCTCAAATCAAACTTCCCATAAGTATAATGACGACAGATGTTGAACTTAAATGTACATGCCCACTTAGTAGGCTCAAAATGTTCCTTATAGGAATTAAATAAGTGTATAATTGTGTCACCATTCCACCAGTTCTAACAGTTCCCTCGGGCCACAGCAAACGTTTGCACACGGCTAGACATGATCAAACCTTATAGTAATGTCCGTTAACATTTTCAGGAAAGAGGTTAATGATGGCAGCCAATCGCCTCCTGTTTAACCCTTAATCATACATGTTCTCTTGTTTTAAAAGATATGTTGTAGAACCAAATGGACATCGTTGCTGTGTGGCCGGGCGCCGTGCACGGAGTGACAGTAGCTGATGCCGTCATTTGGACCATCAGTAAAGAGCCGGCATTGGTCCCCGGTAGCTGTTCGATCACAGCTCTTCACCTCTACACCGACGTATGTGAAGTTGTCATTACTTGCTGGAGGAGGTGGTTTTCCCCGGGTACTCCGGTTTCCCCACCATTCATCTCACGGAGTAATGCAATTTAGACCGGAATTGGCCGCCCGCATTACTCTTATTAAACATTATTGACTGTAATATGCATCGTCTGAAATCAGATTTAACATTTTGGACCATGACCGGCGGTATGGTATGGGCCACTCACTAATATATGGGCAATTGCTATACCGCCGTGTATTATCTTATCTTTTTCTTTCGTCTTCAGAATATGTGAAACGCATTGTCATCTAACCAAATTGTAACAGATAAACGCCGCTCCTGAACTCTAATAATAGCAAATCGCATATAACTATAAGCCGCGAAACGACAGTAGCTGGGCCCGAAAACATATTACATCATACTTTGCATAACCAAATATCGATCATTCCCGGCCTGATATGTTATGCCCTGACCAGCCGTCAAATATCATCATCATATAGGATAACACTGTTACGGCTGAATCTCCATATATCACATGCACTCACACTCAGCCTTTTTCACGGTCTTACATACCGGCTTAGTGCGATAGGAGAATGAACTAGCTAGGTTAAATTAACCGCCTCATTGCCTCCTTCATTTAATGCACATGTTTCGACTGTATGGCAGATATAAGTAAATTCGGAAACAAACGGGCCAACGGTCATTGGCCTGCCACGTTTGGGTTCAAATGCCCGGGTTTGGAAGGTCCTCGAGCCAATTCCTACCCTTAAATATAAGATAAAAAAAAATCAAAAAAAATCAGGAAACACTGTCATAACATTGTGTGAGTTCTGAGTGAGCATGTACAATGTACCTGTTCCACGTACAATTCATGCGACGCCTGTATTGATTTAATCATATCACTACATGGGCAACAGGTGTGAAAGACAATTAAAACGAGAACTGAACGCTTTGTCTAATGGGTAATTATAAAGTCATGTACATATACAGTCGAACCTCCCCGAACGGCCACCTCTATAAAACAACACCCTCTCTATAACAGCCGCTATTTTATATCCCAAATGGATGATTTCCCCTGTATCTAACCCTTAGACTGCTGAGCACGAAAATTGTCGTCTGCTGTTGCTTTGCCTTCTTATTCAATAAAAACATGTTTGGAAATGATCCTAAAATGTTGCCAAAACATGTTTTTGATGAGAATTATTGCACTGTTCTGTCAGTGGGGTAGATGTACTGTTACAGCAACGTGATATATAGAGGATATTCCATCGTACATGTTGAATAGCGGGAAATAATACACGAGTGTATGTCGGCCTCCGCGTAAGCAACGAGTGAGCGTAGCGAACGAGTTACTTGCACGGACGCCGACGGACACGAGTGGATACGCAGTGGAACCTCTCTAAACAAGACCCAGAGAAAGGTTATGTGTGCTTAAGTTTGACAGGTTTCATTGCCCTTTATTTCCAATGTTGATGTCTGTTCACGATCGCAAAGCGCAAACGCGTGTCTTGAAGTAGTCACCTGCCTATTTTACCATCTCTAAACCGGACACCATGGAGGATAATGTAGCTCCTGGTCTGTGACTGAAGAAATGCGGCTTGCGAAACTTATGACGCATCTAGCTCCTGGCTTATGGAATTCGTGGCTGATCTAGCTCCTGGTGTATGGCTGGAGAAATGTTGTTTATGGCAACTGTGGCCAATCTAAGCCGTGTAGCTCCTGATCAAATAGCACACTCCTGTAGCCTGATAACGATCTATATGCCTACCTCCAGGGGGCGGGGGGCGTTTCACTAAACTTCGTACGATAAAAATGTTCGTAAGTGCAAACTTTGAAGGATTAATCATATATTTTTTCAGAAATGTATTATTTTTTAAAGAACTAACGACTGCATATATTTGATGATTAAAAGTATGCAGAATTATTATACTTAATTTATTACATTATCACAGCCAAAATGGCTGTGATAATGTAATGAATTCAGTATAATAAAAATTAATAAATTTATCCTTAAATTGAAAATTTCTCCCTCAAAGTATACTTTGAAATTTTGGTGAAATATGCTACTGGTGTATGGCTGGAAAAATGTTGTTTATGGCAACTGTTGCCAATCTAAGCAGTGTAGCTCTTGATCAAATAGCACACTCCTGTAGCCTGATAACGATCGATGTTCCTTGAGAGAATCATGACGGGCGTTTCGTTGATGGAAAGGCGACCAGTGCAGATCCTGATCAGGCTGTGCGGATGCACAGCCTGATCTGGATCTACACTGGTCGCAAAACCCATAAGCCCCATTTCTCCAGTCACAGCCACATATATTCAGGCATAGCCACCTACATGTGTTCTGTGTGCTGTGAATTATTTGACAAGTTCCGTGATTTGTAAACTAGCATATCGGGGCTTTATGTCGTTATACTGACAACGCCATATGTATTCAAGATGGCCGCCAAATATCGCATGCTGCGTGGAAAATGTTCCTTGGTGATGCTTTAAAGACATTAAACATTGGTTGTCACGTACAGTGTTATATCTTGTTTGTGCAATGTTTGGAGGGTTGATTTGATTGATTGGAGTTTAATGGCCTATCAACAGGTAATTTAAGGCCGTACCAACGGATTTAACTTGATATATTGGTGGGGTGGAGGGGGTCTCCCAATATCAGAACGGAATATTTAAGTCCAAAACAACATATATTCAGCCCTGAAATTAGAATAACCTGACCTGGTACCAGGTCCATACCATACCAAAGTCACTTGGCCCCTTTTCCTCAAAGTAATAGGATTACGAATAATCGTAATACTCACATAAGGGGTATAAACAGATTCACCTATAACATACAAGAATGTCAAAGACGTACCCGATGGTCAAATCAGGTCTCCGATCGGGATTCCGTTAAGGATGAACCCGATCGTTAAATTACCGATAGCATAATCCCAACACGCATAAATGCATATATATATATGTATATGTGTATTATAGTGTACGTATAGGGACGCTGAGTTTAGCATAAATCACAAGGCACATGGATACGTACGAGTATATAATTTATGATTTATTGTTCACACATCATGTACAGCTATAGGACAGGAAAATAAACCAAAGTAAAATAAATTTACGAACATTAATTTTACAACGGCTGTCTTATTGTGTCGACGACCGACCGACCGACCGACCGACTAGGGGACGGTGTCATTATTGAAATAGTCCGGGACACAACAAATGAAGAAGTAAGATACTGGCAATATTCGTACATCTCGGGATAGTCGTGTTCAGGCATTACCATTAATCACTTAAGTGGTGTTAGACTGCCGACACATGTGACAATATACAGTTATTGTCTTTTGAGGAGGTGTACATGGGATTTACGGACCTGGGGCCCGTTTCACTAAACTTCGTACGACTAAAATGTTCGTAAGAGCAAAATAATGATAAATTTCACATTAACAATTATTGGATTTACATTTATTAAGCATAGGCTGCATATGCAGCCTATGCTCAATAAATGTAAATCCATCAATTGAAATTTCCAGACGATCCTAATTTTGAACATTGTATTCGTACGAAGTTTAGTGAAACGGGCCCCTGAGTCAGTGATGTTCACCGAAGCCGAAGACCGTAAATATCATGTACACCGACTCAAAAGACTATAATTGTTTTATTATATTCATAAAATCAGGAATAGTCACTAACAGTGTAAACACAATATCAATTACATGTGTCAGATTTACGCATGCGCTCTTAGGAGGTGAACAATAGGTTTGTTTACATGAATAAACACATCTCGGACCGGTCTCGCGGTCCGAGAGTGCTTATTCGTGTAAACAAAGGTCTACCATTCAAATTGTAGATAATCACGTGGCCGTGTTTCGGCCAATGAGAATGCTTAGTCATATAATAATATCCGTTTCTCCATTCACAGCCACACTTATATACGGTAACGTTAGTTGTAAAGTAGATCTAAAAATAATAATAATAATATCATCAATAATATGCTGCTATGACTACATGTACAATTTAAACTATGATTTGATGTGTTTCGAAACTCTGCGTTGTCGTCCGCAAATGATGTCGAATGTTGGCATGAAATACAATTTCGCAACTGATTGGAATATTTTCCCAACCTCCGACACCATTTATGAGAACCATCGAATTGTTTCGAAATCAATATATCGGCGAAAAACGGCGATGCGATGATTGGGTTAATGCCAGGTCTAGTCAGTGCATGTGGACGTGAATTGGAAAATCGGGATTTTGGGTTTTGTGATCAGTGTAGATCCAGATCAGCCTGTGCATCCGCACAGTCTGATCAGGATCTGCACTGTTCACCATTATATCAATGAAACACCCGTCATGCTTCTAACAATGAATAAATATCGTTATCAGGTTGCTTGAATGTGCTGTTTGATCACGATCTACACTGGTCACAAATCCAATCAGGGGCGTCGGAACAGGTCCGACAGGTCCGGCGACTGCCGAATCAATAAGTTTAACATATTTGTAATTCATGTATAAAAGAAATGGAATAAAAATATTTTTCTGCAATTTTTCTCATTTCTCATCAAAAGTGTATGTTGTTACCATTCAGTTGAACCGTCTCGGCGAGACGGTTCAACTGAGTGGTAACAACATACACTTTGGGTGGATACCGGGGGCACCCAGTAGTTCGCCGGACCAATCTTATGGTGCTTCCGCGCCCCTAAAATAAGCTCCAATTCTCCAGTCACAGCCACATATTAAAACCAACTTGTAAAACATAGAATTCATCACAAATTCACAGGTTCAAACGTTCACCGGTTACAGAACAAACCTCAAAATAAAAGTTCATCGTCTCGTACAGTGGAACGTCTCTAAACTGCACACCCTGGAGTAACCTCATCGTGTCCAGTTTGGAGATGTTCTACTGTTTTGAAGAATACGAGCAACAAATGACATCGTTGCGGGCGCGTAACTCTTGATTTACTGCCACACCAAAGTAGACATGAGTTACCTGCCGCAATTATAACAATAATAATAAACGAGAGATCTAGCAAGTTATTTCCCTTTGAAAATCTATTTATAGAACTCCGGTCCTATGCTGTATGTTTGTTTCTTACTGAATAGCAAAAAAATTAGTTTTGTCAACCGAGTAGACACATATCAGACTGCACATCTGTGTAGTCTGATCTGAGTATACACTGTTTGCAATAACTTTAATAAAATATGAAAATGTGACAAATACTGTAGTCCCGGATAAGATTGTGCAGATATATAGGATGACCTGGATCGACACCAGTCGAACACACTATAATGGCTCCTTGACACAACAAACGATACGACATTAATCCTTTGTGCAAGCAATTAGGCACGAACATGTACAATTTGGACCGGATTTCTATGAATAAATTTAACGGGAGATAACTAGCTACGATCCCCCTTTAGACCCGGCTCTGAAATTACCGTCCTTCTCGTTTCGAAGTATACAAAGCAATACAGCATTAAAAATGCAATACAATACACTGTAACTTTTGTTTTCTAACTTTTGTTTCCTTAGTTACATCATATTCAAGCTATCTCGCCAGGTTTCGGAGTCAATTTTCAATTTTTTTCGTTTCAGGATCAAAAAACGAAAAGTTTTGGAAATTGACTCCCCATGTTAAATTCCCATAGGAAATCGTTTTTTCGCAATAAAATCAATATTTGATGGAATTTCATCAAATATTTTTTTTTTGGGAGGGTGACATTTTGTTATTGATGAAAAAGTACTTACTTTTAAATATGTTTTATATTTAATGTGTGTAATGGCCAAATGTTCGTCGGCAGCAAAACGTGCAACAGACAGTGGTACTATACATGTACACACAGTTTGGCTGGCTAGAAGGTCGGACCCACGCTGGGTCGCCTTGAGGCGCTGCTTGGTAGTCTGTGCACGGGTTCCGACCCGCGACTCTGAGATGTAGGCTAACTCAACTATACGATCCAATGCGTGCCAATAAAGTATGATTCCAAAACTACTTCGTTGTTCGTCTTAGAGAGGTTCCAGACAAGGTGCAACTCTGGGGCCCGTTTCACTAAACTTCGTACGATAAAAAATGTTCATACGAAGATTTTTATTAATTTGCTATTCACATTAAAGTGGCTAACTAATACTACCAAATTCGGTCTACATGTACACATCATTACATATGAGCATATCCACTAAAATATTATCGACGTCGCCTATCATTGTACATGTTATTCAAATTCTCAATTTTGCACTCACGAACTTCTTAATCATACAAAGTTTAGTGAATCGGTCCCCAGATGGTGATCATAATAACGGTATAGTGTCACTATAGACCGTTTGTTTTTAACTTTGTAAAATCATAGATCTTTGCGTTACATTTTTATCTTTCACATTTTGTCAATACAGTAGAATATCGATCCCTCGAACCGGTCCCTGTCGAACACTCCGGAAAATTCGAACTCGTCCTGTGCAGGTTGAAACATGGGCGCACAGTGGCACACATTGTAGTTAACATAAAATTATAAAATGTAAATCATTTAAACGAATGATGAGTGAGAGAGTTTATGTTATATAATATAAATGTTGTATGAATATTTAAAATCTCAATCGCTGATACAATAGGGACAACATACTTTGTGATCAGGGCCCCGTTTCACAAAACTTCATACGACTAAAATGTTCGTAAGTGCAAATTTAGGATCGTCTGGAAATTTCAATTGATGGATTTACATTTATTGAGCATAGGCTGCATACGCAGTCTATGCTCAATAAATGTAAATCCATTGATTGTTTACAAGAAAACATTGTTAATGCGTAATTTACAGATTATCATAATTTTGCACTTACGAACATTTTAGTAGTACGAAGTTTAGTGAAACGGCCCCCAGTATAGAATACGTGTTTATTCCGTCAACACAGTACGTATGTGCCGTGAAACACGGTGCAGTGAAACATTTTTGATATCCTGTCAATACGACCTAATCAATGCGTATGAATATATGTCCGGTTGTCATACTAGTTGATTCTCGGAGTTTGAGGATGCGGCTGAGGTTATGTTTTGCATTTCAAAGCTATGTGTAGGTGTTGACGGGATAGATAGAATAGTAGGTTAGTGCCGTGAATGGGACCAAAATATGTGGCGCGGCACGGAAACGTTTCCTAAGCCTTACCAGTTATGTTTTCCCATTCACGACACTAACCTACTATTCTCTATATATTATGCGTAGAGGATCTTACATACGTGATGATTAATATGATATTTTATAACTAGTTTACTGATTTTATAAGCAACGGGAAATCAGTCAACGAGTTCAATAACTGTTATGTTCAATCGTCACACGTGCTACACTGCATTTATTGCATAAGCACAGTATCAAACATTGACCTTTTATCTTAACAGAACTAGAGAACATATATATACTGAAGAGTGCATTATATATAAATATGTATGACACGTACCACGTGAATAATATGCTACCAATCTAAAGAAATGACAGAGGAAATGTGTATCACTATTATACCATGTGACATCATGAACGACATACCACTGACGTCACTTTTGGCGAAAGCACTTTTCATACGCTGGATTAAAGCTTTAGCGCAATCTTACGTCGTCACATTTGCACTTGGAAATTGAAGCGTGTTATATACAATGTAGTCCCGTCGATTGTTGGTCATTTTGGGCGGAACCTGGACCCATGTACAATGGGTGGTCGGTGCTGTTACATCTACAGACCATATATCAAGGTGTATGATCACGTGGTACTAACAACAACAAGTACTGAAATTTCCAGAATTCATCTGATTCAAAGTACGTATTCTTTTATAGTGTCCTTATTACGTAACGGATGTTGATGAAATATGGTGCATCAAACGCGTCTGGTTAAACTGCATTTGGTGGTCTCTGTATTTGTGCCCAAACTTCTGTCGTTTTTGCGAATAATGGAGTTTCGTGTCTCCGATACGGAAATTGATTCTTCGCAAAAACGACATAAGTCTGTGCCAAACTCCCTGGACCACCAAATGCAGCTCATGCAGACGCGTTTGCTGCGCCATGTTTCATCAAAATCCGTTTCATATTAAGGAAAATACCAAATAATACTTTCAAGATTTCAACACTTTCAGCCACTGTTGTTGTTGTTATAACCACGTGATCATGCACCTTGATATATGATACACGCCATTTTATTCTGTAAGTAAGAAGATGCGCGATGTTTCATGAAACATATTGACAGAAACCGTGATATTTCTGTAAATTACCTCGAAATGTGTCGAAACTTTCCTTTGTCTGTTCCTCATTGCTCTGAGCGTTAACCCTTTCAACTCTTAAAATCCTACATCGGCTTTTTCATACTAACGTTGGGACTATTCCATTAACCCATTTCAACCTAAGGATACTGTGAATTTTGTTGAAACAATCTCATTATTTTGTTCATTCATCGATAAAGGTATATATTGTTACCACTCATTTGAACCGTCTCGTCGAGACGGTTCAAATGAGTGGTTACAACATATACTTTCGAAAGGAAATAAAGAAAATAGGGATTTTTTTCTCTCAAAAGGTTCATACTACTAAAAGTGTATCCCGTCTATAATGGGTTGATGATAAATTGTGGATTTTTTAGAGGCGACTAATAGTGACAACTGCTGTAGATCCTGATGAGACGGCTCGTTACGAGCCGGCTCATCTGGATCTACAGTGTTTGCACGTGTTGGCTTTCTGGCCTCTAGGGTTAAGTCAAATTTCGACGGTATTTACGGAACAAATCGTACATTTTGTAAATATATTTCATGACACAATGCACATTTATTCTAGGTACAAAATCAAATGGCTAGTGGCATTAATGCTGCTGCTGAATAGTGTCAGTGTAATGACGTAATGAGCAGTGTAATGACGTTTTTTAGGCTCGTCTTGGAAACTGTAGCGATTCCTCGGCCAGCCTCGGAATTCCAACGCGTTTTCTAGCCTCACATGATAAAACTGATATCAAACTACAGTAAACCGGTATTCTCTATGATCAGCAATGAACACAGCAATCGTGACAGGTTTGCATTTGTTTCATGTATTACCCTTTGTTGATTGGTTTTAATACAAAACAGGGGCAGCGTTATCACGAAGCTAATCACCTCGCTGGCAGCCTTGATACTAATAAAAAAAACTAAACGTTTTGCCTTACAAACAAGGTTAAGTGGTTTATAAGTTAAAAGCGGTTGTTAACGCACGTACATCGACTAACGCTATACACCCTCTTGCCTATCGGCGAGGGGATAACAAAATGTTAACACATGAATTTTCATTCGTTTGCGCTCACGTTCGTTCAACTGTGTCTGTTTGCATTCTCTTGCATTTTAATTATCATTCACTGCGTCCATTTTCATACAGTTTCAATTATTACATTCCTTTACGCTGTATTGTGCCGCCGATGCCAACCTGTGATTGATCAGTTGACGATCACTATGACAACGAGGATGATGGCCACGGCGAACGCCACAAGTCCGGTGATAACAAACATCACCGAAGGAAACATCTGAAATAAACAAACAGTTAATGTTTAACCCTTTGAACCCGCGGTTTATGCAAACAGTGCAGATCCAGATGAGCCGGCTCGTAACGAACCGTCTCATTAGGATCTGCACTTTTTGCAAGTAATTTTCATATTTCTTAGAACAAAAACACCCCCTTTTCATAAATGGACGAATCTGAAAATAATTTTGTGACCATTGGATTGGTCGGAACATTAGCATATCAGTCCATTCCAGTTCCTTAGGGTTGAAAGGGTTAAACTTTATTTATTTTGCCACAAGTGCATGTACAAATAAGCGAGAGGCCATTTATGCATTTACGTTGCCATTACGCTTTGCATAGTTAGTTCCTACTTCGAGAATTGAAGGAGTCAGTGGAAGACGGAGGCCCCCTTCTCAAGGTGCATGATCACGTGGTTACAACAACAACAACGTCGCCTACTCCAAAGTAGGTATTATTTGATAGTTTCCTTAATATGCAACGGATTTTGATGAAATAAGGCGCAGCAAACCCGTCTTCATCAGCTGCATTTGGTGGTCCATGGAGTTCGGCACAGCCTTATGTCGTTTTTGAGAAGAATTGATTTCGATTCTTCGCAAAAACGACAGAAGTTTGGGCGAAAACACAGAGACCACCAAATGTAGCTTACCAAGACGCGTTTGATGCGCCATATTTCATCAAAATCCGTTACGTAATAAGGACAATATAAAATAATATGTACTTTGAATCAGATGGATTCTGCAAGTTTCCTTACTTGTTGTTGTTGTTAGTACCACGTGATCATACACCTTGCTTCTTTCAATGACCTATTCAATTACGTTTATATTTCGGCAAAACATCACAATGTAGTGCCACGTGATATTCAGCGACGTTGTTTATTGGATAAGGTATATCTGACGTCATAGCTGTTTACCGGAAGTAACAGCTTTACCGAAAAAATTGTATTATTTTTTATGGAATCCATGGTAGCATACATTACTTCAGAACAACGTGTTATATTCACCTATATGGCATACATGACACTACTTAGAGTGCATGAATGTTCGTCCGCCTGTACGAGGAGAACATCCGAAAAATGTACATATAGTGTGGTTCACAGATGCTAGCATATAACGGGCATTAAATCTGAAACAGTCCACCAAAGATTTCCCAGAATCGGTGGCTATAAATGCCAAGTTTGTTGTTATTTTTAGTTGTTCACTTACGAACTTCTAAGCCGTACGAAGCTTACTGAAATTGCCCCCAGTTTTACTAAACTTCGTACGATTAAAAAGTTATAAAATGCAAAACTTAAATGTAGAATTGCAGTTGCTCCGACGATCGAGGGTTGAAAATAATGAGCAAGAATAATTAGATGAACTGAACTGTACCTTTTGATAAAATACACACATGGAAGACTCGGATCTGTGACACAAAAAATATTAAAAAATCCCATTACCCCACCCATCTGGTGGACTCGTACTGTACATTAAAAAAAAAACGCAATGTACAGTACGAGACCAGGTGGGTGGGATAAGGGGATTTAAAAAAAAAAAAAATAAAAATTCCATTACCCCACCCATCTGGACTCGTACTGTACATTGTTATATAACGCAATGTACAGTACGAGTCCAGATGGGTGGGGTAATGGGATTTTTTAATCAGCATTATTTTATGTCACAGGTCAGTCTTTCACCTGTGGTAAAATATGGTAACTTACATCAATGAAGTGACTATGTAAATTAAATTCATATAACTTTCCATACGAATGTTTCAACCGAAGTTTAGTATAACTGGCACCAGGGGCCCGTTTCACTAAACTTCGTACGACTAAAATGTTCGTAAGTGCAAAATTATGATAGTCTGTAAAATGTAGCATTAACATTGTTTTCTTGTAAACAATTATTGGATTTACATAATAATGTATTGAGCATAGGTTTAAGGTTACATATATTCGATAAATGAAAATCCATCCATTGAAATTTCCAGATGATCCTAAATTCGTACTTACGAACATTTGAGTCGTACGAAGTTTAGTAGAACTGGCACCAGTTCCCCTATTGTTACATGTTTTCCGTTGTTTGCACATATAACATATAGCGCGTGCTGTTTGCATATGGCTTTAGGCAATGCTCATTCCGGGGCCGCGCGTAGACCAAGTGCCTTCATGACGTCAATACGCGGAAGTGCCTTCATGACGTCACTACTTCATGACGTTCATGACGCGCCTCCAGAATATGAATACCGAAAGTATCTATGTGAATGGGACGATTTATAAAAGTACTGAAAATACTGAATATAATGCTCAAATTACATCAGTTTTTTGTTGGAAATGTAACAATAACGTTTGATCATGTCCAGCCGTTTGCTGAGGCCCGAGGGAACTGTTTGAACCCAAGGCCTGCGGTCTGCGGACATGATCAGAGCTTACATTGTTACGGATGCAAACATCGGACTATGAGTACAAGTGGGATAAATACTAAATAGAGGATCTTACATGAGTGATGATTGAGTATGCTATTTATTAACCGAGTTTACTGATTTCATAAGAAACGAGGCTAAGCCTCGTTTCTTATGAAGTCATTCAACACGTTTAATAATTGTCATATAGTAAATCGACACAAATGTTAGATTATATTTATTGCATAAGCACATCACCATACATTGTAGTTGCAAACAGTAACTCCTGTACCACCCGTAGCCAGGACGGTACGGGAACAAGAGTTACTGTTCGCAACTGCATACATTAATTGAAGCTGTACTGGTCACCAAGCGTGTTTTCTGTAACAAGCTAATTTAAATATGTATTACACTAGTGTGATATTATTTTTATTACACTGTGTCAAACATACACTGCGAGCGCCCATGTTATGCAATAAATATATATACATGTATCAGTGACACTTACGGACGGACGGGACGTTTGACCCTCTTCTTGCATATTAAACGTTCCTGCGTTACCGGACACGCCATTTTCTGTCGCCTTGTCCGAGCCTGCAAATACTGCTTTTTTATATGCCAATCTATACACTACCGCATGCCCTAATCATGCAAAATACTTAAATATTGTGATTGATATCAAGCAAATTGATTTGCTGAGCCTGAGCTGTAGCTCATGCTCAGACAATCAAATTGCTTGATTGCCAATTGGCATTCAATTGACGCAGGCGGATGTGTATGAGACATGAAATACGATTTTGTACCTAAAAAAATGTGCAATATCTCATGAAAAATATTTACAAAATTTACGATATTTTTCCCTAAATTACATTGAAAGTTGACGAACATAATTCTGTATTTGCTATGAAAATTTCGCCAACTTTCAATGTCATTTACAAAAAAATATCAGTTTCTGTAAATAATGTTCCTGAAAAAGAACACAGATTCTTAGGTACAAAGTCACATGGCGTATCTCATATGTACAACGAGATTTTACGTGACTTCTCACTAGAGGAATTTTAGCATTATTATGAGGAACCGATGCGCGGCCATTTCTGTCAATCATGACACAGGGGGCCGTTTCACTAAACTTCGTACGCTGACTAAAATGTTCGTAAGTGCAAAAGACTGTAAATGTCACATTAACAATGTTTTCTTGTAAACAATTATTGGATTTACATGTATTGAGAATATGCTGCAGATGCAGCATATGTTCAATATGTGTAAATCCATCAATTTAAATTTCCAGACGATCCTAAATTTGCACTTACGAACATTTTAGTCGTACGAAGTTTAGTGAAACGGGCCCCAGAACAAAGCATTCGTTTGCAATAACCTCAGATCACACAGTGGTGTACATTCATGAGTGCATACAAGTACATGTATGAAAAAAATACCAATGTACCTGAAGTTGGTACAGTGTTATCTTTCCACAACAAAAACTAAAGACATTTCACGAATTGTCCTTACTTGCACATATATAGTGAGAAAGCCAAGTTATACCAAGTCGACTTATCTCCCCTACCTATCACCGTTTCTGTGCTTTGGTTTTCAGATATCGCCGCGTCAGAAAAATCCCTGCGCGTCGAGCATTTTATTGTTATGTAGAAATAACACCGTATTGTAAAATCGCCACGTGACCAATAAAAGACACTACCATGCAAAAATAGTTTATATTAAATCATTTCTGACAAAGATCTGATGATTTTTCACGTCTAAAGAGGTTATAGTAACTTTATAGACATATAATCATCAGGGGCCGTTTCACTAAACTTCGTACAACTAAAATGTTCGTAAGTGAAAATTTAGGATCGTCTGGAAATTTCAATTGGTGGATTTACATTTATTGAGCATAGGCTGCATATGCAGCATATACTCAATAAATGTAAATCCAATAATTGTTTACAAGAAAACATTGTTAATGTGTAACTTACAGACTATCATAAGTTTGCACATACGAACACTTTAGTCGTACGAAGTTTAGTGATTCGGCCCCCTGGCGACTTGAACAAAATTAGAATCTAACATTTGAAATTAAAGAGATATATTAAAAAATCGCCCTCCCGGGTCACATTCCGCAAACCCCGTGTCTGAGCAACAACGGACTTACAATGGTGTATGTATTTGAATATAACGTATGTTTTATTTTTGGGAAATGTTATTGACTAATTGGTATGTATTACACTCTTGTGAGTTATTTGCATGGGTTTCGCTGTGAGAGAAACCCCGTAATCAACTCCTTACAAATAATACACCGTGAAGAGAACACCCGTAATTGCACCCTCTTTTATTACAGTCAAAATAAAGTTATTTTAATATTTGGAGAGAGTCTCGACTAATGTACAATGTTAATGTGATTGAACACATTCCAAACATGCACTCAAATATATCTAGTACATAGAAACAGCTGCGTAATTTGGATTTCAAAACAATTACATGACGTCACGTTTGACATCACACAACGTGACGTCAAAACGCGGGAAACACATCAGTGTGTATCTATTCATACGCACAGCACAATTCTTTTGCTTACAATCTAAAACAATATGCATATATATATTCAAATGACATTATAGAGGATATTCCATCGTACATGTTTGAATAGCGGAAATAATACACTCTTGTCCGTCGGCTTCCGTGCAAGCAACTCGTTCGGTACGCTCACTCTTTGTTTACACGGAAGCCGACGCACACTCGTGTATTATTGTCCCTTATTCAAAATGTACGATGGAATATCCTCTATATGCCATTTGTTGTTGTGCAAGAATAGAAAATCCACAAACATGTATAAGATCTCTGAGATATCATCTGAGAAACATTTAAATACGGACCTTCACACATCTTGGATCTGAGTTTGTGGAGTTCTGATATAAACACGGAAACCACGACCACGGCTGCGTACACAATGGCCACATACACGGTCGCCCTCGGCACGTTCGCTCGCTCCAGATAGAATCCGAAGAAGATTGTCACAACTGAAATAGATGAAATGATAATCTATCTGTTAGAACTATTTTTATGACGTAGAATGTCCCGTGTCTTTTTGTTTGTTGTGTAGTTCAACCCGCAAATGTATGTGCTGACACCGATATGTGTCTCATTTGAATATATTAGCATAAACCTCAAATGTTGATGTTATAAACTAAACTTCGTACGACTAAATGCAAATTTATGATCGTCTGTAAATTTCAATTGATGGATTTACATGTATTGAGCATAGGCTGCACAAGCAGCCTATGCTCAATAAATGTAAATCCAATACTTGTTTACAAGAAAACATCGTTAATGAAAAATTTACAGACTATCATAATTTTGCACTTACGAACACTTTAGTCGTACGAAGTTTATTCAAACAACCTCAAATGTTGACGTTATAAAGTCCTCGCAGCTAACACGCTCGGATATCAGTATCAGAGACCCATTTCACTAAACTTCGTACGACTAAAATGTTCGTAAGTGCAAATTTAGGATCGTCTGTATTTCAGTTGATGGATTTACATTTATTGAGCATAGGCTGCATAAGCAGCCTATGCTCAATAAATGTAAATCCAATAATTGTTCACAAGAAAACATTGTTAATGTAAAATTTACAGACTATCATAATTTTGCACTTACGAACATTTTAGTCGTACGAAGTGTAGTAAAACGGCCCCCTTGATGAACACAACAAGAAATCTTATATGTATGTACCTATATGGGTGAAAATTGAAACAACCCAGCAGTCCTAGTATCGCCATATATCTCCAATTAAACCACTTTACACAGGGCCATGATGAAAACTCATTTTTATTTGTTAAACATGTAGTATGTTTTCAAAAAATCCTGATATGCCCTTTGCACTTACTTGCTATTATATGTGCGGTCGTGCCAAACGCCCAATGTGCCCAGTTAAAAATCCACCTGTACTTGCTGTCGGGCCCGCAGCGAAGGAGTGCTCCTATTGGCTGTAAAATAACAATATACACACTTATTGTTTACCCTAGTTGCCCGACCAATGAAAGAACAGCATTTCGTCTCAATTAATCGCATATTGCGACACTTTCGCCAACATATGTCAAATTAATCATTAACTGTTCAGCCGTTATATTTAGAACTGGTGTTACGCCTTGTTGTCATCAGTTCACGAAACGCAAAGGAGATTACCGCACACGTGCTCAATTCACACCGCCAATTCCATGCTAATAATAGTACAGCTAATAATAGTACAGTTATAATTCACATATTGAATTTTTAATAAATTAATTTCTCGCTCGCTACGAAATTCATTTATTAAAAATTAAATACGTGAATCAACAAATACTATGGCAGCAAATGTAATAACATTTTGTGCAATACGTCCAAGATATACTATAGGAATGAATGGCATTTTTGTGGAATTTATCGGGGATATAAACTTGGAAAAGTCGCGGGAATACTGACGAAGCGATAAAAAAATTCGAAAAATTGTAATTTTTTAAGGCCTCGTCCAGTATTCCCTCGACTTTTCCAAGTTTATATCCCCGATAAATTCAACGAAAAAGCCATTCATTCCTTATAATTCCAGCATTTGAAATAAATTCATGAAGAAAATGTCTTTATTTTCCGTTTTCTTAAGAATTATTTAACTGCGCCTCACGGTTACGGATAGTAGTTCGGCGTGGGAGTTTACTGGGATATAAATTTTGGACAGAGACTTGCTACGGGCCAATCAAATGTTAGAGAATTGTGTAAATATTTTTGTGCTGGAATTATAGTACGACAAACGTCATATACATATTATTTCAGCAGACTACATAAACAGTTCGATATCTGAGTTTTTCTACCGTCACTTAAAAAATATACAATGTGTAAAATGTCAAACTGATGCCTCGTCTATTATTAGAAGTACACCTACCACAGGTAAAAGCCATATTTACTCGCATACATAGCAGGCAAGTAGACAATAGTGACAATACTTAGATAACTGCTTACCAGTCACTGGATTCAATACAGTATTTATGGTAATGCAGGTACACGTATATATCTACAGCACTGTGTATTGTTCTTACTGTTACACAGTCTTTAACAAAGAACAAAGGGTCAAAAACCCTTCAGATATCAGACATTGTATATAAAGTTGATGAAAACAACGCATAGCACACTGTAGTCTAATGTCTCCCCACCATGTTGTACCAAAGTTTATTCATGTGTTTGTCATATTATTAGTGGTATGTTTCAAACACAAAAAGATGTCAAACTGGCTGATGTCTTGTACACACTAAGATGGCCGACCTGGCAACTCCATGCCTCGTGTAGGATATAGTGGGTAGAGAATGTTCACATGTATGTTATACTTGTATCCCATCACATTTACGAAGCAATTATGCATGAATCATTGGATGATCAGTAACCGATTTCACCAACATTGCAAAGTATACTTTACTAGCAAAGTATACATTGAGGGAGTAATCATTTATTTTTCCTGAAATGCATTATTTCATATAGAACTAACAAATGCATATCTTTCATGATTAAAAGTATGCAGAATTATTATACTGAATTTATTACATTATCACAGCCAAATTGGCTGTGATAATGTAATACATTCAGTATAATAAAAATTAATAAATTTATCATAAAAATTGAAAAATTTATTTCTCCCACATGATACATTCCTTAGTTAACTTCAAACATCAGTAAATGGTAATATGGCAATAACTCTACAGTGTCGTAGTGGCAACATTACCCGTTTATTACATTTTCAAGGTGTATGATCACGTGGTACTAACAACAACAACAAGTACTGCAACTTCCAGAATCCATCTGATTCAAAGTACGTATTCTTTTATATTGTCCTTATTACGTAACGGATTTTCATGAAATATGGCGCATCAAACGCGTCTTGTTAAGCTGCATTTGGTGGTCTCTGTATGTTCTCCCAAACGTCTGTCGTTTTTGCGAATAATCGATTTCCGTGTCTACCGACTAGCAAAGTATACTTTGAGGGAGTAATCATTTATTTTTCCTGAAATGCATTATTTCATATAGAACTAACAAATGCATATCTTTCATGATTAAAAGTATGCAGAATTATTATACTGAATTTATTACATTATCACAGACAAATTGGCTGTGATAATGTAATAAATTCAGTATAATAAAAATTAATAAATTTATCATAAAATTGAAAAATTTCTCCCACATGATACATTCCTTAGTTAACTTCAAACATCAGTAAATGGTAATATGGCAATAACTCTCGTAGTGGCAACATTACCCGTTTATTACATTTTCAATGTGTATGATCACGTGGTACTAACAACAACAACAAGTACTGCAACTTCCAGAATCCATCTGATTCAAAGTACGTATTCTTTTATATTGTCCTTATTACGTAACGGATTTTCATGAAATATGGCGCATCAAACGCGTCTTGTTATGCTGCATTTGGTGGTCTCTGTATGTTCGCCCAAACTTCTGTCCTTCTACCGACACGGAAATCGATTCTTCGCAAAAATGACATACGTATGTGCCGAACTCCCTGGACCACCACATACACCTCTTCAAGACGCATTTGCTGCGCCATATTTGATCAAAATCCGTTGCATATTAAGGAATATATTAAATAATACTTTCTTTGGAGTGGGCGACGTTGTTGTTGTTGTAACCACGTGATCATGCACCTTGATTTTGAGCTAGTATGGATGTATCTGTCAGAGAAAACTCATAATTGTCAATTTACAAATAATACACCCGTAATCACCCGCGTGCATTCTCCCGTAGTCGTTATGAAATAGGAACCGCCCACAAAACAAATCGTCACAGATGCAATCGCCTCCGAAACATTATAAAATGCATTCTTGTTCGAACATATTGTTCCGAAATGTAATACATTGGATATTCCATCGTACATGTTTAAATAATACACTCGTGTAAGTCGGTTCCGCGTAAACAACTCGAACGCTTCGCTTACTCGTCGTTTACGTGAACGCCGACGTACATTCGTGTATTATTTCACGCTGTACGATGGAATAATTCCAGCACAAAAATATTGACACAATTCCCTAACATTTGATTGGCCAGTAGCAAGTCTCTGTCCAAAATTTATATCCCAGTAAACTCCCACGCCGAACTACTTTCTACAGGTGCGCTGTCAGTGCTGTCAATGTAAACAAATGGCTGCCGTCTGTCAAAATAAACAAATTTTCTTGATGAATTTATTTCAAATGCTGGAATTATAAGGAATGAATGGCCTTTTTTGTGGAATTTACCGGGGATATAAACTTGGAAAAGTCGCGGGAATACTGGACGAGGCATTCCGGCCTTCGTCCAGTATTCCCGCGACTTTTCCAAGTTTATATCCCTGATAAATTCCACAAAAAGGCCATTCATTCCTATAATATCCTCTATATAATATGACAACCATACGTACGTTCATCACCGCAACCGCCACCGCCACAATTCCGAGTATTGGATGGAGTGTTGTGAAGTCGTACGCATCACGTGGGTCCAACTAAAATAGAGACACGCGTGTGTAGATGGAGAAATGGGGCGTATTGGTCCTGCTCACATAGCACACTCCTTTAACGATCTGGGGGCCGTTTCATTAAACTTCGTACGACTAAAATGTTCGTCAGTGCAAAATTAAGAAATTTCGCATTAACAATGCTTTCTTGTAAACAATTATTGGATTTGCATTTAGTGAGCATAGGCTGTATATGCACCCTATGCTCAATAAATGTAAATCAATTCATTGCAATTTACAGAAGATCCTAAATTTGCACTTACGAACATTTTCATAGTCTTAGAAAGTTTAGTGAACGATCCCCTGTATTGCCATTATATAAGAATTATAAGAGACGGTTCATTTAATGAGGAACTATTAATACATTATTAATAGTAATACTTACGAACATGTTCATGTCTTAGGAAGTTTAGTGAAACGGTCCCCGGTATAGCTTGTTTTGACAGCACTTTAGAATCATTTGCATTGGAAATGATTCTAAAGTGCTGTCAAACATTATTGATAAAAAAGGCAAAATATTAAACAACAGCAGACGACCATTTGCGGAGTGAAGCATGACGGGTGTTTCAGCGATGGGATGGCGATCAGTGCAGATCCTGATCAGACTGTGCGGATGCACAGGCTGATCTGGATCTACGCTGATCACAAATTTCTCCAGTTACAGCCACACATCAGCATATAGGTGCAGTTCTTATTACATGAGTGACGATTAATTAAACTGTATTGTTGATTACATAAGACACAGGCTTCGTTTAATAAATACCATACTTATGAGTTCTGAGTAAGGTACTGTACGACAACAGATGGGTGGGGTATTGAGGTTTTTAATGTTTTTGTCACATATCCCAGTCTTTCCCCTGTGTTCGTTGACGGCAATAATAATAATAATATTAATAATCATAATCCTCGTCTTTCACCTGTGTGCGATGACGGCAATAATAATACTAATAATACTAATAATAATAGTAATAATAATAATAATTTTAATAATAATAATAATAATAATAATAACAATAATAGTAATACTACTACTAATAATAATAATAATCCTCGTTTCACCTGTGTGCGATGATGGCAATAATAATAATATTGTTTACAAGTTCAATTGTTTATTTACGTTTCATCATAAAAACACATAACAATAAAACAATAAAGGTACATGTACAATTGCCATTCTATAAGAATTATAAGAGACGGTTCATTTAATGAGCAACTATTAATACATTTGAGCATATACATGAAGGACATTACTTGAAGAATATGTGTCGATGTTTTTCCATTAAAAGGACTCCACACCAATAAGCAAAATATACTAATAATTAATATTAATAATAACAATAATAATTGATAGTAAATAATCATAATAATAAAATAATAATAATAATAAATAATAATAATAATATATATAATAATAATACGACGAATAAAGAAACGTACCTGTACCCAACCGTCCACCTCGATAAATATTGGCACGAAGCCAACAATGACGCAGACGAGAACGAGGATCATGCACGTGCGATGCACCTGGAATGACAACAACAACAACGATGTGCACGTTCATTGGTCAATTGAAAATTATGTTTCATATGAGCATGAGACAGGGTGCGTGTTATATAAATAGAGAATACCTGGCTAGTATATGTTCAAGCTGCGAAAAGACCTTAGCTGGGCCGCAAAACATATATCATATCTTGCATAACCCCACATGGATCCTGCCCTGCTTGATATATTGTTTTGCCCTGGTCAACCCTCAAATAGCATCATTATATAGGTCACACCTGGGATTCCGCTGGGGGAAAAAAATCGCCACTTCAAAAAAAATAAAACAATTGGCGATAAAAAATTACAATTTAAATCGAAAAAAAAAGAAATTTTCTTTTGGATTTTTTTTCGAAAATTATAATTTTTTATCGCCATTTGTTTATTTGTATCGCCAATTGCGAAAGTGGCGATCGCCAGCGGAATCACTGGCACACTGTTACGATTGAGTCTCCATGTATCATATGCACTCATACTCAGCCAGAACTAGCTAGGTTAAAGTAACCGTCTCATAACCTCCTTAATTTAAAGCACATATTTCGACTGCATTGCAACTACTGTCTGTTCCACTTTTTTCTGCCGACGAACTTTTGGCTATTAAACACATTAAATCTAAAACATATTTAAAAGTAAGTACTTTTTCATCAATAACAAAAAAGTCAAAAAGGTAGTACATGTGGAATTATTTTAACTTTTGACTTAATTTATGAAAAATTTTGTAAACGTATTTCATGAAATTACACAAATGTCTGAAGGTACAAAATCACATGGCGTTTCTCATTAATGCTACTGTGCTATACCTGGAACCAGATCTTGGTTCCGAACAGCGTCCTCTTGTGGAGCATCTCCTTGTTGTAGCGGGCCGTGATTATCCCCGTCGTCGAGAACAGAATCCACGCCAGGATCATCATTATACCTGCAACGGAAATACCCGGATGTGAATAAAATAAACACCCGGATGTAGCGTGTGTCGTCTGCTCTAGACATTTGCTTAATGTGAGTATCAGAGTGTAGACACAACTTTATTGGGTTTTTTTTTCTTCAAGACGTTGAAAATAATACCCACGTCAGGATCATCAGTGGAAACACACGGATGTCATTAAACATGAAATACCCGGATGTCATTAAAACGGCGCTTGTCGTCTTAGCAAGCAGACCCAAATTTGTTGATTTGTTCTAGTCATTGAGAATAAAATCCATGCAAGAAGCATGATACTAAAATGCAATGAATTACCAATTCGTTCCCACGATATAACAATTCGTTCTCACGTTAAAACAATTCGTTCCCACGATATAACAATTCGTTCACACGAATTAACAATTCGTTCCCTTGAGAACGAATTGTTGTTTCGTGAGAACGAATTCGTGGGAACGAATTGTTAATTCGTGGGAACGGATTGTTATTTCGTGGGAACGAATTAATAAAAAAAAGAATTATTCCACATCCGGATGTAATTAAAAACCCGGATGTAGTTTGTGTCGTCTGCTCTCACATTTGCTTAACCCTTACATTACCGATTTTAACTTTTGTCGACTGCTGTTTTGTATTTTACATTGTTCGCATCATAATCATGACAGGGTTAACAGCACGTTAGAATTTCCAATGAATTTCTAAAGTTCTGTCAGATCATGTGTGTATTGAGAAAGAAACCAAAATATAAAACAATAGCAAACGACAATTTTCGCTTCCCGCATTCTTAGGACTAATGTGAATCTTAGAAGACAGACACAAAAAAAACTCCACCCCAGGATCATTATTATATCTGAAAGGTAAATTTCCGGCTATGACTTCTGTCGTCTGCGTCTAGAAATGTTCTAATGACATAAATTATAGGATTAACTGTATTGTAAATTTACGGCGCATATCAGAAAATGATAGGTCGGAAAATCAGTTTAATGGCGACGCGCTAGCGGAGCCATTAAACATGTTTTCCGACCTATCATTTTCTGATATACGCCGCAAATTTCAAAATTACAATGCGGTTAACCTATTTCTAATGCACTTTACTGTTTTTCAAACTTTATAGAGTCTAGTTGGAAAATCGTACCGGATTGCAAGCTGGTTGAGCAGGTCATACCGGACGGATCACACAAATAATAGTTTCTACGAAGAAAATAGTTCCAACTCAATTACAAGATTATTAGTAATTTTTGCATGAATGTATATACGTTTATGTTGCGGATTTCATTATTTTTCAATAACAAAAGCAATAAATTCGTCGTTAGAATTATAATTGCCTTATTTACTACTTTGCGCTTTTAATGTCACTCCAGTGCGATCTCTTAGCAACAATAGTTTCAATGGCGGCTGCCTGTAAAACTTTCTGATGTTGATAAATATTGTGAAAACTTGTCTAATAATTCGTGATATACTACCATTTGAGATGCAAGATTACATAGGATACATTCTTTCTGTTTGTTCGGACCATGCAAGTTTCGGACCAGGTCACTAGGACGTTTCGGACCAGGACGTTTCAGATGCAAGCCAGCTGTGTCTTTGACAATAATACCAGAATACCACTTGCGACATTTTATGTGAGTTACCCCATGTTTTGGTCGGTCATTATGTGGCAGAGTAAATTGACCGACCTCAAACTTAGTATTGGCGTAGGAGTACATATTGAAATAATTTGCGACCGTTCATCAACAATCATATACCTGTAATGTGTGACCATCAGCCAATCAGATTGCGTGATATTTATAGAGTGCATTAGAATTGTGTTTTGCAGTCGTTGAGAACAGAATCTGGGCCACGATCATCATAATATCTGCGATAGAAATACCCGGATGTGACTAAATACAGAATACCCGGATGTGACTAAATACAGAATACCTTGATGTGACAAAATAGCCGTATGTGGGTCGTGCCGTCTGCGTGATAAGGTACTTTTCAATTGCTGAAGGTGAGGGAGACTGACTAAACTGTGTTGTTGTTTGTTCAAAGAAGAACAGTATAATTTATACATGTGTACATTTGACAAAAATACCAGTAGCCTATTTCACCAACTTTTCAAAGTATACTTTTCTAGCAAAGTATACTTTGAGGGAGAAATTTTCAATTTTAGGATAAATTTATTATTTTTTATTATACTGAATTTATAACATTATCACAGCCAAAATGGCTAGTTATATATGAAATAATGCATTTCAGGAAAAATAAATGATTACTCCCTCAAAGAATACTTTGCTAGAAAAGTATACTTTGCAATTTTGATGAAATAAATATCGATGAAAAGGGAGGTAATACTGTTTTTATATTACGGAGCCCCGCAGGGTATATGGATTATTTTTTATTAATTCGTTCCCACGAAATAACAATTCGTTCCCTCAATTTAACAATTCGTTCCCTCGAATTAACAATTCGTTCCCACGATGTAACAATTCGTTCCCTGGAATTAACAATTCGTTCCCTCGAATTAACAATTAGTTCCCACGATATAATAATTCGTTCCCACGAATTAACAATTCGTTCCCGTGGGAACGAATTGTTATTTCATGGGAACGAATTGTTAATTCCTGGGAACGAATTGTTAATTCCTGGGAACTGATTGTTATTTCGTGGGAACGAATTAATAAAAAAAAAAGGAACTGTACGCCCCCTGTGGTGCTCCGTATTATACGGACTATTCTACTCACTGTGAAGCTTCACGAGAGGCCCGTTGAGTTTTTTCTCATCCCAGATTGCGTTGAGTTTAAAGTTCACCTTCTCCGCGGTGGCTTTTGGAATATCGTGGTGGTGTTCAACCTCGATTTCGCCTGGAAGTAGAGGTATCGAATACAACGGGCATGATCACATGGTTACAACAACAACAACGTAAGTAAGTATTGTTTGATATTTTCCTGAATATGCAACGGATTTTGATGAAACATGGCGCAGCAAATGCGTCTTCAAGAGCTGCATTTGGTGGTCCATGGAGTTCGGCACAGACGTATGTCGTTTTTGTGAAAATACAGAGACCACCAAATGCAGCTTAACAAGACGCATTTTATGCGCTATATTTCATCAAAATCCGTTACGTAATAAGGACAATATACAAGAATACGTACTTTGAATCAGATGTATTCTGGAAATTTCAGTACTTGTTGTTGGTGTTGTTGTTAGTACCACGTGGTCATACACCTTGCAATATGGTATCGCAAATATGTATGGTTATATATGAGGCACGCATTGGGATTTTCTGCGTAATTTCATCAAATACGTTTTAAAATTTATAATAGTTTGCATAAATGAACTTAAAAGTTGAGAAAAATGTCAGATTGCATGCGGAATAGAAAATTTTGTCAATTTATGAAAAATAATGTAAATTTTGTAAACGTATTTAATGAAATTACGCAAATGTCCGAAAGTACAAAATCATACGGCGTGGCGCAATTATTATGTGGCTGTGTTTGGATAAATTGGTATTATGGGTTATGTGACCAGTGTAGATCCGGATCAGCCTGTGCATCCGCACAGTCTGATCAGGATATGCACTTTTCGCTATTCCATGAATGAAACAGACGTCATACTTCTAACAAGCAATACATTTTGTGTCAATTTTTGATGACGTCATTTACGGAAAATATTGAAAAGTTTGTAAACGTATTTCATGAAATTACGCAGATGCCCGAATGTACAAAATCCCATGGCGTGCTCATATGTCTGTGGGTATAGTAAACAATATGATTTCTGTGGCTGACGCATAAGTAAGGAAGCCTATTAGGGCCACTTCACTTTTTTTTAATTTCCATTTATTCAACATGTTTTCTTACATTTTCAAGTTCTTTTCTTGAATTTTCAAGAAAATAACTTGAAAATTCAAGAAAACATCTTGAAAACGAGATGTTTTCTTGAATTTTCAAGAAAACAAGATGTTTCCTTGAATTTTCAAGAAAACAAGATGTTTTCTTGAATTTTCAAGTTTTTCAAGATTTTTTCTTGAATTTTCAAGAAAAGATCTTGAAAAATAGAGAAAAGAACTTGAAAATCAAGAAAACATCTTGAAAATTCAAGAAAAGATCTCGAAAATTCAAGAAAAGATAAAAAAAAAAGTGAAATGGCCCTAATGGGCTTCCGTACATAAGCCATAAAGCTTTAATACTTTTTTTGCTCAATGCATTACCTGGGTGATTGGATATATTGTGTGAAGGTCTTTGCTTGATGAACGTCTGCCGTACGGTATATTGAAATGAACATGATCAGAATGTTATTCACATGGGAATTGATTTATTCAGCCGGAAGTTTTATTTTTCTCCATGTTGAATCCCCATAGACATCTTCACATCTTCGGAAATCAATTTCAAGGTATGGGATCACGTGATTTCCGAACCCGATTTTCCAAGGTGACGTAATCTGTGACGTCATTTTTACAGTAGATTTTCCTTAAGATATTCATAATAAACGGACGGGTTTTGATGATGTGTAGCGCACCAAATACGATGTCATATGTGGTTTATGGGTGCTATGAAAGTTATTTACACAAATAATCTAGTACCGTTTATTTCTTAGTATATTCACATGCTCTAGTTTTTTATTGACATTTACCAGTAACCGATTCTTGGTCAAAACGACAGAATTATGGGATTAAAGCCGCCTATACAATAAAGGGCAACGTGTACCGCATTTGCTGCCGTATATTTCATAAATATATGTCATTCCATTAGAAAGATATTAAAGGAAATCTACTGTAAACACATCTAAAAAAGATGACGCCACGCCGTTCGGAAACACGTGATCCCACACCTTGCATTTCTTCACAAGGAAATACATGTATTCACAAAGAAATTAATACTGAAAGCATGCATAGAAAATTCAATTTACACATAATATAATTTACGGGTAAATAACTTGCACATGTAATTGTCATATTATGACAATTACATGTGCAAGTTATTTACCCGTAAATCAATGTTTCACATCACCGGCAAATTAATGTATTCATACGGAAATTAATTTATTCATACCGTCATCCTCCACCTCCGTCTCTCCGATGGCGAGCATTACGATCCATTCCTTCGTGAGATCAGCGTACAAGCCCGTCGCGTTCGCCTGCGAGACGGAGCGCTCGAAATTGCACGTGAGCACGTGATCAGCGTCTTTGACGGTGATTGTGTAAGACCAAGATCTCCCTGAAAAGGTTTAACGGCACGAAATCAACAGATATTCATGTGCTGTGTAGTACGGTAAAGATAATAACCCAGGGGCTCGTTTCACTAAACTTCATACAGCAAAAATGTTCGTACGAAGGTTTCTATATATTCACTTGTGTAGGGATCATAAAATATGAACACATGCACAAACTAGTTCCTAAAATAGGCTGTTAATGCCTTTGTTGCATAGTTTAGATTTGCACATACGAAATTCTTAGTCGTACAAAGTTTAGTGAAACGGGTCCCTGTGGGCCGTTTCACTAAACTTCGTACGAAGAAAATGTTCGTAAGTGCAAAATTATGATTTCACATTAACAATGCTTTCTTGTAAACGTTTATTGGATTTACATTTATTGAGCATAGGCTGCATATGCTCAATAAATGTAAATCCATAAAACGAAATCACAGACGATCCTAAATTTTGACTTACGAACATTTTAGTCGTACGAAGTTTAGTGAAACGGCCCCCTGGGACATGTTTCACTAAACTTCGTACGATTAAGAAGTTCGTAAGTGCAAAATATAAATCCACAATAACATTTGTTCTGACAGCCGATTTTGGAAACTATTTTGCGGATGTGTTGCATTTTATGACATGAACAAAAAACTGGATTTGACAGCACAGCACATGAGAATCGTCTCCATTGGAGACGATTCTCATGTGCTGTCAAAACCAGGTTTTTGTGACGTAGGTACAAAATGGTAGCATTAGAGGCACACGTTAATGTGAGAAGCAAATCCATAGAAATCGTACGAACATTTTTGTGGTACGAAGTTTAATGAAACGGGTCCCTTATGTTTAATGCCATATACGCTGTTGCTTGCAGAACCTAAAATGTTCGTAAGTGCAAATTTAGGATCGTCTGAAAATCATGATGGATTTACATTTAGTGAGTATGGGCTGCATGTGTAGCCTATGCTCAATAAATGTAAATCCAATAATTGTCTACAAGAAATCATTGTTAATGTAAACTTGACACATACTGTCATAAATTTGCACTTTTAGTACGAAGTTTAGTGAAACGGCCCCAAGGATTGTTGGGCCACCACCAGGTTGGTTACATGCAATTAAATTCATCCACAGATACAAACGCCCCCGAAACATTTATAACATTCACTTTTCTACGAAATTGTTGTTCAGAAATCATGTAATAAATAAGATATTTCATCGTACATGTTTGAATAACTTGAAATAATACACTCGTGTACATCGGCTTCCGCGTAAACAACTCGTTCGGTTCGCTTACTCGTTGTTTACGCGGAAGCTGACGTACACTCGTGTATTATGTCACGCTAATCAGACATGTGCGATGGAAAGTCCTCAATTAGTCGCCAACTGTCAATATAAATCAGACATTACCTACTATATGCATGTATACTCACAGGGTGAATATGTTCGTATTCGGTGTCCTCCGTATATGCCACGTGAACCGAGTTGTCATGGTACACGCACGTGACGACGCTGTCGTCGCCCTGTAAACAAACACAACATATGGCGTACATATACGGTATCAAGGTGTATGATCACGTGGTTACAACAACAACAACAAGTACTGACACTTCCAGAAGCCCTCCGATTCAAAGTACATTTTGTCCTTATTATATAACGGATCTTGATGAAATATTGCGCATCAAACGCGTCTTGTTAAGCTGCATTTGGTGGTCTCGGTACTTTGGCCCAAACTTCTATCGTTTTTGTGAAGAATCGAGTTCCATGTCTACTGACACGGAAATCGATTCTTCACAAAAACGACATAAGTATGTGCCCAACGGCCGGGACCACCAAATGCAGCTCATGAAGACGCGTTTGTTGCGCCATATTTCATCAAAATATGTTGCCTAATAAGAAAAATATCAAATAATACTTACTTTGGAGTGGGCGCGCTTTCATCACTTTCAGCCATTGTTGTTGTTGTTGTAACCAAGTGATCATGCACCTTGGGTTTTCGATGTTTCGACAAAACTAGAGCAGACATGACAGTATTAAAATGCCCTACTAACAAAATAACAGTCGAGCGGCGCTAATTACATTGCATGCTAATTTTCAGAATTAAGTGTCTTAAATGGACCCAAAACTATTTCCCCAAGATCTAGTCTTATGATACCACGTGATCACACGCCCTGTTCTCGATCTGGCCCAGGATTGATTGTCGATTATTACCATTATGCAGTAGTCGGAAAATATTCCGCGACAATTGAGCTTTAAATATGCAGCACTACTGCTCCAGCGGTGGAGTAGAACCTCTATCAACCGACGCATAGGTTAAAGTGACTGACAAAAAAGCTTCAATAAGTTAAAAAAAGTAGGCTTAAAATATAGAGAATAGTAGGTTAGTGCCGTGAATGGGAAAAAATATCCGGCAAGGCTCAAGAATTTCTTTATTTCTCATCAGAAGTATATGTTGTGACCACTCATTTGAACCGTCGAGACGTCGAGACGGTTCAAATGAGTGGTCACAACATATACTTTGGTTCAGAAATAAGGAAAATAGATAGAGAATAGTAGGTTAGTGCCGTGAATGGGAAAAAATATCTGGCAATGCTCAGGAAACGGGATGGGCGAGGCTCTGCCGAGCACATCCCGTTTCCGTGCCGCGCCAGATATTTTTTCCCATTCACGGCACTAACCTACTATTCTATTTATCCCGTCAACACCTACAAATGGCTGTAAAATGCAAAAATAGTATTGACTGGATATCAAAAATGTTTCAACGCACCGTGTTTCACGGCACATACGCACTGTGTTGACGGGATAAAATGTATTTTCTCTCTCCTATACACATTAACGTATATGTGTTATAAGATGGAGTAAAAAAATGTTAGCTTTCAAGTTGTTCACACTTATTGATGCTTTTAGGTATATTTAATGTATGTATACTCCTTGGTTCGTTACTTCAACCTGTGAACCGGAGATATAGAAACACTTTTTGTTTCTGTTATTGTATGGTGTTTGTTGTCTTGTTCACACTTATTGATGCTTTTATGTATATTTAATATTTGTATACATACACCTTGGTTCGTTACTTTAACCTGTGAACCGGATCGATATAGAAACACTTTTTGTTTCTGTTATTGTATGGTGATTGTTGTCTTGGTGTGCTCGTGTTCTAGAAATAGTGTCAAACGCCTCTACATCGTACTAAGTTGTGTCCCTACACTACATAGTTGCGAAGGTAACTCTTGCAATCTACTCCTGTACCGCAAGAGTTACCGTTCGCAATGTGGATCCTAAAATACAGTGATTCTCCCTAAACCGGACACCCTGTACGCACATGGTGTGCGGTTTGGGGATACAGTTCTAGAAATAATGTCAAACGTCTCTACATAATTGAGTCCCTACAATACATAGCTGCGAAGGTAACTCCTGCAATCTACTCCTGTACCGCAAGAGTTACCGTTCGCAATGTGGATCCTAAAATACAGTGATTCTCTCTAAACCGGACACTCTGTACGCACATGGTGTGCGGTTTGGGGATACAGTTCTAGAAATAATGCCAAACGTCTCTACATAATTGAGTCCCTACAATACATAGTTGCGAAGGTAACTCTTGCAATCTACTCCCGTACCGCAAGAGTTACCGTTCGCAATGTGGATCCTAAAATACAGTGATTCTCTCTAAACCGGACACCCTGTACGCACATGGTGTGCGGTTTGGGGATACAGTTCTAGAAATAATGTCAAACGTCTCTACATCGTTATAAGTTGGGTCCCTACAATACATAGTTGCGAAGGTAACTCTTGCAATTACTCCAGTACCGTCCGTATATAGCTGCGGACGGTACGGGAGTAGATTGCAAGAGTTACCGTTCGCAATGTGGATCCTAAAATACAGTGATTCTCTCTAAACCGGACACCCTGTACGCACATGGTGTGCGGTTTGGGGATACAGTTCTAGAAATAATGTCAAACGTCTCTACATCGTTATAAGTTGGGTCCCTACAATACATAGTTGCGAAGGTAACTCTTGCAATTACTCCAGTACCGTCCGTATATAGCTGCGGACGGTACGGGAGTAGATTGCAAGAGTTACCGTTCGCAATGTGGATCCCTAAAATACAGTGATTGTCTCTAAACCGGACTCGCAGGATGTGCGGTTTGGGGATACAGTTGCTCAATACAGTTGCATCTCTGTGAGCCGTTTCACTAAACTTCGTACGACTAAAATGTTCGTAAGTGCAAAATTATGATAGTCTGTAAATTTCACATTAACATTGTTTTCTTTTAAATAATTATTGGATTTACATTTATTGAGCATAGGCTGCCTATGCAGCATATGCTCAATAAATGTAAATCAATACATTGAAATTTAAAGACGATCTTAAATTTGCACTTACGAACATTTTAGTCGTAATAAGTTTAGTGAAACGGGCCCCCGACTTTGCACCACTCTGGAATGTCCTGTTTAGAAAGGCAGCACAGCACAGTACTGCGTTTGTGAATGTGATTCTTGAAATGACCCCGGGTAGACCATAATTCGTTACCATTCTGTAGTCGTCAGAAAACGCTACCGCCATCCATCTATCGCTTTTATAATTCACGGCCTTAGCTTCAAACGCGAAGGTACCACTTCCGGTATCACGCCACGTGACCAGGTACTCGCAGCCGCCGGGGCAGTCAGGAAAACAACCCTTTGTGACCCCGCACTGCGGGTCCCATGGGATTAGGGTCCCCGCACTTACTGCCTGAAACAGAGAGAAATAGAGAGCCAGTTAGCGTCACATTGGCAGCACATCAAATCATAGTTGAAAAGGTAACTCTTACAATCTACTCCCGTACCGTCCGTAGATCGGTACGGGAGTAATTGTAAGAGTTACCGTTCGCAACTGATAAAAATCATATCAGCAAACATCAAACCATGTGATGTGTGCTGCTGATGTGACGATTGATCTGTCCCAAAATGCTTTGCGAATAATTGGCGAAATTAATATACCCTCTATTTATTACACTCTTGCAAATTATTTGCAAGGGTTTCGCTGTGAGAAAAAACCCGTAATCATAATAATACACAGTGAAGAGAACACCCGTAATTGCGCGCCTGTTTTCTTGGAAACCACGAGCTACCATGCAATCTGTTTAATTTGTATTACAGTCAAAATAAAGTTATTTAAAAATATAGAAAGGGTCTCGACTAATCTAGAATGTTCATGTGATTGAACACATTCCAAACATGCACTCAAATATATCTGGTTCATAGAAACAGCTGCGTAATTTGGATTTCAAAAAGTTTACATGACGTCACACAACGTAACGTCAAAACGCGGGAAAACGCTTCACTGTATAACTATTCATGCGCACATCACAATTCATTGCTTATAATCTAGACATAGACTAGATGTGCATATATATCCGCCATGGAAGTGTAATAAATAGGATATTCCATCGTGCATGTTTGAATAGCGGGAAATATTACACGAGTGTGCGTCGGCTTCCGCGTAAGCAACGAGTGAGTGTAGCGAACGAGTTGCTTGCACGGACGCCGACGGACACGAGCCTTCTTTGTATTTCGTGAAATTTGGTCAAATATTGATTTTATTGCGAAAAAAACAATTTCCCCATGTTAAATCCCCATAGACATCTATGGGGATTTAACATGGTAAACTTTTTTGAATTTCAGAATTTCAGAAAGTACTAGACCAATTTTCAAAATTTAACTTTTGTTTTCTTAGTTAGATCATTTCCAAGCTATCTAGCCAGATTTCGGAGTCAATTTAAAAAAAAATCCGTTTTCTGACTCCTTTCCCCCATGTTAAATTCCCATAGATAAATAAATTTTGACCAATTTTCACGAAAAAAAAATTTCCTTTAATATATTATCGAAAACAATAATGTTTTTGAATTGTAAATTTTGGCCAGCTTTCGTGAAACAGACAGTAGTTCTCAGATATCGCCGCGTCAAAAAAAAAATCCCTGCGCGTCGGGCATTTTATCGTCATGGACAAATACAAACATATTAAAAAATTCCCCACATGTTCGATCAAAAACTCTTACCTGCCAAAAGATGTTAAATCTGACGACATCTGGTGATTGTTCACGTCTAATGAAGTTACAATAGCTTTAGTAAGCATACATTTTAACAATATGTTTAATTGACATGCTAAATGCATCTGGCGACTTGAAACAAATCAGAGACAAATATATACGAAATCTGCCCTCCGTCACATTCCGCAAACCCCGTGTCTGAGAACCAAAGTATATTTGTTCGAAAACGGTATATCAAGCCATTTTATTTTAGAAGACCAAATATTTTAAAATTCGCACAGATATTTGAGAAAAAATCTGGAAAGCAATTAAGAAATTTAGCTATTTTTATAAGAAATGCTTTATGCTTATAATGACTAGTGAGCTTATACATATGCATTTTGTATTTTTACCCATCGTTGTATTATGTAATCTATTGTATACCTCGTGTGTCACGTATGTGGCTTAGAGTGAATAAAATGTATTGTATGGCCTAATTACGTGAACTATACTGGAATTTTCACCACAAAAAGGACAAACATATGAACCAATCAACGACGCTGCTGGTGGGCGGACACGTGACCCTGCTTATGTGATCTAGGTTCTTGTACATGTATGAACTGGTGCGTGAGGTCTTCGCCGAAGTTGAATCCGAAGATTTTTAATATATTTTGTAAATAACGCCGGAGATTACCGAAAAATCCCGAGCACGTGTGCTCGGGATTTTTCGGCAATCTTCGAGATTCCGTTCGGAAATTATCGTCTTTTTTCGTTTCAGATATTGAGGAAATACGGAGAGTTGATAGGATTGGAAATCGTATGAATTAATATACTGCCCAAGGAAAAATAATAAAACACCGAGGTTTCAATGGATCGATGAATGCAGCTAGTATTAAAGGTACATGCCCACTCAGTAGGCTCAAACTGTTATTTATATCGGAGCCATCATCTGAGACATTTTCTAGCAAAATAAACATTCATTCACCATTAGCCCAAGCATTGATTGGCATTATTATACATTTTATATCAGAGGTAACATTTCCACACTGATAGCAGGGGCGATAACCATGTTTCCTTAAAATGTTAACGGACATTACTATTTATTCTCTATGTACATGTATATGTTGATGTGCAATGATCATACTTTATCCCGTCAACACAGTGCGTATGTGCCGTGAAACACGGTGCCGTGAAACATTTTTGATATCCAGTCAATACAATTTTTGCATTTTACAGCCATTTGTAGGTGTTGACGGGATAAATAGAATAGTAGGTTAGTGCCGTGAATGGGAAAAAAATATCTGGCGCGGCACGGAAACGGGATGTGCTCGGCAGAGCCTCGCCCATCCCGTTTCCTGAGCCTTCCCATTCACGGCACTAACCTACTATTCTCTATCTATTTTCCTTATTTCTGAACCAAAGTATATGTTGTGACCACTCATTTGAACCGTCTCGGCGAGACGATTCAAATGAGTGGTCACAACATATACTTCTGATGAGAAATAAAGAAATTATTGAGCCTTGCCGGATATTTTTTCATCGATGGTTATTAATTTTCTCTATTTATAATCTGTCTATAATATTATGTTTTCAGTGGCGCATTTAATTAGTATAAATAACTAAAAAATATTATGCCTCATTTGTATATGAAAATAGCCTGATACCACCGCGCGTCACAATAAGTACAATTAATATTACTAAATATTGCATATGTATAGCGGGCCCTTGTAAGTGTTAGAACTGGTGGAATAGTGACACAATTATACACTTATTTAATTCGTATAACGAACAGTTTATGCCCTACTGAGTGGGTATGTACCTTTAAAGGGACTGTGTCACAGACATACGAAAAAAGTGCTGAACCACATTAATTTTGTAAAACATAATTTCGCATTGCAGAACCTGTTAAAATATTAGATTGGAAAAACTACTGTGAATACTGTTCAATAGCTAGCGTTGCGAACGCTAGTTTTCTTTCAATCGTTTATTACTAATGCCATAAACATGTACATTGGTTCTCAGATATCGCCGCGTCAGAATAATCCCTACGTGTAGAGCATTTTATCGTCATGGAGAAATAAAATCGTACTGTAAATTGGCCACATGATCAATAAAAAAACACTACCATGCAAACATGTGTTAAATCCAATCATGTCTGATGAAAAGCTGGACAGGTAAAATAGGTTATAGTAATATAGTTTGAGAGCTTTTCGGTTATAAAGTGCTGGCAAAGCATTGTTTTGGTGAGAGAAAAAAAACGGAAAATAAAACAGCAGAAGACAAAATGTAATCCGTATGGGTAAAGGTTAACCCTTCCTACGCTGTTGACGGAAATTGCCGTCTGCTGTTTTTCCTTTTTGCTTTAATTCTTAACAAAAAAACTGGTTTTAACAGCACATGAGAATCGTCTCCACTGGAGACGATTCTCATGTGATGTCAAAACCAGGTTTTTGTCGAGAAATATTGAAAATAAAACATTGCCAGCAGACGACAACATTTAATTCAGCGTAGTAAGGGTTAATGGCGTGACAGATATGTGTAAGTGACTGATTGGCTAACTGGCGATGGACGCAGACCCTGCAGTCGGGTGCGCAGGCTGATCAGGGACTATCCTGGTCAGATTAGCAATGTTAATCAGCCATTTGTCAGTTCTTACCTGTAGACATATCAGGACGGTGATGCAACCGATCAACTGCGTTTTGCGGATATCCATCTTGACTTATTTCCTGGAAATATAAGACAGAGAAGAAGGCTATAATTAGAATGCCTGCAATATATAAGTTAGAAACTCATACACGGCCGTCGTTAGTGGTGGTTCGATGGGTTCGTACGAATTCCCTTGTTTGTGCCCAGCAGGATTTTTTATTTATAAATGAGGTCCGCGATAGTCATTTTCAGTGCATGAATGCGCAGACATTCAAGTTATGTTATGCAAACGCCCAGCTGCTAAGAAAACACAGTCAAGCGACGCCAAACGCATTGCAAGATGTCAATGTTCAGAAATGCGCTTCTTAAATTGACACAGACATCTTTGCACAGGAGCTAGTTGTCCAAATGTACCCGAATGCAGCATTTTGTTTCCAGAAATAAAATACTTTCCGGGGCTGTGAAGCAACCGAATGTAATGGGTCCAGGGGCAATTTATGGATTTACATGTATTGAGCATATGCAGCCTATGCCTATGCTCAATAAATGTAAATCCATAAATTGCCCCTGGACCCATTACATATTTCGGTTGCTTCACAGCTGAAAGTCGACCACCTCCCCCCCCCCCCCTTTCAAAGATGCTGGTGACGTCCATGTTGTACCAATGCTTTCGTTGACACAGATAAAGGCGTAAGGGAGGAAACCGGAGGAAACCCAACTGTCCAATGTGTATGCATACATTCTGATATTATGAGAAATGTACGGAGCCCCGCAGGGGACGTAGAATTCTTTTTTTTATTAATTCGTTCCCACGAAATAGCAATTCGTTCCCACGGATCAACAATTCGTTCCCTCAATTTAACAATTCGTTCCCACGAAATAACAATTCGCTCCCACGGGAATGAATTGTTAATTCGAGGGAACGAATTGTTAAATTGAGGGAACGAATTGTAATTTCGTGGGAACGAATTGTTAATTCGAGGAAAAGAATTGTTATATCGTGGGAACGAATTGTTAAATTGAGGGAACGAATTGTTATTTCGGAAACGAATTAATAAAAAAGATTCCATGTCCCCTGCGGGGCTCCGTAGAAACGATACTGATGTAGTATCCTTAGTTTCTGAGATACGGCAATTTGAAAAGTGGGGTCGTTTTTTATCAACATATTTTTTATTATGGCCTAACCACCGATTGCAGAAAAATAACATTGGTAGCGCCCTCTGTTTTTCAGCGGTAAATATATGTTTTTACCAATCATTGATTGTATCAGGCGACTCGCACGTGCCGTTGTGTTCCGAAATACGATGCACATCTACCATTAACCATTAAAAGGCGGGAACCGAAAATGTCGTCTGCTGTTGTTTCATATTTTGTATTCTTTCTCAGTAAAACATGGTTTGACAGAACTTTAGAATCATTTCCACTGGAAATGATTCTAAAGTGCTGTCAAAACCATGTATTTTTATTGAGAAAAGGGCAAAACATAAAACAACAGCAGACGACAATTTTTTCCCAACATTCTAAGGGTTAATACATCACAGTCAAAGCATGTTTTTCACGAGTACAATAGCAATAAAACATAAACACTAGACGACACAATATAATTCAGCAGTATAAGGGTTAACAAGATTATTTTTCTAATCTACTTCACTATTTCCTGTGTATATTTAAGACACGTGCCTTTAACCCTTAGAATGCTGTAAAAGAAGTGTCGTCTGCTGTTTTTTGTGTTGTTGTTTTTTTCAGTAACAACATGATTTGACAGCACTTTAGAATCATTTACATTGCGTGTAATGAGAAATAAAACATAAACAGCAGACGACACAATCTAAGCAGCGTAACGGTTAAAGTTGTTTGTTTTTTTCTAATCTATTTTACTAGTTTCTGTGTATATTTAAGACCCATGTGTCGTCTGCTGTTATTTTCTTTTTATTTTATTTTCTCAGTAAAAACATGGTTTGACAGCAATTTAGAATCTTTTCCATTGGAAGTGATTTTAAAGTACAGTCAAAACATGTTTTAATGAGAAAAAAAAACAAACAAAAACAGACGACTAAAAAAATATTCCGCATTGTAAGGTTACGTTCCGGCATTGGGCATTGAATTGTGCTCTTCAGTTTAATTCAATGTAAACCTATGTCACAAGATCTGAAATAAACAATATGTAGACTGAAATACTCACCACCAGACCATCATTATCATGATCCAGTAGCGTTGTGACGCTGAATTATCCTGAGAAAACAATATGTCGACAGTCATGTGAGAAAATCCTCGTCATCTGAAATTTTTTTCAGAAATGGAACACAATTTTTCCTCATAATTTCTGTATCCCTACACACAAGAAAAACAAAATGAAACTAGCTTATTTGTGTTGCAGACTACCTGTTATATGTTCCTTGAATTATTTTAAGAGAAAAATCACCACCAGCCACAATGAAAATGTAATAATCAACAATATTGTATCGCACTACTTTTTAAAATGTACTACTTTTGACTACTGGAACACTTAGACTGGTACCCGGTTTTACTGGAATGAGACATGTACGGGTTAAGGTCTGCTTTCCCAGCATGGGCCCATTATGTTACACGCGCAACATCACGCTGTCTGTGTTGATTGCCGCCATATGTTTATATAAATAGCCATTGTATTTATAACCCTTCGAAGGCGGGAACCAACATTGTCGTCTGTTGTTGTTTCATATTTTGTATTTTCTCTCAGTGAAAACATGGGTTGACAGCACTTTAGAATTATTTCCACAGGAAATGATTCTAAAGTGCTGTCAAACCATGCTTTTATTGAGAAAAAGGCAAACTATAAAACAACAGCAGACGACAATGTCATCCCCGTCATTCTAAGGGTTATACATCACAGTCACATATTAAGTGCACAACGAGGGTTGTTCCAAAACAATGAAACTGCTAATTGCTGCAATAAGTGAAGGATTTAAACAAATCAGACACTTTTCTGTTTAATACTTGGAAATTGACTCCGAAACCTGACTTGATAGCTTGGAAATGATCTAACTAAGAAAAGAAAAGGTTACATTTTGAAAATTGGTCCACTATTTCTGAAATTAGAAAAAATGTCCCCATGTTTACACATTCTCTTTAAACACATGCATCCAATGTTTTTGGTGCATTCGTTGCAGATTAGTTTCAGCATTAAAAAAACAGTTTACATCAGGTTTTTAAACATGTTCACGAAATATCGAACCATTTATATACTGTAAAGTTTCTTTTGGCCATAAGTATACATCGACGAATGTTTATGAATCTGCATAACCAAGGTGCATGATCACGTGGTTACAACAACAACAACGTCGCCCACTCCAAAGTAAGCATTAGTTGATAGTTTCCTTAATATGCAACAGATTTTGATGACATATGGCGCAGCAAACGCGTCTTCATGATCTGCATTTGGTGGGCTATGGAGTTTGGCACAACTTATGTCGTTTTACGAAGAATCAATTTCCGTGTCGTAGACGACAGACGTTTGGGCGAAAATACAGAGACCACCAAATACAGCTTAACAAGACGCGTTTGATGCGCCATATTTCATCAAAATCCGTTACGTAATAAGGACACTATAAAAGAATACGTACTTTGAATCGGTACTTGTTGTTGTCGTTAGTACCACGTGATCATACACCTTGATAACAGTATTGAAAACCTCTACGGTAATATGTATCGTGTAATGGTGAACGAGGGGCTATGGCATAGACGGTCAGTGCAGACCCTGATTACTTAGCATATAGGTATACTTGTATAGTGCATGTTTGCAGTGGGGCATGCTATTACTGACTGAATGGCAAACAATGCAGAACCAGTAGCCTATTTCATCAACATTGCAAAGTATACTTTACTAGCAAAGTATACTTTGAGGGAGTAATCATTTATTTTTCCTGAAATGCATTATTTCATATAGAACTAACAAATGCATATATTTCATGATTAAAAGTATGCAGAATTATTATACTGAATTTATTACATTATCACAGCCAAATTGGCTGTGATAATGTAATAAATTCAGTGTAATAAAAATTAATAAATTTATCATAAAATTGAAAATTTCTCCCTCAAAGTATACTTTGCTACTAAAGTATACTTTGCAATGTTGATGAAATGGGCTACAGATCAGCCTGCACATCCACGCAGTCTGATCAGGCTCTACACTGATCGCACAACCCATAAATCCCATATTGCGGAAAGATTACTTTCGTGAAACAGACAGTAATTCTGATACGACAAACATGATACTTATTGGCCCACTCACTCGTAAACAACTGGAATAGACTGGTTCATGCCCACTCAGTAGACACAAAATGTTCTTTATCTCAGAGACATCATCTGAGACATTTTCTGGCAAAATGAACATTCATTTACAATTACCCCACGTATTGATTGGCATTATGATACATTTTATATCAGACGTAACTTTCCACACTGATATCAGGGGCGATGACCGTGTATCCTTAAAATGTAATCGGACGTTACTATTTATACTCTGTATTTATTTTTTGATGTGCAATTATCATACTTTATAATCTGTCGAAAATATTATTTTTTTCAGGCGACGCATTAATTAGTATAAATAATTAAAAAATACCATGCCTCATTTGCATATGAAAATTGTCTGACACCAACGCGAGTCACTATCAGGCATGATCAGTAAAATAAATAATAATAAATGATTATATCTATATAGCGGCCACTCGTAATCTTCAGAACTGGTGGAATAGTGACACAATTATACACTTATTTTACTCCTATAAAGAACATGTTGTGCCTACTGAGTGGGTATGTACCTTTAAGAGTGTACTTCTATACGTTAATGTGATTCGACACAGTCAATATGGCAGCCGAGGGGAATATTACGGAGCCCCGCAGGGGACGTAGAATTCGTTCCCTCAATTTAACAATTCGTTCCCACTAATTAACAATTCGTTCCCACGAATTAACAATTCGTTCCCTCAATTAACAATTCGTTCCCACGAATTAACAATTCGTTCCCACGAATTAACAATTCGTTCCCTCAATTTAACAATTCGTTCCCTCAATTTAACAATTCGTTCCCACGGGAACGAATTGTTAATTCGTGGGACCGAATTGTTATATCGTTGGGAACGAATTGTTATATCGTGGTAACGAATAGTTAATTCGAGGGAACGAATTGTTATATCGTGGGAACGAATTTGTTAATGCGAGGGAACGAGTTGTTAAATTGAGGGAACGAATTGTTATTTCGTGGGAACGAATTAATTTAAAAAATCCATGTCCCCTGCGGGGCTCCGTAGAATATAGCTTCAGACGGGCTATATGGGCTCATATTACCCGTCAAGCTGACCAATCAAAACGCGAGAAATGTATGACAAACGGTGGTATTATACTGTGAACATGATGAAAGACGTTATGTTAAACATTAAATAGAGGACCTTACTTGAGCGATGATGTAACATGATATTTATTAGACGAGTTTACTGATTTCCTAAGAAACGAGGCCATGCCGAGTTTCTTACGAAATAAGTCAACCAGTTTAATAAATATCATATTAAATCAACATAAATATTAGATTATATTTATTGCATAAGCTAATAAGCATTAATTGAAGTTGTACTGATCACCCGTCATGTTTTCTGTGGCGGTCTTATCTGAATATTTATTACACTAATGTATCAATGTTTTTTATAACACTGTGCTATCACACAGTTAATGCTTGTTCTGAGTACATAACTCTAATTACATTTCACTACACTGTATTACAAATGCGTTATGACGGAGTAGTCTTTCCACATTTGCGTTTAAGGCGTTCTATGCTTACTTTCTTCTTCGTGGAGAATGACCAAATAATGTTGCTATACAAACTGTAGTAGGTCAGTTTGTAGTAATGTTGTTTGTGTAATTTTATATAAGTGTCTCTCGACACCAATACAGCGAAGTATGAACGTCAACACCCTGCATGCTTTTTCTATGTTTTAGTGCGTGAAATGTAAATGCTATTACGCATAATATACTGTTGACCGTGACCAAGTTGCATGATCACGTTGTTATAACAACAACAACAGTGGCTGAAAGTGTTGAAATCTTGCCCACTCCAAAGTAAGTCTTATTTTATATTTTCCTTAATATGAAACGGATGTTTATGAAATATGGAGCAGCAAACGCGTCTTCATGAGCTACATTTGGTCGTCCAGGGAGTTCGGCACAGACTTATGTCGTTTTTGCGAAGAATCGATTTCCGTGTCAGTAGACACGGAAATCGATTCTTCGCAAAAACGACAGAAGTTTGTGCCAAAGTACAGAGACCACAAAATGCATTTTAACAAGACGCGTTTGATGCGCCGTATTTCATCAAAATCCATTACGTAATAAGGACAATATAAAAGAATAAGTACTTTGAATGTGATGGATTCTGGAAGTTTCAGTACTTGTTGTTGTTGTTAGTACACAACGTGATCTACACCTTGGTAGCGTGGCGATATAGTGCAGCTTCTTTCCTATACATCGGAAAATGTGCAGCTATGTCAAGCCCAATTTATGCAATAAAAGGTAATTAATGTCTGTAATTGTTCGTCCATGTCCATCATCATCCATGTGTACGTGATTACAAGTCAATTAATTCCAGAGCTCCAGATAAGAAATTAGTAATTGAGTATTGTCTCTCTATCGTTTCTGAAGCAATTTTGTATTTCAAAATTTGAATTTGGTAAAATAAAATCACACTACTGTTTACACATCAACAGACAGCAATTATTGAATAGTTTGATTCGAAATGAAAACATGTCTTGGCATTTCATTAGAATTGTCTCCTTGGAGACAATTCTAATGAAATACCAAGATGTGTTTTGATGGAAAATAAGAAAAAATATGCTATATTTGTGATCGGTTTATTGTTTTCTGCAGCATGATGATAAAGGTACCACACATTTTTTTATTGTTTTTGATACTCGCTATTTGTGATTTCAATTGGGTATTTAAGCAAATACGCAGCTTATCTGCAGCACTGCAATGCAACTATTAAAATTTAATAAAAACAATAAGCCTATGTGTTATGTACGTGCAGAAAGATATAACAACCTCCTCCATTTTGATGCACTGTCCGGCAATCGGGAAACATGTTTAAATGTACATGCCCACTTAGTAGGCACAAACTGTTCTTTAAAGGAATTAAATAAGTGTATAATAGTGTCACTATTCCACCAGTTCTAAAACTTACAAGTGCCCGCTATACAGATACAATCATTTAGTAATATTTATATTACTGATAGTGACGCGCGGTGGTAACACGCTATTTTCATATGCAACTGAGGCATGATATTTTTAAATTATTCAAGTTATACTAATTAAATGCGTCACCTGAAAAAATAATATTTTCGCCAGAATATAAAGTATGATCATTGTACATACAAAAATAAATACAGAAAGTAAATAGTAAAATGTCCGTTAACATTTTAAGGACACATGGCTATCGCCCCTGATATCAGTGTGGACATTTACGTCTGATATAAAATGTACAATAATTCCAATCAATACGTGGGGTAATGGTGAATGAATGTTTATTTTGCCAGAAAATGTCTCTGATGATGTCTCTGATGTAAAGACTGAAACTTCCAAAATCCATCTGATTCAAAGTACGTATTCTTTTATATTGTCCTTATAAAATATGAAATATGGCGCATCAAAAGCGTCTTGTTAAGCTGCATTTGGTGGTCTCTGTATTTTCGCCCAAACTTCTGTCGTTTTTGCGAAGAATCGATTTCCGTGTCTACCGTCTAGCTATCTGCTCAAATGCGCGAGCTACATGCATTTGAAGTTTGAGAACGAGCATATAAACTTAGCCGCCTAGAACAGTGTGTACAGCTGACAAACTTCGAGGTGGAGGCCAGACAGGTATGGTGGGCTGTATCAGACACTGGTTTTATATACGAACTGACATGCTGTGAGTGCTTTAGAATCGTCTCAACTTCAATGTCAGACTAGGGGGTTAACGGTACACATTTCGTAGAACGTTATATAATGAAAAATGCTTAGGATAGTCAAGCGATTCTGAAAATACAAAACTTTATTTTTTCAATTTCATTGGAATTGCATCAATTTTTTTTGAGTTGCATATGTTTTCGTCATTGGCAATGTCTTCTAATCACTTTGCCAGTGTACGTTTGTCAGTACATCAAGCCTCAAACCGTTGATGCAGCTTCAGCTGCTCTAGTTTTTTCTTTTTTTTCTTTTTCTTTTTATTCAGCCGTCGAGACTACAGCCCAAACCGCTGGTCGGATCGACTTCAAATTTTGTATACCGATTCGCATCAACAGTGAGACGAGAATAACGCAATTTTCAAAATTATCATGACGTCACTTTCTACGAAACCGGAAGTGACGTCATATATCATATAATTCCCTATAACTTCCTTATTTTCCAACCGATTTCAAAAATTATTTTTGAATTGTAAAGCTGCGAGAATTCTCTATCTTCGCTTCGCTGACAATGTTTGGCTATCTGCTCAAATGAGAGAGCTATAGACATGTGAAATTGAGAAAAATGAAAAAAATCAACAATTTCAGATTTTTATTTTATTTTAACGGGTGGTCTTTGAAAACAGTTTCCAATTTGTACAGTAATCTCAGCAACATAATTTTTTGACTTTTGACAGCGTCACGCGGGACATTCATCCGCACAGAAGATGATATTTTTCAGAGCAATGGCTTGAATAGTTCTGATTCTATTTTCTTTCAAACTTGGACGTTTTTTTTCAATTTTTCAAATTTGAAATGGTCATAACTTTGTTATTATCTAACCGATTTCAAATATTTTGTTTGCATTAAAGAGCCAACAAAATTCTCTATCTCCGTTCCGCTGGTAGTTTTTGGCTATCTGCCCAAATGAGAGAGTTGTAGGCATTTGAAGTTTTTAAAAAAAATTGAAATGGTCATAACTTCCTTATTATTCAACCGATTTCAAATATTTTTTTTGCATTAAAAAGCCAATAAAATTCTCTATCTCCGATTCGCTGGTAGTTTTTAGCTATCTGCTCAAATGCGCGAGCTACATGCATTTGAAGTTTGAGAACGAGCATATAAACTTAGCCGCCTAGAACAGTGTGTACAGCTGACAAACTTCGAGGTGGAGGCCAGACAGGTATGGTGGGCTGTATCAGACACTGGTTTTATATACGAACTGACATGCTGTGAGTGCTTTAGAATCGTCTTAACTTCAATGTCAGACTAGGGGGTTAACGGTACACATTTCGTAGAACGTTATATAATGAAAAATGCTTAGAATAGTCAAGCGATTCTGAAAATACAAAACTTTTTTTTTCAATTTCATTGGAATTATTGCATCAAATTAGGTTTGAGAGTTTTTAGCTATCTGCTCAAATGCGCGAGCTACATGCATTTGAAGTTTGAGAACGAGCATATAAACTTAGCCGCCTAGAACAGTGTGTACAGCTGACAAACTTCGAGGTGGAGGCCAGACAGGTATGGTGGGCTGTATCAGACACTGGTTTTATATACGAACTGACATGCTGTGAGTGCTTTAGAATCGTCTTAACTTCAATGTCAGACTAGGGGGTTAACGGTACACATTTCGTAGAACGTTATATAATGAAAAATGCTTAGAATAGTCAAGCGATTCTGAAAATACAAAACTTTTTTTTTCAATTTCATTGGAATTGCATCAAATTAGGTTTGAGAGTTTTTAGCTATCTGCTCAAATGCGCGAGCTACATGCATTTGAAGTTTGAGAACGAGCATATAAACTTAGCCACGAAACCGGAAGTGACGTCATATATCATATAATGTCCTATAACTTCCACATTTTTCAACCGATTTCAAAAATTCTTTTTGTATTCGAAAGCTGCGAGAAATCTCTATCTTCGTTTGCCTGGCCGTTATTGGCTATCTGCTCAAATGAGAGAGCTATTGACATGTGAAGTTGAGAAAAATTAAAAAAAATCAACAATTTCGGATTTTCTTTTTTATTTTAACGGGTGGTCTTCGAAAACAGTTTCCAATTTGTACAGTAATCTCAGCAACATAATTTTTTGACAGCGTCACGCGGGACATTCATCCGCACAAAAGATGATACTTTTCAGAGCTATAGCTTGAAGAGTTCCGATTATATTGCCTTTCAAACTTGGACGTTTTTTTTCAATTTTTAATTTTTTCAAATTTGAAATGTTCATAACTTTGTTATTATCTAACCGATTTCAAATATTTTTTTTCCATTAAAAAGCCAACAAAATTCTCTATCTCCGTTTCACTGGTAGTTTTTGGCTATCTGCCCAAATGAGAGAGTTGTAGGCATTTGAAGTTTGGTTCTTTCATTTTTTTAAATTTGAAATGGTCATAACTTTTTTATTATTCAACCGATTTCAAATATTTTTTTTCCATTAAAAAGGCAATAACATTCTCTATCTCCGCATCCCTGGTAGTTTTTAGCTATCTGCTCAAATGAGAGAGCTACATGCATTTGAAGTTTGACAGCGTCACGTTAAATCACACAGTAACAATATAAACAATTTTCATTTTATATACGAACTGACATGCTGTGAGTGCTTTAGAATCGTCTCAACTTCAATGTCAGACTAGGGGGTTAACGGTACACATTTCGTAGAACGTTATATAATGAAAAATGCTTAGGATAGTCAAGCGATTCTGAAAATACAAAACTTTATTTTTTCAATTTCATTGGAATTGCATCAATTTTTTTTGAGTTTCATATGTTTTCGTCATTGGCAATGTCTTCTAATCACTTTGCCAGTGTACGTTTGTCAGTACATCAAGCCTCAAACCGTTGATGCAGCTTCAGCTGCTCTAGTTTTTTTTGTTGTTTTTTTTATTCAGCCGTTCAGTCTACAGCCCAAACCGCTGGTCGGATCGACTTCAAATTTTGCATGCCGATTCGGATCAAGTGTGAGCAGAGACTCAGAGATTTTCAGAAATCTCTTAATGCCACTTTCCACGAAACCGGAAGTGACGTCATACTTTCTATAACTTCCTTATTTTCCAACCGATTTCAAAAATTCTTCTTGCATTGGGAAGCTGACAAAATTATCTATCTCGAATTCACTGGCAGTTCTCGGCTATCTGGTCAAATAAGAGAGCTATAGGCATTTGAAGTTGAAAAATGTACATACTTTTCAACGATTTTGCCGAATTTTTGCCGAACTTCGGCTGATAACGGGTGGTCTTTACAAACGTTTTCCAAATTTTGCATGCCGATTCGGATCAAGTGTGAGTCGAAATTTAGAGATTTTCAGAAATCTCTTAATGCCACTTTCCACGAAACCGGAAGTGACGTCATACTTTCTATAACTTCCTTATTTTCCAACCGATTTCAAAAATTCTTCTTGCATTGGAAAGCTGACAAAATTCTCTATCTCGAATTCACTGACAGTTCTCGGCTATCTGGTTAAATAAGAGAGCTATAGGCATTTGAATTTGAAAAATGTACATACTTTTCAACGATTTTGCCGAATTTTTGCGGAATTTCGGCTGATAACGGGTGGTCTTTACAAACGTTTTCCAATTTGTACAGTAATGTCAGCAACATAATTTCTTGCCAGTGTGATAGGGGAGTGTCAGGCGCATAAAAGATGATAATTTTCAGAGCTCTATCTTGACTACTTCCGGTTCTATTGGATGTCAAAGATGAACGTCTTTTTTTTTCAAGTTTTCAAAATAGAGCAAACGGATGTGACGTCAGCTTCGTTATTTATCAATAGATTTCAATATTTCTTGCTGCGGTCAATATTTCAGTCCTTTAGCTAAAACTTTCCCGCTTTGTGCCCGGCCTATGGTGAAAAAAAAACGAAAACTTCACTGGCGGAATATTGCACATATTTAATTTCCGTTTTATTAGGTTTATTTACAAATGGCGTAAACTGCAATTTAAGGGCGATAACTATCGAAAAATAATCATCCGCTGAGTTACTGGTTCCCTCCATCTACACCAAACCGCTGGTCGGATCGACTTCGAATTTTGCATGCCGATTCGGATCAAGTGTGAGCAGAGACTCAGAGATTTTCAGATATATTTTAATGCTACTTTCCACGAAAACGGAAGTGACGTCATACTTGCTATAACTTCCTTATTTTCCAACCGATTTCAAGAATTCTTTTTACATTGGAAAGCTGATAAAATTCTCTATCTCAGATTCATTGATAGTTTTCGGCTATCTGCTCAAATTAAAGCGCTATATGCATTTGAAGTTGAAAAATGTACATACTTTTCAACGATTTTGCCGAATTTCGGTTGATAACGGGTGGTCTTTACAAACGTTTTCCAATTTGTACAGTACTGTCAACAACATAATTTCTTGCCAGGGTGATAGGGGAGTGTCAGCCGCATGAAAGATGATAATTTTCAGAGCTATATCTTGACTACTTACGGCTCTATTCGATGTCAAAGATGAACGTATTTTTTCAAGTTTTTCAAAATAGAGCAAACGGATGTGACGTCAGCTTCGTTATTTATCATTCGATTTCAATTGTTTTTGCTGTAGTCGATATATCAGTCCTTTAGCTAAAACTTTGGCTGAGTCCATCGCTCTACCTCTAAGCTAACCGGCCCCACATCGGTGTGATGATGCGAACACAATAATGTTGGACTGTTCATTCTAAAACTTCAGAAATTCTTTTTGCAACCGATAGTTTACACCTTGGGCTAAAGCTTAGTTACACATGAAATCAATGTTTGAGGCTCAAACCGTTGATGCAGCTCAAGCTGCTCTAGTATTGTATTGGGTTTTGTTTTACTTTGTTGCATAAATGCTGTTTTATACGGAAGCCCATTAGGCCCACTTCACTTTTTTTTAATTTCCATTTATTCAAGATGTTTTCTTGAATTTTAAAGTTCTTTTCTTGAATTTTCAAGATATTGAAAATTGAAGAAAAGAACTTGAAAATTCAAGTTGCCCTAATGAGCTTCCGTAGTTTTCTCTGTCTATTTAAACGTACAACGGTAAATGAACATATTACACTGTTGCTGTTTACTATCGTATTTATGTACACACCCACTCAGTAGGCACAACATGTTCTTTATATCATAGACATCATCTGAGACATCTTCTGGCAAAATAAACATTCATTCACCATGATTACCCCACGTATTTGTTGGCATTATTATACATTTTATATCAGACGTAACTTTCCACACTGATAAATCAGGGGCGATAACCGTGTTTCCATAAAAATGTTAACGGACATTATTATTTATTGTCTATATTTAGTTTTTGATATGTCATGATTATGCTTTAATAATATGTCGATTTTCAGGTGACGCATTTAGTATAAATAATTCAGAGATATCGTGCCTCATTATATGAATGAATGGCCTTTTTGTGGAATTTATCGGGGTATAAACTTGGAAAAGTCGCGGGAATACTGGACGAAGGCCGGAAGGCTTCGTCCAGTATTCCCGCGACTTTTCCAAGTTTATATCCCCGATAAATTCCACAAAAAGGCCATTCATTCCTTATAAGTCCAGCATTTTAAATAAATTCATCGAGAAAATGTGTTTATTTTCCGTTTTCTTAAGAATTATTTTAACTGTGCCTGACGGTTACGGAAAGTAGTTCGGCATGGAGTTTACTGGGATATAAATTCTGCACAGACTTGCTACGGACCAATCAAATGTTAGGGAATTGCGTAAATATTTTTTGTGCTGGAATTATTTGCATATGAAAATAGCCTGATACCACTGCGAGTCACTATCAGTAAAATAAATATGAATACATTATGTACATTATTATATCTGTATAGCGGGTACTCGTAAGTTTTAGAACTGGTGGAACAGTGACACTATTATACATTTATTTAATTCCTATAAAGAACAGTTTGTGCCTACTGAGTGGGCATGTACCTTTAATGTCGTATGTATTAACCGAGTTTACAGATTTCTTAAGAAGTGTGGGGTTTAATAAATACTATATTAAACAATCCCAAGATGTAATGTTAAAAATCAATGAACTCGCTTGACATACGATATCATATTAATCATCAATTGTGTAAGATCCTCTATTTATTAAACTTGCAGACTGATATCATAAGAAACTCGGCATAACCTCGTTTATTACGAAATCAATGATCTCGTTTAATAAACGTGGCTGTGACTGGAGAAATGGGGCTGATAGGTTTTGTGACCAGTGTAGCTCCTGATCAAATAGCATACTCCAGTGGCCTGATAATGATCTACACTGTAAAAAATCGGAACACCTTACATGTTCCTTCCGTACACCTTACGTGTTACGACTACGTGTTTTCTCTGCCATAAGGTGTGCAATTTCGATTCTCTACTGATTGTAGGGTGTTTAATGTGTTTTGAGCCTCTGAGTAAAACGACACCCGTTTTGCTTTTGCACACCTCCTACTGCTAGTAAAACATGTGACGTGTAGATAGCTACTAAAATAGATAATATAATCTCTAAATATAGAAAGTTGTAAACCATAATATCCCTGGCATAAACTTGTATTATAATTTTGATATATATATATATATAATAATCTGCTTTAGTAAGAGTTTGAAACCAACACGAAATAAAACTTATATATCTTAGGTAAATAAATATTATTTGATTAATCTCTAAACAGATAGCGGGAACTGAAAGGCGGCAAAACTGTTTCTGTTGCAAGAAATCCTTAGAAATTTGAACAAAAAGTTTAAATAATATTAAGCTTAAATACAGTATTTTACCTTGGTAACAGTATACCCATTATCCATTGAAATGCACTGTTGTAATCGATATATTGACTTAACTGCTTAATTAGTAGGTTTAAATTTTATGCACCGTCGATTTTTCGAAACATACCCCACCCACTAATTTTTACATTCAAAATTATTTCATAGTGTTTGTATACGGTCTATGGGTGCAGTCAAATACACATACAGTTTACTATCTGTGCCATGATATTCTGATGGTGTTAGAGAATTATTTCTGCAAAACACAAAATTGTGGCAAATTCTGTGGTATGGTATAAATGTAAAATAATTACAAATTATTATCCAGCGCCGAGCTGTGTGGGTATCTCAATAAAATATGTAGATAGCGTAAAGTTGGAAGTATCGGTTCACATTGTGGTGGCATAACTTGTGACGAGGCGTCAACATGGTCAACATATGTTACATTTGAATGTTGAATATCTCCTGATTGTTCAAGAAACATAATCTATTATGCCCCCACCAATTTATTGTGTTTTTCCGTCTGTCCATCCATCAATGTTCGCCTTGTGCGTTTAAGTCTCTTTTTTTTATATTCACCTGGCGTGTTTTAAGTCTTTTTTTTATGCCCCCGCCAATGAAATTAAAGGCCACAGGTACAAAATTGGATGTGTCATTGTGCTGGATTACATAGACAGTCTGCCGACATTTGGTGTTGTCGACCAGTTATTTGTAACTAATCAGGAGAAAGTATTTGTTGTAGATCAGCTGGACATAGAATCTTTCGACTCTCATACATTGTATTACAGAATTACCAGATCAAACACAAAAATCTGTCTGAAATACACTGATTTGAAATTCGTTTGGCCATTGTCCATGCACACTTTCAATGGATATACTGTTGTGTTGGATAAATACTGTTTTTTCAGTGAAGCTATTTAATTTTTATGCATGCACCAGCAATTTATTTGGCGGGTCATCATGTTTTTTCTGTTTGTGATCTACCATAATTAGCCTAAATATTCGGACATCACCGTCTGAGCAAACAGTGTAGACCCAGACCAGCCTGTTCCTGAAGGAGCAGTCTGATCAGGGTCTGCACTGTTTCCATTTTGACAGAGTGTTGCTGGTCAGGGCATCCTCATTTGAGCCGCGTCGCGAGGAAACCAACAAAGTGGCATATGTGTAAAGCTTCGACCCAGATCAGGCTAATCCGGGCCGACACTTTCCGCATTTTTGTGATATTCTACTTTAGGAAACTCTATATACATATATCACCTATAGGTGGGAAAAGACCGATGGGGTCTGACTGCGTGGGCTGCACAAGGTGGTCGGGATCAACACTACGCAGATGCCACATTGTTGGTTTTCTCGCGACGCGGCTCATTTTCTTCTGGCGCATTTATATTTATCTCCTCATGTATACTAATGTATAATATTTGTGTTCAGCAACAGTTTTAGCCTATCCGTATTTTACTTAAGTACACACAAGTAATTGCCAATTACTATTTACCGGTCGCTGGTGTAACCTTACTAAGACAGTAAACATGAGTGCACATCGATTGTACAAGATCTGGGATCACATGCGGACAACAAAGAAGACTGATAGCCCGTTCACTGGATGAACTAATAGTCAAATGTAAGTATGGGTTTGCTTTTTATTGTCCATTCACATTCACCCCTGGGAGGTAGGAGGGAGTAGTGAATGGTAATTTAATGATCGGCGTTCATCCTTACCGGAATGCCGACATACATGGTTTGGCCCTCATGTACCACCATTTCGGCCCCCCTGGTACTTGAGAGCTAGATCCTGGTATGCCCCATTAAGAAAGTAATAGGATTAAAAGCTAATCGTATTGCTTTTGGAGTGAGCTAAGTGATTCTGGTGTGGCATGGACCTGGCACCAGGTCAGGATATTCTAATTTCAGGGCTGAATATATAGTTTATGTAAATACTGAGCTCTGATTTTGGGAATTTCCCTCATTTTTCACAGGTTGAATACAGGATAGTCCATTTACATTGGTTGGGGGGGGGGGGGGGGGGGGGGGGGCATTATCTGTTACCCGTGTACATGCTTGTGTCTGTCCGAAAATGAAAATATTCACCTGGCGTGTTTTAAGTCTTTTTTTATGCCCCCGCCAATGTATTTGGGTGCATGGGGGGAAGGGGGCATTGTGTGTTAGTCGTGTCCGTGCATGCACCCAAAAATGTTCACTTTGTGCATTTAAATCTTTCACTATCAAAGCTCACAGTGGTGGCATCCGTGTACTGTGAACATATTTTCTAGTTTTACTTACATAGCTTATATATATAATTTTTGCTGAGCGAATAGTTGTCATCACATGTGTCGGTCGACTGATATTCCTACGTTCCTTACTTTTCAGCTTGCGCCAAGCTCGGCATTACAACAACAATACGGCTAGTGATGGAAAAGGACGGTACGGATGTTGACGAAGAGGAGGTTTTATTAGAATTCATAACCAAGGACGATGTGTTGATGGCCCTGGAACCCACACAGCACTGGACGGCAATTGAAACAGTCGTCAATTTGTTTACTGAAAGTTCATTGTCGTCGACAAAAGGAGCCCCACCCAGCCTGGCTGTTGTCAAGAATGACAATGAGGTTGTAAATTTTGCCATCCTTGCGGATGGCGTTTCAATTGTGCTTAATACACAGTGTGTGCCAGAAGCCGTCTCCCAATTAATGGCGTTTTATTACACCATGGACCTGGACTACCCACGGTGCTTCGCCCAACTGCTGGGGTTTATACAGCAAGTTGCACTCCAGCAACCGTTTCAGGCGCAGAAGGACGGCTGGATTTCTGCAGCTCTTGAAAAAAATCAAGATTGAGTAAAAGTTCAATGTTAAATATTTACACTCCCAATAATTTCAAAATGTAAACGCCCATCCAACCTACTGCGTTTATACTTCAATAAATGAATTAGCCTCGCATGACGTTGCGTGACATTGTTGGTTGGTTAAAGTTTGACTGACGTCGTTATTCTTCACGACGTTGTCATTAACGTCACACGTTTGACCGGCAATGTTGCTGTTCCAAGAATTACAAGAACATAACATTTTTTAACGTAAAGCAGTACGAAACTTGATTATAATGCCATATTTGGTCACTAAAATTTTGAAACTATCGAAAAATGAAGTGTAAATATAAGTAATAAAACCCATGGCTATTGCATTTACTGCGGTATAAATTACATTTGGTCTGCAGTAAATGCAATAGCCCGGGGTTTTATTCCTTAAGTGATAATGATCAGGGTCTGCACTGTTTGCCATTTTCTTTACGCTATTCAATTTGTATTGTTGTCTTTGTAATTCCATTGACCATGGGCAACACCGGTACTAACGTGGCATTCCTGTGAGTGAATGTGTCTGTTCCACGGCGATGGAGCGAATCACATCCATACAAATACAGAAGTTAGCGATCTGTATATAATAATTATACTATGTTCCATGTTATTTCATGTTCTTTTTTAAATCTTGAGGCAAAATATAGACATTTCATTGCTTGTATTTCAATTGTGTGCGAAAGGTACATATTGCAACAGGAGACTGTCCGTACTCACTAATACTATCGTGGTATGCCAGAAAGTTCGTGCGAGAACTGACATAAGCTTTTGCAATATTTATTACTTCCGATTTTGTATATACGTTCTTGTCTTTTATACTTTTTGTCGCGCCTGCTTGTGGAAAGCGAAATATAGTCGGCACATTGGCGTCCGTTCACGTTAAAGTTTTTGAAAATATTTTTTTTGCATTAATGTTTTTGAAATACTATCAAATGCCTCGTAGGGCGCGACATGCGGGCCACGGCGATCTAGTTTTTCTTTCTTCTTTACTATGATTGGTAGCTGCTACAGAAAACCGCAGTGCGCCAACAGGTTAATTATACAAAGGGTGACAAGGAGTTATATATTTTGTACATTTTCTTTTTATCCCCCGACCGAAAAAGGTTCGGGGGATATAGCGATCGCCCCTCCGTCCGTCTGTCCGTCCGTCTGTCTGTAGACGCAAATGTTCACCTTGTGCGGTTAAGTCCATTTCACTCTACCTGTTACACATACAGTGACCAAACTTGCACACATTTATCGCCCAATGCTACTTACCTGAAACCACTATACCATATGACCTTCATCTGACCTTGACCTACATTCCCGCGGAATTTACTTAGGCATTTTATAAATGTTCACCTTGTGCATTTAAGTCCATTTCACACTACCTGTTACACCTACAGTCACCAAACTTGCACACATTTCTCGCCCAATGATACTTACCTGAAACCACTATAGCATGTGATCTTCATTTGACCTTCACCTACATTTCCGCCTAATTTACTTATGAATTTTATACGAAATATTCACCTTGTGTGTTTAAGTCAATTTCACAATGGACTTAAACGCACAAGGAGAACTACCTGTTACACCTACAGTCACCAAACTTGCACACATTTATATCCCCCAATACATGATACATGGCGTCGGTCGGGGGACAGCTGCCACTCTCTGATGGCTCTCGTTTTTCTTTTCTTATAATAGCATTATGCAGGTCCATATGAGAAGCCTATCTGTAGCCTATTTCATCAACATTGCAAAGTATACTTTACTAGCAAAGTATACTTTGAGGGAGTAATCATTTATTTTTCCTGAAATGCATTATTTCATATAGAACTAACAAATGCATGTATTTCATGATTAAAAGTATGCAGAATTATTATACTGAATTTATTACATTATCACAGCCATAATGGCTGTGATAATGTAATAAATTCAGTATAATAAACATTAATAAATTTATCATAAAATTGAAAATTTCTCCCTCAAAGTATACTTTGCTACTAAAGTATACTTTGCAATGTTGATGAAATAGGCTACTGGTCCTGATTGATCAAGTGTTGATAGGTTGATGAAATAGGCTACAGAGGTGTCTGAGTTCTTCAGTGGGTATGTTCGGATGCACAATCTCGAAGAAGACTTGTGTGTGCATATCGTTCCCCGCCTTATTAGGGATCGATCACACAGTGGATTTTACCCCCAATTCATACAGGTTAAACGCGGGACTCGAACTTGTTGACCCGGCCTTAAATGATAGGCCGGTAATCAGCATTAAACAAACAAACTGTTCGACATCCCTTTGTTCTCAATGGAAAAAGCATTGACATTTTTTGCAAGGCTCACTGAGCGTGATGTTGGTAGGGGTATGGATACTGCAAATTAAAAACATAGATTCTTACTTGTAGGAAACCCTATCGACCTGGTTTGATCCTCGGGTATATTTATCGCTTGGCTGTTATTTATTAAATACCCCCCCCCCCCCATACATATATAGTACAGTCCCGTCTGTACTACAGGTCGTGGTAAGTGGGTTTAATACTAATAGGCCATTAAACTCCAACAACCAATCAATTAAATGTTCTGTCCAGGCATTGTTTTTGAGTAGGCCCATCAATCAGTTTTACTGATTTCTTGCTTTATTTGCCGAATGTGCTGAACATGTACATATTATTTTACATGAACCATACATGTATTGCAAGCAAACATATACCTGGTATATAGCTATCATGTTTATATGTTATTTTGTTATTTTCGACATATTGTTACTTTGTTGTACCGTATTTACCCTAAATATTCGGACCCCCAAAACCAATTGTTATAAGTGTCATAAACATTGATCAAGTTAATGTCCAGTGAGGCATTCAAGATGACAAACAGTGCATACCCTGATCAGACTGCTCCTTCAGGAGCAGGCTGGTATGGGTCTACACTTGTTTGCACATACATAGATTTAGGGTAATTACAGTATCTGAATTTACACAACATGAAGTGGGGGTTAGGAGAATGAATTGTAATTTTGTGTGGTGATACAGACTACGATAAATCACTTTTTAATTTTAAATTTTCAAATGTGTTCAGATTGGATTGCAACTCTTGTTGAAATCAAATTTAGATGAGCAGAAAATTCGATAGAAACGTGTGTATTTTTGTATGTTTTCCAGTCTTCAAATTCACTTGTCCCAATAAAAGATTCACTGTATATGAGGATAATTATTTACCAGGAAACTTACTTTCATAGCATAATGATTTTGCTATTTTTTACATAATTCTAGTCAGATGTCTTATTCTAGTCAGATGGTTCTGAAGTTGGGATTTACCCCCTTCGGACAGGTGGATACGGGACACGACCCCGTTGACCCGTCTGCGTGTAGACTCCCTGAGGCTTGTACCTCTATGTCAGAAAAGCGGACGTTAAACCCTATTCACTCACTCACTCTAGTCGGATGTCTTATTGTACTTGTGTATCGTAATTACACTATTCACTGTATATGAGGATAATTGTACCAGTAAACTTACTTTCTTAGCATAATGCTTTTGCATAATTCTAGTCAGATGTCTTATTGTACATGTGTACCGTAATTAGACTAAATATTCAGACGTAGGTGTCCGAGCAAACAGTGTAGACCCAGATTAGCCTGCTCCTGAAAGAGCAGCCTGATCAGGGTTTGCACTGTTTTCCATTTTGTCTAAATGTATTGGATGCCTCACTTGACAACATAATCAAATTGTCAAGGTTTAGGACACTTACGGTGTCCGAATATTTAGTGTAATTACGGTAATTATGCATGCAAATATTATAAACCATGGTGCTATTGATGAATATATTGTTTCATGATACATCTTGTTTTTATGTCTACTTCTTATAGCCCAAAATATGTGTCCCATAGCAAAACACCACATGTTTTACTACTGCCATACTAGGTGTGCAAAAGCAAAACACGTGACATGTATCACATGTTTATAAAGTGTAACAAACAACGTGTTTTGCTTTTGCACACGTTACATGTTTTGCTTCTGCACACAAAAGGTGTGCAAAAGCAAAACACGTGACATGTTTTCAAAACAATGTGTTTTGCTTTTGCACACGTTACGTGTGCAAAAGCTAAACACGCTACGTGTGCAAAAGCTAAACACGTAAGGTGTGCAACTGCTAAACACGCTACGTGTGCAAAAGCTAAACACGTAAGGTGTGCAACTGCTAAACACGCTACGTGTGCAATTGGTAACGTGTTTTAAAAGTGTAACAGAAAAGGTGTTTTCATTAAATTTAGTAACACCTTTTTTTACAGTGTACATTGTGTGTTAGAAACATGATGGGCGTTTGTTTGATGGAATGGCGAACAGTGCAGATCCTGATCAGACTGTGCGGATACACAGGCTGATCTGGATCTGAACTGATCACAAAATCCCATAGGCCCCATTTCTCCAGTCACAGCCACAAATACAATATTAACTCATTACTCATATAATATCATCTGTGTCTATTGTTCATCTATGTGTGACTGTGACTCGAGAAATAGGACGTATGGGTTTTTTGTGATCAGTGTAGATCCGGATCAGCCTGTGAATCCGTACAGTCTGATCAGGATTATACCACAGGCATTCGGCGTGTTTCAGCTTTCATCGGTATAACTCTGTATATATATTCAGCGTGTTTCGGCTTTCATCGGTTTAACTCTGTATATATGAATCCGATGAAAGCCGAAACACGCTGAATGCCTGTTGATTATACCGAATTCTCTGTCTTTAACGCAGGGCGATGCGACGCGTTACAGACAGAGAATTCGAGTTATATCAGGATCTGCACATACCGCCTTCCGTCAATGAAACATCCGTCATGTTTCCAACAAGCAATACAAATTGTTATCAGGCTACAGGAGTTTGTTATTTGATCAGAGGCTACACTGGTTATAAATCTATTATGACATTTTTGATACATTTTCGAGTTTTGTTTCTGCATGTACATAGCGCATTTGGCAATGTATGGACATCAGGATTTTGATGAAATATGGCACAGCAAACGCGTCTTCATGAGCTGCATTTGGTGGGCACAGACTTATGTCGTTTTTGCGAAGAATCGATTTCCAGAAGTTTGGGCGAAAATACAGAGACCACCAAACGCAGCTTAACAAGACGCGTTTGATGCGCCATATTCCATCAAAATCCGTTACGTAATAAGGACACTATACAAGAATACGTACTTTGAATCAGATCGATTCTTTAAGTTTCAGTACTTGTTGTTGTTGTTGTTGTTAGTACCACGTGATCATACACCTTGCATACAATGGTTATCAGCCTACAGGAGTTTGCTATTTGATCAGGAGCTACGCTGGTTTCAAGCATCCGATAAGCCCCATTTCTCCAGGCACAGCCATATTTTGTATTGCGCGCGCTCTGTAGACAGACTACAAAATCCCACCACCAATTGCAATACAAGCGTCTGTCTAATTCGCCCTTTGTTTAGCATATCTCATAAGTCATAACCTCTTTAAATATTGTTCGCGTTATCTAATCTGTTGACATGGAAACGGATACCAGTATTGTGACAACTCTTCTATGGCTTCTATGGTTATCGTCCCTGATATCAGTGTGGAAATTTAAATCTGATATAAAATGATTAATAATGCAAATCAATACGTGGGGTAATGGTGAATGAATGTTTATTTTCCCAGGAAATGTCTCAGATGATGTCTCTGATATAAAGAACAGTTTGTACCTACTGGGTGGGCATGTACCTTTAACACGTTCATAAAAATATACTCGTAGCACACACAATAAAGCATTAAACATATATGAATAATAAAATTAAAATATTCCACATTATTTTATTACATTTTTTCCATAAACGGGCTTCCGCACTATATTAACACAGTGTATCAAATTTAGGAATATACCCGCGGGCTGTTGCGTTTACTGTATTATGAACAACAGTTGGTCGTTTAAAGTGCGTGGAGTCCGAACAACAGTTGGTCTGTTTAAAGTGCGTGGAGTCCGAAGGTAAACTAAACAGAAAACGCAACTGCCCATGGTTTTATTATTTATATTTACACTGCATTTTCGGATAGTTTCAAAGATGTAAATAACCATATACGGCGTAAAAGTTAGAAATATTATTGTTTACGTCGTTTTCTCGCAATTCATGGAACAGCGATTGTCGGTCAATTTGACGTTATTGACAACGACGATGAACGTCACGTAATCTAATGACGTCAAACAAACTTTAACGAATCGACAACGTCGCGTGACGTCACATGGGGCTAATGTAATGTACTGGGATATGAACGCAATACGTTGAATGGGCGTTTCCATTATGCAATCAAGGGCAGTGTAAATATTGCATAATACATAGCATCGTGAGAATAATAGTATGAAAAACATACGGCTACAGAAAACGTACATAAGTATAGCTTCAACTGATGAGGCTGCACTTATGCAATAAACACCATCTAATACTAGTATATGTGGTGTTGATTTAATATTGGAATGAATGGCCTTTTTGTGGAATTTATCGGATTATAAACTTGGAAAAGTCGCGGGAATACTGGACGAAGGCCGGAAGGCCTCGTCCAGTATTTCCGCAACTTTTCCAAGTTTATATCCCCGATAAATTCCACAAAAAGGCCATTCATTCCTTATAATTGCAGCATTTGAAATAAATTCATCAAGAAAATGTGTTTATTTTCCGTTTTCTTAAGAACTATTTTAACTGCGCCTCACGGCTACGGAAAGTAGTTCGGCGTGGGAGTTTACTGGAATATAAATTTTGGACAGAGACTTGCTACGGGCCAATTAAATGTTAGAGAATTGTGTAAATATTTTTGTGCTGAAATTATTATGAAATGTATTAAAGCAAGTTGTTTGATTCCATACGAAACAAGGCTATGCCGCGACTATGCCTTGTTGTTATGTAACCAGTCAATTCGTGTATTAAATATCATATTAAAATCCTCACTCATGTAATATGCATAACATGGGCTTTCACAGTGTAATAACACAGTGTAATAAATATGCAAATGAGCCTCACAGAAAACATGTATATGTATATAATAAATATGGCTTCAAATTATGATGTATACCGAAAAATGATGTAAATTATTATTTAATAAAATATGTTTATACCAAATTATGATGATGTGGTTTTTCGAAAAATAGAATCTAACATTTGCGCAGATTTAATATGATATTTATTAAACTCGTTGACTGATTTCATAAGAAACTCGGCATAGCCGAAAATCAGTAAACGAGTTTAATCAATAGCGGAATTTCTTATGAAATCAGTCAACGAGTTTGATAAATATCATATTAAATCCTCACTCATGTAAGATCCTCTATTGAATAAACTATAGTTCAACATGACAGAAATACAATGTATAGACTTATAATTCCAGCACAAACATATTTACACAATTCCCTAACATTTGTTTGGTCAGTAGCAAGTCTCTGTCCAAAATTTATATCCCAGTAAACTCCCATGCCGAACTACTTTCCGTAACCGTGAGGCGCAGTTAAAATAATTCTTAAGAAAACGGAAAATAAACACATTTTCTTCATGAATTTATTTCAAATGCTGGAATTCTAAGGAATGAATGGCCTTTTTGTGGAATTTATCGGGGATATAAACTTGGAAAAGTCGCGGGAATACTGGACGAGGCCTTCCGGCCTTCGTCCAGTATTCCCGCGACTTTTCCAAGTTTATACCCCGATAAATTCCACAAAAAGGCCATTCATTCATATAACATCTGCAAAATAATTATGTTTACATTTTATACTTACATACAAATATATATAAGTAAGGAATTCACTTTCACATGTAATCACCACGTGCCGTTTACTGGTAGACAAGTACGTGCATGTAATGATATGTACCACCTCATAACCCACAATGCACCGACGTCAGAAATTATTAAAAAACACGAACTGGCATTTCATACAATTCATACAATATAGTATATATACACGTATGTGATTTTGCAACGTTAGAAACGGATCCCACGTCTTGTGAACTTTCAGATCATCGAAAACAGCATAGTACCAAAATGAGAGAATAGCTGGTCTGCATAAGAAATCAATTTGATTCAGAAAGTGTTCTGAGATTTTGGCAGACTGTTTAAGTAATCTACGTATTTTATGGTTAATGTTTTAGACTAAAATCGACAGAAATCGGCTAGGGCCTATTTTCTCGCGGATTGTTATTTCCGTTTGACGTAAACTTCACCTGGATATTGAGGGCGACATTGGTACACCACATGAATGGGAAATAGACCTTTACGAAATATTTAAAATGCTATTTCAAAATGTATTGTTTTCGCTGTATCTCTCTCCACGAAAGTATATGTTATCACCACTCATTTGAACCGTCCCGATGAGACGGTTCAAATGAGTGGTGATAATCGATGAGACGGTTCAAATGAGTGGTGATAACATATACGTTCGTGGAGAGATGAGAAAAGATACAATCAGTAAAGCGGTGTTTCGTAAGAATTTACCACGAAACACCGCCTTTTCTTCGACAAGTTTGTGGAGATGATCCCTTAAAGCTGACATGAATTTCAAACTAGTTTTTTCATTTTGTTAATGTATACTTAGCGGCGTTTCTTATCTTAACATTCCTATAACACCTGGTTATCTTTACAAACACTGTGTGTAAATACGTTTAACTTCAGACATAGCGAACTCTTGTATGATTCTTCATTGACTTTAAAGGTACATGCCCACTCAGTAGGCACGAACTGTTCTTAATTAAATAAATGTATAATTGTGTCACTATTCCACCAGTTCTAAAATTAGGAGTGCCCGCTATACAGATATAATCATCCAGTAATATTTAGTTTACTGTTAGTGACTCGTGGATCAGGCTAAGGGACTTAGCCCCCTTCTTCCACTAACCCCTGGAATCATGCGAGAATCTCGTGATGATATGTGTGTTTTTTCGCGACCTTTGGTCGTAACGTTCAGAAAATGCCTCTACGTTTCACGTTTTACTGCCGACCAATTTTTGTCAATTAAACACGTTAAATATAAAAAAATACATTTAATTATAAGTACTTTTTCATCAATAACAAAAAGGTCCCAAAAACCCCCACCCACCCCCCCCCCCCCACCCCCACCCCCACACCCCCCACCCAAAAAAATATTTTATGAAATTCCATAAAATATTGATTTTATTGCGAAAACACAATTTTCGTATGGGGCTAAACATAGATTTTAAAAATCATTTTGGAATTTGTAGACCGATTTTCAAAATCTAACTTGTTTTCTTAGTCGTTTCCAAGCTATCTAGCCAGGGTTCGGAGTCAATTTCCTTTTCTTTTCTTTTTTTCGACCCTCATCGTCACTCTTCGTTCGCCTCATAGGAATTTTTTTTTTCGAAACAAGATCAATAGTTGATGGAATTTCATCAAATAAAAACAATTGGGGTGTGTTTAATAGCCACATGTTTGTCGACAGAAACACGTGGAACAGACAGAAGTTTTCACTGGTGTGTGGTGAAATACAGCGCTCCAGACAAGGTGCGTATTTGCTTAAATACCCAATTAAAATTGCCAAAAACCCAATTGAAATCAGAAGTAGTCAGTATCAAAAAGCAATGAAAGATTTGTGGTATCATGCTACAGAAAACAATCAACAAACCACAAATAAGGCATATACTTCTTATTTTTCCATGCAAACACACTTGGTATTTCATTAGAATTGTCTCCAATGAGACAATTCTAATGAAATACCAAGACATTTAGAGGCAAACTATTCACTAAGTGCGGTCTGCTGATGTGTAAACAGTAGTGTATTTTATGTATTTTATTTTACCCAATTAAAATTTTGAAATACCCAATTGCTTCAGAAATGATGGAGTGACAATATTCAATTACTAATTCCTTATCTGGAGCCCTGGAAATATAAAGTTAATATTTCTATAATAATAATAATCGTTTCTCACGCACACGCATACAAATTCAGTGCGCCAAACGATCCTTTCAATTCGCTGTTGAATATACCAGCGTGAATGGAAGATATTTACCCATACTTTTAAATTATATCTATTGAGATACAATAAAAAATGTGATATAAACCTTTGATGAATATACGTCACTGAGCCGGTTAGACCGATGGTGTGTGAATTTTGATGTTAAGGTTCAAGGTGTATGATCACGTGGTACTAACAACAATAACAAGTACAAGTACCGATTCAAAGTACGTATTCTTTGATAGTGTCCTTGTTATGTAACTGATTTTGATGAAATATGGCGCATCAGGTTAGACACCACCAAATAGTTTTACTATATAATTTAACCGAATGCCATCCAATAAGGCCAGTCTCTCCTACTTTCACTATTCGTATGGATGTTGTGGAACCCACTTGTACATGACCTGCAGCCAGTCTGTACTGGTTCTGCATGAACTAAACAATAGGTTCACTTACTCCTAAGAAAGAAAAATCCAAACTTGTCATATCCTCCAATATTGTGTACATTTGTTGGCCACGGAAACTCCGTGTACATCAAGTGACTAACAGGTTCAGTGTTTTCTTTTAAATGCTACAAATATGCTGAAAACTGGTGTTAAAGGCACCCCAAAATGTTCCTCAAGTGAAACTGGGTAGTAATGGATCAAGATTTGCAAGCAAACGGTGTCTGTGACCTCAAAACACCCGCATTATTTTTTTATACCGGACTACTTTTGCATACACCCTGGGCGGTTTCGCACCATTTGGTATCTTCTAACCTATAAGTGTACCAGTCCCACTACAACTCATTCTACAATATTCACTATTCAAAACTAGCTTCTATTCCTGGATACAGTACCAAGTTTGGAGCAAATATCTCAAATGGTTGTCACACAGCAGCTATGTAACTCCACCATGTGACTGTCCACATTCTGCCTTAAATTGAGCTACTACAGAACTATGGAGAATTTTAATAGATGATGAATTAAAAGCACAAATCTCCATAAAATCACATAACTTACCCATAAATAGTGTTATAGCTAACCATTCTACATATAAAGACTCATCACTGAAACTATACCAACATGTATGCCACTCTGGAATGGTCGACAGACAAAAGGGTACTGGCTTGGAACGGTCAGTCAAGAAATTTGCTTTATGACACAGGAGGAAAGGAAAAACAATGTTTTTTGAGTACTAGTGTATTTGTACTATACCGATATGTGAAAACAATACACTTACGCCTAATTTTGGCAAATTTAGGAACAGCGTCGCGATGTCGGGCCACTTTCCCAAACTTCTTAATTGTCCATCAGGAAGCCAATATCAAGAAAAAAAAAAGGAAAAACACACTATAATGACTGTTTTGGTGTATATTACTATCACATTCCAAGCCCAATCACCTACAGGTAACTTACATACACTGGTTTATTATATTTGACTAAATAAAGCTGAGAAATCAAGATTTTAGAAGATTTTGAAGCCGATAACTGTCCGTCTGCGATACAAAAAGAACAAATGTGTTGCATCGCGGAGTCCGCTCGATTACTCTTGTCGCAGTAACTTTAAATTATGTTCCCAGAGACATAGCTACAAGAAAACATAAACTTCCAACTTCAAATTCTACAAAAAAACATATATCACATAGGGCCTAGGCACACCTTATAGGTTAGACACCATCCAAATAGTTTTACTATATAATTTAACCGAATGCCATCCAATAAGGCCAGTCTCTCCTACTTTCACTATTCGTATGGATGTTGTGGAACCCACTTGTACATGACCTGCAGCCAGTCTGTACTGGTTCTGCATGAACTAAACAATAGGTTCACTTACTCCTAAGAAAGAAAAATCCAAACTTGTCATATCCTCCAATATTGTGTACATTTGTTGGCCACGGAAACTCCGTGTACATCAAGTGACTAACAGGTTCAGTGTTTTCTTTTAAATGCTACAAATATGCTGAAAACTGGTGTTAAAGGCACCCCAAAATGTTCCTCAAGTGAAACTGGGTAGTAATGGATCAAGATTTGCAAGCAAACGGTGTCTGTGACCTCAAAACACCCGCACTATTTTTTTATACCGGACTACTTTTGCATACACCCTGGGCGGTTTCGCACCATTTGGTATCTTCTAACCATCAAACGCGTCTTGTTAAGCTGCATTTGGTGGTCTCTGTATTTCCGCCCAAACTTCTGTCGTGTTTGCGAAGAATTCGATTCTTCGCAAAATCGACATAAGTCTGTGCCAAACTCCCTAGACCACCAAATGCAGCTCATGAAGACGCGTTAGCTGCGCCATATTTCATCAAAATCCGTTTCATATTAAGGAAAATATCAAATAATACTTACTTTGCAGTGGGCGACGTTGTTGTTGTTGTAACCACGTGATCATGCACCTTGTTACACAAATAAACCATATATATGTGTGTGTTCAATAAGTCTTTATGCAGATGCTGTCAGCAAGGAAATCACACCGCATGTTGTAGTTAGTAAATATTAAGCACATTTTGGTGTTTACATGTACAATTTGGCTTCTACATACCTGAGACGTAAATATACGTATGCTACATCAACATTCGTCTGTTATCTGGATATTACAGGTTTGTGTGAGTGTATTTTAATGGTAGCAGTATCAGCAAATTATTGTTTTATTAGTAGGGTTTTTTAGTAGATGTACATAGACATAGAATGGTACAACTGATAGTGACTCGCGGTGGTATCAGACTGTTCTCATATGCAAATGAGCCATGATATTTTTTACTTATTTATACTAATTAAATGCGTCACCTGAACAAATATTATATACAAAGAACAGTTTGTATATAAAGAACAGTTTGTGCCTACTGAGTGGGCATGAACCTTTAAAGGCACAGGATCTCGGAGATGCCTAGAAAATGAGGAAACAGATTAGGACAAACTAGCTTACTTCTAGTTGTGTATCGTATATCTGCATCCAATGGTGGAGTGCATCTAGTTATCTCCCTTTTCAAATCTATTTATAGAGATCCGGTCCTATGCTTTGTTTCAGCGTTTATTTATTACTGAAGAGCACAAAATGAGTTTTGCGAACAGAGTAGACCCAGATCAGACTGCACATATGTGCAGTCTGATCTGGGTCTATTCTGTTCGCAATAACATTAACAAGTGTGAACATATGAATCTGGCAAATAATGCAGCCCCGGATCAGATTGCGTAGATATGTAGTATGATCTGGAACAACGCTAGTCAAAATCACTGCAATTCCTTCTTTTCATAGCAAATCATGATATATTCGCCCTTTTTCCAAGCAATAAGGCCGTAAACTATATAATTTGGACCGGATTTCTATAAATAAATTCAACGGGAGATAACTAGCTACGATCCCTCATTGTATATATATGTTGCCAAGAAAGTGTCTGGTATTGATGACAATATGTTTATACATGTAATACTCTTTCTAACACAATTTTCCTTGCTGAATTCTGTCAAACCAAATTATTTCGTCTGTTTATCACAGTTTCTGGTAGCATGTACGTGAATATAACATAACGCATGTTTTTGAAAAGTTCATCAAATAAAGTAATGCAATTGATTCGTATATACAAATCATTGTGTCTGAAGCGAAAAACAAAACACATTTCCTTTAAAAAATTATTTCATGTATACTTACAAATTTAAAATTCCCTTTCTTGTTATCAGACTACCGTAATTACTCAATTAGAATAATTACTTTTAATTACGATAAAACACAGTACTTCACCACAGTAAGTATGATCCGCGGTCACCAAATAGAACACGAGTTATGCCGCTGCTTGGCTATGCGTTTTTACTCTCCATAAAAACCGTGATTAATATGAGGGGAATTACAAAAGTATTCATAGAGCGGAAAATTGACTGAAAAAATTGCCTTGCGATGTTTGCGAACAACGTAGCTGAAATCCGCGTAGCTGAAATGAAAACATGTCTTGGAATTTCATTAGAATTGTCTCCTTGGAGCATGATAAAGGTACCACAAAATTGTTATTGCTTTTTGATACACTGAATGATATTTTTTTCTCGCTGTTCGAAAATGTTCCTTATGAATGTACGGCAAGGGTAGCTCCAGATCGCGCATGCTGATCAGGATATACGCTGTTTGCCATTCTGTCATTTAAATAAGCTACATGCTCTCAACAAAGCACGAATTAGATTCGCTGAAACGTTAAGAAAAGGTAAGAAAAGAAAAGGTACCAGGGGACCGTTTCACTAAACTTCATACGACTAAAATGTTCGTAAGTGCAACATTTCACATTAAGAATGTTTTCTTGTAAACAATTGATGGATTTACATTTATTGAGCATATGCAGCCTACACTCAATAAATCTAAGTCCATCAATTGCAATTTGCAGACGATCCTAAATTTGCACTTACGAACATTTCAGTCGTACGGAGTTTAGTGAAACGGCCCCCTGCCGGCTTGGGCGACCAGCGTAGCTCCATATCAAAATGCGCATGCGCCTAGTCTGATCAGGACATATGCTGTTCGCCATTAAGTCATTTAAATAGGTTATCTGTCATCAGCAAAGTAAAATATATTCTAATTATACTGAGTGGTTGAATATGCAAAATGACAAGTAGTGTCTTTTAAGTAGGTTACTTGACATCCTTCAAACAAACTTAATTCACTGAAAATTAGATTGGCATTCCGCTAAGAAAACAGGTACCTTATAGCGTGTACGACCAGCGTAGCTCCAGATCAGCCTGCGTATGCGCGCAATCTGATCAGGACCTACGCTGTTCGTTATTCAGTCACTGAAGTAGGTTATTAGTACATTATAATCCAAGGGCGGGTCCAGGCGTGGGCGTATGAGGCATACGCCCCCTCTAAAATGTGCCGAGTTTAGTTGTTAATCCACTTATTTATGTGGAATATGCTGGTTGTTTTTCTTATTTCTCAACCAAAATGTATGTTGTTACCAATCAATTGAACCGTCTCGTTGAGACGGTTCCATTGAGTGGGAACAACGTATACTTTTGATGAGAAATGAGAAAAATTGCATTAAAAAAATGTCAGCATTTTAGAAAAGTTGTAGTTGCGAACACCTACTCTTGCAATCTACTCCAGACGGTATGGCAGTAGATTTCAAGAGTTACTGTTCGCAACAAGGAAAGTTGACGGCAATGTATGTTTCATTTACAATTGTACGGAGCTCATGGAATTATTTTTATTAATTCGTTCCCACGAAATAACAATTCGTTCCCTCAATTTAGCAATTCGTTCCCTCGATATAACAAATCGTTCCCACGAATTAACAATGTTATATCGTGGGAACGAATTGTTACTTCGTGTGAACGAATTTTTTAATTGAGGGAACGAATTGTTATTTCGTGGGATCGAATTGTTATTTCGTGGGAACTAATGAATAAAAACATAAATTATACGTCTCCTGCGAGGCTCCGTACAATTCAGAGCCTACGTCGCCTCTAGATCTAAATCCTGGATCCGCCCCTGTACGCATACATGCGGGTGTGTAATAGAACACATTTATCCCGTCAACACAGTGCGTAGGTGCCGTGAAACATTTTTGATATCATACCAATAAGACCTAATCACTGCCTATGAATATTTGCTGTGGCTGGGGTTATTTTCATTGCATTTTAAAGATATTTGTAGGTGTTGACGGGATAAACAGAATAGTAGGTTAGTGCCGCGAATGGGAAAAAAATATCTGGCGAGGCACGGAAACGGGATGTGCTCGGCACATCCCGTTTACGTGCCCCGCCAGATATTTTTACCCATTCACGGCATTAACCTACTATTCTCTATATCGACACCGGTATCAAATGACATGAGGTACGTTTTCTCACGCAGCGGACCGATGCTAAGGGTATGTGTACTAGGTCACAGATATAATCAGAATATGATGAAAGAAATAAGTAAAAATTAAGTAAATTGAATATTTGTATGTTTAAACTGAACGTAAACACGTGTGAAAAAACGTCTGGGTTGGAAAATTAAAAAGAAAATGTTTTAATATTGAATAAATACTAGCGTTGTATTGCGTTCTAATTATTGCTTAGTGTAATGTATATATAAAATCATAATGGACACGCCCATTCAACGGATTGCGTTTATATATATCCCAGTACACTACATTAGCCCCGCGTGACCACACGCGACGTTGATTCGTTAATGTTTGTTTGGCGGCAATAAAATACACGACGTTTATCGTCGTTGTCAATAACGCGACCGGCAACATAAGCTGCTCTATAAATTGCGACAAAATTATGTAAAACAGTAAGATTCCTAATTTTAACGCCGTATTTGGTTATTTACATTTTGAAACCAGAACATGCAATGTAAATATACGTAACTCATAAAACCATGGGCTGCTGCATTTACTTTAGTTTGAAAACCATTTGGTATTTTAAATTTGCGAGGATTCATTCGGACTCCATGCACTTAAAAAGACTCATACTACACTTTATAACAGAATGATTATAACTTCCAAATACCTCTCTCTCTCTTTCTCTCTCTTTCTCTCTCTCTCTCTTTCTCTCTCTCTCTCTCTCTCTCTCTCTCTCTCTCTTTTCATACCACAGTAAAGGCAACAGTACCACAGTAAAGTAAGTAAAAAAACATTGAATTAATCATAGCTGTTTCCCTCAGTCATATACGTTTGCAATCTGGGGCGCGTTTCACTAAACTTCGTACGACTAGAATGTTCGTAAATGCAAAATAATGATAGTCCGTAAATTTCACATTAACAACGTCTTCTTGTAATGATTGGGTTTACATTTATTGAACATAGGCTGCATATAGCATATGTTCAATAAATGTGAATACATTTTAGTCGTACGAAGTTTCAGTTAGTGAAACGGTCACCTAAACAGGACGTGTGTCCATCATTGAAACATGTTGAACACCAGGGCCCGGTTGCTCAAAGCTTCTGTTAGCTTAACATACTGTTAAATCCTTAGCATTGCTAAGGATTTAACAGTCTGTTAAGCTAACAGAGGTTTTCAGCAACCGGGCCCAGATGACCGTACATGTATATGTCTTGACCTACAGTGCAACTTCTGAAGGTCTTTGGATTATGTATTCATAATTTAATTAAAGGCTAATAAAAAGGAAAATTTAAGTTCAAATATGTTGTGTAAACTGATTGATAATGAAAACAGAAACCACAGACACAAAATGCCATCCAAAACGTCTAATACGATCAAGTCATATCCGAACATTTTACGAAAAAAATATGCACTTTTTTGAATCCATTTCTAAAATCGCAATAAAATAAATTTTAGTGAAATTATTTTGTGTACAATGTTCATTTAATTTCATCATAAATTATCAAGTTCATGAAGCAAGATACTGCGAAAAAAAGTAAATAAAAATTGAGAAAATAATTGACGTCACAGTGCAACGCGTATTTTTCAGATACAATATAAATGCAATTGAAAAAAAAATTAAAGGTACATGCCCACTCAGCAGGCACACAATGTTTGTTATGGGAATTGAATAAGTGTATACTTGTGTAACTATTCCACCAGTTCTAAAATGTTCGAGTGCCCGCTATACAGATATAATCATTTAGTAATATTTATTAATATTTATTTTACTGATAGTGACGCGCGGTGATGTCAGGCTATTTTAATATGCAAATGAGGCATGATATGTTTTAATATTTATACTAATTAAATGCGTCACCTGAAATAATAATATTTTCAACAGATTATAAAGTATGACCATTGTACATCAAAACATAAATACAGAGAATAAATAGTAATGTCCGTTAACATTTTAAGGAAACACGGTTATCGCCCCTGTTATCAGTGTAGAAAGCTACTTCTAATATAAAATGTATTATAATTTCAATAAGTACGTGGAGTAATGGATTTCTTTTGCTAGAAAATGTTTCTGATTTTATGAACATTTTGTGCCTACTGAGTGGGCATGTACCTTTAATTTTCAGTGAAATTTCTCCAAACAATTATTGACCTAGCTATGGTAGAAAACGTGCAGGTAATGCGAGCCATTCGTTGTTATCAACACAGACGTTGTTATCGGTTAAGTGAATTACAATAATGTATATAGTTATGCGTTTAAATGACCTTGCAGACATGCGCAGTGCAGTTTATTGTTAGCCGATCTATTTATAGATCGGCTATATATTGGTTAACCTCGATTTGTGAAAAAGTTTGTAACCACCCTTTTCTCCTATATTCGGTAATCTACAAACGCGAAATTTGTTGTATCACTTCCAAACTACATCAACCGGATAATTTTGCATTGTTGGCCATTATCTCTGTTTACAACTTTAAATATAGCGAAATAACACAATTTGGCTATAAATAAACGTTTCAACTACAAGAGTTCGGTAATTTGGCTATAAATAAACGTTTTAACAAGAGTTCGGTAAACTAAAGTTAGGCGGCTTGCCTTCTATTGGTTACAAAGCGTGATATTTTGTATTCGTGATTTGATTGGATCAGACAAATGTTGGCTCACCCAGCTGACCAATCAATCGAACAGTTGCCGATCACGTGATCTTGATATGCGCGCCAGCTTCATTTGCGAGAAGATAGACAACCAGATACAGGTAATATGTTTTGCAAAGTATATTTGAGTATAAATACCGCCCAGAATATACGCTACAAACTGTTAATTAACAATATACGAGTGGGGATTGTCCCCGCAGTATATTTATACTGTACCGAGAGAAAAGTGGAGCCATTACGGCCCTTCTTAGATGCCAGATGTTTTGGGGAAAGTTTTGATTAAACTAGGAACTGAAGAAGGCAAAAGAAAATGGCCGTCATTAAGTAGAGTGGAGGTGACACTGACAATGCTCGCGCATTGACCATGCTCGCTTAATATTTACTTTTCGCCACAGGTCTCTGTTGCATATCAAAATATTCCAGATTTTTGTTTCTGAATGTACAAAATAATAGTCTTGTCTCCATTTGTACATTGTCGTTGCAAGATCATTTCACGTGACGATGTGATGTCACGTGACGTCACTGCATATGCAGCATTTTACAGAGTTTAATACGAGAGAAAGCAGCTTCACAATTTACTAAAAAACATGCTGAAGTGGACTGATAATGATATGTAGCTCCTGTATGTACATTATTGTAATTTTCGTTCCTTTGTTGCTTATTTATGGTTAAACTTTATAAATCGCTCATTCTTTTACTTATGCATCAGTAACTGTACCCCCCCCCCCCCCCCCCCCAACACACACACACGCGCAGCCAGGGAATAGTGGGGCTTTTATTTTTGCTGGTATAAAATAATAACCGCTCGCTCGATCCAGGTGTAAATGTCACATGATCATTGATAAATTACTATTATAAAGTTGGGTTTCTCGGAGTTTGAAGAACAATGGGCACATTGAAACGCCAGATCAGGTTGTCGTAATTTCACTGCGGAATATTTTGTTGTAAATTCAGCACCGATGCTGCGATCCCACCCCCACCCCACCCCATACAGTGCAGAGTACTGGTTCTACCCAGTCTACCCGGCTCTAAATAACTTAAGTTACAAGTCACAATAGGTTGAATAAGGTCAACTGAGGTTAGGCAATAACAAATCAATTTATAGATTCTCATCCCAACCCGCCCCTAAAAAAATTGCCAGATTATATTTTTTTTGTATATACTTTGATGTTTTCAGCTCACCTGAGCTCAGCAAAGCTCATGTGAGCTATTTCCATTACCGCTTTTTGTCCGTCCGTCAACATTTTCAATCATCTTCTACCGAACCTCTTGGTCAATGGACACCAAACTTTACCGGCATGGTCCTTAGGTGAAGCCTTTTCAAAGTTGTTAAAAGAAAGTCGACCTGAATCCAAGATGGCCGCCGTGGAAAGGTTAAATCCTTCGAATGACGAATCCAAGATCATCCATATTTTCATTCTACCCCCCTCCCGTGCGGCCCCTGTGCCCAATGTCAAGGTCTAATTACTTTGAAAGTTTTTGTTAAAGTTTTTGTCGCGCCCGCTTGCGGAAAGGGCGATATAGTCGGCACTTTGGCGTACGTCCGTACGTACGTGTGTCCGGTTAAAGTTGTTTGATTAAAGTTTGTCCGTCTACTATATCTCTTTTTTAGTGTCCATACCTAGCCCCAAGGCGCGACATGCAGGCCGCGGCCATCTAGTCTCAAAATGAAGTCATTATGTCATTCAAGATGGCCGCCAAAAGGTCAAATTTCTCTCACTTTTCCCTGAGATTCGGTAACTACTAAAATGTGGACATATATTGAACCCTGATTTGATCGGCTAATAACATCATGCCCTGCATGACTTTTCATTATCATTTCAAGATATTAAACTTGAACAATGAACCTAAATATAACCGCCATAATTTGTGGAACGCCAAATATACATAAACTGAAATAATTAATACTAGCTCTAAATATTTACAGCTATAGCATTAACTATTTAGAGCTAGCTGCAAATCATTTGAATAGCTCTTGCTTGAGTTGTATGTCGATTCTGCGTTCCAGGAACGCCACATCTACGTACACTCAATTAATTAATGCTAGCCCTAAATATTTAATGCTAGTTCTAATTATTTGGAGCTCACATTAATTATTTGCGTTTATGTAGATTTGGCGTTCAAGGAACGCGAAATCGACATAAACTCAAATAATTAATGCTAGCTCTAAATAATTAGAGCTAGCATTAACTATTTAGGGCTAGCTCCAAATAATATGACCAGCTCTCTAAATCATTTGGAGCTAGCTCTAAATATTTAATGCTAACTGTAATAGAGCTCTAAGAGCTAACATTAATTGTTTGCGTCTATGTATATTTGAATACATAATTAGAGCTAGCTTCAAATCATATGAAGAGCTCTCTAAATAATTTGGAGCTAGCTCTAAATATTTATTGTCAGGAACGCTAATTCTATACAAACTCAAATACGTGCATGATCACGTGGTTACAACAACAACAACAACGTCGCCGACTCTAAAGTAACTATTATTTGATATTTTCCTTAATATGCAACGGATTTTGATGAACTATGGCGCAGCAAACGCGTCTTCATGAGATGCATTTGGTGGTCTAGGGAGTTTGCCACAGACTTATGTCGTTTTTGCGAAGAATCGATTTCCGTGTCGGAATATGCCTTAAAGTATATATAAGTGAAAAAGTTAAAGATATGTTTTACTCCCTGTTATAACAGATTTTTGTATTTTATTCGTAGTTAGCCACCTTCTTCCATTGACCGTTTAAATTACAGACATGTGTGTATAATTTGGCATAAAAAGCAGGGGGTCGTTTCACTAAACTTCGTACGACTAAAATGCTCGTAAGTGCAAATTTAGGATGGTTTGTAAATTTCAATTGATGGATTTACATTAATTGAACATAGGCTGCATATGCAGCCTATGCTCAATAAATGTCAATCCAATAGCTGTTTTCAAGAAAACATTAATGTGACATTTATCATAATTTTGCACTTACGATTGCGGTTACGTGTGTGGTTGTTTCTTGATACGTCACTAAAAGATCACATGACACAATAATCACATTAGTACAAGGTTCGGTCATGTTGTACGTGTTATACAAGTGTCTACTGACACGGTGATCGTTTGATTATGAATTCCCTGAATGAAGGTGCATGCACGGTGACAATCAGGAATAACTTCACGGTGGTAGTGTTCATTGAACGTTTTTATCAATTTCTCCACCATTGTCTTTTTTTGTTTTCTATATTTTTTTTGGTAATCAATCGGACATATATATAATGTTATCGAAATACATGTCTTTATGATTTTATACTAATCTACAGAAATATGCATAGAGATAATCATTCACGTGATAAGTACAGTGGAACCTCTCTAAACCGGATAACTTAAAACATATCGATGGTCTAGTAACATAAGGTCGTAAGTGCTATGCTTTAGCATAGCAGTTACGACCTTATGTTACTAGACCATCGATATGTGATCATAATTTTGATGGGTTTCTTGGCGATTTATCTCCGGTGATAATGCATGTTCGTGATCGCATAATACTCAACTATGGCCTGGAATAATCAAATGCCTGATTTACAGTGAAACCTTGCTAAAGCGGACACCCTGGGAAGTCCCCAGGGTGTCCGCTTTAGCGAGCTTTCACTGTATAATGCGATTTAGTGTCAATAACTAACTACCTCCGGTAATGTAGTTTATATGTTGATATACTTTTATTTACAGAATACACACATTGATTTTATCCGAAATTGTAAAACTGTATATCACCGTGGTTGAATAAATGAGGCTTATCGCAGTAGTTAACGGGGCATATCAGAATTTTTTTAAAAATACTATAAAATATCATGACCCTGTGTAAAGTGGTTTAATTGAAGATATATGACGATGCTAGGACCGCTGGGTTGTTTCTATTTTCACACATACAGGTACATAAATACAGTGCAACCTCTCTACAACAGCCACTCATGGGAAGACGCAAAACTGGCTGTTGTAGAGAGGTGGCTGTTGTAGGTAGGTTAATGCGGGATTAAATTTTATCGTCTGATGTTTATTTATTTTCTTCCATAATTCTCACCAAATACATGCTTTGACAGCATTTTAGAATCATTTCCAATGGAAATGATTCTAAAGTGCTGTCAAAATATGTTTTTATTGAGAAAGAATGCAAAAGCAACATCAAATGACAATTTTCATGCTCAGCAGTCTAAGGGTTAAACATAGAGGAAATCATCCATTTGGGATATAAAATAGCGGCTGTTACAGAGAGGGTGTTGTTGTAGAGAGGTGGTCGTTCAGGGAGGTTCGACTGTATATCACCGTGGTTGAATAAATGAGGCTTATCGCAGTAGTTAAAGAGGCATATCATGATTTTTTGAAAAATACTATGAAAAGCACAAACGTTTTTTGTTATCATCACCCTGTGTAAAGTGGTTTAATTGAAGATATATGACGATAATAGGACAGCTGGGTCGTTTCTATTTTTACCCATATAGGTACATAAATATCGGATTTCCCATCTTGTTGCAACAACATAGAAAAGCTGATACTTATGTATCGATATCGGTGAAAATTGAAACAACCCAGCGGTCCTACTATCGTCATATATCTTCAATTAAACCACTTTACACAGTGCCATGATGAAAACACTTTTTATTTTTTATAGTATTTTTTTTTTAAATCCCGATATGCCACTTTAAGAGTTAGACAGGCCACACATGCTATAAGCCCCATTTTTCCAGTAATATTCACGTTTCTCAGACACGTGATTCTGACCTCGCTCTTACTGGCACTTACTGGGAAACACGTGTCAATTACATACATACACCATTTCACGCCAAACACGTTGCTGTAACTGGATAAATGCGGTTTTATGGTATGTTCGTTTTGCTGCCGACAAACTTTTGGCTATTAAACACGGCAAATCTAAAAAATATTTTAAATCTAAGAACTTTTTTATCAATAACAAATAGTCACCCTCCCAAAAAAATTTATTTGAATTTAACAGGGGGGCTAAAATAGATTTAAAAAATATATATTTGTGGACCGATTTTAAAAATCTAACTTTTAAAAATCGTATCCCCCAGCTCCTTCTCCTCCTTTTCCCCCATGTTAAATTCCCATAGGAACATCATGTTTTCGCAAAAACTTCAATATTGATGGAATTGCATCAAATAACAAAATTTGGGGAGGGTTACATTTTTGTTATTGATGAAAAAGTAGTACTTACATTTTAATATTTTATTACAATTCATGTGTTTAATAGCCAAGCAAAACGTGGAACAGACGTTTTTTAGTAGATAGAGAGATGCTAGCGTCTCCCTGCAGCCTATATGGATATATAAAAAATGTTGAAGGGTGCCACGATTAACCGCCGTACACGATCATTCGCGGTTCGGTGCACGAATACAATCTCGATTTCGGTTCAGAATAGATCTCAGAATATAAATCTATTTATCATTTTCGGTTTTCCAAAAATCTATTGTTAACTCGTTGTTTTTATTATTGTTGCTGCTGTGAAATTCCCGCGATTATTTTCGCGAAACGCTTTCCACTCTAGATTAATTATTAGTCTATGTGTCATCAACAAACACATACAGTGGGGTCAGCGTGTAAGTGCACACACGAACGAACACGACAGGTTTGTTCCAACCTGTCGTGTTCGTTCGTGTGTGCACTTACACGCTGACCCACTGTATTGCTAATAATTTCAGGACGTTCAGTCCTTTGATTGCAATTGATACTGTATACATCATTGGGGAGGGTTGTGACTAATATTGATATAGCGTGTAGCCCAACCAATTTGCATGTCATTTAAACATTACGTTTGCTTGTTGCAATTGTATCCACGCCGCTCATAAAAAAATAGCGGCCTAAAAAACACAGGTACGCAAGTCCATAGAGACAATTGCAACCCTTAAAGGTACATGTCCACTCAGTAGGCACTAAATGCTCTTTATAGGAATTAAATAAGTGTATCATTGTGTCACTATTCCACCAGTTCTAAAAATTACAAGTGCCGGCTCTACACCATTAACCCACGTATTGATTGGCATTATTATGCATTTTATATCAGACGTAAATTCTCACACTGACATCAGGGGCGATAACCGTGTTTCCTTAAATTGTTAAAGGACATTACTGTTAATTTCTGTATTTATTTTTTTTATGTACAATTATCGTACTTGATAATCTGTCGAAAATATTATTTTTTCAGGTGTCGCATTTAATTATTATAAATAATTAAAACACATCAAGCCTCATTTGCATATGAAAATAGCCTGATACCACCGCGAGTCAGTATCAGTAAACTAAATATTACTAAATTATTATATCAGTATAGCAGGCACTTGTAATGTTTAGAACTTGTGGAATAGTGACACAATTATACTGAGTGGGCATGTACCTTTAATAGTGTAGTTTCTAGAAAAATAAGTACGAGTTAGATCACGGTTCGTCCGCATGTACGAGGAGATAAACGCTTTAGCGAGCGGATTATCGCTCGTACATGCGGACAAACGTGATCTAACTTATGTATCACATCCGCATGCACATACCTTGCACACGAGCTGTGTTAATACAGAAACAACACCCGGAAATGTGTCAAAGATGTGATAAATCATAACTACGTCATGAGTGACGAACTGACTACACCGCGAATTATTCGGATCTGCTGACTCAGTTCGTATTATACTGTAACAACTAACAAGAAAAGTAAATTCCACTTTCTTACGCATGCGCCGTATGTAGTACTTGTAGGTCACACGAACCACGCGTACTGATATAAATGAACTCTCTCGAGGATCACTCAATAAGTAATGCGAACGGTACATATATTATACGATATTATGATTCTACACATATACTACTGTCTGTTTCACGAAACATGCCCACGTTTTACATTGTTCTTGCATTGTTTATATAGCTGTAACATTTTGGCAGGTTTCGTGCAACAGACAGTAGTGTAAAAAATGTACGATCATCTGAACCAACAGTAGAGGCCTGAGGTTTTAAACGTCTTCAATTCCTACGTGTTTCATATCACTGCCGAATATCAAACACACTAACATGTAGCCTATTTCACCAACATTGCAAAGCATACTTATCTAGCAAAGTATAAGTATACTTTGTGGGAGAAATGTATTTTGGCTGTGATAATGTAATAAATTCAGTATAATAATTCTACATACTTTTAATCATCAAATATATATATGCAGTCGTTAGTTTTATATGAAATCATGCATTTCAGGAAAAAATAAATGATTACACCCTCAAAGTCATGATACTTTGCTAGAAAAGTATACTTTGCAATGTTGGTGAAATCGGCTACATATCACGTTTTCCACTCGAGTGAGTTGAGCAAGGCTGTACGTTGGGTCTGGAGAAAAACGTATAAACCTCAGACCATGGACTAACATGACCTGTATGTATACGCAGGTTGAAATAACGTACCAAAGTATATACATACATTAAATATACATTAAACAGTCAAATCAATAAGTGAAAAAATATATCTTAAATATTTTTGTTTACTCCCTGTTATAACACATTGTTATATAAACAGGGGGCAATTTTTATTTTATTTAACTATTTGTTTTCACTTAGTGATACTTTATGTTTATTTAATGCACAGTTGTATTTATAGACCTTGGTCCGTTACTTTAACCTGCGTATGCATAGTGTATTTGTTGAAAACAAAATGGTGCGGTTTGTTTGCGTATACAGTGGAACCTCTCTACACCGGACACCCTGGGAGCTCCCCAGGGTGTCCGGTTTAGAGATGTTCCACGGTAAAACAGATAGATGGCTACCTCAAGACACGCGTGGATGTTTTGTGATCACGCATATACATTATATAATCATCGGATATAGATGACAATGAAACATATCAAAATTAACCCTTTGAACCCGAAAGCCCGCTATATCGGTTTATGCAAACAGTGCAGATCCAGATGAACGAATTGTTAAATTGAGGGAACGAATTGTTAAATTCAGGGGGAACGAATTGTTAAATTCAGGGAACGAATTGCTATTTTGTGGGAACGAATTAATAAAGAAAAAGAATTGTTAATTCGTGGGAACGAATTGTTATATCGTGAGAACGAATTGTTAATTCGAGGGAACGAATTGTTAAATTGAGGGAACGAATTGTCATTTCGTAGTAACCAATTGTTAATTCGGTTGAACGAATTGTTATATCGTGGGAACGAAGTGTTAATTCGAGGGAACGAATTGTTAAATTGAGGGAACGAATTGTTAATTCGTGGGAACGAATTAATAAAAAAATCCATGTCCACTGCGGGGCTCCGTAAGTTAGAGCAAAACTGTCGGGTTGAGAACGACTCTAAAACACGTTTTATTGCACTAAATGGGCGTTTGCCGTTCATCATAACCATAATTCACAGTGTAAAAATATGTAACTAAGACCGCTAGATGAAAGGCATTAGGTTATCAGTATAATTATTTATCCCGTCAACACAGTGAGTATGTGCCTTGAAACATTTTTTGATATCCTGTCAATACGACCTAATCACTGCGTGCGTATGAATATGTGCGGTGGCTGGGGTTACCTGCTATTCTCTATATACATATTCGGTGGTTGATGTTGTGCTTATGAAAGGCATCGAATGTAGCATGTGTCAGGATTTGCGATGAGTTTTATTAAACGCGTTGATTGCTTTCTTAAGAAACGAGGCTACGTACTCAGTGTAATAAATAACATAATGACTTAACACTGTAATTATTTGGCTTATTGTGTATTAGGTTGAGAATTGAAAAGCCTTCCAAACCCGAGCGTTGAACCCAACAATTGTCAGGTCAATGACCGCTGTTGGTCGGTTCTCATTCCGAAGTTATAAGTTAGCTAGCGGTTGCTATACAGTCGGAGTGTGTGCAATATATTATAAAATGTATGTACAGGGTGGCCCAAAAAACTTGAACACTTTTTGTAACCTATATATCTTTGGACATACTGTTTGAATCTTAATCAAAGTTGGCATACATATTGTGTAATGTATGTGCTATTTGAAATATACATATTGCTTACTGTTCGTCAATGCGTGTTGACGTCATTATGATTATGACGTCACTCGGTCATACCAAGCTCCAGTTAAGGTAAATTTATTATTTCTCAATCAAAAATGGCAAGTTGAGAGTGCTTTAGAATCGTCTCAATGAGACGATTCTAAAGGACTCCCAACTTGCCATTTTTGATGAAGAAATAACAAAATTTCACCCCAAGTTGGTTAAATTACGCACCTTAACTGGAGCTTCCGGGATTTCCATTGGTGAGAATCTTGTGAAACACTTGAAAAGCCGTGCCATATCCATTATTTTCATTGAAAGAGTGAAATAAATGATATACTGAACAGGGTAAATGCATAATAATACGTGTTACTTACATATACAATATCATTAACAATAACACAGAAAGGTTGATAAATGTCACCAGCAAACATCATACACGCGCAAAACTGGGAAATTGAAGGCTCAAAGTGACACGGATGGTTGACATCCGTGTCACTTTGAGCCTTCAATTTCCCAGTTTTGCGCGTATCAACCATCCGTATTTTTAGCCAAACCGAGGCAAATTTGCAATTTATAATGCTTAATATAAGCGGTGAATGTATGTCTTTACTTGTATTATATTACTCGATGATGGATTTCATGTACTAAATGCAAATGTGTTGTAGGAAAGTGGTTTAGTACCATTTTACAGCAGTTGTATAGTGTTACGTACAAATGTTTCTTTCGACTTCGAAACAGTGACGTCAAAATCGCAATGGCAACGGTATACGTGTGGTTTCGATAACATCAATATAAAATTCATATGCTAAATGTAATAGCCAATATGTTTATCAAAATGAATGAAGATTGAAAGATTATATGGAGACATACGAAAAAAGTGGCCAAGTTCTTTTGGGCCAACCTGTATAGTTGTTTACAGGTGAGGTGGCTAACACACCTACACGTATATATTAACTTCATTCGCCTAGCAGGAGTATGAATGAATATTGTATATTAACACCCAGCCGCAGTGGGATTATACTTTCTATCAAAACTCATCATTCACGTGGCTGTGATTGAATACATGGGGCTTATCACAATTGTACATGTATTCCCCGATAAAATAGCACTCGTGTAGCCTGAAAACCATCGATATTCTTGTTAGAAGGAGGATGGGTGTTTCATTGATGAAATGAAATCAAGGTGTATGATCACGTGGTACTAACAACAACAACAAGTACTGAAATTACCAGAATCTATCTGATTCAAAGTACGTATTCTTTTATAGTGTTCCTATTACGTAACGGATTTTGATGAAATATGGCGCATCAAACGCGTCTTGTTAAGCTGCATTTGGTGGTCTTTGTATATTCGCCCAAACTTCTGTCGTTTTTGCGAAGAATCGATTTCCGTGTCTCCGACACGGACATCGATTCTTCGCAAAAACGACATAAGTCTGTGCCAAACTCCCTAAACCACCAAATGCATCTCATGAAGACGCGTTTGCTGCGCCATATTTCATCAAAATCCGTTTCATATTAAGGAAAATATCAAATAATACTTTTCAACACTTTCAGCCACTGTTGTTGTTGTTGTTGTTATAACCACGTGATCATGCACCTTGGAAATGGCGAACAGTGCAGATCCTGATCAGACTGTGCGGATGCACAGGCTGATCTGGATCTACACTGGTTGCAAAACGTCATAGGCCAGTAATGGAATTATATACTTTCAAAAGAAGGATATCACTCATGCGTGGCTGTAACTGAAGACATGGGGCTTATGTGAATTGTGACCATAGTATCTCCTGATCAAATAACTCTCATATGGCCTGAAAGCGATGATATTCCTTGTGACAAGCATCGAATGTGTTTCATTGATGAAATGGCGAGCAGTGCAGATTCAGATCAGACTGTGCGGATGCACAGGCTGATCTGGATCTACACTGGTCGCAAAAACCTATAAGCCCCATGTCGCCAGTGACAGCCATACGTAAGATCTGCTATTTTCAACCTCAGACTACCTCGCAAAATAGTTTCTTCTAAAGCACCACTAATTTGTTTATTTTATTTATATTTTTAAAACCTGTTGAGGCGCATATAAATTGCTAGTGATGTACGTATATACTAATTGTGTTTGTTTGTGTGTTGGGGTTTAATGGCCTATCAACAGCTAATGTCAGTAAATGCCGGGTCAATGGGTTTAGTACTAAATCCCATATATACCTGTACAAATGGGAGGGGGGGGGGTGTGGGGGTGGTCCCAAAATCAGAACTGAATATTTACAATAAAAAAAAATATATTCAGAATAATCCTGATCTGATGCCAGGTCCTCGCCAGACCAAAATCACTTGGCTTCCTTCCAAAAGCAGAAGGATCAGTAATATTCTTACTACTTTTATAATGGGAAATAACCCAATTCAACTCCCAGACAACAAAAGAGACAAAGATAAAAACGTAGCTGAGGGCCAAACCAGGCAAATCGTGATTCCTGTAAGGAGGAACCCCTACAGTTCTGCCCTCCCAAGTCAAACTGCAGTATCTGTTAAACTGTAGTATCTGCACTATGATGCTATGCTATGCTATGCTGACCCTGTGCAATCATCCCCAGGTTATGCTGACCCTGTGCAATCATCCCCACCTGGGGATGATTGCACAGGGTCAGCATAGCATCATAGTGCAGATACTGCGGTTTAACAGATACTGCAGTTTGACTTGGGAGGGCAGAGTTAATATACGCCGTCACGTTCGCGTATATAATAAAAAGGTTTTTGATGTGTCTATGGAAACATCGATTGTTCATAAACGCCCCAGTTACACTAGAAACAAAATTGCTACCCCGCCCCAATCCTCCCGCGAGGGTAGCAATGTAACCACATCTCTTTAATGTAACGCATGGAAGAGTGATTTTTGCAATCGGTTATCCGGCGTGTTTGATATGTTAGCGATTTAAAACTGCCAAAGCTGTATCAATAAATTATTAATAAAGAACATACACATGCAGAAATTGGTTATTATACGTGTCAATGTGTTTATCTGACATTTACATGTATATCTTGTAAATTTGAAATTGAAAAGTTGAATGTTGAACAACAACTAGAGAAAAGATGGCGTCCATGTGGAAATGATTTCCCTGTTCTATTATGTTTGGTAATTTACTAGTTCTACATCAAAGATTATTTGTTCAAAGGTATAACATATGCAGTTTACTAATTGTTGACCTACATGCAACAGGTTTGGGTATGCACTTCGCTTGCTCACATTTTGTAATGGGTCAAATTGTAGCTGTAGATAACATATCGGAGGCTAATTATGTAGCTACAGTTAGATTTGTTCTGAGTACATAACTCTAATTACATTTCGTTGCACTGCATTACATATGAGTTATGACGTAGTAGTATTTCCAAATGTGCGTTTGAAGCGTTCTTTGTTTATGTTCTGCTTCTTGGGGAGTGACCTGAGAATTTTGCTAATACACACGTTATTAGGAAAGTTTATTGTAATATTTTGTGTCATATTGTAGAATTGTCTCTCAATAACAATATAGCGGAGTATGAAGGTCAACACCCTGCAGGATTTTTCTATAACTTAGTGCGCGAATTGTAAATGCTATTACATGTACGCACATTTTTACTGCGTATCGTGGTGTAGCGATATAGTACAACCTGTTGTCTATAAAGCGGAAAACGTACAGCTACAGTTAGACACGTTTATATTACCAAACACGTTGTAAACCAATACGGTAAATTATATCCATTACTGGATCGACTATTGTAATCCAGAGGGCAAATCGTTAAATATATTGGTAGCATATGGTCGAGTGAATATGACCCACTTTTATTCACTTGGGTATATCTCATCACTATAAAACTGGGCGTGTTGGGTTTTAACTAAACCAATGTTAATTGACACTAACCATGTGATCTTAAAGCTTGTACATGTACTCAAAAGGTGGGCGATTTTTCATAAAAAATATTTACAGAAACGGTGATATGTTCCGTAAATGATGTCGAAAGTGGATGGAAATTTCATAGTAATTGCGGAATTCTATTCCGCATTTGCTATGAACATTTCATCAACTTAAATATTTTTCTTGAAAAATCGCACATCTTCTACAGGTAAGGTGCAAAATAACATGGCATGTCTCTGATATCTGATAACGTCCATCTACATGTATTCATTAATCATTGTGGTTAAAGTATTTCAAGCGCACCTGCCATGTACACACGTCTCGACATACATTTTTCTCAATATCTCTGAATCTAAAAGAGCAATATAAATACAAAGTATGGTAAATCGTAGGCATCGACAGGGAATCAGCACAGGCGGTCAGCATGTTGATAGGATAGTGTAATATACTGGTTTAGACATACTGAGAATAAAAACAGTTGTAGTCATTACCTAGTAACTCTATTTATGCAAAAAAAATGCAAATAAATAATTTACCTCACAATGACCACAGGTATTTCTAAAAAAAATGTACATGCCTAAACAGTATATATAGAGAATAGTAGGTTAGTGCCATGAATGGGAAAAAATATCTGGCAAGGCTCAGGAAACTGGATGGGCGAGGCTGTGCCGAGCACATCCCGTTTCCTTGCCGCGCCAGATATTTTTTTCACATTCACGGCACTAACCTACTATTCTATTTATCCCGTCAACACCTACAAATTGCTTTAAAATGCAAAAAGAATAACCCCAATCACCGCACATATTCATATTAAATGTGTACCTCAATACCGTGTTAGTCAAGGTGCATGATCACGTGGTTACAACAACAACAACATCGCCCACTCCAAAGTAATTATTATTTGATATTTTCCGTAATATGCAACATATTTTGATGAAATATGGCGCAGCAAACGCGTCTTCATGAGCTGCATTTGGTGGTCTAGGGAGTTTGGCACAGACTTATGTCGTTTTTGCGAAGAGACACGGAAATCGATTCTTCGCAAAACGACAGAAGTTTGTACGAAAATACAGAGACCACCAAATGCAGCTTAACAAGACGCGTTTGATGTGCCATATTTCATCAAAATCCGTTACGTAATAAGGACACTATACAAGAATACGTACTTTGAATCGGTACTTGTTGTTGTTGTTAGTACCACGTGATCATACACATTGTTAGTAGTGGTGATCACCAGTTTATGTGCATGTGAAGACAGTGTGATTAGTTGCGAAAACTCGGTTATCTCCCCTGACATCAAGATTATTGGTTTCCGTCATACAAATAATACAAACGACTGTCTGTTCCACATTTTGCTGCCGAAGAACTTTTGGCTATTAAACACATTAAATCTCAGAAATATCTAAAGGTAAGTACTTTATCACCAATAACAAAAAAGTCACCCTGAATTTTGTGCGAATATTGCATTTTTTTCCGAAAATCAATATCATCGAAAATCTGTTATCGATCAGATTTTCTGTAAATGACGTCAAAAATAAACAATCTATTGAATTCCGCATGAGCTCTGCATTTTCTTTTGCCAACTTTCGATGTTATTTACGGAAAATGAACTTCTTTCAAAATCTGATTAACACTCGGAAAACCGCTGCCCCCAACCCAGACCCTCAAGAATTGCACATAATTATTTAATTCTGAAAAGCTGGAGTTGAACAGTCAGTATTAGAATATTGCCTATTAATGTACACTATTTGGCGGCCATATTGCAACTTTTCTTAAGATAGTTGCAGTACTACTAACCCGATGTTTTTGTCTGTAACGCAGGGTGACTTGTAAGTCACCCTGCGCTGCAGACAGAACAATCGAGTTACAGTAGAACTAGGGATTTCCACATCACATCCCCTCCAAATCACAGGCATTCGGCGTGCTTCGGCTTTCATCGGTATATATATAACTCTGTATATATGAACAAGGCTTTTTAACGCTAATGTGAATATTAAGTTAGAGAGCCTTGTTCATATAATTATATATATATATATATAGAGTTATATCGATGAAAGCCGAAACACGCCGAATGCCTGTGCTCCCAATCCATAAACAACGGTCGCAAACCTAATCAGCCTTTTTTGTCGAGTCGCGGACACGGTATATTGATGTCCATAACGTGTATACATACAAAGCAAATCCATGTGAAATGTAACACATAATAAACACGTAACACGATAAGACACGATACAAGATAGGCTATATCGATTCCAGTATCAGAACAAAAAAATCGAAACTGCTGTGGTGTGTCCTTATACTTTAAAAAATGCACTTTATGTACTACACTGTCAACACCGCATAGTTGCGAACAGTAACACTTGCAATATACTCCAGTACCGTCCGTAGCCAGGCTACGGACGGTACGGGAGTAGATTGCAAGAGTTTCTGGTTGCAACTATATACCACAGTGTCAAAGCTCAATTTTAAAATTTTAACATAAAAATAATACATTTTAAAATATATAAGTAAGCCTGGAAAAGGGTAAAAGTGCACCAAATAAAAACATAAATGCACCTAAAATGTATACATAAAATGGTATTTGCTCAAATAAATACACGTATAGGAGGTATATGTGGACGTGAAATGCATAGCTGTAAATATTTTTTTCATGAGATATTCTAAGGTACAAACTCCCATGGTGTGACTCATTTGTTAATGTCTCTATACATTTTGTAGTTGCACCTCAAACTATATTGTTACACATATTATATATTCTAGTGCGCATGAACGTGTTATAGCTAGAACCTACATATTTCAGGTGTCGTATACTTAGTGTTTACCACCTTCGTATTGGTCGGCCACCACCGTTGGTTTTTCCTATATAAACTAACCAAACACCATACATTTTGCTATTCTCTCTACTGTCCTCTTTCGTTTGGATGTTGAGGGACCTATTTTCTCATAACCTGCATCCATTCTGATCTGGATATTCACTGATAAAAATATAGGTTTAATTATAGTTAAGAAAGATAAATGCAATCTCCTGTAACCACCCTGGTGGTGGCGTAAAAAGTCAGCGGCTGGAATTGAAACCGCTTCACATGACAAACATGTTCCGACTTACAAAATAATCCCAAAACATATGTTTAGAAAGCATGTAAATGGTGTATTAACTCGCCTGTGAAGTAGATTAGTCCATCAATTTACCGGTTTCTGCAAGCAAATATGCGTCTATGGCATAAACGATCCGGATTATTTTCTTTACTGGACTACACCGCGTATGAATACCTGATAATTTAATGTGGTTAAACCTACACCATATCCTTGCGGGTAACGAATACCGTCACAGGTTGTCTAATTCCCGCCTCTGTCGATTGTTTGCAGTCCAACACCTTTATAGATCCACTATACCGATACTTGGGCGGGAAACCTGCATCATGGAGGGTATTTACATATCTAATTACCACCTCTGTGAATGTGTTAGTCTAATTCTCAGTGTAGTCCCACCAATCGCTATGCGGGAAGACATTGATAGATGCATTATGGAAATTATAACGATATACATGTACTCATGAAATGGAGCTGATGGTATTTGCAAACCGTGTAGACCCAGACCAGACTGCGCATCAGTCTGGTCTGGGTCTGCACTGTTCGCCATTCAGCCAGGTATACTACCGACATGCTTCTGACAAACATAATGCATCATTATCTGGCTACACGATTGCGAGCAGCCGTGTAACATGGCACCTATCTTCTAATTCGTATCGTTTTACACGGCACTTCGTGTTCTCATTAAAAACACGGCACGAGACGAACACGGGACGCACACGACACGCGTGCGTGGAAACAATACACTTACACGATGACCCCACTGTATATTGATGATTCTGCTGGTATATAACCTGATACGGTAGTAAGACGATATTAACGGCGGACTTTCTTTACACCACCTATCCTCACGTGACGACAACAGCGACCGCGCCTCATTTTCCACCAACGGATAATTATACTAAACATAAATAGAACCGCAAACAATAATACCCAACAATAGGGCCACTGGCGGGCATCAACACTAAATTCAGACAAGTCTCTCCCTTTTTAAAGTGTGTTCTGCTTCATGCAGACGGCGTGCAAGTCCATAGAGTCAGTGTGGCCGTTAAACGTAAGCATCAATACGGTATTAATTCAGAGTTACGCTTCCGCAACTAATCGGAAACCAGCCTGGTTACAAAAACCATAAGCACACCTTCTCCAGTCCTAGCAACATGTATGTAAATACACCTTATATTTAACGCTGGAAATTGGCTCGGAAGTCTTCCAGGGGCCCGTTTCACTAAACTTCTTACGACAAAAATGTTCGTAAGTTCAAATTTAAGATCGTCTGTAAATTTCAATTTATGGATTTACATTTATTGAGCATATGCTGCATATGCTCAATAAATGTACATCCAATAATTATTTACAAGAAAACATTGTTAATGTGAAATTTACAGACTATCATAATGTTGCGCTTACGAACATTTTAGTCGTACGAAGTTTAGTGAAACGGTCCCCAGATCCGGGCACTGTGCACATACTGTAGGCGTTGAATCCGTTCTTCAGAATCCGCGAAATTGGCCGTATTCGAAAGAGCGCGAACGTTGGACCCCGTAAAATTAAAGACGTTTACAGTAAATTGTCAGGTCAGTGACCAGTTCTCTTTCCGAGTGCTGACGGTTGTTATATGTATTCGAAATGTGGCATTGTATTTCGGAGGTTATTATTTGGCACACTAAGCATCATTACTCCATCCCATAACGCACTCACGACCACATAAGTAATTATATTATATTTAAGGGCGGGAATTTGGCTTGAAAATATTTCATTCGATCACATATACGCGTACGTTACGTGGGTACGCCCTATATGTATATATAGGTCAACTAATACAAATACCGCAATTGTGTTAAAACGACCAATTTCAATACAGGTCGGTTCAAATTTCAGAATACATATTTTCAACATATCGGTATTGTACTATTGCTTGGTGAATAATCACCCACGAAAATGTGTCTGTGACTGGAGAAATGGAGGCTGTGGGTTTTGCGACCAGTGTAGATCCAGATCAGCCTGTGCATCCGCACAGTCTGATCAGGATCTGCACTGTTCGCCATCCCACCAATGAAACAGCCGTTATGCTTCTAAAAAGCAATATAGATAGATATTTATCAGGCAATATGAGTATGCTATTTTATCAGGAGCTACACTGGTCACAAATCCCATAATCCCCATTTCACAACAACATACAACAGGTACCCATTCGCATGTATCTAAATTCACAAAAAAAAAAATATATTTTCTTCATTTCTCAATGAAAGTATATGTTGTTACCACTCATTTGAACCGTCTCGACGAGACGGTTCAAATGAGTGGTAACAACATATATTTTATTATAAGTATCATTATAAGGCTGTATGAGTGTGCTATCTGATCAGGAGCGACACTGGTCACAAATCCCATAAGCCCCATTTCTCCAGTCACAGTCACATATGTGAAAAATGTCATCGACCAGATTAAAAGTACTTTTGCACGGTTGAGGTTCGGATAAATGGTACTATATATGAAATCATTAAAAAAATTAAAAAGATATGTGTATTCAAACAACATATACATTCTATATAAACGTCAGTATGGTCTCTCAACGTAAATTTAAACTAGACATTATGTTTGTAAAACATGGGTACATGTATACCCCCGTGACATACTGGACTCTAACTGGAGCAACTCTTACAAACGTTTTGACTTTCCGACGTAAATGTACACGGACGGACGGACGGACGGGTGGAACCTCAAGAGCAATGCAATATGCTCTCCTTGTTGTCGCATAGGGGGGCATAACTAGCGAAATGTAGCGTAGTTCCCTAATAAGTAATATGCTTCGTAGCTCGTTAAATATTTCTTATTTTGCCGCCAAAATCACGTCATTGCGGAATAAATGAGAAATTTCTATTTCAACACATTTTTTCTGTCGTTTAGATTATATACATGTACATAGAACCGCAAGCATGGGTTCCATGTCACTTGGACATACATGGTAAGCCAGGGGCCCCTTTCACTAAACTTCGTACGACTAAAGTGTCCGTAAGCGCAAATTTAGGATCGTGTGGAAATTTCAATTGATGGATTTATATTTATTAAGCATAGGCTATGCTCAATAAATGTAAATCCAATAACTGCTAGCAAGAAAACATCCCCGCCAGATATTTTTCACATTCACGGCACTAACCTACTACATGTATTCTATTTATCCCGTCAACACCTACAAATGGCTTTAAAATGCAAAATAATAACCCCAGTAACCGCACATATCTATACGCAGTGACTAGGTCGTATTGGCAGGATTTCACGGCACCGCATTTCACGGCACATACGCCTGTGCTGACGGGATGAAAAATGTTTTTTACATGAAGTAAATAAATGTATAATTGTGTAACTATTCCACCAGTTTAAAAAATTACGAGTGCTCGCTATGCAGATATAGCCATTTAGTATCTTTATTTTACTAATAGTGACTTGTGGTGGTATCAGGCTAATTTGATATGCAAATGAGGCAGAATATTTTTAAAGTATGTATACCAATTAAATGCGTCACCTAAAAGATTAATGCACATCATTGCATATCATAATGGAAATTCACGTTTGATATATAAAAATAGTATAATAATGTCAATTAATACGTCTAGTAATGGTGACTGCAGGTTTATTTTGCCCGAAAACTGTCATATCTAAAGAATTGACAAAACATCTAGGTGTTACTGTAACACCTGTTAACCAGATCAAAGTACAACCATGTACTCTGATCATACAATGCAATGCATGCAATATATAGTGTTAGATAATGTGCCATTAAAATTTCGTTATAACAGGTAGCAATTGGTTGATTTTGAAGTCGCAAATGCACATTATCCTATGTGCCCACTGGTCAACTGGGGCCCGTTTCACTAAACTTCGTACGACTAAAATATTCGTAAGTGCGGCAGAATTATGATAGTCTGTACATTTCACATTAACAATGATCTATTGTAAACAATTATTGGATTTACATTTATTGAGCATAGGCTGCATATGCAGCCTATGCTCAATACATGTAAATCCATCAATTGAAATTTCAAGACTATCCTAAATTTGCACTTACCAACATTTTAGTCGTAAGAAGTTTAGTGAAACGGACCCCTGGTCACAAATGGAAAATGGTCATTTTTATCGCATGTGTCCTAAATATTGGTGTATTCAGGTCAACGCCACAACGGTCAAACGGGCGTCGGTAATCGAAGACGGCTATAGAAATCACACGAATATAGGTCACATAATAAATTAGCAGTATGTATATGTTTTAAAGGTATATGCACACTCAGTCGGCACAACATGTTCTTTATACCAGAAACATCATCTGAGATATGTTCTGCCAAAATAAGCATTCATTCATCATTATCCCACGTATTGATTGGCATTATTATACATTTTATATCGGACGCAAGCTTCCACACTGATATCAGGGGCGATATCCGTGTTTACTTGAAATGTTAACGGACATTACTATTTATTCTCTGTATTTATTTTTTGATGTGCAATGATCATACTTTAGAATCTGTCGAAAATATTATTTTTTCAGGTGACGCATTTAATTAGTATAAATAATTAAAAAATAACATGCCTCATTTGCATATGAAAATAGCTTGATACCACCGCGAGTCACTATCAGTAATATAAAAATTACTAAATTATTATATCTGTGTAGCGGGCACTCGTAATATTTAGAACTGGTGGAATAGTGACACTATTATACATTTATTTAATTCCTATAAAGAACAGTGTGTGCCTACTGCGTGGGCATGTACCTTTAATCTAATTTCCCGTGAGTCCGCTGCGCTCCTCCATCCAGACCCGACCCCTCCGCAGTCCCCACTCCACTCCATCCAACATACAGGTGACAGGTGTTGGATTGGTTGATGTAAAACAAATAATATATACTATCTTGTAAGCCAAGGTCTCGTAACTCCGTGAAAATGGGTTTTAAATGGGGTATTATGGAGTCTGCCACCAGCCTGCGCTGAAGTTCTGTCAAACCATGTTTTTATTGAGAAATAATGCAAGATATAAAGCAACAGCAGACGACAATTGCTGTGAGTAGCGGTCTAAGAGTTAATAAATATCATAAATATCCATCACTCATGTAAGTTACTCTATTTATATCTAAGGTATCGTTCATTACTGGAACCAGTGACATTTAGTATATACAGTGGGGTCAGCGTGTAAGTGCACACACGAACGAACACGACAGGTTGGAACCAACCTGTCGTGTTCGTTCGTGTGTGCACTTACACGCTGACCACACTGTACGCTGTGTTTGGAGAAATATGGCGTATGGGATTTGTGACCCGTGTAGCTCCTGATCCAATAGCACGCATGTGTAGCCTGATAAATATCCATATTGCTTGCTGGTACAAAGGAACACGAGTTTATGGAATGGCGAACAGTGCAGATTCTGATCAGACTGTGCGGACGCACAGGTTGATCCGGATCTACACTGGTCGCAATATCCATAGTATGCCCCATTTCTCTACTGACAGCCATATATATAATCGTGTCACACATCATATATATATGATATATATATATATACTACTATGATGTGTCACATGATTTAATATGAAACTAGTTTACTGATATCATCGAAGGCATCACCATATTGTAATTATTATGTAAATCAGTACGAATATTCGATTCTGCCTACTGCATAACCACAGAATCATACAATGAAGGTGGTCTGGTTTCTTGTTTTCCGTTTACATATTTGTGACCGAGGAATCCGATAACTGGTGTTTATGTATGGAGACCCGCAGGGGACGTAGAAATTATTTTTTATTCTATATCGTTCCAACGAAATAAAAATTCGTTCCCTCGATTTGATTCGTTCCCTCCATTTAACAATTCGTTCCCACGAAATAACAATTCGTTCCCACGATATAGCAATTGTTATTTCGTGGGAACAGAATTGTTATATGGTGGGAACGAATTGTTAATTCGAGGGAACGAATTGTTAAATTGAGGGAATGAATTGTTCATGGGAACGAATTGTCAATTCGAGGGAACGAATTGTTATTTCGTGGGAACGAATTGTTAATTCGAGGGAACGAATTGTGAATTCGTGGGAACGAATTGTTAAATTGAAGGAACGAATTGTTATTTCGAGGGAACGAATTAATAAAACAAATATATGTCCCCTGTGGGCCTCCGTACTTATATGATGTGAAACCAGAATAACTCCTGATCAAATAGCTGGGGCCCGTTTCACGAAACGTCGTACGACTAAAGTGTTCGTAACTGCAAATTTAGGATCGTCTGGAAATTTCAATTGATGGATTTATATTTATTGAGCATAGGCTGCATATGCAGCCTATGCTCAATAAATGTAAATCCATTACTTGTTTACAAGAAAACAACGTTAATGTGAAATTTACAGACTATCATAAGTTTGCACTTACGAACATTTTATTCGTACGAAGTTTAGTTAAACGGCCCCCTGGTGCGTATGTGATATGAAACCAGAATAGCTCCTGATCAAATAGCAGACTCCTATAGTCTGAATGGCGACCGTGCAGATTTTGATAAGAGTGTGTGGATGCACGTGCTTATCTGACTCTGCAGTGGTCGCAAAGCTCATAAGCCCCATTGTTTTCCAGTCACAGCCACAAGTATGTAGTATACTGTAGTATAATGTTTGTTAATACACCGTAGTTTCACCCTGAATAGTTTATGCAACACAAAATGCATAATTTACAAAATGTATGACTTCGTGATAGAAAAGCGGAACTTAAGTGCAAAATCCCTCACCCGTAACTTTCATTAAAATTCCATGTACGTGACGGATTGTATAGTACATTCATATAGTCATGGTGCTATGGTGAATATCATACTTGTGTTTGGATAATTAAAGACCACGATGGACTTATAGACTCACAGGTGGAAGATTCTGACATGTGACATAAAAAAATGCCCATTGAAAATATTCCATTACCCCATATCCTGCGTTATCTAGCTCGATAAATCGGACAATATATGTGTCTAATTTGTCGGACATACGACGTTATACCACATGGACGGTTCAAATGAGTGGTAACAACATATACTTTCATTTATAAATGAAGAAAGTAGAAAATAAATGTTTTAACATTTAGATATCTGTACCGTCAATGCGTATCTTGCATGGGAAGGAGGACTTAACGAGACGGTTCAAATGAGTGGCAACAACATATACTTTCATTGAGAAATGAAGAAAACAGAAAAGAAGTGTTTTAAATTAAGATAAAATGTACCTGTGAATGGGTATCCGCCAAAAAAATGCTTAAGACCCATTTTGTCAATTTGTGGACGGTGGTCTTTTCAAATGCACTTTAATTCACAAGAGGGCAAATATATTTATCCACCCAATTATATGGAAAATTACAAAGTCTCTCATCAATTACGTCCTTAATTGATATAAAAAATAAAATCTGTTCTTATTTTGTACGAAATCTCTCTGAATGTAAGTGAAAATATTGTTAAAAATATGGTAAGTATTTCGTAAAGATGAAAAACATATAGAATGTCGAAATAAATTTGTTTTAGACAGAAATTTGTTTGCGAAATATGAGATAGTATACATGTACGGCTGAAAATTAGAAAAATCTGTGAACTTAATTTATTATGTGATGAGTAAGCAAAAATGTGACGCTTCGCGACAAAATGAGGCTCATTGTGTGTTGTACCAAATATAGCTGCTTATCAGCTTACGCATACTCGCGGTCCTATAATTATTTAATTATTTCGTTAGAATTTCCAACCCAATGGCGAGCAGTGTAGACCCTGATCAGACTGCGCGGAACGCGCAGTCTGATCTGGGTCTACACTGCTCGCAAAGGTAATAAGCCCGGTTTTGTTAAATATTTACCAAATTATGATTTGAATACGGAGCACGGCAGGGGACGTAGAATTGTTTTTTCATTAATTCGTTCCCACGAAATAACAATTCGTTCCCACGAAATAACAATTCGTTCCTTTAATTTAACAATTTGTTCCCACGAAATAACAATTCGTCCCCTCAATTTAGCAACTCTTTCCCACGAATTAACAATTCGTTCCCTCAATTTAACAATTGGTTCCCACGATATAACAACTAATCCTCACGAATTAACATTGTTATATCGTGGGAACGAATTGTTAATTCGAGGGAACGAATTGTTATTTCGTGTGAACGAATTGCTATTTCGTGGGAACGCATTGTTAATTCGAGGGAACGAATTGTTATTTCGTGTGAACGAATTGCTATTTCGTGGGAACGCATTGTTATTTCGTGGGAACGAATTGTCAATTCGGGGGAACGAAGAATTGTCAATTCGTGGGAACGAATCGTTAATTCGAGGGAACGAATTGTTATATCGTGGGAACGAATTATTATTTCGTGGGAACGAATTATCAATTCCAGGGAACGAATTGTTATTTCGTGGGAACGAATTGTTAATTCGATGGAATGGATTGTTATATCGTGAGAACGAATTGTTATATCGTGGGAACGAATTGTTATTTCGTGGGAACGAATTAATAAAAAGTAATCCATGTCCCCCTGCGGGGCTCCGGTGCTTGGAGACCTGTGTATTAACAAGGTGTATGATCACGATGTACTAACAACAACAACAAGTACCGATTCAAAGTACGTATTCTTTTATAGTGTCCTTATTACACAACGGATTTTGATGAAATATGGCGCATCAAACGCGTCTTGTTAAGCTGCATTTTGGTGGTCTCTGTATTTTCGCCCAAACTTCTGTCGTTTTTTGCGAAGAATCGATTTCCGTGCCTCCGACACGGAAATCGATTCTTCACAAAAACGACATAAGCCTGTGCCAAACTCCCTAGACCACCAAATGCATCTCATGAAGACGCGCTTGCTGTTCCATATTTCATCAAAATCCGTTGCATATTAAGGAAAATATCAAATTATACTTACTTTGGAGTGGGCGACATTGTTGTTGTTGTAACCACGTGATCATGCCCCCTGATTACTATATATAATAGTTGGCGAGGAGCCTCCATACAATAAAGAGTAATTGAAATTCCTTACACATATTTTGTTTGTGGAGCAGAAAAGGTAAAACGGCCCAGTATATTTATATTATATTACTATAGTATGTATAATGGTCTATGTTAACTGATTTGTACTGATTGAACGTATGTTTCACGATTATAGGGTTGAGTAAATAAAAATGCAGTTTTGAAATGAAGCACTCCACATAATTACAGTTCAGAACCGCGGACGAACACAAAATTCATATTCGAGTTTCTAGCACTTGTTTGCATAGGGTTAACTAGGATATCGGTCGTTCGTTGTAACTTATTGTTTATCCACAATTTATTTATGCATGTTCGCATTTCACGTATTGGAAAGGACACATTTTAAGGTGCATGATAACGTGGTTACAACAACAACAACGTCGCCCACTCAAAAGTAAGTATTATTTGATATTTTCCTTAATATGCAACGGATTTTGATGAAATATGGCGCAGCAAACGCGTCTTCATGAGCTGCAGTTGGTGGTCTATGGAGTTTGGCACAGACTTATGTCGTTTTTGCGAAGAATCGATTTCCGTGTCTCTGACACGGAAATCGATTCCTCGCAAAAACGACAGAAGTTTAGGCGAAAATACAGAGACCACCAAATGCAGCTTAACAAGACGCGTTTGACGCGTTTTAACAAGACGCGTTTCATCAAAATCCGTTACGTAATAAGGACACTATAAAATAATACGTACTTTGAATCGGTACTTGTTGTTGTTAGTACCACTTGATCACACATATTGCATTTGTTTTGTTGTTAAATTCTCATACAATGCCACAAATAGAAATACATTTCTATAAGCCTAGTTTATACCGAGCCCCGCAGGGGATATGGATTTTTTTGTATTAATTCGTTCCCACGAAATAACAATTCGTTCCCTAAATTTAACAATTCGTTCCTTCGAATTAACAGTTCGTTCCCACGAAATAACAACTTGTTCCCTCGAAATAACAATTCGTTCCCACGATATAACAATTAGTTCCCTCGAATTAACAATTCGTGCCCACGAAATGACAATTATTTTCCTGAATTTAACAATTCGTTCCCACGAAATAACAATTTGTTCCCTCGAAATAACAATTCGTTCCAACGACATAATAATTCGTTCTCACGATATAACAATTCGTTCCCACGAAATGACAATTCGTTCCCACGAAATAACAATTCGTTCCAACGATATTATAATTCGTTCTCACGATGTAACAATTCGTTCCCTCGGAATAACAATTCGTTCCCACGATACATTATTAATTCGTGGGAACGAATTGTCAATTCGAAGGAACGAATTGTTATTTCGTGGGAACGAATTGTTAATTCGAACGAATTGTTAATTCGAGGGAACGAATTATTATTTCGTGGGAACGAATTGTTAATTCGTGGGAACGAATTGTTATATCGTGGGAACGAATTGTTAATTCGAGGGAACGACTTGTTAAATTGAGAAAACGAATTGTTATTTCGTAGGAACGCACAAATAAATTGAGGGAACGAATGGTTATTTCGTGGGAACGAATTCATTTTAAAAAAAATCCATTTCCCCTTCGGGGCTCCGTAGTTTTCAGCCTGTACATTGAGTTAAGACCTTCGATGCAAATGTATTATTAAAATAGTTTTGCTAACCTGTTTCATATAGTAATTCCTGCGCATAGTAGCGATTTTTAATACATAGAGGATGTCAAACGAGTTTCCATTTGATAGGAGATTTATGAAACGAGTCACTCACAATTTATGCACCGAGCCTCTGGCGAGGTGCATACAATTGCTGATGATTTTCATAAATATCATATCAAATGGAAATAAGTTATTCTGTGTATCACATGACATCACTCTCCAAATAGCAGAAAACTTGGAGAGTTTCCGATACCTTTGACGCCAAAGACGCCATTGACTATTTTCGCATCGAGTTGAAAATCTCCACAGAGAAAAATAGTTTTAATGCTAGAAATAAAATTACTATAAATATGCCACATTATACTGCCCTCCCAAGTCAAACTGCAGTATCTGTTAAACTGCAGTATCTGCACTATGATGCTATGCTGACCCTGTGCAATCATCCCCACCTGGCCTGGGGATGATTGCACAGGGTCAGCATAGCATCATAGTGCAGATACTGCAGTTTAACAGATACTGCAGTTTGACTTGGGATGATTGCACAGGGTCAGCATAGCATCATAGTGCAGATACTGCAGTTTAACAGATACTGCAGTTTGACTTGGGAGGGCAGTATAGGTTCCAGTTATCTGTAGGCTATTCATATTACCAATCGGGAGCGCATTTTAACAATTGTACTGATTTTACTGAATGACCGACGCTGGAAATGACGCTTAAAATATCATGACGTCGACGTCAAACATCGTTGCTTTGTCGCGCCATTATAGACCGGTGGGGAAAAAAATAAAAATCGATGCAGGTAGGACGGAATGTTAATGACAGGCACTCTAGTGGAATATATTCAGTAGACCATGTTGCAAAAGGAACCTGGGGATGCCACGCGGATTTTGACCTCTAAAGGTCAGAAAAATCAATAATTCAAGATGGCCGCCAAATATTTACCGGTTTCCATAAATGTGCTCTCAAATTACCTCCTTTAATAATTTTCAAGTCCAGATTCGTGTATCTGCACACATGAAGTAATTAGCCTCGCATTAATATGTCATTTGATAATATATTCTTTCTCATAAATCCAAGATGGCCGCCAAAATACAATATTTTGTCATAACTTTACATTCTGATGATATTGTAATCAATTTTAAAGTCCAAAATCAATGGTCTATATATAATAAATCATTTGCTTAACTGCTGTAAAATAACTACACTCTATCATGAGTATTATGCTGTTTATCTACTCTCGAAATCTCCATGGATGAATATTTGACTTCAGTTTGAAATATGTCAACCGATAACTTTCTATAAATTTCAAAAATCGCATATTTGGCAAAATTATAAATATATGCATTGTGAAGCAGACAGAATGCAGTTATTTTGTATATTAGGAAGATGTTTGTATTTGAACTTCATGGAAATGTATGAATAACTGCTCTCCGACAATTTGAAGAAAGCATAATGTATATTTAAGTACCCCACCCATTATATTTGAATGCCAAAACATATGTTATAGTATATTCCTGCCATATTTTATTTTAATAACAGAACATACGATTAAGTGTGTTTATTAAACAATTGATGCAACAAGTTACGCATTGTTGATGGGTGCTTCTTGTACAATAAGGATAATAAAACCGGAAGATTATAAAATTACCCAACCCACTAATATTACTATGGACAATTTGTGTTTTACCAGCCGTATTCACTCCAACATTCATTTAAATGGGCGGATGGGTAAACAATCACCAAGTATACTGCATTCAGTAGACTATGCTTAAAAAGAAAGTGTCAGGCGGTGTTTCAGCTTTAAATGTCAGAAAATCAATAAGCAAGATGGCCACCAAATAATAATCGCTTTCCCTGTATTTGCTCAAGGAGGATTATGTTATGAACGCACGAGCGTATGAGTCCGGAATGGTGTGTCTGAAGACAAGAAAGCATTTGGATACCATGTATGTATAACCTGGTTGTACATAGTTTGTATAAATCCAAGATGGCCGCCAAATATCAACCCCGAAATATGCACTCAGGAATTTTGAAAATCTCAGTACTATGAACAGTTTGTATCATGTTACAGTTTTATTTTCAAAATATTATTATGATGTTGAATATGAGCAACAAATAACACTATGCATTCCTGAGGTTCAATGTACATGTATGGGAATATTAGTAAACATTTGTACCTGAATGCATGTATTACTATATATGTACGTGTCCGATTATTATATGTAGTCGCCGATTCTTGTTACACATAATTGTATCATATGCCAAAAATAATTTTGTAATACGGCACATATAGATTCCTATACATTGACTGTCGCTCTACCGATCTCCATTCAATTGATTTCTGCAGGTTGCATCACCACTGCAACCATAAGCACTGGTACATTTCAGTCTGTGAAAGCGGCACGTGCATCTAGACGTCGCACATTCTTTACAATTGCATGTCAGAATGTTCGGAATTGCGTCTTTTCGCATCAACAAAGGTTTCAGGGCACCATCTGATTCATGCCACCCATAGTCGATTGGAGAATGCAAGTTCTGTATTGGCTCCGCTGCAGATAACCAAACAGCCGTCTGGTAATTTGCGCGTTTTATGTGTAGGTCTACAGCATCAGATGTAGGTGGAAGATGTTCCAGCTCGCATTTCCCTTTCATGAACAATTTGCATCGCAGTGCATCTGATGGTGATACATCATCTGAGGGGGAGTACAGTTTGCACACAAATTTCTCAGCTTTCATTGTAACTTGTTCACACGGTTCCCCTACACCAAGCCCATCCAGAAAATCCAACTGATCCTGAAAGACATCCCATGCAGATTTCTTGGCGTGTCCAGATAATTGAAGAAGCTTCACTTGGCGTGTGGTCATATTAATATTATGCACAGCTATGAATTTCCGCTTCTTTGACGTTCCTGATTGAAACCATACTTCATTGGTCAGTAGGTTTTTGAAGTGGAGCAACAGCACGAGCACGTCTGTGTCCCTGCAAGCTACTATTGTCCGCTGGAACTGTTGAGTCCGTGCTTCCACAGCAAGGAGAACAATCATCATGTCGGCTTCTTCATGATCAGCATGGAGAGCTGATATTTCCCGTCCAGTAGATGATTTGGCATCACGAACATCTTCAAACCCATCAGTGATAATTTCGGCATCAATATCATGGGATTTTCTAACGATCTCGTCAGACAGAAACTTTGCAAGATTCTCTTTGTTTTCTGGCATGCTGATGAATTCCGACCAGTTTGAACGTAGTGGAACATCTCCATGTTCGATTATACATCTAATTGCTCTCCTGCCAGTCCCCATCCGCCGATCTCTTGTTCCACTCTTAATTGACAGAACGTCATACCTATCAAATACGACATCTACACGAGTACAATCCCCTCTGACATGCTTGAAGACTGAGGACACAAACACATCAGAAAGTTCACCAAATGTGTGTGCCCCTTTTGGCTTTCCGATTGCCTGTACAAGTGACTGTCCATCAATGATTGTGCACGTCTTCATACCATTTGCTGGAGGGCTTTTCTCACTGCATGAATCCGCCTCAAGGATGTGCTCCAATACAGACTTGTTAGCTGGTCGCAATTTGCCTGCCGTATCAGCCAAAGAAAGTGGTACAGGGAATAATTCATGCTGCATTAGACGAGAGATATCTATTTTCCTGCCAGATACTTGGGCCACAATCAACCGTCTGCTTTCAATACTTTGGTTTTCTCTGTTGTCTTCGCTGTTGCCTTTTTTAGGTACATATATTTGAAAGTCAATGAATTAGACTTTGACACTGTCTCATATAAGCCTACGGTTTGTGTGTGCAGCCTTTGTTCGACACAGTCTTGTAGTTTCTCATTTCCTCTTGTTTCGGCTCCGAGCAGAGCATTGGTAATGTCGTCAGTGGCAACATCATGACTAGCTAGCGACACCAGGGATTGCTGACCCTGTTTAAACACTTCAAAGCGTTGCAGTTGTTCTTCTATCTTTTGTACGTCCTGTTTGTCTCTGGTAATTCGTGCAATCCCCGTTTCCTTTTTGTTGATCGTGACATCTGGGTCTTCAACAACTATTTCAAACATGGTATATGTTTCTTCAACGATTCTACTTCTTGCATTAAACGTCAAACCCCAGCGGTCTCTGGCACTGTCAGACCGAGTGTTTCCAATCAACCCTCATGCAATTGCAACTTTGCATATCTTATTCACATGTTCCAATGCCTGGTCTGTCCAGATTTGGTTGAACTGATTCTGCGATCGTTTGAGAACAAAGTTTCCATTCGGATCGGACTATCTCTGCATCGGACCAAACATTTATTTACAAAAAATGATGCACTGAGGAAACTTCTAGTCAGGTTACAAAATAAATTAAACAGTGGCTAATCGATATACAATATTACTGCGTACCAGTGGTGTGTGTGTGGGGGGGACCTATTTATTTTGGGAATTGAAAGCGGTTGTTGTTGTTCATGAATTCCCCGCACTTATTTATCGCGGCACTCGGTCAATGTACACAATTAATGTACACTTAGACTGTATGGGTTTGGTATGTTGACAGTTCAAGATAATATGCCTGTTGAGATCATTATTTACTCATATAATACATTTAAATTGAAGCGAAGAAAATTTGTGAAACACAAATGCATAGAGTATCCATTGTGAAACTAGTGGGTGGGGTAATAAGTACAAAGTTCCTTTCTATTAACGTTTTACCACAGGATATGCACTTTAAAATGTAAAACTATCGCATGTAGTCATTTAATAGACACGCTAAAATGTACTTCCACCCATGAAATAAAAAAATTCAATATGTACATTTTGCCATTAAAAAATAGTGGGTGGGGTAATTAGGAATGCAGTGGGCTTACTTCAAATTGTCAAACAGTATTTAATTATACATTTTAGAAAAGCACAGATATGCAAATGTCTCGAATGTATATAATAAAACTACTACATCCCATCTGTTTAGCAATGCACGTTTGTTGAATTTTGCCAAATATGTCACTTTTTTAAGTTTACAAAAAGTCATTAGGTGGCATACTTCACGTTGGTGTCCAATATTCATCCATGGAGATTTCGAAAGAAGATAAACAGCATAATACTCACGAATGAGTGTAGTTATTTTTCAGCAGTTAAGAAGCTGGTTTATTTCATCTAGACAATTTATATTGGACTTTAAAATTGATTACAATATCATCAGAATGTAAATTTAGGACAAAATATTGACTTTAGGCGCCCTCTTGGATTTATGAGAATGAATATACTATCAAATGACACATTAATGCGAGGCTAATGACTTCTTGTGTCCAGATACACGAATCTGGACTTGAAAATTATTAAAGAATGTCATTTGAGAGCACATTTATGGAAACCGGTAAATATTTGGCGGCCATCTTGAATTATTGATTTTTCTGACCTTTAGAGGTCAAAATCCGCGTGTCATCCCCAGATTCCTTTTGCAGCATGGTATACTAAATATATTCCACTAGAGTGCCTGTCATTAACATTCCGTCCTACCTGCATCGGTTTCTAGAGCTCTTATTTAATTCCCCCACCGGTCTATTAGGGATGTCATTTGTAACGTCTTAGTTGTATTCGCTTAGCATAACGTTGGTGCATAATACTAATACGTAATTAGGGTGGTGCGCCAGCCAATCAATTTCGCTGCAGGTGGTATTACACGTGTGTCATATCACATTTATGAAATGGGTTACAGCACGTCATAACAAGGTGTACTTGTGATAAAAGTAGTTATTATATTGCTAGAATAAAAAACAAACAGAAATACCTGCGCAACAAGTATTTAGTATATTGCCACAATAAAAAACAAACAGAAATACCTGCGTAACAAGTATTTAGTATATTGCTCCGATGAAAAACAAACAGAAATACCTGATTAACAAGTATTTAGTATATTGCTCCAATAAACAACAAACAGAAATACCTGCGCAACAAGTATTTAGTATATTGCCACAATAAAAAACAAACAGAAATACCTGCGTAACAAGTATTTAGTATATTGCTTCAATAAAAAACGAACAGAAATACCTGCTTAACACGTATTTAGTATCTTGCTCCAATAAAAAACATACATAAATACCTGCGTAACAAGTATTTAGTATATTGCTCCAATAAAAAAAAACAGAAATACCTGCGTAACAAGTATTTAGTATATTGCCACAAAAAAATAAAAGAGAAATACCTGCGTAACAAGTATTTAGTATATTGCCACAATAAAAAACAAACAGAAATACCTGCGTAACAAGTTTTTAGAATATTGCCACAATAAAAAACAAACAGAAATACCTGCGTAACAAGTATTTAGTATATTGCCACAATAAAAAAAAAACTCTGAAAATTGTGTCAACTTTTGACTTAATTTATGAAAAATATTGGAAATTTTGTAAACGTATTTAATGAACTTACGCAGATGTCAGTAGTTACAAAATCACAGGGCGTATCGCATAGCCTAAAAGTGGGATTAGTTACAACAAATGTTAACTAGTGTTTGCGCGTTTTTTCACAATTCTTTTACAATTCTTTATTTTATTTCCTGAAGCTATACAGCTTATGGGAGAGTACAAAACAAACATATATACATACAAAAGCTGTGGAGCTTGTTCATCCTGGGAGACGCATGATCATTGTCTCCCAAAATGGGCAAGCACCAGCAAATAATGACATTACATGTAATATAGGGTATGCTAACTATTGCAAAATTACTAGTCGAAATTACAAATGAAAAACATATTCATATTCATAGATGTAGGTGCGCAACAAGCAAAGCGATTAGATTGCGTGTAGCATTTATGTTAACTATTGCAGCATGCAGTAGTCTCTGAAAACATTTTCGTATTCATAAGCGCACAAAAAGATTGCGTGTAAGATGGTGTATGCGATATATTGACAATTTTACTAGTTTTAGTTACACCGAAAATATGTTCAAATTCCTAGGCACCCAACAAGCAAAACGGCTGAGAAACATGTTCAAATTCCTAGACACACAGCGAGCAAAACGATGAGATTAGAGTAAAATGGAGTTTGCTAATTATTGCAGCATTTACTAAGATCATGTTCAGTTACCTAGGCGCGTAACAAGCTGAATTGTTGAGATTACGTCTAAAAACTATGAGATTTGAGTAAAAATAGAGTATGCTAACTATTGCGTAGTTTACTAGTATCTAGCCCAAATGAGAAACATGGTAATAATGGGGTTACATGTAAATTAGAGTACGAGAATTGTGGAAAATAAACAATGGCTGTGTGTATACCCCCACTGTCCCAATCTCCAGTTTATGGAGAATGGGACTTGGGTAAACGTAGATGATTTGTCGTGAAATGCATACTAGCTGGTACCCTCACATTGGTGCGAAATCGAAATACGTGAGGCTATCAGACAGTCCAGTAAAAGCAGTTATTTATTGCACCTCAATAGTAAAGATGTATTATTATAATGGTTGTAATTATATCAGCACTAGTTACAAGAAAGCGGGGATTGCAATTCATTGTCGTAAAGTTCATCATAGGTGTAGTCGCCGATATTAATCGATATATCAAACGACCATTGGCCGCTGGGTATAGCGAGTAATCTCGCGAATATTACCTTGACTAATCGGTGTGATCACTTGAAGTTCCGAAAACAGTATGTTCCTGTTCCGTTATATACCTAGTAAGTTACCTAGTAGTTCCGAAAACAGTATATGTTCCTGTTATCACAATCACGAATACCTGTTCATATTTCGAGGCGCACGGGCACACACATTCATCGCAGATGCATGTATGTGCCCACCATGCCTCGCAACACGAGCGGGCATGTTCGTAGAGTGTCAGCATATGAATCCTACACGTGTCCTTCGCTCAAACGCATTGACAACGTTATATACCTAGTAAGTTACCTAGTAGTTCCGAAAACAGTATATGTTCCTGTTATCACAATCACGAATCGATGGTTACTATTTCAGTTTTATTTATGTTGTTATATTACTTATATTATTGGCTCTAACATAAACTTCTTTCTAAATGTGCTATTATTGTGTAAATCGTTTCTCAAACTCAAAACTATTACTTCTTCAATTTACCTTATTTAGTACATGTATATAAAACGCAAACTTTTGGGAATTCGATCAAATGAAATGGAGCGCTCTGTTGATACAGATCATTTTCAGAGCATGAAACTAAAAATTCAATTATTCAATATCTGAAATATCTCATACACAGTGCCTTTAATATTCCGGCCTTCGTCCAGTATTCCCGCGACTTTTCCAAGTTTATACCCCGATAAATTCCACAAAAAGGCCATTCATTCCTTAGAATTCCAGCATTTGAAATAAATTTATCAAGAAAATGTGTTTATTTTCCGTTTTCTTAAGAATTATTTTAACTGCGCCTCACGGTTACGGAAAGTAGTTCGGCGTGGTAGTTTACTGGGATATAAATTTTGGACAGAGACTTGCTACGGGCCAATCAAATTTTAGGGAATTGTGTAAATATTTTTGTGCTGGAATTATTACTATTTGTATAAGCTATTGTTCACATATTGGATTTTTAAGGAATTAAATGCGAGGGAGCGCTAGCGACCGCAGAATTTAGTTCCTTAAAAGTCCAATATGTAAACAATAACATATTTATAGTTCAGCCAGATTGTACTGAGCATCTCCCATCCGAGTATTAATTTTCCATTTCATGTCGAACAATTAATGATTCAATATGGCAATACGTAAGTTATTGGGGTTAGATTTTGCAATATGTGAAATTAGTGTAGCCAGATACTGGCCAGTGATTGCCTTAGTAGGGTGAACTCTATATTAAATAAACGGCGCTTTCGCAGTTTGAAGCACAGTGTATTAAAGTCATAATGCACTAGTATAATTAATATGCAAACGAAATCGCTGCAAATAAAATACTGAGTAATCAAGAGAGTTTCAATTTACGAGTATTTTCTTATACAATAAATAAAATAATATAAATTCTGATGATTTAATATGCTATTTATAATTAAACGTGTTGACTCATTTTATAAGAAACTCGGGATAGCTTCCTCGGGGAAAATTGATTCCGACCAACCAAGTCACCATCTATAATTAAATAATCGTGATTCACATCATGTACTGTACATATCATGTCACATACTATGAATAAAATATGTTTAAACTAAATAATTAGTATCTATCTACAATAGAATCTCTCTAAATCGGACACAGAGACAGTCTGTGTATCATTAATTTGATGTGTTTCATTGGTGTATATTTATGATGCTAATGGTTGTTCAAGTTCGCAAAGCACAGCCACGTACCTCGGCATAGTCATATGTCTGATTTACAGTGAAAATTCTCTAAATCTGACACCCTGGGGACCTCCCAGGGTGTCCGGTTTAGAGAGGTTCCGCCGTATCTACCAATCATCTTGTGAAATCAGTAAACTCGTTTAATAAATACCATATGGAATCATATGTGCGGGCAGTAAGGGCGTTGTAAGCTTTTAAGAAGTGTGTCGAAAATAAGAAAATCATATTATAAAGCGCAATATAAAACAGAAAAGGTCATTCAACTGAATGACTCTTTCTGTTTTATATTGCGCGTTATAATATGATTTTCTTCTTTTCAAGATTTTTTTAAATCGTTGACCAAAATTTAACGTATACGAGTCTCGCGAGACATTAGCAAAAATAATGTTTAGTTTCAAAAAAATCAAGCTACTTCAAAAAGCACCTGAACTTGAATAAACTCAGAATCTGACATCCCAAATAAACAAAAAGTAAATTTGAAAAATCCGCCCTTGTGAATTATCGTTATCCTGCAGAAATACATAGAACTCATAGAAAATTACAATTTTAAACATATTATTTTGTTATGATACGCGGTCTTGTCCGACCAAAGTTAGAAGCCTTTTTCAATATATAGAGTTATACCGATGAAAGCCGAAACACACCGAATGTCTGTGCTGGATATGCACATGTGTGTTTATTAACGTCTCATTAAAGTACATAATTAGCTGTAACTGGAGAAATGGAGCTTATTCATTTTTCGAAGAGTGTATATCCAGATCAGCCTGTGCATTCGCACAGTCTGATCAGGATCTGCACTGTTCGCCATTCCATCAATGAAACAACCATCATGCTTCTATGAATCAATATTGACCATTATCAGGCTACAGGAGTGTGCTATTTGATCACCGTCGAGCCCAATTTCTCCAGTCACAGACACATATCACAAGTTATCCCGTCAAAACAGTGCGCATGTGCCGTGAAACGCTGTGCCGTGAAACATTTTTAATATCCTGTCAATACGACCTAATCACTGCGTATGAATATACGCGGTTGTCATACCAGTCGGTTCTCCGATTTTGAGGATGCGGCTGGGGTTATTTTTTAATGTTAAAGCTACTTGTAATATTGGCGGGATAAAGAGAACAGTATGTTAGTGCTGTGAATGGGAAAAATATCTGGCGCGGCACGGAAACGGGATGGGCTCGGCAGAGCCTCGCTCATCCCGTTTCCTAAGCCTTGCCAGATATATTTTGCATTCACGGCACTAACCTACTATTCTCTATATATTACTAACATAAACACAGTAAACGAGTTATATTAAGAAGTATAAGAGACTATATACACAATCACGTGCACGTGACACAATATATGTGAGAGACGCGTGTGCTGATCACTGCTATTTAGAATATACGGATGCACAGTCTGATTAGGAGCTACACTGGTCGTAAAACCCATAAGCCCCATTTATCCAGTCACAGCCACATATCATCGTCAAATAGCTCTGGCAGGGCCTCTGCTTATAATTCAAAATAAAAAAGCGTTATATCACATGCCATTTTCGAATTGCGCTTGAGCAAGGTATCCCACGGTTTCAGTCCGCTTACTGGGTCGCTCACTTCACCTTAGCGCGAGAAACTCGTGAAATATGGACATTTCACACCACGAGATGAACATATTTGTCATATTCGTTGCAAAAATATGAATATTCTATTTATTATATACCACTCCATGGAAATTAGCTGTTTTTTAGACTGTATACAGTAATGAATGTGTATTTGCAGCCTGCACTGTAGGTGCGCGTTATGAATATAGATATAGCGGAAGTAGTCGTATTTTCATGGAAGATGTTTATTTCATCGATGAGAACATATGACTTTATGAACATATGTATTTCATGGGTAGGTATATAATAAATATGTTGTAACCATTTGCGTACAACTGGACAAACGAACGGACGTCAGAATGACGGACGGACGGACGGACGGACGGACTAAATAAAGGTGGCAAATGCACATTAATCACTATTACCGAATAACGGACTAAATTTAACATGACACTAGTCACGATATAGATCACTTCGCCTCATTCACTGGCAAACTAGCAGTACATGTACTTATACTGTTCTAAATATAGAGACCACGGGTAGCGGTGAACGAAATATCGTGACGACATTTGTATGGATTTTGAATGTTATTGTGACTCAAAATTGACTGGTTCGTGATATTTGTTTCTTTGCTGAATTGCAATGTGTCAGGAGATTAGTATCATATTGTATTATATAAAAACTTTCGTTTCCCATTAAAACACAATGGAATGCAAGTCGTTATAATACAGGTCACATTCAATTTAGCCGAATATTGCTTGAAATACAAAGACATATGTCTCTAATAGTGTTCTAATGGCAGAAATTGGCAACGGCTTCACAATAATCAATTGTAGGCAAGCATAACATGTACCGCCTTACAAAGCAAAGGCGCTGGGAATCTGGGGGCCGTTTCATTTAACATTCTTACGACTAAAATGTTAAGGAAAATATCAAATAATACTTACTTTGGAGAGGGCAAGATTTCAACACTTTCAACCACTGTTGTTGTTGTTATAACCACGTGATCATGCACCTTGCTTATATACATGAACTGTTGTACACTTACCAACATGCATGCAAGACGACACCGCCACCAGTAAGACTGCAAAGACCATGGCCCAACTTCCCCAGTAGATGGAGATATGATTACAGTGGGTGCCAGCAGTGTTGTTTGCAAAAACGTGTTGCAGACGATACAAAAATATGTCGTTTCCCAACGAAGAGAGGTGCACGTTATCTGCAGAAGTAATATTTTTTTCCAGTTTGGTCAGTGCCGGAGCTACTTTTCACCTCGTAAAATAGTTCCTTCTAAATCATCACTAAATTGTTTATTTTATTTACATTTTGTGTATTGTTTTAGGCGCATATGCATTATGAGTTTATTTCGTAAAATTCAGTCAAATATTGATCGATAATTTCAGCACAAAAATATTTACACAATTCCCTAACATTTGATTGGCTTGTATCAAGTCTCTGTCCAAAATGTATATCCCAGTAAACTCCCACGCCGAACTACTTTCCGTAACCGTAAGGCGCAGCTAAAATAATTCTTAAGAAAACGGAAAATTAACACATTTTCTTGATGAATGTATTTCAAATGCTGGAATTATAAGGAATGAATGGCCTTTTTGTGGAATTTATCTGGGATATAAACTTGGAAAAGTCGCAGGAATACTGGACGAGGCCTTCCGGCCTTCGTCCAGTATTCCCGCGACTTTTTCAAGTTTATACCCCGATAAATTCCACAAAAAGGCCATTCATTACTATAATGGCAAAGGGACATAAACAACATCATGATCAACTTTGCTGAATAACGACCGTCGGCTACGCTGATCGCACGGGTCTTATAAGTGATAGTTATAGTTCACATATTTAATTTATTAAAAATTCAATGTGTGAACTATACTCAACAAAACTAGAAACGTCCCTGTTTTATAGCCGGTGTAGCTCTGTCTATGTATGTACCACATGTTCAAAGTACATGTATTTTAAACCGTGGCGATGTTCATAATACGATCGTGTAGAGTTTAGCCGATACACACGGTTTACATAGCGGCCAGTGACCGGAACGTTGATTTCCACTTTTTGCACGTGCACGCTATACTTGTCATCGATAAGGTGATTCAGTTCATATCGTACCATTCATGCGATAGGGGCTATTCGGAAAATTAAAAAACTTTTTTAATTTTTCACTGTTTTCGATATGCCACGGCTTTCCGAAAACGAGCGAAATCAGGCAATTGGGATGCTTGCGGGTGGGATGGCCGCCAGGGCGGTCGCGCCTCGGTTTGGTTGCTGTCGGAAGACGATTGATCGTCTTGCAGCCCGGTACCAGCAGACTGGGGCTGTTCACGACCGGCAGCGACCTGGTAGGCCTCGTGTAACGACGGCTAGAGCCGATCGTTACATTACGTTGACGCACTTACGTCAACGTCGATTGGCAGCCACAGTCACTGCTAGGCGATACGGTGTCTCAGGGCAGACCATTCGCAACTGGTTACGTCGTAACGCCCAACCAATCCGGGCACGCCGCCCGTACACTGTTCAGATAATGACCCAACGTCACCGTGCTGCCTGACTGTTATGGGCGCGACGTCATCTGAACTGGAGAAGGGCTGACTGGAACCGAGTTTTGTTCACCGATGAATCTCGGTTCACAGTTAGTAATGCTGACGGAAGATTACGGGTATACAGGCGTAAAAATGAAAGATTCACCGATTGTTGCATTGTTGAGAAGAACAGGTTTGGGGGAGGGAGCGTAATGGTCTGGGTGGATCATGGGAAACCGGAAGACAGATTTGGTTGTTGTACAGGGCAACATCAATGCACAACGTTATGTTGCAGATGTGCTAAATGCACATGCCTTACCATTTATCCGTCAGCATGGTCCTGGTGTGACATTGATGCACGACAATGCCTGCCCTCACGTAGCCAGGGTCACCACTCAATACTTACAGCAAAACAACGTCGACGTCATGCCATGGCCCACGGTCTCCCCGGATCTCAATCCCATTGAGCACATATGGGATGAGCTGGGCCGCAAAGCACGAGCTAACCATCAGATTGACAATGTTCGCGATCTTACACGGGCGTTACAACGGGAATGGAGGAATTTGCCCAACGCACTGGTATTGCGTTACGTCAAGTCGATGCGGCGTAGGATTATTGCATGCATTCATGCAAATGGTGGCCACACTCGGTACTAACGAGATTTACTGAATTTTCCACATTACTTATTGAAATTCCATCTCTAAACATTAAGTAACACATTTCTGAGTTTTTGTGATTTTTGATTTTGACCCCTACCGCCCTTGGCCGGTTATCTCTCGAATATTTAACAAGATATCCAAATGCAATTTATTGGCTTTGATACAGAAATGAATGAACTTGTTTTTCCATTTTGATTTTTAAAAGTAACCCTTTTGGTTTTTGATGAATCTTTCCTTAAACATGGAGGGACGTTTCTAGTTTTGCTCAGTATATAACGTACTTATTGTTTACCAGCCCACTCGCAAAGCTCCGCCCCTAACAGTGATTTCGAATCGCTATACTAGTATTTGATTGGCGGTGTCATAGACGTCGTCAGGGGGGTTGCGGGGTGCGAACGCAACCCTTTTTCATTTTGTCATATTTTTTGTTTATATATATATATTTTCGTCGTTATTTCATGAGCAAGTGAATAATTATGCTCGGTAAACAACATACTGTGATTCGTAGGAATATCCTATCACAATAAGCTACGCTCCCACACCCCCATACCACTCGCAAGTTTGTAGGCTACTTTTCATTGTGAAACGATCTCGGATTTGAAGGCTGTTCGAAGTGATATTAGTAAACAGTTCAAGAAATGTGTTCGACCAAGCTGTTAGATTGGCTGAGAAGATATGCGTTAAGCCATTCTTACCAAGAATTGTCAAGCGACAGACAACTCGACAAAACACGCCGGCCGATACTCCAGAGGAATATTGCCGCCGAACCATTGCTATCCCCTTGCTGGACAGTTAATGAGATGCATACACGATTTGACCACACGTCGCAGACAGCTGTGAAATTACTTTGTTTGGTACAAAGTATCATGAGCTTGAAACTTGACTGCGATATTGATCATGATGACGCAGTCAACATGTATACCAACGATTTGCCCAGTCCGGACGTTGTGTGTATTGAGATTACGTCATGGAGAGCGAAGTGGGAATGCGTAGCAGCCGATGACCGTCCGTCGTCACTAGCCTCAGCCATTAAAGCTTGTGACGAAAGCAGCTTTCCAAACCTGTTCATGCTGTTGAAAATCGCATGCACATTGGGTGTAACCTCATGTGAGTGCGAGCGTTCATTTTCCACACTGCGGCGCCTGAAGTCATGGCTATGGCCAAGCATGGGGACACCCAGACTTTCGTCTCTCTCATTGATGTCCATTCATTATGGACATGATGTCAGTTATGAACGGGCAGTGAAACTCTTCATGCAGTGACACCCGCGTCGTCTCCACTTGGCTAACATTATATTGGAGTGAACTGTTCACTCCAATATAATGTTAGCCAAGTGGAGAAGACACGGGTGACAACTGATGCACCGGTGTGGAGTTAATGTGTTGTTTAACAATTAGACATGTAGAGGTGTACCGCTTTGAGCTGGCGGGTTATTCTTGTAAATATTATTGTAAACACGTGCTATTTTTAAATAGTTTACGTCATATGTTGTATACATGGTATTTGTATACCAGCGCAAACGCATTAACATTCGATGGAATTGCTAATAATAGTAACATCGTTTAGTGCTCTAGTTGGTAGATCTGCTGTTTGGTGATCGGACGGTCGTGATTTCGAATCCTGCCAAAGGAATACATTTTTCTCTCGCTTTAACTATTTTGGCGCCAGAGGTAACGCACACATCCCGAAACAGTCGTGCATTTACTTTTACACAACATTATAAAATACTTCACTTTGAACCTAATCATTGTCAAATGCATTCTGCACATTCGTCTGTTATTGTGAAAGTCCACCTCGACTCACGACAAATGCAAATATGTTACGGAGAACACCATGTCGAAAAATAAACCTCTCACTTCAGATAATAAACAAATAAATAAATAAATGTGAATGCATGTGGTTCATAATTACCATGTCAATTGTTGTTAAATGTAATAAAGATGCATTAAAAAGAAAAAAGACACAAAAACAATATTTAAAAAAACTAATATATATATAATGGCCAAAGTGAAGATCGAACGTATGCAGTGCAAACTTAAAATCAAGTGCCACCGTTGGCAGCCAGTTTACGCACTGCTCCAGTATGAGAAACTGTTTTGTTAATCGCAATATATCGATCATGACTATAGCGACGCGGTATAATACACAGGGAAATACCTACAGGAATTCCATGGTTATTTATACACCAATGTTTATATAAACAAAGCATGTAAACAACGCCATGTCAGGCTGGTATACTTATAGACAAACTTATCATGATCATACGTTAGAACGTGAAGGCTGGGAGGGTAACGCGTAAATAACGGGATTCATCCTTTCCGGGATCCTATTTCACCTGATGGATTATCCATTGGAGTTGAATTATGTTATATCCCTCATAGAGGATGGGCTAAATCAGTTTACTGGTGTGGTATGGGCGCATAACACCGATCAGGGTATCCTAGTTCAGATTACATCTGTGCACCTATTACCACATCATATCGCCAATCCCGTATATTTATCACTTCAGATTATGTAAATATGTGTAATTCACAACGCGCCTAAATCAGATTCGATGCCTCTGAAATAAACAGGATAACTCGTTTTACAGCATCAACTATCAAAATATAATCCGGGGGATGACCCCCGGACACCTCGCTAAATGAGACGGGACACCCCTCTCGTGCTCTCCCCGCCTAGTCCCTTCGGCACTCGCAACCCCTTTCGAAAATCCTGGCGACGCCTATGGGTGTGACACGTAGTGTGCATGTGTATGGGCTTTGTAATATGCTTTGTGTCATGTGAACTGATGGCAGCAACGCGTACAATCAGTACTAAATATAGCCGCTGAACATCTAATGACTAATTTAATAGATATTGGCGAACATCTAATGACTAATTTAATAGATATTGGCGAAAGCAATATGCGATTAATTAAGACGAAATGATGTTCTTTCATTGGTCGAGAAACTAGGGTAAACAATAAGGTCCATTTTCTTAGAAAGCGGCTGCCATAAGACAACACATAAATCGTGTATTTAGCACAGGTTCTTAAGAACTGTTCATAATTCCAGCACAAAAATATTTACACAATTCCCTAACAGTTGATTGGTCCGTAGCAAGTCTCTGTCCAAAATTTATATCCCAGTAAACTCCCATGCCGAACTACTTTCCGTAACCGTGATGCGCAGCTAAAATAATTCTTAAGAAAACGGAAAATAAACACATTGTCTTGATGAATTTATTTCAAATGCTGGAGTTATAAGGAATGAATGGCCTTTTTGTGGAATTTATCGGGGATATAAACTTGGAAAAGTCGCGGGAATACTGGACGAGGCCTTCCGGCCTTCGTCCAGTATTCCCGCGACTTTTCCAAGTTTATACCCCGATAAATTCCACAAAAAAAAGGCCATTCATTCCTATAATATTTCGGTGTTGTGTGGGTTATTTCGGCATCTCCGGTGGTTTGTGTGCATTGTTACCAACATACAATTTACGTCACCTCCCACGAATTACACGTATACGTACGGTAATATAAAAGGGGTTCCAAAAATTCGGAACGGTGAATATGTAGATAATCGACGATTTCTGTGGTGTGTCATGATTGAGCATTTGTATATATAGTTACACAAAACAATGTAAATTACCCAAAGCCAACGAAATCCACCCACATCCACCACAATACCCACATGGCACCAAACTAATTACCATCTGCACAAACAACTGTGGTATTTAGCTGTACCGTTAGACTTACCAAAATGCAATGTGTGAATTTTTTTGGTGAAATTTTACACTCGATGTTTTTAATGTATTATGTGACACGGTGTTATTTTCAGTACACTGGTATTTAAGTTACAAGGTGTATGATCACGTGGTACTAACAACAACAAGTACCGATTCAAAGTACGTATTCTTTGATAGTGTCATTATTACGTAACGGATTTTGATGTAATATGACGCATCAAACGCGTCTTGTTAAGCTGCATTTGGTGGTCTCTTTATTTTCGCCCAAACTTCTGTAGGTTTTGCGAAAAATCGAACGCCATAAGTCTGCCCCAAACTCCCTGGTACGGGGCGCCATGCAGGACAGGTTAATTATGTGTACAAAACCAATTTTGTCCAGACTAAATTGAGTTTTGTAACACTAAAAATCACAAAATCCAATTATGTAAAATTCTGATATACAAAATTCATTTTTTGTTATTAAGGATTCAATTTTGTAAGACAGAATTGAGTTTTGTGAACAAAATACAGTTTTGTGGGACAGAATTCAGTTTTGTTCACAAAAGTCAGTTTTGTCCACAAAAATTAGTTTGCGTAACTGATAGTCTATGTCATCTCTATGGAACGCCAAATCTACATAAACTCAAGTATATATTGCTAGCAACAAATATTTGGAGCTAGCAATAAATATTTGGAGAGCTCTCGAAATCAATTAATGATATCTCTAAATCAATTAATGATATCTCGAAATCATTTGGAGAGTTCTCGAAATCATTTGGAGCGAGCAATATAACATTTGATTTGGAGAGCTCTCTAAATCATTTGGAGCTATCTCTAAATGATTTGGAGAGCTCTCGAAATCATTTGGAGAGCTCTCGAAATCAATTAATGATATCTCGAAATCATTTAGAGAGCTCTCGAAATCATTTGTAGCGAGCATTATATAACTTGATTTCGAGAGCTCATCCAAATCAAAGCTATATAATGCTCACTACAAATGATTTCGAGAGCTCTCTAAATGATTTCGAGATATCATTAATTGATTTCGAGAGCTCTCCAAATGATTTCGAGAGCTCTCCAAATTATTTAGAGATAGCTCCAAATGATTTAGAGAGCTCAAATCAAATTTATATAACTCGTCGCTCCAAATGATTTCGAGAGCTCTCCAAATGATTTCGAGATATCATTAATTGATTTCGAGTCTAAATGATTTCGAGAGCTCTGATTTCGAGAGCTCTCCAAATGATTTCGAGAGCTCTCCAAATATTTATTGCTAGCTCCAAATATTTGTTGCTAGCAATATATATTTGAGTTTATGTAGATTTGGCGTTCCATACATCTCTACGTTGATTGGTTGAGATCGGTCTTAGTCCATTTTACTAGATGGTGGAGTACACTTGCAGGTTTAAATATTTCAATGCGAAAATATAACCCAATATATAAATATATACTTCTTTATGGACAGTTATTTTGGTTATATTATGATTACAAAATATATACCTCTAGTTCTATCCAAGAATCTTATTGTGACTAATCATGTATGCGGATGCCAGGGCGGCCAAATAACAACTAGTTTATATAAACATTTTAACAATAGCATCGTTTTATTTCAAGTAACCAACATTGGGATAGCGTTATTAAATGTATGTACATAGTCAATACATAATTACAATAAACGGTTGCCATGACAACCAATTCACAAAATGTTATTTTCCATCCAAGTTCCATCATGTTTGTTGCTGATATATTTTTATACATATTATTCAGGCCACATTTTTGTCATACTGTATCTGACCAATGGTAGTCCTTCTTACATGCGTGTGCCATATTTGGGCAACATAATCGAAACGTATGCAAATACGTATACGAAACGTATGCAGAATTGAATTTTGTGACACAGAATTGAATTTTGTGACACAGAATTGAATTTTGTGGCACAAAAGTGAATTTTGTGACACAAAAGTTAAAGTGAAACTTTTGTGACACAGAATTGAGTTTTGTGGCACAAAAGTGAATTTTGTTGACAAAATCAGTATATATTTAATTTTGTTTTGTTTTTGTCAAGTTTATAGGTACAAAAATGAATTTTGTTGACAAAATTGAGCCATGTCCCACTTGGCGCCCCGTACCTGGACCACCAAATGCAGTTCATGAAGACGCGTTTGCTGCGCCATATATCATCAAAATCCGTTGCATATTAAGGAAAATATCAACTAATACTTACTTTGGAGTGGGCGACGTTGTTGTTGTTGTAACCACGTGATCATGCACCTTGTAAGTTAGGCGTGGGATAGGATCCCAGTGGGGATCACTGTCCTATTATTTGTTAAGACTGCATGGTCCAGTAGCACAGTAGAATCGTCCCTAACGAGAGAGCTGCAAATGCTCCGATATGTTGTTTAAATGCACACACACATGCACGCAACCCTTCGGAGCCCCGCAGGGGACATGGAATTTTTATTATTAATTCGTTCTCACGAAACAACAATTCGTTCCCTCAATTTAATAATTCGTTCCCTCGAATTAACAATTCGTTCCCACGATATAACAATTCGTTCCCTCGAATTAACAATTCGTTCCCACGAAATGACAAGTCGTCCCCTCAATTTAGCAATTCGTTCCCTCTAATTAACAATTCGTTCCCACGATATGACAATTCGTTCCCACGTTATTTCGTGGGAACGAATTATTAAATTGAGTGAACGAATTGTTAATTCGTTAATTCGTGGGAACGAATTGTTAAATTGAGGGAAGGAATTAATAAAAAAAGATTCCTATGTCCCCTGCGGGGCTCCGTAGAAACCAGACTGGAGACTGCCAAACATTGACCAACGCCCAAGGTGGGCACACTAGGCACCGAATACGGTCAATTCATCATTGTGATCATTGTAGGCGATCCATTTTATGCTCTGGATAATCAATATTGACTAGGAAAGTTTCCAAATCGTGTTCTCTTTACTGCAGCTTTTTAAATGAAGGGTGTTGTTGTCTTTTCATTGTTTACACAATCTCTTTAAACACGTGCATCTAATGTTTCTGTGCATTAGTTGCAGATTAGATTCAGCATTAAAAAACATGTTACACCAGGTGCTTAAACATACGAAATATCGAACCATTTATATACTGTAAAGTCACTGTAAAGTTTATTTTGGCCTTAACCCTTTCAACCCTAAGGAACTGGAATGTACTGTGATATGCTAATGTTCCGACCAATCCAATGGTCACAAAATAATTTTCAGATTCGTCCATTTATGAAAAGGGGGTGTTTTTGTTCTCAAAAAGTGCAGATCCTGATGAGACGGCTCGTTACGAGCCGGCTCATCTGGATCTGCACTGTTTTCATAAACCGCTATAGCGGGCTTTCGGGTTCAAAGGGTTAAGTATATGAAACAATAGCAGACGACAATTTTCATTTGCCGCCTATATAAGGTTCATAGAAAACTGGGTACGAAGAGTAGTTATAAACGTGTCCTAGATTTCTAACTCATGAATGAAAGGTCGCCGAATGTCTTCACGAACCGGGTATAGTACGAAAATATAATTTGTTATTTAAAGTCACGATATAATATCTATCAACTAGCCACCCGTGACGTGACTGTACACTCATGAGTGTTGGCTATTATATGCCGACACCCAACTGGGAAATGGGACCTTATACCATTTCTATCTGTTATACCATTTGAGTTTTGTTTCTGCATTTACACCACACATGTGCAATATATGTGCATGCGGATGTGATAACACATTTAGATCACGTCCGTCCGAATGTACGCTCGATAATCCACTCGCTAAAGCTCGCGGATTATCTCCTCGTACATGCGGACGAACCGTGATCTAACTGTGGAAAATGTTGATCCTAACCATTTTCCTCATTCGTCAAACATTAAACGAGAACAGCCCATCAAAGTTGCTATGGTGCCGACCATACCTACGGATTTTTGTGTTAAAAGAAACTGTCTTCAATCTGCCCTGGCTCCTGAGAATGTATTCTTGGGACCCAGTAGCAGATTTCACCAGCATTGCAAAATAGACTTTTCTAGCAAAGTATACTTTGAGGGAGTAATCATTTATTTTTCCTGATATGCATTATTTCATATACATGTATAACTAACGACTGCATATATTTGATGATTAAAAGTATGTAGAATTATTATACTGAATTTATTACATTATCACAGCCAAAATAGCTGTGATAATGTATTAAATTCAGTGAAATAAAAATTAATAAATTTATCCCAATATTGAAAATTTATCCCTCAAAGTATACTTTGCAATGTTTGTGAAATAGGCTACAGATCTAGCAGGTCATGACAAATGTGTACACTTTACAAAACAAACTCGGCCCCATCAGTTTAATAATTTTGGTGACACAATTATGATACGTAAAATTTTCTGCGAATTACTACTTCAAGTTTCCCCCGTAGCGTAGTGGATGAGTGTTAAACTACCCGTTAACTAACGGTTGTAGGACCGAAATCCACAGCGTGACATTTTTATTCGAAATGGTCAAATCTTATTTTTATTTTATTAGCAACCATGGCGTAACGATAATTTTCTTTTACTTTTTTCCTGTTGCCATCACATATAAAAACGTTAGTCTGTTATTTACATGTGTTTTTATTTTCCGTTATTTTTACAAAATCATGAATTTATTTGACACAGTTTACAACTAACCGTCCATGCATGTTAACTGTTATCGACCACCATTTACAGGTGAAATAATATCAAATAACACGTTCAATTCATCATACAAATACCAATGTCATAGTAACAAAATGTTTGATTTGACAAAAGAAATTCCCGAAGACAGGTTTTTATCGCGAAACGGCTCAATTATTGTCTGTTTCTGTAAAGAAATCCACACCAAATTTCATGGTTTATGGAGAACTCGGCAAATTTCCGCTTATTATTGACATTAAATGTAGAATTATTTCGTTTTGGGCAAAATTAGTTTCAGGGAAGCAGAGTAAATTATTGTTTCTTATGATATAAGTTATTATACACAACATGAAGCAAATGTGACTCATTTCCGATGGATTCAGAATGTTAAATCTATTTTAACTGAAATTGGAGTTCCTGGCGTATGGCTTAGCCAGAACGATGTTAATGCTATCTGGCTGAGCCACTACGCCAGGACTCAGCTTCAGAACCAGTTTATTCAGTCATGGCTCACCAGCATCGATTCATCTTCACGTGGAATTACGTATAGAATCTTTAAAACAGAGTTTGGATTAGAAACATATTTAATTAATCTCACGGAAAGGTTAAGAAAAACATTGACCAGATTTCGAACTTGTAATCATAGACTGGCGGTCGAAACTGGTAGAATGGACAGGTGTGCCGAGCGCAAGCAGGGTCTGCAACAAATGTGGCGCTGGTGCTCTCGGTGACGAGTTTCATTTCCTTTTCGAGTGCCGCTTCTATGATGAAGTTCGAAAACGGTATATCCAGCCATTTTTATTTTAGAAGACCAAATATTTTAAAATTCGCACAGCTATTTGAGAAACAATCTGGAAAGCAATTAAGAAATTTAGCTATTTTTATAAGAAATGCTTTATGGTTATAATGACTAGTGAGCTTATACATATGCATTTTGTATTTTTACCCATCGTTGTATTATGTAATCTATTGTATACCTCGTGTGTCACGTATGTGGCTTAGAGTGAATAAAATGTATTATTATTATTATTATTACGAAAAATTGATTTCTCTATGGGAATTTAACGTGGGGGAAAAAGAGGAAGAGGAGTGTGGGAGGAGTCAAAAAACGAAAAAAAATGGAAATTGACTCTGAAACCTAGCTAGATCGCTTGGAAATGATCTAACTAAGAAAACAAAAGTTAAATTTTAAAAATCGGTCCAGTATTTCTGAAATTCTAAAATATTTCCCCATGTTAAATCCCCATAGACATCTTCACGGAGTGAAGATGTCTATGGGAATTTAACATGGGGAAATTTTGTTTTCGCAATAAAATCAATATTTGACCGAATTTCACGAAATAAAAAGAAGGCTCATTCTTAAATTTTCCTTTAATTTAATATTATCGAAACACATATGGTTTTTGAATTGTTTATATGGCCGAAAAATTTGGGCAGCTTTCGTGAAACAGACAGTAGTGGCCGTGACTGGAGAAATGAGGCGTATGGGATTTGTGAAATGTGTAGCCGCTGGTCAAATATCACACTCATGTAGCCTGAAAACAACATACAGTGCAACCCCTCTAAACCGGACACTCGGAAAAGTATGGGTGTTTTACAATTATGGCTTTTCATAATTACAAAACACTAGAATGTGTCATGAAGTGCTAACATGTCTGATTTGCATTGGAACATCTCCACACCGGACACCCTGATTTGAGACGTTCCACTGTATATTGTTTGTCAGACGCATTACGGCTGTTTCACTGATGGAATGGCGAACAGTGCAGATCTGGTGCCCGTTTCACTAAACTTCTTACGACTAAAATGTTCGTAAGTGCAAATTTAAGATCGTCTGTAAATTTCAATTTATGTATTTACATTTATTGAGCGTAGGCTGCATATGCAGCCTATGCTCAATAAATGTAAATCCAATAATTATTCACAAGAAAACAATGTTCATGTGAAATTTGCAGACTATCATAATGTTGCACTTACGAACATTTTAGTCGTACGAAGTTTGGTGAAACGGATCCCTGATCAGACTGTGCGGATGCACAAATGCACAGGCTGATCTGGATCTACACTGGTTGCAAAACCCATAGGCCCCTTTTCTTTTTTTATAAATTATACAACCGCTGGTGCTAATCCTGCCAATGTTTTTCTTCAAAATACTTGAATATTGTGCAATAAAGCAACTTCATGGGTTGAGCCTGAGCCTGAGCCTGAGCCTGAGCCTGAGCCAATCAAACTGTTTGTTTTATCGCGAGTTGAGATTTCCAATAGATCTTCAGAACGTCGACATCTGGGGGCTGTTTCAATAAACTTTGTATGACTAAAATGTTCGTAAGTGCAAATAGGATTGTATGGAAATTTCAAGTGTTGGGTTTACATTTATATATGCAGTCTATGTTCAATAAACATCGTTAAAACGTGATATTTACAGGTGAAACGGCCCCATGGATTAAACGAGTTTACTAATTTCATAAGAAACGAGGCTATGCAGTGACTCTATGAAATCAGTCAACTAGTTTATTACATACCCTATGCAATCAACTCAAATGGTAGATTTTTATTTATTACATGAGCACAATGTCATACATTGAAGATGTACTTATCACTTTATGTGTTTTCTGTTGCAGTCCTTATTGCATATGTATTACACGACTGTTTGTTTCACGAAACCTGCCAACATTCTGAGGATATATTAACAATGCATTTTTGTAAATTTTCCCCCCAAAAAAAAAAAAAAATTTGTACTCTTCCCCCAGCTCCTCCACTGCCTTTTCCCCCACGTTAAAAACCCATAGAGAATCAGTTTTCGTAATAAAATCAATATTTGAACAAAGCTCAGGAAATAAAAAGAAGGCTCATTTTGATAAAAAGTTAATATTATCAAAAATATAGTTTTTGCATTGTTTGTATATCCATCCCGTTTCCGTGCCGCGCCAGATATTTTCCCCATTCACGGCACTAACCTACTATTCTATTTATCCCGTCAACACCTACAAATGTCTTGAAAATGCAAAACAAATAACCCCAGCCACCGCACATATTCATACGCAGTGATTAGGTCGTATTGACAGGATATCAAACATGTTTCACGGCAGAGCCTCGCTTATCCCGTTTCCGTGCCGCGCCAGATATGTTTCCCATTCACGGCACTAACCTACTATTCTATTTATCCCGTCAACATTACAAACAGCTTTAAAATGCAAACAAATAACCCCAGCCGCATCTCCAAATCGTATTGACAGGATATCAAAAATGTTTCACGGCACCGTGTTTCACAGCACATACGCACTGTGTTGACGGGATAAAAATGCATATCTGGGACCATGTACGTAAATGACGTCGAATATTGACAAAGACGGAGCTCATACCGAAACGCCGAAAAATCGGGGTAAACGTGGACTCACAAATATCAGGTTATAATATAAAGAGACATGTCTCTTTATATTATAACCTGATATTTGAGAGTATATTTGTATGTATATTTGTTTCGTCCATTTTTAAAATATGACATTTTTCGGACAAAATAAGCATTTATTTATCATTATCGGACGTGTTAATTGGCATTATTATACTTTTCATAGCAAACGTATATCTTTATGCCAGGGGCAATAACCGTATTTCTTTAAAAGGTTAACGACAACAACTAGTTATTCTCTCTATTGTGTTCTGTGTAATGATCATACCTTAGGATATGTTGATAAAGATATATATATTCAGGTGACGCATTTAACCCTTTCAACCCTAAGGAACTGGAATGGACTGTGATATGCTAATGTTCCGACCAATCCAATGGTAACAGATTCGTCCATTTATGAAAAGGGGGTGTTTTTGTTCTCAAAAATATGAAAATTACTTTCAAACAGTGCAAATCCTGATGAGACGGCTCGTTACGAGCCGGCTCATCTGGATCTGCACTGTTTGCATAAACCGATATAGCGGGCTTTCTGGTTCAATGGGTTAATTGATATAATTTAATTTAAAAATGACCTAGCTGCCTCACTTGACTTGAAATTAATTATACTTATTCATTGTACGCATCTGTGAGTCGGCATGGTACAGCGTTACCGCGCTTTCAACTGTCCCGTGATGCTTAGACGCTCAAAATGGCATTTCCTGCATTCTAGAGGGAATGCGTTTTATTGCGAAACATGCTTGTTTTGAGCGTCAACAGCAAATCAACTCAATTATATCAACTAAACAACCACAACAGTCTTGGGTCCAACAAGTAGAAAATAAATAAAGAACTCGTCAAACGCAAATTTGGAATACTACTCAGTCATAACTCTTATGTAACGCAATGTACTGTAATGGAATAATTATTAGCGTTGTGTACTCAATGCAAGTACCATATTCACATACAGTACTGTACAGTACTAGTATGACCGTATATAGACACTCCCAAGTAATACTAAGCTAAATGGCCAGCATATCACGCCGACGAGGTATTAGATGGTTCCAGTACATGTATATCTGGTCAGAGCAATCGGATTGTGGAGATATTGGGTACTTAACAAAACGTTAACATATAGTTGACAAAAAAAAATTAGGGCAAATGTTACAGTAATGTGACCTTGATATTGGTCATGAGGCCACATTGGTGGGCTATAGAATGAAAATATGGATGATGGTAATGAAGTATGTGAAGCTTCAACACAATTGAACTCAGGGTTGTGAGGATATTGAGTACTTCAAAACTTTAACTCAGATTTTACAAAATAAATTAACGCACATTTCAAAGTAATTAGACAATGGTTTTGTGCATGGGGACCGCTTGGGTGGGCTATAGAATGAAACTATGGATGGTTATAAAGATGTATGTGAAGTTTCAAGCCAGTAAGACTTAGGGTTGTACATGTGGAGATATTTGGTATCTAAAAACTTTAGGGCAGATTTTATATAAAAATGTTTAACGCAAATTTGACATGAACCTTGGGAATGGTGCCACATGGGTGGGCTATAGAAGGAAAACTTGGATGATTATAAATTGAAGAGGTTTGTGAATTTTCAAGTCAATCTGACTTCGGTTTGGTACTTAAAACCGTTAACGCAGATGTCTGTCGCGCGGACGAACAGACGCACGTACGCGCACCAAAATCGGCAACAATATCACGTGATAAAAAAAGTTAGTAAAAATATTTAACTTTATCGGAGAACCTAAACGGGGTGTACGCATACTTTGATTAGCTAAAAAGGAAAACGCATCAATGACTTTCCTGGAAAGAAATCTGATGAAATCTTACGCTCTGTCCAGAAGAATGCCACAAAACAGCATATCTAGCCCGTGTCCGCTCTATTCTAGAATATGGATCAACTGTGTATGGCTCATACTATGTGACATTCATAGAACGGTTGGAAAGGTAACCCGAAATTTCTGTGTAACAGACAGAAATTTCGGGTTACTGGAAAAGATGCAAAGACAAGCAGCCGTTCATTACTGGACTCCAGAGAATACGGGGCATCAACGACATACTGGTTGAACTGAAATTACTGTCTGTTTCACGAAACCTGCCCAAATTTTACGGCCATATAAACAATGCAAAAACAATATTTGTTTTAAATAATATTAAATTTTATCAAAATTTAAGAATGGGCCTTTTTTTTATTTCGAGAAATTCGGTCAAATATTGATTTTATTTTATTTTAAATTATTTTTCAATGGGAATTTAACATGGGGGAAAAGGAGGCGGATGAGATGTGGGAGGAGTCAGAAAATGATAAAATTGGAAATTGACTCCGAAACCTTGCTAGATAGTTTGGAAATGATCTAACTAAGAAAACAAAAGTTAAATTTTGAAAATCAATCCAGTATTTCTGAAATTCCAAAAAAAATCTCAATAAAATAAATATTTGACCAAATTTCACGAAATAAAAAGAAGGCTTGTTCTTAAATTTTGCTTTAATTTAATATTATCAAAAAAAATATTGTTTTTGCATTATTTATATTGCCGTAAAATTTGGGCAGGTTTCGTGAAACAGACAGTCTAGCTGAAGAGCTGATGTTACTTCAGCATTTTGATTAGGGCAGGTGCCAACTTTTCTATGCTCCGTGTTCCTAACTCTTGTCAGACGAAAAAGGTCAATTCGTGCCACCAAATCTAAATATTTTGTCTAATCAAATGCATTGGTTAGATATGTGACCAACAGTAGCAGATGTTTCAAAGCACATCAGTGCAAAACTTATGAGGTTAAAAAGTATTTCTTCTAGAAAACAACTGTTGAGTGGTACTACATGTATTTAGCAGACTATGTTGTGTTAGTCGAGAGCTACCAGATAGCTTATAAGCTTATAACTACTATAGATAGCTTATAAGCTTATAACTACTATTCATCTCTCTCTCTCTCTCTCTCTCTCTCTCTCTCTCTCTCTCTCTCTCTCTCTCTCTCTATCTCTCCTCTCTCTCTCTCTCTCTCTCTATCTCTATACAAACCATATGTATCCTTATCAGGTGGTAGTAGTGTTAGTAGTACGGATTGTATGCATATCCTGTTCTTGGTTGTAAAATGTAGAGTGTATTCCACAATAACGGATTGGGTGGGGTGTTGTTGTTGTTTTTTTCAACAAACTGGTTACGGTTTGCTGTGAGTACGATTTCTTTGGTTACGATTTTGCTCCAGTACGAACAGACCATTAAATCTATTTTGCTACGGTTTTATTTATTGGACAGTATTATTTATTTGATCCAATCAAATTGCATGTTATGTTTCTCTCAACATGAGATGTAAACTTCCGGTTGATTTACACAGAAAATGAGATGCAACTAGCCTGACAAAATAATCAATCATTCGCTCATTGTCTGATATCTTCCAAAATCTGTAAACACCAATCATGCTGGACGTGACGAAATGGCCAATATTTAGTTTACTGTCACAGGAAGAGGTAGACACGATCACCAAAATCTGCGTATTCGGGAGTTCCGGAAACGAGGCGATCTACATAACGGAGAATGACGATGTTTACGCGATCGGCTCCAACTGCAGTGGGTGCTTGGGACTTGGTATGCGGATTCTAGAATTTTATTGTTTTGCATTCACGTGTATATCTTCAGATTATGTTGTCAATTGATTGATCTTGTGAATTTTCTTCATCAATCTGACGTTTAAGTTTTAATTTGCATTACCATATTTATTCTAATAAACACCCCCAGGGCTTAGAAAATGCCTTTGTTACACTGTAACACAGAAAATAACGTCTGGTTTTCACACTGTCTTTTCGTTACAGTTGTTACTGTAACAAGGGGGAAAATACCTTTGTTACACTTGTTACACTGTTACACCGAAACAAAATGGGGACCTCCTGCCAGTTGGTATCTTTTTGTGCAGTATATGCCAGGGCTATGGGGGGGTGGCTACTATTAGAGAGGGTGCTACTATTATACGGGCGACGAAGTAGCCCGCTTTATGTTACGTGTATATGAAAACTTACCATTCAGTGAAACTAGGTTGAACATATGATTGAAAGTGTAAAATTTGTTTTACCGTAAACCAATCTGGAGCTAGGTGTTTTACGACAGGTGGTATTTTACTAATATGGGCAACAAATAATTTGGCCCAAAGAGGGCCAAATGCTTCTAAAGCAAAATGTAGATAACATCGGAAAGTATACTGAATATAGCTTACAAAGTTACTGCATTTCAAAATATTTGTGTTGTCGTTGAAGACTAAATTTTCTTTTATCCCAACGCTGAAGAGAGTTCCCCAAGGGCGATAATTCAGCCGACAAACCGCGGAACTGTGCGAATGGGCCAAATGCAGCGAAAGTAACGGAAGGCAGAAACAGTCGTTGTATCTGGGATATTTTAGTTTTTAGCCCGATTTATGCTACGAAAACATACTGAATATAGCAGGCGAACTATTCTAGTTATTAAATTAAAAAATATTTTGTGTTGTTGTCCTTAACAACACTCGAGAGACGCTTGAAAATATGCGTTTCAAATGATCTGAGTATAAATGCCTTAAATGCGCATTGAATATTTTATGAAAAAATATAAAAAAATAAATTGCAACGAAATGGAGTTTCATTATGCCATATTTATTTTAACACATCTTTCTCTCTCCCACACACATGCACATGTCTGTCTCTGTCTCCCTCTGTCTCTGTCTGTATGCCTGTCTCACTTTCTCTATGTATGTCTGTCTGACTCTCTCTCTCTTTCTTTCATTCTCTATATTTCTGTCTCTCTCTCTTTGTTTCTCTATGTCTCTCTGTCTGTCTCTTTCTAATGTCTGTCTCTTTCTCCATCATTACCTAGAAACCACAATATATCTCCCCCCCCCTCTCTATCTCTCTACCCCCCCACCCCCTCTCTCTATATTTCAACATCATTAGATAGAAGGACAATATATCTCTCTCAACATCATTAGGTAGAATACCGCACCTGTTGTGATTTTGTTTGCAGACATAGTCAAGCGATCCATGATACTCTGTGGACATGACTAACAGAAACAAGTATACATTGCAACTGCTGTTTTATTGCGCCTGTTCGGTTGTGTCACGGCCTGTGCTGTATTCACAGTCCATGACACAAGTACCTCATACCAACAGCTGAAATGAAGCTGTATGTAAAAAGGACACCACTAATACGAAAATTAGTCAAAATGTGCTCAACGACCACCAGGGATCGAGAAAATAATAGCTTCACTGGAAGGACGCACTGGAGAATTTCTATAGCCGCCATGCTGCACTTAACTTCGCTGATGTGAGTTTAAAAATACAAGACATAATCAAGCGATCCGGGATAATTGGGGAACACGACTACGAGAACAAAGTATACATTGCAAGCATGCACCTGTTGCTGTAGTCCAGGATACAAACACATCTGACACAGCACTGGGTTAATCAAAAGTAAATGTGAACACAATTGATACAATGGGCAAAATGTGTATAACTCTTGAAGTGACAGTCGTGCTCAATGACGATTGAGATTGCGAAAATTGGGAATAATATCACTGAAGATGCTTAGCCTTGTTATTTTTTCTTAAAATGATCGTAAATGTACTAATACAGTTTCTATAATGCCTAGGCTATTAATGTACTATATATGAAAAGGAAATAAATTGTATCATTGCTTCAAATAAGAGAAGTGCGCCAAATGACACCATTTACAATGGTGTCGGCTAATTCTGCGCACCTAAGGCTTTCCAAACAAATTAATATGTCATTAACATCCTCATATTAAGTAAAAATTTCATGAATATTCAAGGCAGTTCAAAGACGTCTGTGCAGGTGAAATGTCATAACGTTCTGACGTCAATAAGTGACGTAAATTGTGTGATGTATGACATCACATGCGTGTTTGCAATGTCACACATTTTTCTGCTAATGCTGCGCATCTGGTAGTGTGAACAAAAATGGCAAACTGCATACTGGATCAGCATAGCAAAATTGGTATTACACTTTAAGCAGAAGTATCCAGATTTCGAAATCCACATATTTTATTATGACGTATTATGCCAGGCTAAATTAAACGTGAATTGTGCATTAGCCGATGCGCAGAATTAGCCGAAATGACAGTAATTATAATAGAGGAGCTGTAACACAGTGGTAGTTGCGGGAAGTAGCTCTGCAATACTACAATATACTACGGTACCGTTTATAGCATACTAACATCATGGTAAAGCTATCAATTGGTAAATTTACTTTCATACACTAACGTCGCCCGTCATAGGTAGTACCTATTTCATATTAATAAATATGGTATGGTGTCCCTACCTGTCGACGCCTCATGGATTGACGAAATCAAACAATCGGATTGGCTGATTCCATCGATCGACGATGTGGCAGCAAAGCCCTGGTAACGACACCATTTCCACAGTGGTCTATGCTGTTTCATTGTCTAGACAGCCAACAGTGGGTGGTAGGTGGGAGCATGCGATGGGTAATTTAACAATCGGGGTTCATCCTTACTGAAAATTCGACTGGCCCTCACATACGTCTTTGACATTTTGTATGTGACAGTTGAATCTGGTTATGCCCCTTATGTGAGTATTGCGATTATTCATAATCCTATTTTAGGGGAAGGGGCCAAGTGACTTGGTGTGGTATGGACCTGGCACCGGGTTAGGTTATTCTAATTTCAAGGCTGAATATATGTTTTCTCGATGTAAATATTCCGTTCTGATTTTGGGATTTTCCCCCCAATGCAGCAGGTTAAAACGGGATTGAACCCGTTTGCCCGGCCTTACATGACCTTAGCTGTTGATAGGCCGTTAAACACCAACAAACTAGATAGCCAACCATACAGAATCTGTATGGCATGATTTAGACTTTACATATGCTAAGCTTCAGAATATGTCATTCTCACTGTTTCTGGCCCAAATAAGAGTTTCCCCAAGACAAATTTAGGGTTTTCTATGAGGTAAAGTTTGTACAAATGGTCATCTTCATGTGAATTGAGGGAGACATTTCTGGTAGAGTTGTTATAACTTATATGTACCGTGAGCATTATTTTCAGGGGATTCCCACAGTAGTTTTGAACCCAGGAAGATCGATGGGTTGTGCAAGAAGAGAATTGTCGACATTGCGTTTGGGAGTGGCCCTCATGTACTTGCTGTGTCTGAAAGTAAGTGCTGTCTGGACATTCATGACTGACTTGTTCATGACAGTTTAAATGAGTTCTCACAACATATATTTTCATGGAGTGATATGTGGCTGTGAAATTGGGCTTATGGGTTTTGCGACCAGTGTAGATCCAGATCAGCCTGTGCATCCGCAGTCTGATCAGGATCTGCACTTTTCGCCATTCCATCAATGAAACACCTGCCATTCTTCTAAACAAGCAATATGTATTGTTATTAGGCTATGGGAGTGTACCATTTGATCAACAGCTTCACTGGTCACAAATCCCATAAGACCTATTTCTTCAGTCACACTGACAGTCACATACAATATTTTGCTGCAATTATTGTTCTTTTTATTTCTCCTGCAAAGTATATACAGGGATTCCGCTGGGGAAAATAAAAAAATCGCCACTTCAAAAAAAAAAAATCAAAAAAAAAAAGGAATAACCAATAGGATAAAAATAAACAATTGGCGATAAAAAATTATAATTTTCGAAAATTGTAATTTTTTTTATCGCCAATTGTTTATTTTTATCGCCAATTGCGAACGTGGCGATTGCCAGCGGAATCCCTGATATATTGTGACCACTCACTTGAACTATTTCGATAAGTGGCTGCAAGATATACTTATATGGAGATGCAGGGCACGAAAATTCTACATCACAAAAATTGAAATTTCCACTCATCTTGCAGGCATTTCCACTCATCGTGCCCTAGAAAATTGATTAACACTCTTACAGTGATTGAAGTTTTCAGATGATGCCACAAACATTTAATTCTCTCAAAAATATATATTGTGACCACTCACTTGAATTGTCTCATTGAGATGGTTCAAATGAGTGTTCACAACATATACTTTCATAGAGAAATAGAGAATAAAAACAACATCAACAGGTAGGTGATTTTTCAGATGTTGCTGCAAACATTTCTTTATTTCTCTCAAAAATATAGACATGTATTGTGACCACTCACTTGAACCGTCTCATCATTTTCAAATGAATGTTCACAACATATACTTTCATGAATGAATAAGAGGAATACAAACAAGAACCAGGGCTTCAGATAAGGAATTAGTAACTCACTCCATCATATCTGAAGCAATTGGGTATTTCAATATTTTAATTGGGTAAAATAAAATCACACTGCTGTTTACACATCAACAGACAGCAATTATTGAATAGTTTGCTTCGAAATGAAAACATGTCTAGGCATTTCATTAGAATTGTCTCCTTGGAGACAATTCTAATGAAATACCAAGATGTGTTTTCATGGAAAATAAGATAAATATGCTATATTTGTGATATGTTCGTAGTTTTCCGCAGCATGGTAAAGGTACCACAATGTCCATAAATGTTTCATTGCTTTTTGATGCTCTCTACTTCTGATTTCAATTGGGTTTTTGGCAATTTTAATTGGGTATTTAAGCAAATACGCACCTTATCTGGAGCTCTGAAGAACAACATCAAAACCCTATGTAATTAATCCTTTGCAGCGGGTGAAGTATTCAGCTGGGGCCACAATGGTTACTGCCAACTTGGAAATGGTGGATCCACACAAGGGGTCAGCCCCGTATTGGTGAACACCAACCTGCAGGGGAAACGGGTCTCAAAGGTGGCCTGCGGGAGCCATCATTCTCTCGCACTCACTCTCGAGGGAGAGGTCAGTAATTATTCAGTTGTACATTCACACACGGTATGTGTACCTTATAACGTTATTATACCATTCATTACGGCAAGCCCCGTGCAGGCACCGGAGCGGGATCAATTGATACTGAGAATAGTGCTGCAGTAGCCATTGCTTGTTGTAAAAGGCGACTAAACTGGCTTAACGATTGGGTTCATACTTTCCGGAACCCACTATACCGGATTTGGCCCTCATGTACATTTTTGGCTTTCTTGTATGTGAGAGTTGAGTCAGGCTATGTCCCATATATAAAAGTAAGATTAGCGCTAATCCTATTACTTTTAGGGGATGGGATAAATGATGCTGGTGTGGCGAGGGCCTGGCACCAGATCAGGTTGTTCTAATTTCAGAACTGAATATATATTTTGATTGTAAATATTGAGTTCTGAAGTTGGGATTTACCCCCTCGGACAGGTGGATACGGGACACGACCCCGTTGACCCGTCTGCGTGTAGACTCCCTGAGGCTTGTACCTCTATGTCAGAAAAGCGGACGTTAAACCCTATTCACTCACTCACTCATTACGGCAAATACTTGGATACATGATCTTGATAGTTTAACCTTCACACCAGAAGATACAGAGTATATTCCATCGTAAATTTTGAATAGCGGGAAATAATGCACGAGTGTGCGTCGGCTTCCCGCTAAGCAACGAGTAAGCAAGGCGAAAGAGTTGCTTGCACGAGTGTATTGTTTCCGCTATTCGAACATGTGTGATGGAATATCCTATATATTACACTTCCACGGCGGATATATATGCACATTTATAGATTATAATCAATGAATTGTCATGTGCGTATGAATAGTTACAAAAATGAATTGTTTCCCGCTTTTTAACGTCACATTGTGTGACGTCATGTAAACATTTTGAAATCCACATTACGTAGCTGTTCTATGAACTAGATATATTTGAGTGCATGTTTGGAATGCAACAATGTACCGGTAGATTACTCGAAACCCTCTCCAAGATTTCAAATAACTTTAATTTGAATGTAATAAAAATTAAACATTTTGCATGGTAGCTTGTGGTTTCCAAGAAAACATGCGCGCAATTACGGGTGTTCTCTTCACTATGTATTATTTGTAAGGAGTTTTTCTCTCACAGCGGAACCCAGGCAAGTAACTCGCAAGCGTGTAATAAAGATCCTTAGAGATTCCTATATTAATAGTGAATATTGCTGTGATGCACACCAGGTTCTGTAGCCTGTTTCACCAACATTGCAAAGTATACTTTGAGGGAGAAATTTTCAATTTTAGGATAAATGTATTAATTGTTATTATACTGAATTTATTACATTATCACAGCCAGTTTGGCTGTGATAATGTAATAAATTCAGTATAATAATTCTGCATACTTTTAATCATCAAATATATGCAGTTGTTAGTTTTTGGGAAAAATCAATGATTACCGGTACTCGGCTACTGGTGTAGTAAGGGTACCAATTACCGGGGATCAGTGCTCACCGATGCATGCCCATTTGTATATATATATACACATGTATATGAACTTGTTGTTGAACAGTCGACAATCGCAATCGAGAGATAAACTCGAAAAAATTCACATAAAATGGAACGACTTTATACGGTATGCAAACATACTTTAACCATTTTCATGCTGAGGATACGCCATTATGTTTGCGGAAAATCCTAAATATTTTCCTTCTATGCGCTCAGAAGTCTATGTTGCGACCACCATTTGAACCGTCTCGTCGAGATGGTTCAAATGAGTGGTCACAATATATAATTTCATTGTGACATAACAAAAATAAAATATTTAATAAATTTCATGCCCGTAAAGGTGCATTCCAAAAGGAATGGGTTAACAATATTTGTACTGTCGTTATCTTACTTGATCAATATTACCAAAATCACTATGTGTTACCATGTTACCAAATTTTTGCATTTCTCACCTTCCGATATAAATATACCTCCTACCGAGAGGCGTCGGAACCGGGGCGGCAGGGGGGGGGGGGGGGGGGGGGGGGGGGGGGGGGGGGGGGGGGATCAAAAATATAGTTTTTTTGCTGTGAGTTTGGGATCGGGACGTGATCGTGATTTGGGTAAACAAACACCCCGTATAATGTAGTGAGTATCCTGGTAATAAAATGTTAATTCGATTATGTAATTTCAAATGTAAAATATTGACTTTACCGAGCGCGGGAACAGTGCCATTCCTGACAACTGACTGTTGGTATTTGCATTTTGAACACTTCCAAATATGTATAGATGGTGAAACCTCATACAAATCAGACAAACCTTTTTAATAATTGTCATAAAATTACCAGTGAATATAATGTCTCTTAAATACAGCAGAATGCAGGAAATGCCATCTAGAATTCAAAAAAATTCCGGGGGGTGGGGGCGCAATTCCCAGACCCCCCTAGCACTCCCTCGTGTCACTCAGTCGATTAGTGGGTGGTGGTCGGGCGAATGTGACGGCATAAATTTTAATGGTAGGGGTTCCTCCTTATAGGAATCACGATTTGCCTGGTTTGGCCCTCAGGTACGTTTTTATCTTTGGCTCTTTTGTTACCTGGGAGTTGAAATGGGTTATTGCCCATTATAAAAGTAGTAAGATAATTACTGATCCTACTGCTTTTGGGTGGGGCCAAGTGATTCTGGTGTGGCGAGGACCTGGCATCAGATCAGGATTATTCTGATTTCAGGGCTGAATATATAGTTTTGTTATTGTAAATATTCAGTTCTGATTTTGGGATTTTCCCCCCATTTGTACATGTACTTGAACATGTACATGTACTTGTACAGGTAATATATGGGATTTAGTACTAAACCCATTGACCCGGCCTTAAATGACCTTAGCTGTTGATAGGCCATTAAACCCCAACAAACAAACACTCAGTCGATTGACACCTCCCCAATATTTATTTGTTTATGACGCCTCTGCTACCCTGATCCAATGACCTAGATAGACCCCTTTGCAAAATTAAAACTCGTTGTTACATGCATATCTGCACAAGTAACCCTTAGACCGCTATCTTATTTTTTTGTTGTCTGCTGATTTTTTTATTTTCCATTTTTATCATCAAAAACATTCTTTGACCGCACTTTAGAGTAATTTACAACACGGTTTGACAGCACTTCGGAATCATTTCCATTGGAAATGATTCTGAAGTGCTGTCAAACCATGTTTTTATTGAGAAATAAGGCAAGATATAAAAGCAACGGCAGACAACAATTGTTGTGAGTAACGGTCGAAGGGTTAAAGGAATGTGACCAGAGTCTCACAAATATGTTTTTTGTCTGTTTGTCAGATCACTTCTTTTTTTTTTTAAATATACATGTTATTGACTATGTCAGTTATGTGTATGATTGTATGTTGTGTTTTATATACGTGAAACAAAGAGCATTAAAAGTTAATAAAACAACTACATGTATATCAAAGTCGCAATATATGAAGATCCATCTGAATTTCTTTATCAGATTTACGCCTGGGGCCAGAACAATTGCGGTCAGGTGGGGTCAGGCACCACCACAAACCAGCCGACCCCTAGAAAGGTCATCGCGGTCATAGGTACGTAAATGCACATGTGGAAGACTCGGACCTGTGACACACAAAAAAATGCCCATTAAAAAAATTCCATTACCCCACCCACCTGGTTTCGTACTGTACATTACGTTTACTATAATATAGTAAATGTAATGTACAGTACGAGACCAGATGGGTGGGGTAATGGGTATTTTTTTATGTCACATGTCCGAGACATCCACCTGTGAGTAAATGGGCCGTCAAAATGGACTTTAAAGACGTTTGTGGCCAGACTGCAGTGTAGATCATGATTACAATGTGCGCTCTCCTAATACAATCTGAGATTGTACATTGTTCATTTCAGTTTTGCTCTTACGAACTTCTTAGTTTAGTGAAACGGGCCCCAGTAGCCTATTTCACCAATATTGAAAAGTATACTTAATAACTTGCAAAGTATACTTTAAGGGAGAAATTTTCAATTTAATGATAAATTTATTAATTTTTATTATACTGAATTTATTACATTATCACAGCCATTTTGGCTGTGATAATGTAATAAATTCAGTATAATAATTCTGGATCATCAAATATATGCAGTCGTTATTTCTATATGAAATAATGCATTTCGGGAAAAATAAATGATTACTCTCTCAAAGTATACTTTACTAGAACAGTATACTTTGCAATGTTGATGAAACGGTCATTTACTGTATTTGATAACTATATTCTTACATGTGGTTGGGACTGGAGAAAAAGGGATTATACGATTGGTCACCAGTGTAGATCCGGATCAGCCTGTGCACCCGTCATCCTACTAGCAAGCAATTGTTGTCAGGCGACGGGCGTTATCTATTTTATCAGGAGTTACACTGATCACAAATACCATAAGCCCCATTTTCCAGTCACTCGGTCGCATATTGTTACATGATTGCCGTTGTTTGACACCACTCACAGACGTGTTCAAACGTATAGCGCGTACTGTTTGACCATGACTGTAGACAATGCTCATTCCAGGGCCAAGCCAACAGCTATGTAATGCATGTGTCTCATAACATTGCTAGAATGTGCCATTACGTCACCAGACCAGTTCACAACGGTCACACTGAAATGTTGAAATTGATGTGACTGCATCACACGACATGTACTGTGGCCCCGGAACATGTATATGTAAAATCAGCTGTTTGAATGGAGCAGATTATGAAAGTACCGAAAGTACTGCATAAAAAAAATACTGCTCAAATTGCATGATATTTCCGACAGAAATGTAACAATAACGTTTGACCATGTCCAGTCGTGGGTAAACGTTGCCGTGCCCCTCATGAACTGTTTGAACTCGCGGCCTTGGGATTCAAACAGTTTCCTCGTGCCACGGCAAACGTTTACCCACGGCTGGACACTGTCAAACTTTATATTTACAGGGTCGAGAGTGGCAATAGCCATTGCGTGTGGCCAGACATCTTCCATGGCTCTCATGGAGAAAGGCGAGGTAAGGCACTTTTCTCAATTTGTTCTTTAAAGGATACTTAAAAATTATTTTAATAAGCAATATTTAATTCAAATTATGGTGTACTGTGATATATATACAGAGCTCCAGATAAAGTGCGTATTTGCGTAAATACCCAATTAAAATTGTCAAAAACCCAATTGAAATCAGTAGTGAGTATCAAAAAGCAATGAAAAATTTGTGGTATCTTTATCATGCTACAGAAAACAATAAACAGACCACAAATATAGCATATTTTTCTTATTTTCCATGAAAACACATCTTGGTATTTCATTAGAATTGTCTCCAAGGAGACAATTCTAATGAAATTCCAAGACATGTTTTCATTTCGAAGCAAACTATTCTAAGCAAACTATTTAATAATTGCTGTCTGTTGATGTGTAAACAAATGATGGAGTGAAAATACTCAATTACTAATTCCTTATCTGGAACACTGATTGTAAATATTATATTAAAAATAATAAACTCAGAAACCTTGTTGCGTACATTACCATGTTGTTTTTTGCAGATATATGGCTGGGGATACAATGGTAACGGCCAACTGGGACTGGGGAATAACGTGAACCAGCCAAACCCATGTCGGGTCCAGATGTTACAGAACACCATTATATCACAGGTAATAACCACAGGTGGAAGACTCGGACACCAAAAAAAATGCCTATTAAAAAAATCCCATTACCCCACCCACTTGGTCTCGTACAGTACCATATGCTATATTTTTTTAATAGGAATTTTTTTGGTGTCATAGGTCCGAGTCTTCCACCTGTGGTAATAACAGGCTCCAGATAAGGAATTAGTAATTGAGTATTGTCACTCCATCATTTCTGAAGCAATTGTGTATTTCACAATTTTAATTGGGTAAAATAAAATCACACTCCTGTTTACACATCAACAGACAGCAATTATTGAATAGTTTGCTTCGAAATGAAAACATGTCTTGGCATTTCATTAGAATTTGATGGGTTTTCATGGAAAATAAGAAAAAATATGCTATATTTGTGGTCTGTTTATTGTTTTCTGCCGCATGATAAAGGTACCACAATTTGTTTGTTGCTTTTTGATACTCGCTACTTCTGATTTCAATTGGGTTTTTGGCAATTTTAATAGGGTATTTAAGCAAATACGCAGCTTATCTGGAGCTCTGTAATAATCTACCAGTCTTAGGCCATAGAAAGAGTACTTTGGTTCTCAGATATCGCCGTGTCAGAAAAATCCCTGCGAGTCAAGCATTTTATCGCCATGTGGAAATAAAATTGTAGAGTAAATAAAGAACACTACGATGCAAAATGCAAAAATATGTTAACCCTTCCAAAAAACTGGTTTTGACAGCACATGAGAATCTTCTCCACTGGTGAAATTGGGAATATGAGATTTGTGGCTAGTCTAGCTGCCAGTACACTCGTAGATTAACCCTTCCTACTTTGTTGACGGAAATTGCCGTCTGCTGTTTTTCATTTTTGCTTTAATTCTTAACAAAAAACTGGTTTTGACAGCACATGAGAATCGTCTCCAGTGGAGACGATTCTCATGTGCTGTCAAAACCAGGTTTTTGTCGAGAAATATTGAAAATAAAACATTTCCAGCAGACGACAACATTTAATTCCGCGTAGTAAGGGTTAAATCCAATCATGTCTGGCAAACATCTGGTGATTTTTCACGTCTAAAGAGGTTGTAGTAACTTTATAGAACATATATACATCTGGTGACGTGAAAGAAATCGGAGACAAACATCTGAAACGAAAAAAGATATAGGAAACGGGATGGGCTCGGCTCTGCCGACTATTCTGTTTATCCCGTCAACACTACAAATAGCTTTAAAATGGAAAAAATAACCCCAGCCGCATCCTCAAAATCGGAGAATCGACTAGCATGACAACCGCACATATTCATACGCAGCGATTAGGTCGTATGGACAGGATATCACGGCACATATGCATTGTGTTGACGGGATAATTAAAAATCCACAATCACATTCCACAATCCCGTGTCTGGGAACCTAATTACTTTTTGTTTTGGCCTTATAAATAGATTACCAACTATAGATCCTGTCTCTATAGAACCTTAGCTGTTGCTGGGATGTTAAACCCATTCACTTTCACTTTTCATAGTACTAGTATTACCTTTCCACTAGTCTTTCCAATGAGAGTCTCTGCATTGAAGTCCCGTCATTATGCTCCAGATATGGAATTAGTAATTGAGTATTGTCACTCCATCATTTCTGAAGTAATTGGGTATTTCAAAAGTTATTGAATAGTTTGCTTCGAAATGAAAACATGTCTTGACATTTCATTAGAATTGTCTCCTTGGAGACAATTCTAATGAAATACCAAGATGTATTTTCATGGAAAATAAGAAAAATATGCTATTTTTGTGGTCTGTTTATTGTTTTCTGCAGCATGGTAAAGGTACTACAAATTTTCTATTGCTTTTTGATACTCGCTACTTCGGATTTCAATTGGGGTTTTAGCAATTTTAATTGGGTATTTAAGCAAATACACAGCTTATCTGGAGCACTGCATCACTATAATAATAACTGTTGCTGGGGTGTTTAACATACAATCAAACCTGTGCTAAAGGCCACCTCCGAATAGAAATTACCTGTCAATAGCAGCCACACTTGTTGTCGAGCGCGCCACAGGTGGAAGACACCAAAAAAAATGCCTATTAAAAAAATCCCATTACCCCACCCACTTGGTCTCGTACAGTACCATATGCTATATAGCATAGTCTTCCACCTGTGGAGCCCACTTGCGGAAAGCGAGACATTATGATCACAATGACGTCTGTCCGTCCGTCCGTCCGTCCGAAATATGCGTTAAAGTTTTTAAATACCTTATATATCTGCAGTACTAAGTCACATTGACTTGAAACTTCATATGCTTATTAGTCATCATCCATATATTCATGCTGTGTCCCACTCATGCGGCCCCTGTGCCCAAGTTCAAGGTCAAATGCCTCAGCGGGCTCGACATGCGGGCCACGGCCATCTGGTTTTCCCAGCTATTCAATTACTACAAAAATGAACCTGTGAACAAACAACACCTGTGAACAAACAACACCTGTGAACAAAGGCCAGAATTTTATCCTCCCATGGTTTGCCTGTAGTCACAAGTTTGGTTGCGTTCACTTTTTTTCGCCAACAGATCGTGTGTGGCTACGCCCATACCCTGGCGCTCTCCGATGAAGGCGAGCTGTTCTCCTGGGGAGCAAACTCGTACGGTCAGCTGGGTACGGGGAACAAAGCGAACCTCGTTACCCCGTGTCGCGTCAGCGCTAACGCTGAGAGGTGAGTCGAACGGAGCAATAGGCGATGGAAACTGGAAACATAAATTCAGACACATTTCACACATGCTACTTTACCCCATTTCATGCTGGGGATACGCCATTTTGATTGGGGGAAATGCGGAATACACTGTGACCTTTACGGGTATGGATTGTTTAAATATTTTAATTTCTTATTTCTCAATGAAAGTATATGTTGCGACCACTCATTTGAACCGTCTCGATGAGACGGTTCAAATGGTGGTCGCGACATATACTTCTATTAAGCACGTTTAAAGAAAATATTTATGATTTTCCCCAATCGAAATGGTATTTATCCTCAGCATGAAATGGGTTAAACTGAAGATGACAAAGTATACACTTGTTTTTCAGCCATCCACCTACAGTCCATCTACAGTCTACATTCGTTACCCCAAAATCTCTACTGATAACTTGAAGTCAAATTCTTGGTCCCAATTACATGTTTTTCTATAAATAAATAACTGTTATTAACTCAAATTTTCGTTAAGTCGTCAGTTCATCAAAAATAAAATAAGAAATCAGGGGGTACAATACTCCTTGGACACAAAGCTTATCTGGGGAGTTATCATGAGGAGTTGCGCTGGTCGGTGACAAATTCCATAAGTCCCTACCAATCACAGCCACAAATGGGTGGTAGGTGGGAGCATGCGATGGGTAATTTAACGATCGGGGTTCATTCTTACTGGAATCCAGACTGGAGACCTTGTTTGGCCTTCACGTATGTCGTTGTGTTTGTGACAGTTGAATCTGGTTATACCCCTTATGTGAGTATTATGATTATTTGTAATCGTATTACTTTCAGGGGAAGGGGCCAAGTGACTTTGGTGTGATATTGACCTGGCACCAGGTCAGGTTATTCTAATTTCAGGGTTGAATATATTTTTCTCTATTTAAATATTCTGTTCTGATTTAATAGAGGATTTCCTCCCAATGCAGTAGGTTAAATGCGGGATCGAACCCGTTGACCCAGCCTTAAATGACCTTACCTGTTGATAGGCCAATAAACACCAATAAACAAACAGCCACAAATATTTCAGGTTTATAGAGGTGGCATCGAGTCACTACGCCCATATATCCACAGCAATGACGGAAACTGGGAAGGTTTTCATGTGGGGCCAAGCAAGGGGACAGTCACTGACCACGCCCCTTCCGACCCAGTTTACGTCCACCGATGATGTGTTCTCCGCGTTCTCAACGCCCCCTATCACATGGCGTACCAGCACCGTCAGTGAGTACTGTGATTGGCTCGTTACATGTGAAACAAGTGTTTTGATTGGCTCTTTAAAATTGTTATATAAGCTTGGTATTATGATTGACTTGTTATAAGGACCAGTAGCCTATTTCACCAACATTTCAAAGTATACTTTGAGGGAGAAATTTTCAATTTTAGGATAAATTTATTAATTTTTAGCTCGAATATTCGAAGAATAAGTAGAGCTTATGTTGTCACGTCGGCGTCGGCGTCACCGTCACGCCTTGGTTAAGGTTTTTAGTCAACCTTGTATATGGAATACTACTGGCCCTACACCCACCATACTTGGACAACTTCATCTCCTAGTGATGTACATCAATAACCCCTGATCTATATTTGACCTTGACCTACATTTCCTCTTGAATTACTTACTTAATTCCCCTTGGTTAAGGTTTTTAATCAACCTTGGTTAAGGTTTTTAGTCAAGCTTGTATATGCAATACTACTGGCCCTACACCCATACTTGGACAACTTCATCTCCTAGTGATGTACATCAATAACCCCTGATCTATATTTGACCTTGACCTACATTTCCTCTTGAATTACTTACTTAATTCCCCTTGGTTAAGGTTTTTAATCAACCTTGGTTAAGGTTTTTAGTCAAGCTTGTATATGCAATACTACTGGCCCTACACCCACCATACTTGGACAACTTCATCTCCTAGTGATGCACATCAATAACCCCTGATCTATATTTGACCTTCACCTACATTTCCTCTTGAATTACTTACTTAATTCCCCTTGGTTAACGTTTTTAGTCAAGCTTGGTTAAGGTTTTTAGTCAAGCTGGTACATGGAATACTATTGTGCATACAGACACCATACTTGGACAACCTTTTCTCATAGGGATGTACATCAATAACCCCTGATCTATATTTGACCTTGACCTACATTTCCTCTTCAATTACTTAGTTAATTTCCCCTTGGTTATGGTTTTTAGTCAAGCTTGTATATGGAATACTACTGGCCCTACACCCACCATACTTGGACAACTTCATCTCCTAGTGATGTGCATCAATAACCCCTGACCTATATTTGACCTTCACCTACATTTCCTCTTGAATTACTTACTTAATTCCCCTTGGTTAAGGTTTTTACTCAACCTTGGTTAAGGTTTTTAATCAAGCTTGTACATGGAATACTTTGTGCATCCAGACACCATACCTGGATAACTTTTTCTCATAGGGATGTACATCAATAACCCCTGACCTTTATTTTACCTTCACCTACATTTAACCTTGAATTACTTGGTTAATGTTTATAGTCAAGCTTGTATATGGAATACTCCTGGGCCTACATCAACCATACTTGGACAACTTCATCTCCTAGTGATGTACATCAATAATCCCTGACCTATATTTGACCTTGACCTACTTTTATCCTTGGATTACTTAGTTATTTCCCCTTGGTTACGGTTTTTAGTCAAGCTTGTATATGGAATACTCCTGGGCCTACAGAAACCATACTTGGAAAACTTCGTCTCCTAGTGATGTACATCAGTAATCCCTGACCTATATCTGACATTGACCTACATTTAACCTTGAATTACTTACTTAATTTCCCTTGGTTAAGGTATTTAGTCAATCTTGGTTAAGGTTTTTATGCAGGCCGCAGCCACCTTCTTTGTCAAGCTATGTGTACATCGACAACCCTCGTAGTCGAGCTATGCTGTTCTCCTACAGCTCTTGTTATTATACTTAATTTATTACATTATCACAGCCATTTTGGCTGTGATAATGTAATAAATTCAGTATAATAATTATGCATACGTTTAATCTGACATCAAATATATGTAGTCGTTAGTTTTATATGAAATATAAAATGTGAGGAAAAATAAATGATTACTCCCTCAAAGTATACTTTGCTGAAAAAGTATACTTTGCAATGTTGGTGAAATTGGCTACTGATCCTTATAACAAGTCAATCAGAATACCAAGCATATATAACAATTAAAGAGACAATCAAAACACTTGTGACTGGCTCATCATATGGGATGAATGTGGTGGTTGGTTGGGTAATTTAACAATCAGGATTCATCCCGACCAGAGACCTGGTTTGGCCCTCAGATACGTCTTTGGCATTCTTGTATGTGAGAGTTGAATCTGGTTATACCCCTTGTATGAGCAATATGATTATTCTTAATCGCATTACTTTTAGGCAAGGCTAGGAAACGCGTAGGAATTCCGATGCTTGCCAAGGAATTCCTAACGTTTCGGAGCCGAACCTGATAAACTTGATATCAAAAGACAGTTACCTGGTATTCTATTTATCAGGTAACGTTTTATGCTCGAAAATGAACAATAGATGACGTCGTTATCTACGGACAATTTGTTTATGTTGCGTCATTACACTGACATCATTCGGTAACGTCACGTGACAGCATTCGACCAATGGAACGTCACCCCTTTGGACTTAGAATTTTGCTAGTTTGCATCGTTTACTGTAAAAGCTGTATTGAAGCAATTTTTTTCAGGTAAAATGCGAGGAAGCAAAGTCATCAGTTGTATAGCCAGCGCGTTTGACGACCCAGTAAGTATGATGGTTTAGATATGTTGTCAACCACGATATGCAGTTATGGCTTGTTTGGTCAGTCTAGTTTTCCCCTCGCCGATAGGCATGAGGGGATGTAGTGTTCGTCCATGTATGTACGTGCATTAGTTGCACCTACACCGCTACACCAATTTTCATAATATTTGGCCACAATGCCCATTCACGGCACTAACTTACTATTCTCTATGTTTCCTTTGATGCACTCAGAAGTATATGTTGCTACCACCATTTGAACCGTCTCGTTGAGACGGTTCAAATGGTGGTAGCGACATATACTTACGAACGGAAATATAGAAAGTAAGTTTCATACTATTGTAAGTGTATCCAGCATATACAATTTTCAGGATATATCTTGAAATCAGGATTTGAGGTTCCTGATAATTGTAGAAAAAATACTAATGTTTCTACATGGGAACCTCGCGTATGTCTTTGGAATTTTTGTATGTGACATTTGAATCTTGTTTGTTATACCCCTTATGTGAGTATTACAATCATCTGTAATCCTATTACTTTTAGGGAAGGGGCCAAGTGACTGGTGTTGTATGGACCTGGCACCACGTCCGGTTATTCTAATTTCTGGGCTGAATATATTATTTTTTTCTTTGTAAATACATGTATACTATTCTGATTTTGTGATTCTCCCTCCAATGCAGCAGGTTACGTACGGGATCGAACCCGTTGACCCGGCCTTAAATGACCTTAGCTGTTGATAGGCCGTTTAGCACCAATCAATCAAATGCTTTCATTTTCAGATCACGTGTGATGTCAAATTTAAGCTGGAGGGCAGAGATATATGTGTTCACAAATCTATCCTCAAAATCAGGTATGTCTTGCCAATTTTCTTGGAGATTCATCGTCAGTTATCATGTTACCGCTTTGATGGAGGTATCAGTTGTCATACGTTGTCGTACTTGTCTGTCAGTAAAACAATGTTTATGCCCCACCACGATAGTAGAAGGGGCATTTAATGTTAAACTTGTCTGTCCGTCCATCCGTCCGTCATCAACATTGTAACTCGCAAAAATGTCAAACCGTACTAGCTACAGACCTGAAACTTTGTATGTAGCTTCCTTATGATGAGTAGATGCACACAAAGTTTTTTAGATTTTTGATTCAGCCCTCGAGTCATGGATTATCTCCCCCTTTTCGACTTTTGCCTTGAAACTTTTAAACCGTACTAGCTACAGACCTGAAACTTGGTATTCAGCTTCCTTATGGTGAGTAGATGTACAAAGTTTATTTTGATTTTTGATTGTTACCTCCGTTTCTATGGTGGCCATCTTGAATTATGTGACTATAAATGTTGACCGTGTTTCAGATGCGAGCACTTCCGATCCATGTTCCAACCATGCTGGGATGAAGCGGGCAAGGAGTGAGTTGTGCTGCATCCTCAACAATAGCGCCTCGTATCAATACAATTAACCCTTTCTACCCCAAGTAACTGGAATTGACCGTCACTGATATGATGATTTTCTGATCAATCCAATCATCAGAAAGTGAAATTCAGATTAGTTCATTTATAAGAATGGGGTATTTCTAAACAATATGAAAATTACTTGCAACAAGTGCAGATCCTGATGAGACGGCTCGTTACGAGCCGGCTCATCCGGATCTACACTGTTTGCAAACATCACAAAATTGGTCTGTAGTGTTGAAAGGGTTAAAAGTCAACAACACGAAACTAAACAAATGTTACTGTCCCTGAATGGTTCACTATGCATATAATTGATGTAAAAAATCTATATTATTATCCACTCGCCGATAGGCAAGATGGATATATGGCGGTAGTCCACGCGTGTACGTTAGTAACGCCTTTCAGTTTTCAATAGCTCATGAACCACTTCACCGATTTTTATAATATTTGGCTACAATGTGTGTCTATGGATGATGCTTTGTTTTGCAAGGTCAAGGTCATTGAGGACATCTGTTCACCTTGTATGTAAGGCAAAAATGTTAACAGTTTTTTTTCGTTTTTTTATTATCAATGCTGCCAGTGTGACCCATGTTCGACCGCCCAAGGTCAAGGTCACTGAGGACTTGTGTTTTCGTTTTTTATTATCAAGGCTGCCAGCGAGGGGATAAGCTTCGTTGCCATTTCTTGTTTCTTTTTATAGTTCACTAAGTCGCTTTGAATTATTTACAGTCACACCTGTGAATAAAGCCCAATGATGGGAAGAGAAAAGGTGATCACAGGTGATCTTTGTTTAAAGGTTCATTTATTATGTAGTAATTGAATAATTTGGAAAAAATAGTGTTGCTGCTATAGACAGGTGCTTGCTATTCGGAGGTGGCCTTTAGCACAGGTTCGCCTGTATATAGTCCATACTAAATTTCACGTAAGTCGTCGGTATATACCTTTAAGAAAATGTGAATTTTGGGTGATATTTATGCCGCGGTATAGTCGCCACATTGGCGTATGTGCATCTGGGTTAAAGTTTTTTATTAAAGTTGTTTTTATTGGTTATAGTTTTTCGGTTTACTATCAAACATGCGACATGGGGCTTATTGATTTGTGACCAGTGTAGCTCCTGATCAAATAGCACAGTAGCCCGATAACGATCTATATTGCTTGTTAGAAGCATGACTAGAGTTTCATTGATGGAATTGCGAGCAGTGCAGATCTAGATCAGACTGTGCGGATGCACAGTCTGATCTGGATCTGCACTGGTTGCAAAACCTGTAAATCCCATTTCTCTAGTCACAGACGCATATATTTGTGTTTTAGTATTGTGGAGATATCACAGTATCCGTTCAGCGTCTACAGAGCTTTCCTAAAGTATTTATACACGGGCGCAGTTGATCTACACCCAGATGAAGCTATAGGTAAGTTTTAGGAATACATTGAGCGTTTTATTGTTACATGACTGCCATTATTCGACACCGCTCACGTGAACCACATCAGTAACGATGTGCATGCTTGGTGGCACCACCTGTCCTTAGAGACATTAACCATTACTCTGTGAATGCCAGTAAAAAGATGTTTTATGTCAAATTTATGGTTGAATAATAATGTCTGTGATGGTGAGCGATTATATTTTTGTAAATATAATGTATTATATTTGCTACCCTTCGGAGGTTATTGGCAAGTTCAATATCCCATAATATAGAAAATATTCCGTTCTGATTTTAGGATTTTCCCCGCAATGCAGCAGATTAAAACAGGATTGAACCCATTTGCCCGGCCTTACATGATCGTAACTGTTGATAGGCCATTAAACACCAATAAGCAAACATACAGCCCATCTATATTACAGGTCTACTAGATCTGGCGAATGCCTACTGTGAGCCACAACTGAAGCGCCACTGTGAACAGATTATCCGACACGGTCTAACCGTGCAAAATGTAGCCATGTTGTATTCAGCTGCTATTAAATTTGAAGCCAAGGTAAGGTACGATGTCTGTATTCGACATTGTCAACTATTTATCCATATGTCGCATTCGGCCAGGTTTGAATTTGAAAGCCAGATAGAACATGATGATCAGAGGATCTTACACAACTGATGATTTAATATGATAGTTATTTACACATTCCATGTGGAATACCCAAATATGGGTATAAACAAATCTAAAAAATAAATTGCAATTTTTCACATTTCCCACCGAAAGTATATGTTGTGACCACTCATTTGAACCGTCTCGATGAGACGGTTCAAATGGTGGCCACACCATATACATTTAGAGGGATACGAGAAAACTAATCTTTTCTATCAGCAAAATGGGGAATCCCCAGCTTGAAATGTGTTAAACAGTACATCTGGCTTCTCTTTAGAAATTACCACAGGCAATACCTTAATGGTCATATTAGCTATTATATCACATTTCTTACAAAAAATTCAACGGGTTTAATAAATAGTGTATTAAACCATCACAAACATTTCATGCATGTTATTGTATAAACCAATAAAAAATTGTTTAATCCTGAATGTGTTTATCTCCAGGAATTGGAAGACTTCTGTTTCCGGTTTGCGTTAAATCACATGACCGCTGTTACCCAGACAACAGCCTTCTCTGACCTTGACGAATCCATTCTCAAGGAGTTCATCCGCAAGGCCGGGCAGGCGGGGGCATTTCGCTACTGACTAACACAGAATAGCTAGCCCATGCGAGAATTAGTCCCAACAATTACACCACAATACATTTAGGCCACTGGGACCTTTATGAGGGGTGTTAAAAAAATATAGGAACTGTAGCCAATTTCACCAACATTGCAAAGTATACTTTGCAATGTTGGTGAAATCGGCTACAGGTGTCATTACTTGAAGCATTATTCAGAGCCCCAAATAAGTTTTGTATCTAAAGAGTATTATACCCCCATATTCCAAGTTGAATGTGTATTTTACTTTTACAAATGTATTATTGATATTCTTCCTTTAATTAAATAGGAAGCAAATGATAAAAAATATTTAAAAAATTCACTTATTTGAGCTGCAAAAAGCAAACAAATTGTCAACTTTATTACAGTATTTTCACTGCTCAATTTTAAAATCCATGCGTATTTTCACATTGCTGTGAGTATTTTGTACTCCCACTTTTGATAATCAATGTGATATTCTGCTAAAATAAGTGCGTAAAATATGCCAATACACAGCTTATCTGGAGCTCTGGTTATTGAAACACAGGGATGTTATTTATCATATAAGCAGAATATTTTATTTGTGCATTTACCAGTGGCCAATTTCACCAAAATTGCAAAGTATACTTAATATCTAGCAAAGTATACTTTGAGGGAGAAATTTTCAATTTTAGGATAAATTTATAAATTTTTATTATACTGAATTTATTACATTATCACAGCCATTTTGGCTGTGATAATGTAATAAATTCAGTATAATAATTCTGCATAGTTTTAATCTGACATCAAATATATGCGGTCGTTAGTTCTATATGAAATAATGCATTTCGGGAAAATTAAATGATTACTCCCTCAAAGTATACTTTGCTAGATAAGTATGCTTTGATTTTTTGATGAAATCGGCTACATGTATATGCTGACCAACAACAAAATGTGGTATCAGACATTGATGCTAATCCTATTACTTTTAGGGGAAGGGGCCAACTCACTTTGGTGTGGTATGGACCTGGATAGCTGTTGATAGACTGTTAAACACCAATAAATCAAATCCAATTCACTGGTCAAATAAATGTATTGATGTCCAGTTTATTAGGCTCAGCTCGGGTAACTGAAGGAATTCATCGGCGAGCCTCTGAATTCCTAACTGTTTCCTAACAAAGGACACTAGCCTGGTATTCTTTTCATGTACTAGTATTCTATTCTGATATGTCTATTTTCATTACAAAATGAAAATTGGTTTTCTTATGCCAATGGTGCTATGAAAACCATCTGGGGCCCGTTTCACTGAACTTTGTAAGACTAAAATGTTTGTAAGAGCAAAATTATGATAGTCTGTAAATTTCACATTAACACTGTTTACTTGTAAACAAGTATTGGATTTACATTTATTGAGCATAGGCTGCATATGCATGCAGCCTATGCTCAATAAATGTAAATACATCAGTTTAAAATTACAGACGATCCTAAATTTGCACTTACACACATTTTAGTCGTACAAAGTTTAGTGAAACGGGCCCCAGACTGTTTGCGGTAGACATTGTGTATGTTTTTTGTCACACTGTCCTAACGAAGCATAAAATCACATTCAAATGAAGCTTATCATTTCAACAAGCAAAATGTCAGATTTTCTGCTGATACAAATTTATTTCCCTTGCCTGCTTCACTTGACATTCAAATTATCGCACAAGTTCACATACTTTTTTTGCACCCCTCGTAGACCATGGGATAGCTAGACCAAAGAGATTAATTGTGTTGTCACATGATATTGATCGATCTGGTTTCGAACTACAACTTTGGTTTGATTGTGAAGGTAGCTAGCTGCCTTATCATATTTCTGATATTGATTTTGAAAATCAGTCCTATTTTATGTACATCAAACATTGGCAAAAATAATCAGAGCTGTGCAAAATGCCATGTTTCTTGTAAATGGCCAATACGCGACACAATATTTTATGTCAGCTATGGTGGTCGAAAAAGAATTTGAAATCAATATCGACGAAATAACAGAAATACAATATTGTTACATGACTGCCGTTGTTTGACACCGCTCATAGCTGTGTTCAAACGTACAGCGCGTGCTGTTTAACCATGGCTGTAGAAAATGCTCATTCCTAGGCCAAGCCAACACCTATGTAATGCATGTGGCTCATGACGTTACTAGAACGCGCCAGTGGGTGGCAGGTGGGAGCATGTGATGGGTAATTTAACAATCAGGGTTCATCCTTACCGGAATCTTGACTGGAGACCTGGTTTGGCCCTCGCATACGTCTTTGGCATTTTGTATGTGACAGTTGAATCTGGTTATACCCCTTATGTCAGTATTACGATATTCGTAATCCTATTTTAGGGGAAGGAGCCAAGTGACTTGGTGTGGTATGGACCTGACACCAGGTCCGGTTATTCTAATTTCAGGGCTGAATATATTTGTTCTCGATGTAAATATTCTGTTCTGATTTTGGGATTTTCCCCCCAATGCAGCAGGTTAAAATGGGATCGAAACCGTTTGCCCGGCCTTACATGACCTTAGCTGTTGATAGGCCGTTAAACACTAATAAACAAACAAACAAACTAGAACGCGCCATTACGTCACCAGACCAGTTCACAATGGTCGAACTGAAATTTTGAAACGCCCCAATATGTATGTGTAAGTCAGCCATTTGAATGGAACAGATTATCAAAGTACCGAAAATACTGCATAAATGCTCAATTTGCATGATATTTCCGACAGAAATGTAACAATAACGTTTGAGGCAAATGTTTACCCACGGCCTAACATAGTGAAACCTTATAATGTAAGTAAATCGAGAGCCAGACCCATGTTCTGAGCATGTGCTCAGTAGCCTATTTCACAAACATTGCAAAGTATACTTATCTAGCAAAGTATACTTTGAGGGAGAAATTTTCAATTTTAGGATAAATTTATTAATTTTTAGCCAGGTTTTTTTTTAAAAAATCCAGGCTATTGGATTGGCGAAAGCCGGGCGGGCGGGCGGCCGGCGGGCGGCGTCCACAATCAATGTTAAGTTTTCGTGTTTCAGTCCATTTCTTTGTTACTGTACCACCTAGGACCACCAAACTTTCACAGCTTCATAATCAAGGGGTGCCCACCACATATTACTATCCAACTGTTATTACTTTTCTTTTAACTTGACCCATTTTTTCCGCGCAGTCGACTTAGCCATTTTCAATGTTAAGTTTTCGCGTTTACAATGTTAAGTTTTCGTGTTTGAGTCCATTTCTTTGTTACTGTACCACCTAGGACCACCAAACTTTCACAGCTTCATAATCAAGGGGTGCCCACCACATATTACTATCCAACATGTTACTTTTTTTTTAACTTGACCCATTTTTTCCGCGCAGTCGACTTAGCCATTTTCAATGTTAAGTTTTCGTGTTTACAATGTTAAGTTTTCGTGTTTAAGTCCATTTCTTTGGTACTGTACCACCTAGGATCACCAAACTTTCACAGCTTCATAACCAAGGGGTGCCTACCACATAAAACTATCCAACATGTGACCATTTTTTTTACCTTCGCCTATTATTTCTACGTAATTGACTTAGCCATTTTCAACGTTAACTTTTTAACGTACGTCTGCTTAAATTATTTTTGGTTAAATTTTTTTCGTTATACTATATCTCTGCAACTGCTTCGCCCATTACCTTGAAACTTCACATGGGTGTTTATCATCATCCATATTTTCATTCTACCTCCAACTGTGCGGCCCCTGTGCCCAATGTCAAGGTCAAATTACTTTTAATTTGTTTTTTTAAGTTGTTTTGTGTACTATATCTCTGCAACTGCTTCACCCATTACCTTGATACTTCACATGGGTATTTATCATCATTGTCGCACCCGCTTGCAGAAAGCGTGATATCGTCAGCATTTTGGCATACGTCCGTCCGTACGTCCGTGTGTCCGGTTAAAGTTTTTTCGTTAAAGTTTTTCCATCTACTATATGTATTTTTTTAGTGTCCATGCCTCGCCCCAAGGCGCGACATGCAGGCCACGGCCATCTAGTCTACAAAAAGTGGGTATAATTATGTTATCCAAGTGTCTATGCTTGGAAAAAACCTGGCATTCGTGGCTTTGCCTCGTTTCTGTTATTATACTGAATTTATTACATTATCACAGCCATTTTGGTTCTGATAATGTAATAAATTCAGTATAATAATCCTGCATACTTTTAATCATCAAATATATGCAGTCGTTAGTTCTATATGAAATAATGCATTTCGGGAAAAATAAATGATTACTCCCTCAAAGTATACTTTGCTATATAAGTATACTTTGCAATGTTAATGAAATCGGCTACTGAACTCATTGTACTTGTCACATGTTCTGAGAATAAACTGGAAACTGATTGAGATGTCTACACTGGTTGCTAAGACAATACGCTCGGAGCCAGATCTTGACCAATATGTCATATTTTACCAAAGAAGTAAGAATTCCCGTTCATATGAATTGTTGTTCTTTCGGACACTAACGTAAAATTCATCTGTGAGATGAATTTCACGTTATTGTCACAAAGAACATTATGTATACATGTATTTTGAAACTTTTTCATGTTTACATAGTGCATTAATGTATTATTTTTTGGCATAAGGATGTATTTCCTTTATGCGTGTATTTGTCAATCCAATAATTCCAGCACAAAAATATTTACACCATTCCCTAACATTGGATTGGCCCATAGCAAGTCTCTGTCCAAAATTTATATCCTAGTAAACTCCCATGCCAAACTACTTTCCGTAACCGTGATGCGCAGTTAAAATAATTCTTAAGAAAACGGAAAATAAACACATTTTCTTGATGAATTTATTTCAAATGCTGGAATTATAAGGAATGAATGGCCTTTTTGTGGAATTTATCGGGGATATAAACTTGGAAAAGTCGCGGGAATACTGGACGAGGCCTTCCGGCCTTCGTCCGGTATTCCCGCGACTTTTCCAAGTTTATACCCCGATAAATTCCACAAAAAGGCCATTCATTCCTATAATAAGGAAACTGTTTTAATATCCCCTCGTCGATAGCCAATATAGGGGATACACAGAATAGTAGGTTAGTGCGATGAATGGGAAAAAATATTTGGCGCGGTTTAGGAAACTTGTTCATGCATCAAGGCGATGTTTGTGGAGGTATTATGATTCTCGGAGTTGAATTTGGTTATTGCCCATTATAAAAGTAGTAAGATTATTACTGATCCTACTGATTTTGGGAGGGGGCCAAGTGATTCTGGTGTGGCGAGGACCTGTAATCAGATCAGGATATTCTAATTTCAGGGCTGAATATATATTTTTCTGTAAATATTGAGTTCCGACTTTGGGAATTTCCATCATGATGGTCAGGTTAAATATGGGATTGTCCAACCTGTTGGCCCGGCCTGAAATGACCTTAGCTGTTGATAGGTCGTTAAACACTAATAATCAATCAATCATTTTTCAAAGCGATGTTTGTGGGGGTATCATGATCATCGTGTGATAGCTCTAAGTGTACTTATTGTTTACCCTAGTTTCTTGACCAATGAAAGAACGGCATTTTGTTTCAATTAATCGCATATTGCGACACTTTCGCCAATATCTATTAAATTAATCATTAAAGTCCAGCGTTGCTGCCATCAGTTCACTTGACACAAAGCGTATTACACAAAGCCCACACACGCGCTCGCTACGTGTCACACCGCCAATCACATACTAGTATAGTGATTCGAAATCACGTTTAGGGGCGTAGCTTCGCGAGTGGGCTGGTAAACAATAAGTATGTTATAGATCACATATTTAATTTTTAAATAATTAATTGTATCCCCCGGACTCCGTCGGGGGATACTATGGATTTGACAGCGCGCCGCGTCCGCCGCAGACACTTCTTGTCCGGAGCATAACTCGAACACCCTTTGGAATATTTTCATGAAACTTCACACATGCATAGACCACGACCCAAAGGTGTGTCGCGCACAAGAATGACAACTCTTGCATAGCTAATTTTTGTTTTTTTTTTAGTTATCTCCCTTTTTTGTTTCTCGCACTGATTTCGTGTCCGGAGCATAACTCCACCACCCTTTGGAATATTTTCGTGAAACTTTACACATGCATAGACCACGACCCGAAGGTGTGTCGCGCACAAGAATGACAACTCTTGCATAGCTAATTTTTTAGTTATCTCCCTTTTTTGTTTTGCGCACTGATTGACCATAACTCGACCACCCTTTGGAATATTTTTATGAAACTTAACACATTCAATTAGACCACGAACCGAAGGTGTGTCGTGCACAAGAATGACAACTCTTGCATAGCTAATTTTTTAGTTATCTCCCTTTTTTGTTTTCGCTCACTGATTTCCTGTCCGGAGCATAACTCGACCACCCTTTGGAATATTTTCATGAAACTTCACACATGCATAGACCACGACCCGGAGGTGTGTCGCGCACAAGAATGACAACTCTTGCGTAGCTAATTTTTAAGTTATCTCCCTTTTTTTGTTTTGCGCACTCTACAAACTGGACAATAATGCATGAAGACCTGTTTTCTCGTCTGATCTGTACACCTTTTCTCGTGTGCTCTGTACACCTTACCTGTAGAGAGAACAATAGAAACTGGGAGAACCATGTGCTAGCATGGGCTAGCATGTGCAGATGTCCAGTGCTTGACCACTGCTGACCAGGTAATTTATACAGGTAAATCACTACATTGGGTACTGTGTTGAAAATATTGTGGCATTATGTGGACCTTTGCAGATTTTTGTAGATAAATATAGGACTATTAAAAAAAAATCTGGTCTCCAATAGCAAGCATTATTATTTTTAAACTTTTTTTTTTTAATTTTTTTTGTTCATTTTTTTTTCTTTTTTTTTATTTTTTCATTTTTTGTTCATTTTTTTTTTTTATTTTTTTTTTATTTTTTTTTTCAAATTATTATTTTTCAATTTTTGTCCAGTAGCATAAGGTCGTAAGTGCTTTATACAGACTATAGACTTGTGCAGATTTTTGTAGATAAATAAAGACTATTAAAAAAAAAATTCCTGGACCTCCCAATAGCAACGCATTATTATTTTTACAACCTTTTTTTTTTCAATTTTTTTTTTTTTTTTTCATTTTTTTTTTTCTTTTTTTTTCTTTTTTTTTCATTTTTTTTCATTTTTGTTTTTTTCATTTTTTTTTCAAATTATTTTATTTCAATTTTTGGTCTAGTAGCATAAGGTCGTAAGTGCTTTATACAGACTATTCACTGTGCATGTGCTAGCAATGTGCAACTGACCACTGACCACTTACAGGTAATTTATACAGGTAAATGATTATATTACATTTCCGTAAACTGTGTTGAAAATGTTGAAAATGTTGTGGCATTATGTGGACCTGTGCAGATATATGTAGATAAATATAGGACTATTAACAAAAAAATTCTGTGCTCCAGTAGCAAGCATTATTATTTTTAAACTTTTTTTTTCCATTTTTTTTTTTTTCATTTTTTTTTTCAAATTATTTTTCAATTTTTGTCTAGTAGCATAAGGTGGTAAGTGCTATATACAGACTATTCACCTGTGCATGTGCTAGCATGTGCAACTGACCACTGACAACTTACAGGTAATTTATACAGGTAAATGTTATATTTACATTTCCGTAAACTGTGTTGAAATTATTGTGGGAATATGTGGACCTGTGTATATATGATATGTAGATAAATATAGGACTATTAAAAAACATTCTGGGCTCCTGTAGGGAGCATTATTCTTTTTCTTTTTTTTAATTTAATTTTTTTTTTCAATTTTTTTTAAAATTCTTTTTCAATTTTTTAACTGACCACTAACTTATTACAGGTAATTTATACAGGTACATTATTACATTTCCGTAAACTGTGTTGACAATATTGTGGCAGTATGTGGACCTGTGCAGATATATGCAGATATATATGGACTATTAACAAAAATTCTGGGCTCCAGTAGCGAGCATTATTTTAAAAAAAATAAATTGTATATTACATTTCCGTAAACTATGTTGAAAATATTGTGGCATTATGTGGACCTGTGCAGATATATGTAGATAAATATAGGACTATTAAAAAAAAAATTCTGGGCTCCAGTAGCAAGTATTATTATTTTTTATTTTTCAACTTTTTTTATTTTACATTCTTTTTAAAATTTTTAACTGACCACTAACTTATTACAGGTAATTTATACAGCTAAATTATTACATTTACCTAAACTGTGTTGACAATATTGTGGCAGTATGTGGACCTGTGCAGATATATGTAGATAAATATAGGACTATTAAAAAAAATTCTCGGCTCCAGTAGCGAGCATTATTTTTTTTATTTACATTCCTATATTACATTTCCGTCAACTGTGTTGAAAATATTGTGGCATTATGTGCACCTGTGCAGATATATGTACATAAATATAGGACTATTAACAAATAATTCTGCGCTCCAGTAGCTTCACACATGCATAGACCCTAAAGGTTTGTCGCGCAAGATTGACAACTCTTGCATCACTAATTGTTTAGTTATCTCCCTTTGTCCGTCACCGATTTTGTCTCCGGAGCATAACTCGATCACCCTTTTTTCAAACTACTTGTGTATCTGGGGAGGGGGATACACATGCGCTTGTCGACAAGCGTCCATTTCTAGTTTATACAGGTAAATCACTACATTGGGTACTGTGTTGAAAATATTGTGGCATTATGTGGACCTGTGCAGATTTTTGTAGATAAATATAGGACTATTAAACAAAAATCTGGTCTCCAATAGCAAGCATTATTATTTTTTCATATTTTTTTTCAATTTTTTTTTTTTTTCATTTTTTTTTTTTTTTTTTTTTTTTTTTTTTTCAAATTATTTTTAAATTTTTGTCTAGTAGCATAAGGTCGTAAGTGCTTTATACAGACTATTCACCTGTGCATGTGCTAGCATGTGCAACTGACCACTGACCACTTACAGGTAATTTATACAGGTAAATGATTACATTACATTTCCGTAAACTGTGTTGAAAATATTGTGGCATTATGTGGACCTGTGCAGATATATGTAGATAAATATAGGACTATTAAAATAAAATTCTGTGCTCCAGTAGCAAGCATTATTATTTTTAAACTTTTTCTTCCATTTTTTTTTTTTCATTTTTTTTTCTCAAATTATTTTTCAATTTTTGTCTAGTAGCATAAGGTGGTAAGTGCTATATACAGACTATTCACCTGTGCATGTGCTAGCATGTGCAACTGACCACTGACAACTTACAGGTAATTTATACAGGTAAATGATTATATTACATTTCCGTAAACTGTGTTGAAAATATTGTGGGAATATGTGGACCTGTGTATATATGATATGTAGATAAATATAGGACTATTAAAAAACATTCTGGGCTCCAGTAGGGAGCATTATTCTTTTTCTTTTTTTTAATTTAATTTTTTTTTCCATTTTTTTTTTTACATTCTTTTTCACTTTTTTAACTGACCACTAACTTATTACAGGTAATTTATACAGGTACATTATTACATTTCCGTAAGCTGTGTTGACAATATTGTGGCAGTATGTGGACCTGTGCAGATATATGTAGATAAATATAGGACTATTAACAAAAATTCTGGGCTCCAGTAGCGAGCATTATTTAAAAAAAAAAAAATTGTATATTACATTTCCGTAAACTGTGTTGAAAATATTGCGGCATGTGGACCTGTGCAGATATATGTAGATAAATATAGGACTATTAAAAAAAATTCTCGGCTCCAGTAGCGAGCATTATTTTTTTTATTTACATTCTATATTACATTTCCGTCACCTGTGTTGAAAATATTGTGGCATTATGTGCACCTGTGCAGATATATGTACATAAATATAGGACTATTAACAAATAATTCTGCGCTCCAGTAGCTTCACACATGCATAGACCCTAAAGGTGTGTCGCGCAAGAATGACAACTCTTGCATCACTAATTGTTTAGTTATCTCCCTTTGTCCGTCACCGATTTTGTCTCCGGAGCATAATTCGATCACCCTTTTTTCAAACTACTTGTGTATCTGGGGAGGGGGATACACATGCGCTTGTCGACAAGCGTCCATTTCTAGTTTAAAGTGCTTTTGTCACGCTCTGCTCTTGTGTTAATTTAAACCATTCTCGTGCTACAAATACTGTATAATACATGCTAGTGCTCGTAATAACAAGAAAATTATAAACAAGAAAATTACTAACTGCGAAGGTTAATATTTTTTGCACACATACAAGAGACGATTCTAAAGACCCACCAACATGCATATTATATGTATAATTATTATTAGTGCACTACCATGTGTATTTTATAGCACAATTTGTGGGTGGCAGGTGGGAGGTATTTGTGACCAGTGTATACCCAGATCAGATTATAACTGCTGTCTATAAACTGGGGCCCGTTTCACTAAACTTCGTACGACTGAAATGTTCGTACATGCAAATTTATGATCGTCTGGAAATTTCAATTGATGGATTTACATTTATTGAGCATAGGCTGCATATGCAGCCTATGCTCAATAAATGTAAATCCAATAATTGTTTACAAGAAAACATAGTTAATGTGACATTTACAGACTATCATAATTTTGCACTTACGAACATTTTAGTCGCAAGAAGTTTAGTAAAACGGCCCCCAGGATCTACTTATCACCATTCACCTGTCCTGCTTCTACCACAGTATAGACTGGATGAGTACTAGCTGATCAGGAGCTACGCTGTTCAAAATTGTCATATGCCCCTCTTTCTCTAGACATATTCAGGGTTCCCACTGGTCCTTAAATTCCTGGATAGTCATGGAATTAGGAAAAATGGATTCCAGGCCTGGAAAGTCATGGAATTTGCCTCTTTTTCTGAAAAGGTCATTGAAAGTCATGGAATCTGGATTCCAGTCCAATTATTGGTGTTGTTGAGCAAAGTTCAGTGCAATTTCGTGATTTCGAGCCAAACGATTTGATGTGGTAAGGGCACCTGGCACCAAATCGGGATTTCATAAATTCAGAACTGAAGTACTACATGAAACGGTGTCGAGCCTGGAATACACTTTTGTTGGGGAGAGAAGTAACTTCTCTCCCCAACACAAGTGTATTCCAGGCTCGACACTGTTTCATCAGCATCATCCATGCAAATATGGGTCCTTGAATTTCGAAAACAGGTCCTTGAAAGTCATGGAAAAGTCATGAAATTTGGTCTTCTTAAAAGAGTGGGAATCCTGTATATTGTTACATCGCTGCCGTTGTTTGACAACACTCACAGCCATGGTCGAATGTACAGCACGTTCTGTTTGACCATGGCTGTAGACAATGCTCATTTCGGGGCCAAGCCAAAACCTATGTAAATGCACGTCACATGACGTTACTAGAATGCGCCATTACGTCACCAGACCAGTTCACAACGGTCGAACTGAAATTTTCTAATTGATGCGGAGGATGGGGCACATGCATCACGCAACGTGTACTGCGGCCCAGGAAGATGCATGAGTAAATCAGCTGTTTGAATGGAACGGGTTATCAAAGTATCGAAAGTACTGCATATTATATATGCACAATATTTACACAAATTTTCCGACGGAAATGTAACAATAACGTTGGACCATGTCCAGTCGTGGGTAAACGTTTGCCGTGGCACGAGGAAACTGTTTGAACCCCAAGGCCTTGGGGTTCAAACAGTTTCCTCATGCCAAGGCCTTGGGGTTCAAACAGTTTCCTTGTACCAAGGCCTTGGGGTTCAAACAGTTTCCTCGTACCAAGGCCTTGGGGTTCAAACAGTTTCCTTGTACCAAGGCCTTGGGGTTCAAACAGTTTCCTCGTACCAAGGCCTTGGGGTTCAAACAGTTTCCTCATGCCAAGGCCTTGGGGTTCAAACAGTTTCCTCGTACCAAGGCCTTGGGGTTCAAACAGTTTCCTCATGCCAAGGCCTTGGGGTTCAAACAGTTCCCTCGTGCCACGGCAAACGTTTACCCACGTCTGAACATTGTCGAACCTTATATTCTATTAATAGAATCCAGTAGATATTTGTATATGCTGTCGCAATAGTGACGTTGTTGATTTTACTGTAATTTTATTGAATAAAGTAAATATTTTTTGGAGAATTTGGTTTTGTTTTCGTGGTCATTGTTCCATATACATGTACATGGTGATTAATGTCCGTCATATGATATACACCTGCTATTTCGGATAATTTCCACATATTTTATGTGTCACCACGATAGTAGATGGGGATGTTAATGTTACACTTGTAAGTCTGTGTGGGTGGTTGGTCGGGCGAACGTGAAGGTGTAAATTAACAGTAGGGGTTCCACCTTATAGGAATCACGATTTGCCTGGTTTGGCCCTCGGGTACGTTTTATCTTTGGCTCTTTTGTAACCTGTGAGTTGAATTGGGTTATTTCCCATTATAAAAGTAGTGAGATTAGTTCTGATCCTACTGCTTTTGGGAGGGGCCAAGTGATTCTGGTGTGGCGAGGACCTGGCATCAGATCAGGATTATTCTGATTTCAGGGCTGAATATATAGTTTTGTTATTGTTTGTTTGTTTGTTTATTGGTGTTTAACGGCCTATCAACAGCTAAGGTCATGTAAGGCCGGGCAAACGGGTTCGATCCCGTTTTAACCTGCTGCATTGGGGGGAAAATTCCAAAATCAGAACTGAATATTTACATCGAGAAACAATATATTCAGCTCTGAAATTAGAATAACCCGACCTGGTGGCAGGTCCATACCACGTCACTTGGCCCCTTCCCCTAAAATAGGATTACGAATAATCGTAATACTCACATAAGGGTATAACCAGATTCAACTGTCACATACAAAATGCCAAAGACGTATGTGAGGGCCAAACCAGGTCTCCAATCGGAATTGCGGTAAGGATGAACCCCGATCGTTAAATTACCCATCGCTTGCACCCACCTTCCACCCACGTTTTGTTATTGTAAATATTCAGTTCTGATTTTGGGATTTTCCTCCCATTTGTACATGTACTTGAACTTGTACATGTAATATGGGATTTAGAAAAATAGTACTAAACCCATTAACCCGGCCTTAAATGACCTTAGCTGTTGATAGGCCGTTAAACCCTAACAAACAAAACTTGTATGTCCGTCCCGTCCTTCCATCTCCATAAACCTTGTAACTCATAAAACTGTTGACAGTATTAGCTGGAGGCTTGATACTTGGTCCGCTCTGTTTGCCATTCAGTCAATGAAAAATACAACCATGCATGTAGCACAACATGTTGGGCCTCTTTAAGCTCCAGATAAGGAATTAGTAATTGAGTATTGTCACTCCATCATATTCGAAGCAAACTATTCAATAATTGCTGTCTGTTGATGTGTAAACAGCAGTGTGATTTTATTTTACCCAATTATAATTTTGAATACCCAATTGCTTCAGAAATGATTGAGTGACAATACTCAATTACTAATTCCTTATATAGAGCCCTGCATCTTACCCACTGCGATACCACAGGCGGAAGACTCGGACCTATGACACACAAAAAATGCCCATTACCCAACCCACCCTCCCACTTTCGTACGATGCCATGTAGGTGGGGTAATGAGCATTTTTTTGTGTCACAGGTCCGAGTCTGCCACAGAAGCAACAGAAAATGGTTGAAGTCACAGTACACATGTTTTTAATTTATTATAAAATAATTTATACATACATCCACAAGATGAAAACGTTACATGCACACCTCATACTGACTTCAAGCTTTCTTCTATGCTTAGTTATATAGAGACTATTTCATTACATACAGGGCTCTAGTTAAGGTGCGTAATTTGACCAACTTGGCGTGAAATTTGTTTAATTCTTCATAAAAAATGGCAAGTTGGGAGTCCTTTAGAATCGTCTCATTGAGACGATTCTAAAGCACTCCCAACTTGCCATTTTTGATGGAGGAAATAAAAAATTTACCTCCAAATTACGCACCTTAACAGGAGCTCTGACATAGCATTATTATCATAGTAGAAACAAGTTTTATGTAGCCAAGTTTTCTGGCATTTACTTCAAAAATGCCAGATAGATCGATTGATTGTTGCTTTAACCCATTTCAGTCTAAGGATACTATGATTTTTGATGAAAAAATCTCATTATTTTGTTCATTCATCGATAAAGGTATATTTTGTTACCACTCATTTGAACCGTCTCATCGAGACGGTTCAAATGAGTGGTTACAACATATACTTTCGAAAGGAAATAAAGAAAATAGGGATTTTTTTCTCTCAAAAGGTTCATACTACTAAAAGCGTATCCCCGTCAGTAATGGGTTAACGGCCTATCAACAGTTAAGGTCATTTAAGGCCAGAAAAAAACACCAGAAAATTTGGAGTATAAATTAAGAAGTTGGTCACTTCTGTGAATCTTTTGGTCACACCCTGTATAATATGGCATTAATCGACACTAATCTCCCAACGAAATGTCATAATTTGTGTGGACCATAATTTCTTCTTTACTATTGTAGCCAGACCAGAATACAACTGTTTTCTAGTCAAGTGTCAGTGACTGATTATGACCGAGCTGTTCAAGCAATGCGTTGGTGAAACAGTTGGTGTTGGTGTACAGTTAAACCTCTCCAAACCGGACACCCTGGGAGGTCCCCAGGGTGTCCGGTTTGCAGAGGTCTCACTGTAAATCAGGCATTTGATCATTCCGAGCCATTGTTGTGTGGTATACGATCATGAACAGACATTATCACCAGAGATAAATTACCAAGAAACTCGTCAAAATAAAGATCACAGAATGTTTTCTTGGTGTCCGGTTTAGAGAGGTTTCACTGCACTATCCCTCGACCGAACAATCTTCAGGGGCGTCGGAACAAGTCCGGCAATAATTTTGACATATTTGTAATTCATGTATAAAAAACAGAATGTAAATATTTTTCTACATTTTTTTCTCATTTCGCATCAAAAGTGTATGTTGTTACCACTCAGTTGAACCGTCTCTGCGAGACGGTTCAACTGAGTGGTAACAACATGCACATTGGGTGGGTAGTGGAGGCACCCAGTAGATTCGCCGGACCAATCTTATTTTGCTTCCGGCGCCCCCGATCTTGGGCAGATCTACATTATGTTGCCACAAATTATCTTTCCATCAAACACGCTGCGGTACTCGCTCAACAGTTTATGGCTTAAAATACATGAAGATGAACACATAATAAACATAATATATAAATTGCATTTTGTTTAATGTTATTTACTTCTCAATATTTAACGACTCATTGTCTGTTTTCCTTAATTATTTCTATGGCAGCTTTAGAGTATTTGTGTGCAGATTCTGGAAGGCAACGAACGCCCTGTGTAAAAGCTTTTAGATTTCAGACTTAACACTATCATATTATTGTTTAAAATACACACATCCTGAGTGTCAACTTTTCACCAGAGACAGAAGCTACTTTATTTTCAATAAGTCTATTGCTAGAAATTACTTGGGTCCATTGATTGACTTTTATACGTTTTTGACCATCATGAAAGGTATTTACTCTCAAGAGCCGAGTTTGGCCCTTGGACATGACATATGATACAATAATTCTATTCAACATGTGCTGTAGCAAATTAATCCACATCGTCGAACAACAGACTCAAGAAAATTTCTTTAGAGATCGAGCCAGGTATGACCCGTTATATCTGTCCAATGTCTGCTAGTCTATTGTTTATCCGCGAGTGTACTTTCCCCATATATGCAGCATGAAGACGGATGCGATGAAGAGAAGGCTCATAACCAAAACTGGCACTGGTCCCCTGCAATACAAACAGAATACATTTATCAATACATTGAATGCGGGATACAATATAAGGTTTGTTTTCCGTCGGAGATGTCTGGTGACGTAATGGCGCGTTCTAGTAACGTCATGAGACAGATGCATTATGTAAATGTAGGCTTGACCTCCGAAATGAGCATTGTACGTTTGAACATGACTGTAAGCAGTGTCAAACAACTGCAGCCATGTAACAACAATTTATTATTTTTATCTTGGATTCCAGGGCTCTAGATAAGCTGCGTAATCCATTATTTAATTGCCAAAAACCCAATTCAAATCAGAAGTAGCGAGTATCAAACAGCAATAAAATTGTTGTGGTACCTTTATCATGCTGCAGAAAACAATAAACAGACCACAACAATAGCATATTTTTCTTATTTACCATGAAAACACCTCTTGGTATTTCATTAGAATTGTCTCCAAGGAGACAATTCTAATGAAATGCCAAGACATGTTTTCAATTCAAATATAGTGTTCAAAATTACAACTACTAGTACGGTTGACATTTACACTGCTGACTGAGACAAATAAATATGTATGCCACGTTTAATCGGTATAGTCCCTGATCATCACTCGCATGACCTTGACCCTGGGGCCTTGACGCCCCGAGAATAGTCCTATATTCATCTACATATCATAGTAAAGGTATGTATAAAGTTTGATGACTGTAGCTGATAAAGTGTTGAAGTAATGACCGTAACACGAAAACTTAACATTGAATGATGACGCCGCCGCCGCCAACTCCGGAAAAGCAAAACCTATGTCTCGCTTTCCGCTTTCGCGGGCGAGACAATATATTAGCAATAATGTGTTATGCATAATCACAAACAACGTTTGAAAATCGTGACCAGCGCAGGCCCTGATCAGCCTGCGCGGATGCGCAGGCTGATCTGGGCCTACGCTGGTCACACATGTCGTAAGGTCCATTTTCCCAGCGGGGCTCATGTATAGCTGTGTGTGACACGGACATGCTTGTTCCAAGTACACGTTGCATTTACAACATGTACAAATGATGGAAGTTACCAACAACACATGGCATAACTTATACGATAAGAGCCATATACATGTACTAGTATATTATCGCTCTAAAGCTTAAATGTGCATGCCCACTCAGTAGGCACAAACTGTTCTTTATAGGAATTAAATAAGTAAGTGTATAATTGTGCCACTATTCCACCAGTGCTAAAAATTACAAGTGCCCGCTATACAGATATAATCAATAGTAATATTGGCTTTACTGATAGTGACTCGGACACGACCTCGTATCACAACAAAATAACATGTTTAAAATTGTAACTTTCAATGCATTTCTGCAGGATAACGATAATTCTCAAATGATCATATGAACTTGCCACTACAATATTGACGGTAGAGCCATTATTTTGTTTGCTATGATACGATATTGTGTCCGACCTAGGAAAACCAGCTATAATTCGATATCTTTTGTATAATTATGTTCTAACTGTGCTATTTTAGCAAGATAACAATAATTCTCAAATGAACATGTGCACTTTCTGCCAAAATATTCACATCAGCGTTAATAAAATCGCGAAATTTGTTAGGATACGAGATCGTGTCCGACAAAAGTTAGAAGCCTTGTTCATAGATATGGAGTTATACCGATGAAAGCCGAAACACGCCGAATGCCTGTGTGCAAATGAGGCATGATATATTTTTATAATTATTTATACTAATTAAATTTGTCACCAGATAAAATAATAGTTTCGACAGATTATGAAGTATGATCATTGCACATCAAAAAAATAAATACAGAGTATAAATAGTAATTTCCGTTAACATTTTAAGGAAACACGGTTATCGCCCCTGCTATCAGTGTGGAAATTTACGTTTGATATAAAACGTATAATACTGCCAATCAATAATGTGGGTAATGGTCAGTGAATGTTTATTTTGCCACACAATGTCTCAGATGATGTTTCTGATACTGATATACAGAACATGCTGTGTATACAGAGTGGGCATGCACTTTTAATATTATACAGGGATCACGATCAGATAATTTTCTGTATAACATACTAATTCCGCGTGTGTTGTGTTGTCTTTTTCTAATTCATGACCAATATTCAGACGACCTCCCAGATTTTAAAGTTTCTATTTGATTTTCATCACATTTCGCTGGCGTGATAAGCTATGCATGTGTTTCATATTCACTCATGGTAACGGCCTCAATTGATCATCACACGTCCATCATGTACATGCAGGGATTCCGCTGGCCATCGCCACTTTCGCAATTGGCGATAAAAAATTACAATTTTCGAGAAAAGAAAATCCTTTTTTTTTCTTAGAAAATTGTAATTTTTTATCGCCAATTGTTTATTTTTATCCTATTTGTTATTCTTTTTTTTTTGAAGTGGCGATTTTTTTTTTTTCCTCAGCGGAATCCCTGTACATGTGGTTGTGACTGGAGGAACGGGAATTATGTCAGGTGCGACCAGTATATGACCGTGTAATTATAACACAAAGTAACACTCCTTACCTGAAACTCATATTTCTATCGAAGCCGAGACTTACACTTTAATGCCGGGAGAATCCTCGGTGTAAAACCTCCACATTCCAGCACTGCTGCCCCCGGCTGGCTTCGCACGAGCGGCCGACCCTGATGACGGAGCTTTCCTACAAACACACACATATATATATATATATATATAGGAGCTTTAATACATGAGCAATGATTTAACCATTTCACCCCTAGGTAACTGAAATGGATTTTTATATTTTAATTTGCAACCAATCCATTGGTCATAAAATGATTACTTGCAAAAAGTGTAGATCCTGATGAGTCACGAGCCGGCTCATCTGGATCTACACTGTTTGCCAATACCACTATACAGGCATGTGGTGTTGAAAGGGTTAAGCGATTCCATTCAGTATTAATTTACATGTAAAATTACTTATTTCTGATATTTATTAGATGGGTTTCTTACGAAATCAGTCAACGAGTTTAATAAATATATTACATCAAGACAAACGTTAGATTATATGTATTGCATAAGCACATAATCATAATTTGAAGCTGTCATTTACCCAACATGTTTTCAGTCGCGACCTCATTTGCATATTTATTCACTAGTGTATTATGATTTTTATTACACTGTGTTAATAAAGTGTGAAAGTCCAGTATATGGAATAGATATACAGGGCTCCAGATAAGGAATTAGTAATCGAGTGTTGTTACTCCATCATTTCTGACGCAATTGGGTATTTCAAAATTTGAATTGAGTAAAATAGAATCACACTACTGTTTACAAATCAACAGACAGCAATTATTGAACAGTTTGCTTTGAAATGAAAACACGTCCTCGGAGACATTCGGTTTTTGGCAATTTTAATTGGGTATTTACGCAAATACGCAGCTTATCTGGAGCTCTGGATATAGGATAAACTCTTGGATTGAACCCTAGTTTACATTTACAAACATACACCAGCATTGTATTGTTGATTTCAATACAATTTTTTTACCAAAAAAAACATGTTTTTTTCTCTCCAGATATTCATGAATTTTGTCAATAAAAATGTTTTTTTTTATTTCAGCTTAAAACAGTTTACAACTACTATTTACATGCATACTGAAATAACCCACAAGTTATTTAATTTCAAAATATGTAAATTTGATACTTTATCACTGTTCCACATGAAAATGCCACTTTACATGTACAAGAGTAAGCCATCGTTGTTGTTCATTGTTCCGTCCTTCATAGGACAACCTCATGACTGTACATCAAGACAGTCATGAAGTCACGACTAGTCCCTAGGGATCATGAAGACTAAAAGGTTAAAAGAACCATTGAAATTAACCCTCACAATGATGAATTAATTTGTGTCGTCTACTGAATATTTTTTATTTTTCCATTTTTCTCATCAAAAACTTAGTTTGGCAGCACTTTAGAATCATTTCCAATGGAAATGATTCTAAAATGCTGCCAAACCATGTTTTTACTGAGAGAAAAGACAAAATATGAATTATCAGCAGACGACTATTTTCGGTTCTCGCATTCTAAGGGTTAAGCAGCCAGATGTTTTCAGAGTGTCTGCTATAGAGCAGTTATACTGTACCTCTGTCTGGCTGTGGTTCCACCGGCCCGGGGGCTGACGGTCTTGGAGGACGGACTGCGCCCTGCCCCCACTGATGTTGAACTGGCTGGTGTTGGCTGAAATACACAGATGGACACAATGTTGGAACCGGAAACGAAAGCAAAAGGGGTGCTTTTGTTCTAAAAAATATGAGAATTAAATCAATTACTTGCAAAAAGTGCAGATCTTGATGAGCCGGCTCATCTGGATCTAGATGTTTTGCCAAATCCACTCTACAAGCATGTGGTGTTGAAAGGGTTAACTTATACAGTCTTTGGGATCACATAGTTGGGGGAATGTAACCCTTCCCATACCCCTGTACCAGTTTCAGCAGAGCATCAGCAGCGTAAAACAGGCATCTGAAACGCGGGTTCGTGAAAACATTTGCGGATTTTGGCTAAAGTGTCACAAATTCGAGTATTTAAGCAGGCCACAATTTGATGATAAAAAACGTATCAACTGAAAACATAATTTTTTTTCTATGATGTAAAGTAGCCACAATTCTCATGGATTCGTGCCTTCTCATTGATTCATGCCCCTAGTGAATAAGCATATTCTAAGAATAGTGTTACCGGTAATTGAAAATTATTTCAAGTTGATTTGTGCCCGTAAAAAACAAGTGAATAAGCATATTCTAAGAATAGTGTTTATTGAAAACTATTTTAAAAATCTATTTTAAGTCGTTTCCCACGGTTTTCTAAGTTACAGTTTATTGTACATACAATTGTGATTTACCCCCTATTTTGTGGTTTTTCTACATACTTCCTTAATCTGAAGAGGGTCTGCAAATTATGCACAAAATGTGATATATGTTGATTTCTAGGTGAATCTGGTCTTCTGTCTTCACCATATTTAAATTTGATGCATCTAGGCAGCAACACTTCTTTATTGTATAAGTGATCAAGGAATGTCACTCAAATGTGCAAAAAGTTGTAGGGCGCAAACCTAATGAGAAGTTTCAAGATGGGTCTACTAAAAAGCGACACAAAGCATCAAGAACATTATTTTATGTAGTATAAGTTACTAATTTAGATATCAGAATAGTTTAATGAAAACTTTTTGTTTGTGTTTTATCAATCTGACACCTTCACTGTTAGATTTTCCGTATGAGAGCGTTATATGACACAAATAAATCTGTATAAATAAATTTGTACAATATCACAAATAAATTCGCTGATCATATTCATGATTTAGATCATTCGTGAGACTATATAGCAACACAAATGCAATGAATAACATTTTCGTCGTCTTTGTATACAGACTTGTCAATAAACGCAAGCTTACCAGCTTTGGTAAATAACTATAAGAATCAATCCACGCAGCTTTGTAAAATCACTTTAAGAAGCAATCAACGTAGCATGGGTGTCAAAGCCGAAGCCGCTTACCTGCACACGCGTCTTTAATTACTCAATATGAGTAATACTACATGTATATTGATCAGCCTGCTACTTTACAGTTAAATAGTGTATTAATGTGATGGATATTAAATTTATTATTATATAATAACTAATAAAACAAGATTTGTCAGAATACAACGAAGCAGCCTACACTCAAATTCATGAGAACAGTCACATAACAGATTGTCACTATAACTTATTTCATGAATACAAAAAGTTTTGTACAAGACGAAGAAGGTGTAGTCATTTATTTAAAATTAGTGTGACTTTAGTAGAGAATGCTATTGTATTTTATCCACACATCTACCGAATAGGGATCAAAATCTCCTCCACTGGCATATGTTAGCCACTCTGTCGAATACTGGTTGCATCGATTTACAGGCCATGAAAAAAAAGTATGTTCAACTTCAGGAAATTTGTTAATTTTCTGAGTACAGAAGCAGATCGTGCAATGGAAAATAAATTATCTGAATTTTTCCAATGATCTTGTAATATAAAATAGTAGCTGTGCCATTGTTAAATATACAAAATACAAGAATACTCACCATTTTGTCTTGTTAGCAAATTCAGCTTCGTGTCAATAGACGTGTCGCTTTTAAAAGGAAGTGACGTCACGGTTTTCCCTGAGGGCACTCTTGGCGATCAACTCGTACTGAACTTAACTCGTACTGAAGTAAAGTCGTACGCATTCTATGGAGACACAACACTATATTCTCACCTCAATTGCCAGATACATAACTCTAAATCATAACTCGGTATAGGAAATAAAGGATGATTGTGTTTGTGACTAGGGTAGTTGCCATATTAGTATGTCGGGCCTAGAAAGAGACAGAGAGAGAACGACCAAGAGACAGAAAGAGTGAGAGAGAGGGAGGGAGAGAGAAAGAGAGAGATATATGGGGACAGAGAAGAGAGAGCCAGAAAGAAAGCGAGAGAGGAGAGACATACATAGAGAGAGAGAAAAAGACATGCAGAGAGAGAGAGAGAGAGAGAGAGAGAGAGAGAGAGAGAGAGAGAGAGAGAGAGAGAGAGAGAGCGAGAGAGAGAGGCAGGCAGGCAGGTAGGCAGGCAGGCAGTGTACCTCGGACTCCACGCACTTTAAACAGACCAACTGTATTTAGCGGAATAGATATGTCAGATAATTGTGCATTTTGTGATACAAGCATGAAATTTGGTACACTGTTAGGAAACATTATTTTAACTATATTTAGCTTAGGGACATCTCAGATTTATCACGTGACAAAAATGGCAGCCATTTTCCAAAAGGCCGTCAACAATATTATGTGGATGTGGGTAACTGGCATAATTTCACTGAAATAGTAATATTATCATTCTTTTTTATCCCACAACGTATATAGTATCATAGATTTGAATATTATTCACATAAATATCTGAAAATGGCGGCCGTTTTAAAAATGGCCGCCACAATAGCACGAACAATCTTATATTTTCAAAGTTTTATTTATCTCATATATTTGCTAGTGATATAACACTTACTGTATGCCACATTAAGTGTAGATGGTATTTAGAATGATGAATGCAAACAAAACATAGCAGTGATTCATGTCTTTACTATTGCAGTAAAGAAAACTGTAACATTTCCCCACCCAACCTAAATTACATGTGGTTTTACATTCGTCAAATTCTCTGTGTTTTCGCAAGGCTACACTGATAGCAATGTCTGTAAACTATTAATGATGTTTGATACTGATGACTGACATGAAACATCCCTTTCAGGTATACATATATGATATGCATACGTGATATTATGTGATCCATGCAGTCGACATTAGAGGCCATCAGTTACAGATGTACTATACAATGATGAGTTGTACCTGGTACATCAATAGTAATCAATAAACTCTGGCACATACGTGTATATGTGTTCATATTATAAATTACTGTTAAAGACACTGCGTCTCAGGCATCCAATATGTGAAATGACATTGACTTATGTTGCGTGTATTTAACAGCGTTTACATTCACCACCACACAGAGCAGTACATGGAAGTGCTGCCTTGTTACATTTGCACTGTCCCCTGCATCCCATTTTACAGCTACACCTTAAGAGATCTCGACAAGCTTTTGATGCTTCCGGCTGAGTAGTCCAGAATAATTCTCACTCATTCAGTTATTGTTGCCGTTTTTCCAACCCCAATCACTTAGTGATGGAAGCTACGAGGCTGCCATCATCATTTGACACATTGACTTGCTTGATATGCCGCCCTTCTAGTGTGCTGTATAAGCACTGATTTTGTAGGTGGGATATTATCAAGTGGTTTGAGTGAAGCACTGCTTTCGCGCCTCATTGACACTATAAAGTCCGCTTGTCCAGTCATACAACAAAACTACAAAACGTTCGAGTGGTTGAATCCAGTCTTCTATGTACTCTGGTGCAGATGCCATAGCACAAAAAGCTGGTGTTACTTCACCATATGCCTTCCAAGTGTCACAGGCAGTCCGCTTACCCCTATCGCCAAAACATGATACTGTGTCGCATCCCGTAAATGAGTGAAACATTGGTTGAGCAACACTCCGATCTGGGCCCAATTTCGTTGCCATACCATGTGCGGACAAGAGCCGGAAACGTTTTCCTGTTCCAAATGCTACCAACAACTCAGTATCGCTGGGCTGATATTACTGCCAAACGAGAACATCCGAATCAACAGTAACTATCGATATTTATGTATATCCTTCCTTCACGGCATCTTCCAAATGAAGCAAAATACGGATATCAGCTTCCTCATGGGTACAGGGTACAAGAGCCGACATATATCTTGCATGTGTACACAGGGAACCAATATGGTATGTGTCAATGACTTGTTTGTCAGTTTTGATGCGATGTTAGACGTGTTGTCAGAAAGGCAAATAGTTCCATATTGTTTTCATAAATCGGAAGAAACTCTTGCCAGTTTCCAGGAACTGTATTTGATGGTGCGACACGTCTGCGTCTCTTGCTTCGTGTATCTGGCTTCAAACTATTTGTATTATACTCTTTCCAAACTACATCCAGCATACTTGCATACTACAATTATGAACACATCTATTGCATCGTCATTACATGGCAAGGTAGTTGCGAGATCGAAGGGTGATGACTATGGCAGCAACGTCAACAGCCTACGAGCTCAGATTTAGTACCAGTGTTCATGCTGCCCATGTGTGATAAAGATGGAGGATATGGGTGGTTTTCATGCTAAAACAACTCATCAAGATATCCACCTCTCGCTTGAGACGTGACATAAAATCTCGATAAGTAAATAGGGTACAGTCAATCTTCAAAGACGAGAGCTGCAACTGTCATTCCTCACGGACTGGAGATCGACTGAATAGGGAGAGATTGTTTCTCTTGATAGGATCGGCAATATAGGTTGTTTGACTCATAAGGTGATCATGTGCATATGCCTCATATTGCTGCTGGCCAAGTTCCTCAATATGGCACACAGAATATATTACTTCTGAATTCAGAATACATGTATATCTGGCGTCTAGTACCAGGTAGTTCATTGCTACTATCAGTAAAAGTATTCCCCATCTCCTCTACAACTTTAGTCAGCGAGTCCACGTCCCGACCGAAATCTACATGTACATGAGTGTTATGGTCTTTATGGTTAACTTTTAACTAATTTCGGTCCTGCTCTGAAGTATCGAATTCCCCGACCAGTCTCGCCATTTCTGGTCCAGATACCATCCATCGTCGCAATGCAGATGGGATCTCTGATAGACCATCCCCTTTCACTTTGGCGTTATTCTGTTCATGGGCCTGTAGCGATAGCGATATTCTTTCTCATCGTGAAGTTGCCTTTGGAAAACTCTGCATACATGTCAGGGTGGTTTGTATGCAGTTTAGTTATGTCTCGCAGATGCATTGGTATCCACCTAACATAATGTGAGTGATCTAACGCAACCAACCATGGTTCTATCTTTGGTAAATAATCAATATAGAGTAGGAAGTCAGTTTCTCTTATTGATCTAACAAATACCATCATGATCAGTTCCAGTTGCACGATACGCATCCAAAATTGGAACTGGTGACTTACTGTGGATCATTGAGAATACCAGACATCCAGAGACAATATATTTGATATATAGTATACACATTCACAATAGTTGGAGTAGGATTTCTGCAGTAACATATACTGTGTCGAGGCTGTGATCTGGTGGAAGCGTCTGTAACGCGTTACATGGGACGCAGTGAGAAAGGAATCTGCTGTCCCAGATGAAACAACAGAATCGGCTGTCAGTGCAGACGTCCAACCGCTGTCAGTAAGAAGGTCGCATATCATCTTCATCGCTATCATCTCGATATGAAGGCCACCAAATAATAGTTCACATGTATCCTTCTGACACGGAGCACATTTTTATCAGCGCACTTCGGGATTATCATCTGAAAACGCAAAATATAAATATAGGCTAATTGTAATCTGTTACATATAAACGAGATTACGCTGTCTGAAGTAAAGACAAATTGTACAAAATGATATCCCGAATGTGATTTTTCCGATACAAATGTATTAGAATGCTATTATAATTCACAAAGCAATACATATACACATATATATGTTATATACCTTTTGCAACAATATATTACAGTGTATTAGTTATGTTATCATCATCAGCAACGAAAACGCATGGCAAAACATTCCGTCATCTGCAATGTTCATCAATAGTCAATAACATTAATTTATTATGGACAATATACATGACTAAGTAACATATATATTATACCTCCTGATATGCAAAGAACCTATTGATACGCGCCTGTATCTTCGACAGAGTCGAAAGTGTCGTGAAAAAAACGGACAACTTCCTGTTGACATTTGTATCGCCAGACACGTGCAAGAAAGATATTTTGGTATGGTTTGCAGAACGTGTCATTACATTTGAATAGTTTATCGTTTTGACGTACACGCATGTATCACTTCAATCGGAAGGGTGTGAGTGGGAATGGTTAAGACACAAATAATGCAGCTATGGAACAATGTGTTTTCTTTGTTCATTACATTTATATTGTTATCAGTACCGTAACCAAGATGATCGCCTCGTCTGTTATTTTGCCAATTTGGGCAATTTGAACAAATCCCCGGGCTGATGGCGGGGAGAATGCTCCCTGAACCCCATATCTGGACTTGGTTCACCTCGTCTGGGTTGTAGCTCTGATTACGGCCATGATTATAATACATAGGCTACTGGACATATCGGACTAACAAATATTTTCATAATGCACCATAATTATGCTATCGGCAAACTATGCATTTGGAAGATGAAAAATGTCCAGATATATTTTCACCAAAATATATAAAATGAAATTTTGGTAATAAGCTAATATGGGATTTCAGTGGGTAAGGTAATGTTACGTTTTCTTCATTACAATACAAATTAAACGATTCGCAGTAGTACTGAATTATTATTTATCATTCCAAATTCCATCTACTAATAAAAAAAACTATCAGGAGACGACAATTCCGTGTCACGTGCATCAAATATTTGAAAACCTACTAAAATATATGATGATTGGAGATATTTTGGCAGCCATTTTAAAACATGTAACTCGTATTGACAGTACAATTATTCAATTAGAGAACATGTTAAATGCTGTGAGAGAAAACAATACTTACATTAGTATTACTCAGGCAAATTAATGTCATGCACTTACAGCCATCTACTGTCTGTTTCACGAAAGCTGCCCAAATTTTACGGCTATATAAACAATTCGAAAACAAGATTTCTTTTCATAATATTAAATTAAAGGAAAATTTAAAAATGAGCCTTCTTTTTATTTCGTGAAATTTGGTCAAATATTGATTTTATTGCGAAAAAACAATTTCCCCATGTTAAATCCCCATAGACATCTTCACTCCGTGAAGATGTCTATGGGGATTTAACATGGGGAAAAAAAATTGAATTTTAGAAATACTGGACCGATTTTTAAAATTTAACTTTTGTTTTCTTAGTTAGATCATATCCAAGCTATCTAGTCAGGTTTCGGAGTCAATTTGCAAATTTTTTCGTTTTTTGACTCCTCCCACACTTCCTTACCACTTTTTCCCCCATGTTAAATTCCCATAGACAAATCAATTTTTCGCAATAAAATCAATATTTGACCGAATTTCACGAAATAAAAAGAAGGCTAATTCTTAATTTTTCCTTTAATTTAATATTATCGAAAATAATATTGTTTTTGAATTGTCTATATGGCCGTAAAATTTGGCCAGCTTTCGTGAAACAGACAGTAATGTTATCGGCAGCCATCTTTAAAAATGGCCGCCATTTCAGTCACGTGACGAATCTGAAATGTCCCTATAGCTAAAATCATTTATTATGGTTTGATCTACGACTGTACTAAATTTCATGCTTGTATCACAAAATGCACAATTCAGCTTAAAATCACGACATATCGATACCGCTAATTGTCTGTCTCAGTAAACGCAACAGCCCATGGTTTTATTCCTAAATTATACTCTTGATTTTCCTCAGGACCCCATGTCCAGATACCATTGCAAAGAATCAGAACACAGATGCGACACGCCATTTGTACCTCAGAACACAGATGAGACACGCCATTTGTACCTCAGAACACAGATGAGACACGCCATTTGTACCTCAGAACACAGATGAGACACGCCATTTGTACCTCAGAACACAGATGAGACACGCCATTTGTACATCAGAACACGATGAGACACGCCATTTGTACTCAGAACACAGATGAGACACGCCATTTGTACCTCAGAACACAGATGAGACACGCCATTTGTACCTCAGACACAGATGAGACACGCCATTTGTACCTCAGAACACAGATGAGACACGCCATTTGTACCTCAGAACACAGATGAGACACGCCATTTGTACATCAGGGGATGTGCGATGTCTCATGAAAAATATTTACAAAATATACTATATTTACCATAAATTACGTCGAAAGTTGACGAACAGTTCAAAGCAATTGCGGAATAGAATATGACTTTTGCAATAAATAATTGTCAACTTTCGACGTCATTTACAGAAAATATCACAGTTTTTCATAAGTAGTTTTCATGAAAAATCGCACGCCTTATAAAATCACATGGCTTGTCTCAAGTATGTGACTGGAGAACGAAGGGCTTTGTCATCTCTGAGCCGCGGCTACCTGTTAGCAGCTGTCACAAGCCCAAATCCTCTTGTCAAACTCTTACCGACAGATACTGTAATAATCAGTTGTGGTCAGCATAGCTGTGAATAAAAAAAATGTTTAAACTTTATTGTACAACTGAAATATTACAAACAAGTGCGATAGCACTTATTCAAATCAGCTCTGAATAAACAACAACTGGTATTTAGATGTCTGTGTTTATCCGTTATTCGGCTAAAATATCACCAATTATGGATTTAGTAAATTAATGAGTCTGTTTGCGGGTGGCGGATGAGGGAATCGGACTTGTTGTCTTAGGACTAATGATATAAAGGAGACGTGCATCAAAATTCACTAAAATTCTTGATTGTGAGTTCAGAAGTGAAGGCTTATATCATTTACGGTACAGTGTAGACCCAGACCCAGACTATTCACGCAGTCTGATCTGTAGCCGATTTCATCAACATTGTAAAGTATACTTATGTAGCAAAGTATACTTTGAGGGAGAAATTCTCAATTTTAGGATAAATTTATTATGTTTTATTGTACTGAATTGTTTACATTATCACAGCCAAAATGGCTGTGATAATGTAAAAAAATCAGTATAATAATTCTGCATACTTTTAATCATCAAATATATGCAGTAGTTAGTTCTATATGAAATAATGCATTTCATGAAAAAGAAATGATTACTCCCTCAAAGTATACTTTGCTAGAAAAGTATACTTTGCAATGTTGGTGAAATAGGCTACTGCAGTCAATCACGGGCAGTCAATCAATGAGTCATCAAGCATGCTTCTAACAAACATTAGATCGCCTTATCAGACTGCATATAATTGAGACACGACGCCTTGGGATTTTGTACCTTCGGACATCTGCGTAATTTCATTCAATACGTTTACAAATTGTACAATGTTTTTCATAAATTAATTCAAAAGTTGCGGAAAATATTGTAGATTTTGTAAATGTATTTAATGAAATTACGCAGATGTCCGAAGGTAAAAACTCCCATGGCGTGTCTCATATTTGGGCGATAGTTGAACACGATCTAGACTGGCTGGCAATGTCATGCCTCACATTTCTCAAATCACAATAGTATTTGGCTGATTCAAATACAATCTGCAGAAATCTTCCATACCAGCGCCGTTGAGGCGCACCGAGGCAACTGCCTCGGTGATATTTTCCGGACTTCTTATGTTTTTAATGTGTTATGCATTCATCATAAAAGCAGATTGTGACTTAAATCGTGACCATGCAATTGTATGCCTGTGTGTTTATCCCGGGGGACAAGCCACCGGTAGCAAATATCATCAAGTATTCTGCCATTGTCTATGATTTCAAAAATATTTCATCAGGAAATGCGATGTAGATTTCAAAACAAATATCATGGGGATGGTGGTGGGGGGGGGGGTGCCCCGGGCCCCCAACATACCGAACTCCCTCCCTCTTTTGTAAAGCATAATAATTATATTGTCTGTTCCACGTTTTCCTGCCGACAAACTGTTGGCTATTAAACGCCCCCCCCCCCCCCCCCCACCCCCAACAAAAAAAGACATTTGATGAAATTCCATGAAATATTGATTTTATTGCCAAAACCTTTTATGGGAATTTAACATGGGGGCTAAACATAATATATTTTTTGAAAACAAAAATGTGTGGACACTACCTCCTTTTCCCCCCCAAGTTAAATTGTCATAGGGAAATCAATAGTTAATGGAATTTCACCAAATAAAAACTTTAGAGGAGGCCACGGTGACTTTTGTTGTTGATGAAAAAGTACTTACATTTAAATAATGCTTATATTTAATATGTTTAACAGCCAAACGTTCGTCGGCAGCAAAACGTGGAACAAACAGTATGAAGGCTGATTGGTCGAGACAGAATTGTGCTAATCAACCTGCCTGAGATTTATTGCAGATTCCAAATATGTCCTTAAAACAATGTTTATACGCACGGGCCTTGACATTTATCGGACAAAAAGGCTATCATATGAAAGTGCTTATATACATATGTGGCCTCCTTTTCATGTTTCATCCGAAGGACCAGTGAGATATGTAAATACAACCAATATATATATTTCGCGCCTGTGGTGAGAACTGAACCCAAGAACACCGGTATTGAAGTCCAAAGTTTTCCCACTAGACTATCAACTCATTCATCCAGACACTAACAAGGCCCAAGTGTGACTCATTTCGATATAATTTATTGTCATTTATGTATGTTGGTAATTTGTATGTTCATGATTGCAGAACACACAACATGTTTTCGAGTGCACATATGTACACACGCCTGAATCACGATGGAATCTCTCTAAACCGAACACCCTGGGAACCTCCCAGGGTGTCCGGTTTAGAGAGGTTCCACTGTACAATTAATTTCCATAATGTGTTTCCATCACAGTATAAAGCACATATATACGCATAAGTCTAATTACGGACGGACCTCTCTAAATCGGACACTCTGAGGACCTCCCAGGGTGTCCGGTTTAGACAGGTTCCACTGTACAATTAATTTCCATTATGTGTCGACATCTTAGCATAAAGCTGGCTGAAGAGCACGTATGCACATTCGTCAAATTACAGTGGAACCTCTCTAAATAGGACACCCTGGGAGGTCCCCAGGGTGTCCGGTGTAGAGATGTGCCACCGTAAATCAGGCATATAACCATTCTGGGACATACTTATATCTTGTACAATCATGGACATGCATTATTATCTGAGATGCGTTACCAAGAAACCCATCAAAATGATATCGCATATATTATCTCGGTGTCCGGTTTAGAGAGGTTCCACTGTACAATTAATTTCCATTATGTGTCGACATCTTAGCATAAAGCTGGCTGAAGAGCACATATATACATTCGTCTAATTACAGTGGAACCTCTCTAAATAGGACACCCCGTGGACCTCCCAGGGTGTCCGGTTTAGAGAGGTTCCACTGTACAATTAATTTCCATTATGTGTCGACATCTTAGCATAAAGCTGGCTGAAGAGCACACATATACATTCGTCTAATTACAGTGGAACCTCTCTAAATAGGACACCCCGTGGACCTCCCAGGGTGTCCGGTTTAGAGAGGTTCCACTATACAGTTAATTTCCATAATGTGTCTACATCTTAGCATAAAGCTGGCTCAAGATCAACATCACAGTATAAAGCACATATACGCATAGATCTAATGGTAGTGGAACCTCTCTAAACCGGGCACCCTAGGGTGCCCGGTTTAGAGAGGTTCCGCTGCACATTTAATTTCCATAATGTGTCTAGATTATAGCATAAAGCTGGCTCATTTTGCGGGACAAGTGTTTTATTTCAACGGTTATTCCCGTTACAGATATCAGCAATTATATTTATCGACCACATGTAACGCACGAATACTGGACCGACGCCAGCTCTTTATTGACTATTAACAAACCCAGCACCCAAACATTGTTTTCGCCGGTTGTGACCATCCATGCTAAAACGGGGCTTATCGATTGACTTGACCAGCGTAGCTGCTAGTAGACTAGCACTGGCATGTCAAAATTGCTAAGTATACTTAATTACCCAAGTACACTTTGCGGGAGTACGTATTTATGTTTACCGACATATGTACACTATGTCATAGAGAACTAACGATTTTTTTATATTTGATAATTATAATTATGCAGAATTACTATATCGTATTTATTACATTATCACAGCCATTTTTAGAATTCGAAAATATTTTATTTCATTAAATGAAAAAATAAATAATTATTTCATAAATTGAAAATTTCTCCCTCAAAGTACACTTTGTAAGGTAAGTGTAATTCGTAACATTTTAGTCGTACGAAGTTTAGGGAAACGGACCCTTGATAGGTATCTGTATTTTACTCGGGTATGTTTCGCAAATGCAATCGCGAAGAGAAAAAATGCGGATAGCTCCATGTCTATGATGGTCACGAACTCAATAAGCCATCATTTGTTATGGCGGTTCACATTAAGACGTTCGATGAAAACAAATTAAAACAAGAAAGGCAATGACGAATACGATTTTAGCCAGTAATTGTAACGCTTAAAGGTGCATGCCCACTCAGTAGGCACACACTGTTCTTAATTTCAGAGACATCATCTTGTGGAAAAATAAACATTCATTCCCCCCATTACCCCACGTATTGATTGGCATTTTTATATATTTTATAAAAGATGTAAATTTGCGCACTGATATCAGGGGCGATAACCGTGTTTTACTTAAATACTAACGGATATTACTATTTATTCTCTGTATTTATTTTTTGATGTGCAATGATCATACATATAATCTGTCGAAAATATTATGTTTTAGGTGACACATTCAATTAGTATAAATAATTAAAAAATATCATGCCTCATTTGCATATGAAAATAACCTTATACCACCGCGCGTCATCAGTAAAATAAATATTACTAAATGATTATATCTGTATAGCGGGCACCCGTATTTTTTAGAACTGGTGGGATAGTAACATAATTATACACTTCTATAATTCCCATAAAGAACAGTTTGTGCCTACCGAGTGGGCATGTACCTTTAATTTGTTCGTGCATACTTTTAATAATGCATTTCGGGAAAAATGATTACTCCCTCAAAGCATACTTTGCTAGATAAGTATGCTTTGCAATTTTGATGAAATCGGCTACAGACACTGGACCCAAAGTGAAGTTTTCAATGGATTATTTGACCGCACCGGTTGAGTGTTTGTCAGAGTTACTAACCGGAAGTGATGATCTGTGTCATTTTTACCTCAGCCTTTGAAGAGTTCGTTACAAGATCCTGATTTTTGTGACAGGTGTCCTAACATGTACCACACCAGGATCACTCGTCTCAAAGTGTGAATCTTTAAACGGATTAACTCACCGCTTTGAATCACAGTAAGACTGGATTCGCCGTTGACGTCTGAATCCCAGTACGAATGGATTCATCGTTGAATCTTGAAACCAGACAAATATTAATTCGCCGCTAATGTCTGATCCCGGGAAGGATGGACTTGCTGTTGACATCTGAATTCCAGCATGGATGGATTCTCCGTAAACCCCGGTAAAGATGGATTCGCCGTTGCGGTTGGATCCACGAAAAAGGATGGATTCATCGTTGAGTTCTGAATGTCGGTACGTATGGATTATGCGTATGCCCCCATCCTCCAATAGCTAGTTTCACCAAAATTGCTAAGCATACTTATCTAGCAAAGTATACTTTGAGGGAGCAATCATTTATTTTCCCCCGAAATTGATTACATGTATTTCATATAGAACTAACGACCGCGTATGTTTGATGTTTAAAAGTATACAGAATTATTATATTGAATTTATTACATTATCACAGCCAAAATGGCTGTGATAATGTAATAAATTCAGTATAATAAAAATTAATATTTATCATTAAATTGAAAATTTCTCCCTCAAAGTGTACGTAGCAAGATAAGTATGCTTAGCAAGTTTGGCGAAATCGGCTACAGGAATATTATGATTTGCAGCGATTCCAAAAGTCACGTTTCCCGATACGTCCGTTTAGCACGGAATTCCCAATTGATCGAATGGCTGTGTCTTGTCAATGGATATGAATATTTGTGTCTCTATGTAAATGTACTGTATCAATACAAACAAAGTTGGCAGGTCTGGGACGGTTCTTAATCCGCAAGTCCTAGTTCCTGATCTGAGCAAAGAGGATTATGAAATGTGTGGCCAGTCTAGCTGCTCACGTGAGACCGTGACTTGGAGAAATCGGACCGAATACTGTTTGAATGCGAACAGAGATGAGTCGTAAGACATGTGTAGCCAGTCTAGCTGCTCACGTGAGACCGTGACTGGAGAAATAGGACCGAATGCATTTGTGACCAGTCTGGCTCCCGCTCTTTGGCTGCTAACATAGAAATTGGTCTTAACCCTTAGACCGCTATCTTATTTTGTTGTCGTCTGCTGTTTATTTTTTATTTTCAATTTTTATCATCAAAAACATTCTTCGACAATAATAATTTACAACATGCTTTGACAGCACTTCAGAATCATTTCCAATGGAAATGATTCTGAAGTGCTGTCAAACCATGTTTTTATTGAGAAATAAGGCAAGATATAAAAGCAACAGCAGACGAGACTTGTTGTGAGTAGCGGTCTAAGGGTTAAGACATGTGTGGACAGTCTAGCTGTTCATGTGAGACAGTGACTGACAAAATAGGGCCGAACTGCATTTTTGACCAGTCTGGCTCCCGCTCTTTGATTGCGAACAGATTAATGGGTCTTAAGACATGTATAGCTAGTCAAGCTCCTGATATTATCTGTGATTGTGAATGGAGAATGGGACTTAAGGAGTTTGGTAGTAGTATAACTCCCGGTCTGTGCATGAAACTGCAGAAATGGGGATTATAGTATTTGAGGCTCTCACTCCTGATGTATGTGACTGTATATGGGGATTATGGATTTTGCGGTCAGTGTACATTCAGATCAGCCTGTGCATCCGCACAGTCTGATCACGACCTGCACTGTTCGCTTGTCCATCAATGAAACACCCGTCATGCTTCTGTCAAACAATATATATCGCTATCAGGCTACATGAGTGTTTTTTTTTATTTAATTACGAGCGGCAATGGTCACAAATCGAATGAGCTCCACGGGTAACAGCCACATATGATTTTGACTGCACGAATAATTCATACTCAGTATGGTATATGCGGTATATGAGATACTAGCTCCTCTAGCCTATTTCACCAATATTGCGAAGTATACTTATCTAGCAAAGTATACTTTGAGGGAGAAATTTTCAATTTTAGGATAAATTTATAAATTTGTATTATACTGAATTTATTACATTATCACAGCCAATTTGGCTGTGATAATGTAATAAATTCAGTATAATAATTCTGCATACCTTTAATCATCAACTATATGCATTCGGTAGTTCTATATGAAATAATGCATTTCGGGCAAAATAAATGATTACTACCTCAAAGTATACTTTGCTAGATAAGTATACTTTGCAATTTTGATGAAATCTGCTGTAACAAATCTAGTACCTGATCTGTGGCGGTGATTGGAGAACGGATGTCCGGTTATCAACATGACCTATATTACCGATGACCTATATTTCTTATGCATTAACCCATTAAATTCAGAATACACCTTTACGGGTATGAACTTTTTTAAACATTTTATTTTTATTGTTGTCATTTCTCAATGAAAGTATATGTTGTGACCACTCATTTGAACCATCTCGACGAGACGGTTCAAATGGTGGTCGCGACATATACGTCTAAGCATATATAAAGAAAATATTTAGAATTTTCCATGAACGAAATGGCGTATCTTCATCATGAAAACCACGCTATGCCACTCGGATGTCTATACAATGCGACGCGCCGAGCTTGGAAATGTTAAAGACGGCATGGTGCTGATGAATCATTCATAGAAAGCACAAACCGTACACGGTAGCTTCAAAACACGCGTAGCGGGATACGATTTAGAAATTAATAAATTACGAGACATTGTATTGTGTTTAATTTTTAAACTAAAGCGAATGTTGTCACGATAAAAATATGTTATACATGTACTGTGAGTAGAAAATATTGTTCTTTAAACCTATTATATTACTTAATCATATACATATTGGTTTTTGAAATACCATTATTCATAAAACTGGAATTGGAATTTTAACAAATAAATTACATTAAATTTTAATTGCATACACTATGGTGGAAATCAATTACGTCATATGAGAGCCAATTATATTTCAGCTGAATCGATTTCTATTTTCAAATTTTAAATCCGTATAACCTATTCATCATTAGTTGTTATTTTGAATGAAGTTTCCAGGATTTGTTTCATCGTATCAAAGTGTATATTGAATTTACTTTTCAAATGCTGGAATTATAAGGAATGAATGGCCTTTACTTGGAAAAGTCGCGGGAATACTGGACGAGGCCTTCCGGCCTTCGTCCAGTATTCCCGCGACTTTTCCAAGTTTATACCCCGATAAAAAGGCCGGCCTTCGTCCAGTATTCCCGCGACTTTTCCAAGTTTATACCCCGATAAATTCCACAAAAAAGGCCATTAATTCCTATATTATATCCATGCCATTGGACTATTTCATTATTCAGAGAGAGAGAACTGTTACTAATCCTATCAACAATCTCTGCAAATCCAGATGAGTCGGCTCGTCTGGATTTACAGTTTGGAAATATTTCCATGATGTTATGGGTTTGAAATTGCTAATTGACTACAGTCAAACTTGCATTAAGCGACCACCCAAGGGAGACACCAAAAATGGTCGCTTAGAACAATGGTCTCTTAACACAAAAACGAAAACAAATGGAAATCCGGATACTGGTATGTCCGGTTATATGGTTTAATATTTGTATGTACCATCTTTCTTGTGATGGACACTTCTCAGTGAAACCATCCTAAACTGAACACGATGCGCACCTGTAGCCTATTTCACCAACATTTCAAAGTATACTTATCTAGCAAAGTATACTTTGAGGGAGAAATTTTCAACTTAAAGATAAATTTATTATTTGTTATTATACTGAATTTATTACATTATCACAGCCTGGCTGTGATAATGTAATACATTCAGTATAATAATATTCTGCATACTTTTAATCATCAAATATATGCAGTCGTTGGTTCTATATGAAATAATGCATTTCGGGAAAAATAAATGATTACTCCCTCAAAGTATACTTTGCTAGATAAGTGTACTTTGCAATTCTGATGAAATCGGCTACTGATTTAAACCCATAAGTCTGTTTTGCTATATCATGCTAACAAAATAACACGCTGCGGAAATTTATCAGTGAAAGTTTAATTTCACTGATCAGGGACGTATAAATCATTCCATGTTTACTTTTGTTTGTTTATTTGTTTGTTTGTTGGGGTTTAACGGCCTATCAACAGCTAAGGTCATTTAAGGCCGGGTCAATGGGTTTAGTACTAAATCCCATATATTACCTGTACAAGTACATGTACATGTTCAAGTACATGTACAAATGGGGGGAAAATCCCAAAATCAGAACTGAATATTTACTATAACAAAACTATATATTCAGCCTTGAAATCAGAATAATCCTGATCTGATGCCAGGTCCTCGCCACACCAGAATCACTTGGCCCCTCCCGAAAGCAGTAGGATCAGTAATAATCTTACTACTTTTAGAATGGGCAATAACCCAATTCAACTCCCAAGTAACTAAAGAGCCAAAGATAAAAACGTACCTGAGGGCCAAACCAGGCAAATCGTGATTCCTATAAGGAGGAACCCATACCGTTAATTTACGCCGTCTCATTCGCCCGACAACCACCCAGTATCAGTGGCATTTTTACCTCGGCATTTGAAGAGCTCGCTACGTTAGATAAAATAAATCTAACGGAAGTATTAATAGCTCATCGAACTCGGATTCCTCGTGTTAACTATGATTGACCTAATTCATTCATGAACGTGTGGAACTATACAGAAATAGATGTATATAATATTCATATATTGATCAGGGTCATGTCAGCTAACGGTCTACATACAAGCAACAGGCTCTCAGTTATTAGTTATCACGTGTACGTGTGTTACGAACATCTACATGTACCATTGTGGGTGTGCAACCAGCCTAGATGATAACTAACTTCCAGTTCATGTCAATTGATCGACGGTCAGAAAACAGCAAACGCTTCCAGCTATTAGATATTATTTTAGACCGAGCCGAAAACAACTGCATGTATTTATGTTGTTTACGTGTTTATTTTATTGTCCTTGCATGGTTACATATTTTCACCCCAGTCTTCGGCCTTATTTGGGTGTATTGTTTCTATTTGTATAGGTTTGCAACAAGTCTAGATGACAATCAGCTTACGATAAATGTAAGATGATCGACAGTATAGAACTAAGCCCTTAACACGGACCAACATACTGGCACAGTGCATTAGGATAATGAACAAGCTAGGTTAAATTAACCGTCTCATAATCTTCTTAATGTCAAACACACCTTTCGACTGCATGGCGACTAATAAAAAATCCTGAAACATTTTCTGTGCTCATATGCCCGGGTTTGGAAGGTCTGTGAACCAATTCCTACCTGTTAATATAAGATAACTAACTAAATATAGAACTACAACATGTCACCTGTTATTTGTTATTGGGATCACATTACCTAATCAGGGCTCCAGATAAGGAATTAGTAATTGAGTATTGTCACTCCATCATTTCTGAAGCAATTGGGTATTTCAATATTTCAATTGGGTAAAATAAAATCACACTACTGTTGACACATCAGTAGACCGCAATTATTGAATAGTTTGCTGCTAAATTAAAACATGTCTTGGCATTTCATTAGAATTGTCTCCTTGAAGACAATTGTAATGAAATACCAAGATGTGTTTTCATGGAAAAATATGCTATATTTGTTCTATGTTTATTTTTTTCTGTAGCATGATAAAGACACCACACATTTTTCATTGTTTTTTGATACTCACTACTTCTGATTTCAATTGGGTTTTTGGCAATTTTAATTGGGTATATAAGCAAATACGCACCTTATCTGGAGCCCTGCATAATGGTGTCAGCCTACATAAGACAGCTATGACGTTCCATAGTCTGTTATCAAGTTTGATGACATTAGAACAGTTACCATTTATTTCTTTCAATTATTTCCCCCAATAAGTCACGTGTCCTATTGTACAGAAAATCGTGAACACCCTGGTCAGACTGCACGGATTCTCAGGTTGGTCTGGGTGGACATTGGTCGCAAATGTCATATGCCCCAGCCACTGTCTTCTATTCGGCTATGTTTGTCGGTCAGTCTTTTGGACAGATTTTCTGACAAATGTCGATTAGTGAAGACCCTGGTCAGAATGCGCGAATGCGCAGGCTGATCTGGTGCTACACTGGTCGCAAATGTCACATGCCCCATTCTTCAGTCACACTCACTTGTATACGAGTCATTATGGGCTGTGACTGGACAAATGGGGCTTATGTGATTAGTGACCAGTGTCGCTCCTGAACAAATAGCACACTTATGTAGCCTGATAACGAACTACATTGTTTGTTTACAACTAGAAGCACGACGGGTGTTTCATTGATGGAATGGCGAACAGTGCAGATCCTGATCAGACTGTGCGGATGCACAGGCTGATCTGGATCTACACTGGTCGCAAAACCCATACGCCCCATGTATCCAGTCACAGCCGCATGTGAGTTTGTACCTACCTCCTGAGAACATCTGCGATATTTCATGAAACATGTTTACTAAATTTAAGACAGTTTCCGTAAATGACGTTGAAAGTTGACGAAATGTTCAGAGCGAATGTGGAATAGAATTCGCATTTCCGATGAAAATTGCGTCAACTTGCGAAGTCATGTAATGAAAATATCGCAGTTTCTCTAAACAGTTTTCGTGAAAAATCGCACATCTTCGAATATGTACACAATCACATCGCTTGTCTCCTATATTATATTCGGCTAGGCTTGTCGATCGGTCGATTAGGCAGCTTTGCCCGTGCAACCGCCCATCTATGGATGAAGTTGTAACCGAATATAATCTATACGCCATAACGGTTCCATTGGATGTTGGACACATGTGCCGGGTTTAGGATATTAACGGAATATCACTGGATACTTGACTTCATATGGTATATTTTGCGATGTCGATACAACCGCCCGCGCCAGTCTTGACAATATGTGTCACTGTTTCTTTTCAAAATACTTGAATACTGTGCTCGAAATCAAGCAGCCTTGATTTGCTGATCATGAGCTGTGCTACAACTCAGGATCAGCCAATCAAAGCTGCCTGACTGCGAGTCGAGATTGCCAATAGATGTTCGGAAATGCTGACATCTGGGCAAGATTAACGCAGGCTGTTGTGTATGTATGTGGGCGGCCGGCTGACCAGTAAGACATTATTATCCACTTTCGGATATGCAACAGGGAATATAGCGTTAATTCGTGTACGTACGTGCGTGTGTGCGTACGTGTGTGCGTGCTTGCGTGCGTGCGTGCGTGCGTGCGTGAGTAAGACCTTTCATTTTCACTTATGAACCGCTTCACCGATTTTGATAATATTTGGCCACAATGTGTGTCTAGGGATGGTGCTTTGTTTTGCATACAACCCACATCCGACCGCCCAAGGTCACTGATGTTAAGTTTATTATATACATGTATGTTTATTAGCAAGGCTGCCAGCAACGGGATTAGCTTAAAGTGTTAACGATGCGCTTGTCTTGCTATGTATAGCGTTTGCAACAATTGTCTACTATAGTAGTGTTTTTGCTCATTCATTTACAGTAAATTACTCTAAACCGGACACCCTGACAACTTCCCAGGTTGTCCGGTCTAAGAGATTTCACTGTAATATTCGGACATTTGAAGGCATGTGCATGTCAGATGAGGTCTCATATATTTAATATGTGGTATTTCAAATATTGCAAATGACCAAGGATTTACGGTTATATATGTCTCTGAAATGACATATACAGTCAACCTCCCCGAGCGGACACCTCTCTACAACAACACCCTCTCTATAACAGCCGCTATTTTATATCCTAAATGGATGATTTCCTCTGTATCTAACTCTTAGACTGCCGAGCACGAAAATTGTCGTCTGCTGTTAATGTGCCTTCGCAATAAAAACATGTTTTGACAGCATTTTAGAATAATTTACATTAGAAATGATTCTAAAATGTTGCCAAAGCATGTTTTCGATGATAATTATCGAAAATAAATAAACAGCAGACGACAAAATTTAATTCAGCATTAACCTCCCTACAACAGCCACCTCTCTACAACAGCCAGTTTTGCGTCTTCCCATGGGTGGCTGTTATAGAGAGGTTGCACTGTAGCAAGCAAATGGTCAAATTTGAACAAACTGACGTACCGTACTCTGTGTGTCCGGTTTAGCGATGTTCTACTTCAAAACGAATATTATTTCAGTGAGTTGACTAATGAACAGTGTTGCCCCAGATCAGATGGCGCATGTATTGATTTATGTACGAATCTGATTGCAATTGTGAATGCCAAAAAGCCAATTTCGTCGGAGAATGTAACAATTTAAATTTCATACTACATGTGTATGTATCAGTTAAATCAACGCAAATCCAGCTGCTAACATATTGGTAATCTTGAACATTGTGGTGAAGTTACACAACGGTTATGGAAATTACAATATTTGTAAGTGTCTATGAGTAATCTGACAATAAGCTCTGTGGAATTATAAATTAACAAATGATCTGGAATTTTCTTTCAAGATTTTGGAAATATGTTGATCTACAGTTATTTTTGCCGCTTTATATACAGTTTACATTCGCCCGCCTATATATGGTACATATTAGTTGTGGCTGTGACTGGAGAAATGGGACTTAAAGGATTTGTGACCAGCGTACAGTTGGGTCAGCGTGTAAGTGCACACACGAACGAACACGACAGGTTGGTTCCAACCTGTCGTGTTCGTTCGTGTGTGCACTTACACGCTGATCCCACTGTATCCTTTAAGCCCCAATTTCCCAGTCACAGCCAACTGTATTTCATTTGCTCTGTCTTGTCTGCTAGTGTTTAATGAATTCATTTGTATTGTGTGGAACTTTACAAAATAGAAAACAAACTATAAGGCTGACTTTAAATCAGTTTCGTACCTCTTATATAACGGACCCAACCATCCCACCCCCTCTGACTTCACCCGCTTAACGAGCTTTGCCTTAACCCTTTCATCCCTAAATTTCAGAAATTTCAAGTTTAATGCTCATTTCTAAACTATTCCATTAATCAGATAAGTGGTTATTTTATGAAATCCATCAACGAGTTTAATAAATAACATATTAAGTTAACATAAGTCTTAGATTATATTTATCGCATAAGCACAGCATCATATATTAAAGCTATACCGGTCATGTCAACTACAGTTGGGTCAGCGTGTAAGTGCACACACGAACGAACACGACAGGTTGGAACCAACCTGTCGTGTTCGTTCGTGTGTGTACTTACACGCTGACCCCACTGTAACATATTTGATCTAGCTGTCTCACTTACATATTTATTACATTAGTGTACATGTATTTATATTATATTCATAGCATAAGCACATCATCATAAATTGATGCTGTACGGATTACATAACATGTTTCCTGTAGCGAGCTCATTTGCATATGTATTACACTAGTGTATTATGATTTTTAATACACTGTGTTATTAATCTGTGAAAGCCCATATTATGCAATAAAATACGTTTTCAGCATTAAAAACATTCATCGAGAAACACTACTGGACACACAGGTAGACGATTCATACAAGGAACCAGTAAATGGCTAAAATGGATATACTGTATAATGTACGGAAATGGGTGGTTAACGTTTTTCAAATGAGTCATTTACTGGGTCCTGGGGCCCGTTTCACTAAACCTCGTACGACTAAATTGTTCGTAAGTGCGAATTTACGATCGTCTGGAAATTTCAATGGATGGATTTACATTTATTGAGCATAGGCTGCATAAGCAGCCTATGCTCAATACATGTAAATCCAATAAGTGTTCACAAGAAAATATTGTTAATATGCAATTTACAGACTATCATAATTTTGCACTTACGAGTATTTTAGTCGTACGAAGTTTAGTGAATCGGCCCCCCTGGGTCCGAGTCTTCCACCTGTGGTCGGACAGACAGAAACTGCTGATAAAGCATACATCATGTTGTACGATGAGCTCAAACACAAAAGCGCAGTCGTTTGCAGCAACATCGTTTCATCAATGCCTTTATCATATTGTCAATATTAGGTATTTACTCGCAGCAACGCAATTAATGGTCGTAATTTGTACACCGGAAATATCCATAATGGCTGTCGCCGCTTAGGACATTACAAAACACCTCGTACTCGAGTACCCGGAACACAAACTTATATAGCTTGGTTATAACTGAGATAATACAAGAGATGATCGTACATATGCTGTGGTTTAATATGTTATCATTTAAACGTGTTACCTGATTTCGTAATAAACTCGGCATAGCCTCGTTTAAACTAGTTTAAAGGACTTCTCGGATGTAGTTGTGTTTCATATGCACAGTATAGTTTGAAAATATAACAAGGTGAAAACCGCATGCAAATACTCCCTGTCTGTCACAAGTCATAGTGTTTTTTAGTTCTGCAAATTTTATGCAAATGACCTGTTATACTATTCAAATACAACAACACAAATTTAGGACTATATGTATTGCGTAAGCATAGCCTCATACACCGAACCTTACTGATATCCGAAAATGCTACAGACAATAACTGTCACATGTCTCTGACTGCACTCAATGTGACGTCATAGATACGATTCAGCCTCTAAACCATTTCACTAAACTTCGTACGATAAACATGTTCGTACGAAGATTTCTATGAATTGACAATACACGCTCACTGAGTTGACTGGGGCGACCGTAGCATAGCAACACGTACAGTTCAATACAGTCAATTACAACTGCTACAGTAGGGTCAGCGTGTAAGTGCACACACGAACGAACACGACAGGTTGGTTCCAACCTGTCGTGTTCGTTCATGTGTGCACTTACACGCTGACCCCACTGTAAGTATTTGTGAACATCGTATAACAGTGCAGAAGCTATTCTAAAATTTATTTTTTGCAATTCGTACGAAGTTTAATGAAACGGGCCTCGGAACAAGTCCGGCAGGTCCGGAGAATGATCAATAATTTTGACAAAAATATATTTTTATTGAAATATTTGGAATTCAAAACTGTTGTATATGGCGCATAGTGTTTGCCACGTATTATACGTCATGCACTCGATGGCGAACAGTATACGCCCTGATCAGACTTTGCTGGGCGTGATCCATGTGAGGACCCTTACAGTGTCAATATGGGCGCATTTGCTGCATACTGTTGAACATGGCGCCATTTGTATAGACAATCATAGCACCGGCAGCCAGAATATTAGCCGTCATTAACCCTTAACATGCCGGAAAGGAAAACGGCTGTCTGAACGGTTGTCTTCATAGTGTGTCATTATTCCAAATAACAACATGGCTTGGCCGAACTTTAGAATCATTTTCATTGGAAATGATTCTGAAGTGCTACCGAACTATGTGTTTGTTCATGAAATGGAAGTTAAAAAAAAAAAAACGTCAGACGACAAAATATAAGTCAGCATTGTTATGGTCACCACCATTGATTTCTCCTACATAAACTAACCAATGACCACACATTTCGCTATTCTCTGCTGCTTTCGTTTTTCGTATGGATGTTGTGGGACCTATTTTCCCATAACCTGCATGCATTGTGCTCTGGATATTCACTAATTAAAATATAGATTTGATTATTGTTAAGAAAGATAGATTCATATCATGTGAGCACCCTGGTGGTGGGACAAACAGTCACCAACTCAGGCGCGGATACAGAAATAATTGCAGGGAGGTCTGTAATTACAAGTCTGCATAGCCGACCTCCGCGAGCGCGAAATCGTAAAGTGGGGGGGGGGTCTGGGTGTCCTCCCCCAGGAATTTTTTAAATGCCAGATCGCCGCAGATGCGATTTCCTGACACCTAGGCCACGAAAAAAGTCATCCAACTATTCGAGTATTGTAGATTTTCGTCTTGTTTTCCTCTTTTTTTGCCGGGAGCAGGGGGGCGGGTTTCTGCAAGTAAAGAGTGATATTTTTCCATATTGACGTCACGTAAGTTCATATTCGTTAGTGCCGGAACTACGCTTCACATCGCAAAGTAGTTCCTCCTAAATCACCACTATTTTGTTTACTTTATTTATAGTTTGTATATTTTCTGAAACGCACATAAATTGCTAATGATGTACGTATATAATAAAAAGGTTATTTGATTTGTATGGGGATATATGCCATTCGTTCCGCCTCGCAACGGTATTGCGCTGCGGAACTCGTGCATATATCCACATACGAATCAAATAACCTATAAGTATTCGTGTTTCTAATGCACTCTATAAATATCACGCAATCCGATTGGCTGATGGTCATACATTACAGGTATATCATTGTTGATGAACGGTCGCAAATTATTTCAATATGTATTCCTACGCCAGTAGTAAAGGAGTGCATTAGAAATAGGTTAACCGCATTGTAATTTTGAAATTTGCGGCGTATATCAGAAAATGATGTTCTGATATACGCAGCCGATTTGAAAATTACCATACAGTTAACCCTATAGTGAATTAGATTAGTATATCAATTGACTGGTTTCTGAAGCCATGTATATCTATGGCATAAACCATTTGCATTTGACTGACTACTTTTGAATATCTGATGATTTAGTGTGGTTAAACCTTGTGTAAAATAATACAGGAATACGTTATTGATTTGAGAACGAATTTGCTTGGGGACGAGTTGACCAGTTATTTTCATTTTATTTAGCTTACATTTAAGGGTGGGAATCGGCTCGAAGACCTTCCATACCCGGTTGACCAGTTATCACAAAATGACGATAAAGGTGTAGTTCCTGGCCGCTGTGTACATACATATTTGAATAGATGATATCACTTGTAATCAGTACGCACTCGGTAGACCAGGCTGTAATGTTGCATTAAAGGTACGTGCCCACTCAGTAGGTACACAATGCTCTTTATAGGAATTAAATAAGTGTATAATTGTGTCACTACTCCACCAGTTCTAAAAATTACGAGTGCGCTTTTCAGATAAAATCATTTAGTAATATTTATTTTACTGATAGTGACGTGCGGTGGTATCAGGCTATTTTCATACGCAAATGAGGTACGATATTTGTTTTAATATTTATACTAATTAAATGTGTCACCTGAAAAAAAAATATTTTCGACAGATTATAAAGTAATAGGAAAATCGTTTTTCGCAATAAAATCAATATTTGATGGAATTTCATCAATTTTTTTTCCGGGGGAGGGTGAATTTTGTTATTGATAAAAAAATACTTACTTTTAAATATGTTTTAGATTTAATGTGTTTAATAACCAAAAGTTCGTCGACAGCAAAACGTGGAACAGACAGTAGGCGATATCGATGGTCTAGTAACATAAGGTCGTAACTGCTATGCTAAAGCATAGCAGTTACGACCTTATGTTACTAGACCATCGATATGTCAGAACAAGGACATCCTGGGATAACATATTGAAGAAAGGGTCAGACAAAATGCCAACAGTCTAATTGATATACAATGGTTAATTCATTGTATACCTACGGTGGGCAATGTAGGGCTGTCGGGAACGCTTTGATCTTTATTTTCCTCAATGCAAAACCGCCCGTGTTAATCGTTCCCAGATGTCAGCGCTGCTGAACATCTATTAGCTATCTCAATTCGCGATCAAGCCATTTTATTGTCTGAGCCTGAGCTGTAACACAGTTCAGGCTCGGTCAATGAAGCTGCTTGATTTAGGTACAATATTCAAGTATTTTAATAAACAAATACATTGAGAAATGGGGCAAGATTAACGCAGGTGGCAGTGTATCTTGGATCTCGGCAACTATTGACGCTATTCTGGTGCAACAGCGCATGCGCCCCGTATGACTATGAGCAACTAGGGGCGGATCTAGCATTTGGGGAAACGCGTGGTGTCTGGGGGTTTGTTGCGACGGTAACTCTTGCAATCTACTCACGGTACGGGAGTAATTGCAAGAGTTACCGTTCGCAACTAGGGTGTTGTCCTATTTTCGAGCTCTTCGAAATGCACTTTCCTGTATGTTACGGCATTTAGAAGATTCAGACTCCAACTGGTGGTAAACTGTGATATATGTAAACTCCATTGCAAGACCCCCCCCCCCCCCCCCCCCCCCCCCCCACCCCCTCATATGTCGAGAAAAAATGACATCCGTAGCTGCGCTCATGCCTGTTTTGGTCTAACTTTGGCTTAACCCTTGCACCCCTAAGTAACTGGAATGGAACTTGATATGTTAATTTAGCAACTAATCCAACCGTCACAAAATGATTTTCAGACTAGTCCATTTATGAAAAGGGGTTATTTTTCGTTTTCAAAAATATGAAAATTACTGGCAAAAACGTGCAGATCCTGATGAGACGGCTCGTTACGAGTCGGCTCATTTGGATCTGCACTGTTTGCGTAAACCGCTATAGCGGGCTTTCGGGTTCAAAGGGTTAAAGGGGAATATCAAGATTTTTCGAAAAACTACTATAACAAATAACGTGTTTTCATCCTGGCCCTGTGTAAAGTGCTTAATTGAAGATATATGACGATACAAGGACAACTGGAGAAAAAAATCAGGATTTTTAAAAAAAAAATATAATAATATGACGATACTAGGACTGTTGGTTAATTTCAATTTTCACCGATATCGGTACATAAATATCAGATTTTCTATCTTCTTGATATCTTCTCGCGAATTGAGATAGCTACTAGATGTTCAGCAGCGCTGACATCTGTAGCCCATTTCACCAACATTGCAAAGTATACTTTTCTAGCAAAGTATACTTTGAGGGAGTAATTTTCAATTTTAGGATAAATTTATTAATGTTTATTATACTGAATTTATTACATTATCACAGCCATCTTGGCTGTGATAATGTATTAAATTCAGTATAATAATTCTGCATACTTTTAATCATCAAATACATGCAGTGGTTAGTTCTATATGAAATAATGCATTTCGGGAAAAACAAATGGTTACTCCCTCAAAGGCGGTTTTGTATTGAGGAAAATAAACACCAAAGCGTTCCCGACAGCCTACATTGCCCACCATAGGTATACAATGAATTAACCATTGTATATCAATTAGACTGTTGGCATTTTGGCTGACCCTCTTCTTCAATATGTTATCCCAGGATGTCCTTGTTCTGACATATTATATCGCCTGGGCTGTGTATGCCAAATAATCCAAGGACTACAGAGCAACACATGTATGTACTACTACAAGATAGGAAATCCGATATGTATGTACCTATATGTGTGAAAATAGAAACAACCCAGCGGTTCTAGTATCGTCATATATCTTCAATTAAACCACTTTACACAGGGTCATGATGAAAAGACGTTTTATGTTGTATAATATTTGTTTCCCAAAAAATCCTGATATGACCCTTTAAACATATATGTGGCTGTGACTGGAGAAATGGGTCTTATGGAATTTGTGACCAGTGTAGCACCTGATTAACTAGCACACTCCTGTAGCCTGATAACGATCTGCATTGCGTGTTACAAACATGATGGATGTTTCATTGATGGAATGACGAACGGTGCAGATCCTGATCAGACTGTGCGGATGCACAGGCTGATCTGGATCTACACTGATCGCAAAACCCATACGCCCCATTTCTCCAGTCACAGCCACATGTCACGGAGGGGGATCAAGATATGTGCAGGTGCGCGTTTCGGGTATGTGGAACAAAATCGTGTGTTTTCGCCTCAACTCAGGTACTGCATTCCTCATAACTTTCTTATTATTTCACCTATCTTGATAAAGTACGGAATGTGCAAATAGTACCATATTATTACACCATAATCGCTTATGTAGTTCCTGGGATTTTGAGCTAAAAATGTAGGTTTTTTAAATGGCAGGTGCTCTTAGCGTACATTAGCCACCGTGGAAGCATCTCCGTCAGAAATATGGAATTACGTATACACTGCTAATAACGTTGTAATGGGCGTTTTATGGTAATAAATAATGGCTCCCATGGGTGTATACAGTGTATTCGGTATAAGTACGCCAAGCATGCGATATCGTATACATCTATATTATTATTATTAACCAGGGATTTAGGATGTATATAATATGATATTAACAGATTACCTGCTGCGCTGTTAATGTTTCAAGCTTTTACCCTTAGACCGCTACTCACAACAATTGTCGTCTGCTGTTGCTTTTACATCTTGCCTTATTTCTCAATAAAAACATGCTTTGACAGCACTTCAGAATCATTTCCAATGATTCTGAAGTGCTGTCAAAGCATGTTGTTGGTGATAAAAATGGAAAATAGAAAACAAACAGCAGACGACAAAAAAATAAGATAGCGGTCTAAGTGTTAAACTGATCAGAGACATAAATGCTATTCTAAGTGAAATCCTTGAACCAATGAATTATGAAAGCGTCCTGGTGCCAATGCTAGAATATAGTTATCTCCTAATTAGGACTTATTATTTTCTAATTAGGACTTAGTATCTCCTAATTATGATTTACTATCTCCTAATTAGGAGTTAGCATCTCGTAATTAGGAGTCAGTAGGAGATAAATCATGTTTTAGCATTGGCACAGATAGTAAGTCCTAATTAGGGGATACTAAGTCATAATTAGGAGATACTAAGTCCTAATTAGGAGATATTAGGAGATATTAAAATAGTTTAGCATTGGCGCCAGTACGCTTCCATAATGAATTGATAACTGACATCATTACACATTGTATACACTAGTTTATGCAATAAGTCTTAGTTGGGTATCTCAAGATTGATGTTTTTATAGGAATGAATGAATGGCCTTTTTGTGGAATTTATCGGGGTATAACCAGGTGTTGTAACCACGTGATCATGCACCTTGTCCCACATCGACACGAATTGATCGTCTCGTGGGTAAAGACGTAAATCTGGCGACTTTGATATGATAATTATAGTTTAATTCTGAATGGTAAATCATTTTATTCGGCGACATGTTTTTTGTATTGTTTGTGAAGGTCTGCAAATTGGGCTGATGCACTTCTATGGTTTTCACTAAACTTCGTACGACTAAAATGTTCGTAAGTTCAAGTTTCAATTGATGGATTTACATTTATGGAGCATAGGCTGCATTTGCAGCCTATGCTCAATAAATGTAAATCCAACAATTGTTTACAAGAAACCATTGCTAATGTGAAATTTACAGACTATCATAATTTTGCAATTACGAACATTTTAGTCGTACAAAGTTTAGTGAAAAATCACCCAGGTAATTGAATGGTTCCATCCTGCCAAGTGGATGTTTATTTTCTTTTTAATAGCTTAATGTTTTGTGTTGTTTTTTTTTTCTTTCTTGGGTGGGTGGCAGGGGGGGGGGGGGGGCTGTGCATTTCGTTTAATATATGTCAAAGTATACATATAGCCTACCGTAAAGAGGTTACGATGTACATGTACATATAAGTATTTCCACACTCTCTCGCATTCTACTTTCTGTACGTGACAACATCGTATTCTCACACAGAACTCGCCGAAAACATCCCAAACACTAGCTTCACCAAACCCCATCCTATTCAGTCCCAGTAATTACGTTCGGCTCCAAATTTGACGATATATTGTAGAAGTATATAGAGTCTCGATATGTGGCCATCCCACTAGCGGATTACTCTGATCAATTGCAGAATTTGGCGCCAATATCGTTCGATATCGTCTGCGCATGGATAACCAGAGAACATAGCAAGGCTTGGACTCGCCGCAAAAACGGGGATCTTGGGAAATGGCGTATTTATATTTTATTTACGACTTAATATGGTAGTTCGTAGTATAACAATGCAACTTGTATTAAAATTCATAATACACTAGTCAAGGTGTATGATCACGTGGTACTAACAACAACAACAAGTACTGAAACTTCCAGAATCCATCTGATTCAAAGTACGTATTATTTTATATCGTCCTTATTACGTAACGGATTTTGATGAAATGTGGCGAATCAAACGCGTCGTGTTAAACTGCATTTGGTGGTCTCTGTAATTTCGCCCAAACTTATGGGAGACACGGAAATCGATTCTTCGCAAAAACGACATAAGTCTGTGCCAAATTCCCTGGACCACCAAATGCATCTCATGAAGACGCGTTTGCTGCGCCATATTTCATCAAAATCCGTTTCATATCAAGGAAAATATCAAATAATACTTACTTTGGAATGGGCGACGTTGTTGTTGTTGTAACCACGTGATCATGCACCTTGCTAGTGTAATACACATGCAAAAGAGACAGCCACAGAACACACGTTAGTTGATTAATACAGCTTTAATGATGTTATGTTTATGCATATGATCTAATATTTGTGCCGATTAAATGTGATATTTATTAAATACATGGACTGTTTTCATAAGAAATGAGGATATCACTGGAATACCCTGAAACCTCTCTAAACCGGACATTCTTGGAAGTTCACCGTGCGTCCGCTTTAGAGAGGTACTATTTGTATTCACGAATCACTGGAATACAGTGAAACCTCTCTAAACCGGACATTCTTGGAAGTTCACAGAGCGTCCGCTTTAGAGAGGTAATATTAATATTCATGAATCACTGGAATACAGTGAAACCTCTATAAACCGGAAATTCTTGGAAGTTCACAGAGCGTCCGCTTTAGAGAGGTAATATTAATATTCATGAATCACTGGAATACAGTGAAACCTCTCTAAACCGGACATTCTTGGAAGTTCACAGAGCGTCCGCTTTAGAGAGGTAATATTAATATTCATGAATCACTGGAATACACCGGACATTCTTGTAAGTTCACAGAGCGCCATCTTTAGAGAGGTACTATTTTTATTCACGAATCACTGGAATACAGTTAAACCTCTCTAAACTGGACATTCTTGGAAGTTCACAGAGCGTCCGCTTTAGAGAGGTACTATTTATATTCACGAATCACTGGAATACAGTGAAACCTCTCTAAACCGGACATTCTTGTAAGTTCACAGAGCGTCCGCGTTAGAGAGGTACTATATATATTCACGAATCACTGGATATAGTTAAACCTCTCTAAACCGGACATTCTTGGAAGTTCACAGAGCGTCCGCTTTAGAGAGGTAATATTAATATTCATGAATCACTGGAATACAGTGAAACCTCTCTAAACCGGACATTCTTGGAAGTTCACAGAGCGTCCGCTTTAGAGAGGTAATATTAATATTCATGAATCACTGGAATACAGTGAAACCTCTCTAAATCGGACATTCTTGGAAGTTCACAGAGCGTCCGCTTTAGAGAGGTAATATTAATATTCATGAATCACTGGAATACACCGGACATTCTTGGAAGTTCACAGAGCGCCATCTTTAGAGAGGTACTATTTATATTCACGAATCACTGGAATACAGTGAAACCTCTCTAAACTTGACATTCTTGGAAGTTCACAGAGCGTCCGCTTTAGAGAGGTACTATATATATTCACGAATCACTGGAATACAGTGAAACCTCTCTAAACCGGACAATCTTGTAAGTTCACAGGGCGTCCGGTTTAGAGAGGTACTATTTATAATCACGAATCACTGGAATACAGTGAAACCTGTCTAAACCGGACATTCTTGTAAGTTCACAGAGCGTCCGCTTTAGAGAGGTACTATATATATTCACGAATCACTGGAATACAGTGAAACCTCTCTAAACCGGACATTCTTGTAAGTTCACAGAGCGTCCGGTTTAGAGAGGTACTATTTATAATCACGAATCACTGCAATACAGTGAAACCTCTCTAAACCGGACGTTCTTGGAAGTTCACAGAGCGTTCCGTTTAGAGAGGTACTATTTATAAATTCACGAATCACTAGGAATACCGTGAAACCTCTCTAAACCGACGTTCTCGAAGTTCACAGAGCGTCCGGTTTAGAGAGGTACTATATATAATCACGAATCACTGGAATACCGTGAAACCTCTCTAAACCGGACATTGGAAAGTTCACAGAAGGCTCCGGCTTATTAGAGGTACTATTTGTATTCCGAATCACTGGAATACAGTGAAACCTCTCTAAACCGGACGTTATTGTAAGTTCACAGAGCGTCCGCTTTAGAGTGGTACTATTTATTTTCACGAACACTGGAATACGTGACCTCTCTAAACCGGACATTCTTGTAAGTTCACAGAAGGCGTCCGAGAGGTACTATATATATTCACGAATCACTGGAATACAGTGAAACCTCTCTAAACCGGACATTCTTGTAAGTTCACAGGGCGTCCGGTTTAGAGAGGTACTATTTTTATTCACGAATCACTGGAATATAGTGAAACCTCTCTAAACCGGACATTCCTGTAAGTTCACAGAGCGTCCGCTTTAGAGAGGTACTATTTGTATTCACGAATCACTGGAATACAGTGAAACCTCTCTAATCCGGACGTTCTCGGAAATTCACAGAGCGTCCGGTTTAGAGAGGTACTATATAGAATCACGAATCACTGGAATACAGTTAAACCTCTCTAAACCGGACGTTCTTGTAAGTTTACAGAGCGTCCACTTTAGAGAGGTACTATTTATATTCACGAATCACTAGAATACAGTGAAACCTCTCTAAACCGGACGTTCTCGGAAGTTCACAGAGCGTCCGGTTTAGAGAGGTACTATATAGAATCACGAATCACTGGAACAGAGTGAAACCTCTCTAAACCGGACGTTCTTGGAAGTTTACAGTGCGTCCGCTTTAGAGAGGTATTATTTATATTCACGAATCACTGAAATACAGTGAAACCTCTCTAAACCGGACGTTCTCGGAAGTTCACAGAGCGTCCGGTTTAGAGAGGTACTATATAGAATCACGAATCACTGGAACAGAGTGAAACCTCTCTAAACCGGACGTTCTTGGAAGTTTACAGTGCGTCCGCTTTAGAGAGGTATTATTTATATTCACGAATCACTGAAATACAGTGAAACCTCTCTAAACCGGACGTTCTTGGAAGTTCACGGAGCATCCGGTTTAGAGAGGTACTATATAGAATCACGAATCACTGGAATACCGTGAAACCTCTCTAAACCGGACGTTCTCGGAAGTTCACAGAGCGTCCGGTTTAGAGAGGTACTATATATAATCACGAATCACTGGAATACCGTGAAACCTCTCTAAACCAGACATTCCTGTAAGTTCACAGAGCGTCCACTTTAGAGAGGTACTATTTATAATCACGAATCACTGGAATACAGTGAAACCTCTCTAAACCGGACGTTCTTGTAAGTTCACAGAGCGTCCGCTTTAGAGAGGTACTATATGTATTCACGAATCACTGGAATACAGTGAAACCTCTCTAAACCGGACATTCCTGTAAGTTCACAGAGCGTCCGCTTTAGAGAGGTACTATTTATAATCACGAATCACTGGAATACAGTGAAACCTCTCTAAACCGAACGTTCTTGGAAGTTCACGGAGCGTCCGGTTTAGAGAGGTATTATATATAATCACGAATTACTGGAATACAGTTAAACCTCTCTAAACCAGACGTTCTTGAAAGTTCACAGAGCGTCCGGTTTAGAGAGGTACTATAATCACGAATCACTGGAATACAGTGAAACCTCTCTAAACCGGACATTCTTGTAAGTTCACAGAGCGTCCGCATTTAGAGAGGTATTATTTATATTCATGAATCACTGGAATACAGTGAAACCTCTCTAAACCGGACGTTCTTGTAAGTTCACAGAGCGTCCGCTTTAGAGAGGTATTATTTATATTCATGAATCACTGGAATACAATGAAACCTCTCTAAACCGGACGTTCTTGTAAGTTCACAGAGCGTCCGCTTTAGAGAGGTATTATTTATATTCTTGAATCACTGGAATACAGTGAAACCTCTCTAAACCGGACATTCTTGGAAGTTCACAGAGCGCCCGCTTTCGAGAGGTACTATTTATATTCACGAATCAATGAAATATAGTTAAACCTCTCTAAACCGGACATTATTGGAAGTTCACACAGCGTCCGCTTTAGAGAGGTACTATTTGTATTCACGAATCACTGGAATACAGTGAAACCTCTCTAAACCGGACATTCTTGGAAGTTCACAGAGCGTCCGCTTTAGAGAGGTATTATTTATATTCACCAATCACTGGAATACAGAGAAACCTCTCTAAACCGGACGTTCTTGGAAGTTCACAGAGCGTCCGCTTTAGAGAGGTACTATTTGTATTCACGAATCACTGGAATACAGTTAAACCTCTCTAAACCGGACATTCTTGGAAGTTCACAGAGCGTCCGCTTTAGAGAGGTACTATTGATATTCACGAATCACTGGAATGCAGTGAAAACTCTCTAAGCCGGACGTTCTTGAATAAATTCACAAGGTGTCCGCTTTAGAGAGGTTCAGCTGTATTTATAATTGATTTACTTATATTTATTAAGCCATATGACAGAGTTAAATACATTTGCATGTTAATAAGTCACGGGATTTGACTGAAAGCATACTACGCATGTTAATAAGATTTGACTGAAACCATACTTTGTCGTAATATACACGATTCATATTAATATACAGTAGACCCTCTCTAAAGGCAGTCTGTGTATCCTTAATTTTATGGGTTTCATTGGTGTATATTTATGATGATAATGCCTGTTCAAGTTCGCAAAGCACAGCGGCATACCTTGGTATGGTCATAAGTCTGATTTACAGTGGAACATCTCAAAAATGTAAATCATCAAAAAAGATAGCCTTTACATATAACGATAACACAATTGAAATTGTAGACCACTTTACATATTTGGGAAATGTTTTTTCACAAAACGGAACTTTTCATAAGACTAAGAAACATTTGATTGACCAAGCATCCAAAGCTCTTTTCGGCCTATTTAGAAAGATTAACAACTTGTCAACTCCAGTAGACTGTCAGCTTAAGTTATTTGATCAATGTATCACTCCAATTCTCTGCTATGCCTGTGAAATCTGGGGATTTGAAAACATTTCGGCTATAGAACAATTCATTTGAAATTTTGTAAAACTGTTTTGGGGGTAAAGAAATCCACACCAAATTTCATGGTTTATGGAGAACTCGGCAAATTTCCGCTTATTATTGACATTAAATGTAGAATTATTTCGTTTTGGGCAAAATTAGTTTCAGGAAGCAGAGTAAATTATTGTTTCTTATGTATAAGTTATTATATACACAACATGAAGCAAATGTGACTCATTTCCGATGGATTCAGAATGTTAAATCTATTTTAACTGAAATTGGAGTTCCTGGCGTATGGCTTAGCCAGAACGATGTTAATGCTAATCTGGCTGAGCCACTACGCCAGGACTCAGCTTCAGAACCAGTTTATTCAGTCATGGCTCACCAGCATCGATTCATCTTCACGTGGAATTACGTATAGAATCTTTAAAACAGAGTTTGGATTAGAAACATATTTAATTAATCTCACGGAAAGGAAAGGTTAAGAAAAACATTGACCAGATTTCGAACTTGTAATCATAGACTGGCGGTCGAAACTGGTAGATGGACAGGTGTGCCGAGAGCAAGCAGGGTCTGCAACAAATGTGGCGCTGGTGCTCTCGGTGACGAGTTTCATTTCCTTTTCGAGTGCCGCTTCTATGAAGTTCGAAAACGGTATATCAAGCCATTTTATTTTAGAAGACCAAATATTTTAAAATTCGCACAGCTATTTGAGAAAAAATCTGGAAAGCAATTAAGAAATTTAGCTATTTTTATAAGAAATGCTTTATGGTTATAATGACTAGTGAGCTTATACATATGCATTTTGTATTTTTACCCATCGTTGTATTATGTAATCTATTGTATACCTCGTGTGTCACGTATGTGGCTTAGAGTGAATAAAATGTATTGTATTGTATTGTATCTAAACCGGACACCCTGGGAGACCTCCCAGGGTGTCCGGTTTAGAGAGGTTCCACTGTAGTGTGTCATTATGTGTCGTACGTCATTACATGCTGGTAATACTATAGTTCGTATACACGTATGCAGTTGGGGAAACGTAACACTGACTTATACCCCTTTCCGTCCGTAGCAGATAGACGTATGTCTGCTACGCACGCAACGGGGCTATAAGACTGCAGCATTGTTCAACACATCGTATTATTGCGGAAAGCTATATAACAATATCGCCGGGAATTAACAAGAAAAATAGCCTCATATTTCAATGAGAATTATTTTGGTTACTTGACATGCTATTTAAAAAGTGGACATTTGCCGATAATAATTTCACAAAAACATGTATACCTACGATATGTTTTTGTAAATGACATTGGCAAACATTGTATTACCCTATGATGTGTACATCGTAAGCCCCATATTTCTTGGGTTGGGCATATTTTATAGACCATGTGCAATTTCTGCGGGGCCTGCCGTGCTTCTACCCATCCTGTCTTGTGGCTTGAATGGGTGCGCCCATGGAACGGCGGGAATTACGACATACATACATACAAATAATATGAGACACGCCATCATTATTGACGTCGAAAGTTGATGAAATTTTCACAGCAAATGCGGAATTGAATTCCGCATTTGCTGTGAAAATTTCATCAACAGTCGACGTCATTTACAGAAAATGTCACAGTTTCTGTAAATATATTTCATGAAAAATCGCACATGTCCTTATGTACAAAATCGCATGGCGTATCTCAATTATAGGATAATGAAATTTTTGTCCATTTTTTGTTTACGTCATTTTCAGAAAATACGCTGATTTTCGAAATAAATATCGGAGGAAACACTGCCCGTATGAGACAAGCCATGTGATTTTGTACCTAACAAGATGTGCGTTATCTCGAGAAACATATTTACGAATAATACGGTGCTTTTTTTCCGTAAATCAGCAGTTCATTTTATAGTTTTCTTAATTTTCACACAAAACATGTACAAACAAAACATATTACTAGTAACATGCATGTGCATAATTACATTCCATTCAATATTTCTAAATTACTGAGTAAATATATAATATACATGTAAGCATGTGTGTGTATATGCATGTTTTAATTTTTTATAAAATAAAGGAAAAACAACTACAAACATGTAAGTATCAATTAATAATAAAGAGAAAACAAGTAGAGAAGTAAAAAAAAAAAACAGTTCACAAATTTCTCAGAGAAAATGCGGAATGAGCTTTTGCTTTTGCTCTATAAATATCGTCAACTTTCGACGCCATTTACAGAAACTATCAAAGTTTCTGTCAACACTTTGCAAAAACAATTTCACATCTTCTTAGGTACAAAATCACATGGCGTGTCTCGTATGCTAAACGGCCACCGTGAACTTAAATGCCAATTGTCCACTCCTGCTGCCAAAATGAACTGCGTCACGTTTGTGACCAGCGTAATCTCAACGAAATAACAATTCGTTCCCTCAATTTAACAATTCGTCACCACGAATTAACAATTCGTTCCCACGAATTAACAATTCGTTCCCACGAATTAACAATTCGTTCCCACGAATTAACAATTCGTTCCCTCAATTTAACAATTCGTTCCCATTGTTATATAGTGGGAACGAATTGTTAATTCGAGGGAACGAATTGTTAAATTGAATGAACGAATTGTCATTTCGTGGGAACGAATTAATAAAACAAAATCCATGTCCCGGCCCTGCGGGGCTCCGTAAAATGCAATAAAATGCGACAATGGATCGAAATGGCATAAAGCCCACTTCGTCTGTATGAAGTCCATCTGTTTCCAAATCGGTCCCCGACGGACAAATATTTATCTTATAAGATCTGCAATAAAAACATATAGACGCATATGAACAATCCTTAAAAGCAGTCTGATCAGGGCATCGTATTAAACAATATCCGTCCGTTCAATCAATTTTGCATCGTACAAGTACCCTTTCTACCAAAATTCATCATAATCCATGTATCCAAACGTGCAATTTATCAGCATCTACACTGGGCTAATATATGCCTGTGTCAGCATGCAGTCAAATGGTGCGATCGGGGTCCGTTTGCCTGATTAATTTCCCGTCATAACTCGCAACTGGAGCAACAAGTCAAGAGAATCCATAAAATGCAAAACACGATAACTCATGACATAACCCGATCAGCTGATGTTTTGCAGTTATGATTTCCATGGCCAGCCGTTCGTAATACGATTGTTACATTCGCCATGTTTATGGTTTACACTGTTCGTGAGATGTAGATGCGTGCGGAATACTTCCAAATATGTAGCAAACAACGTAGACCCAAGTTAGACCGCACGATTGTGCGGTCTAACTCGGGTCTACGCTGGTTGCTTATATCAGTAAACATGGCGGCTAATTTATTGGATGGAGATATTCTAGTCTGTCGAAAACATCAACATTGTTATCTGCAAAGGAGCTAACTTGAATTGTGCAGAATATGGCGTTTTTTTTGGTGATCAATAAACAAAATTCTTAACCCGATATGCATAGATGGAAACGGTTATGCGTTGAAGCAATTGTGAAACTGCAGTTTTATTAATTCGTGAAATTAGGATTTATACTTAAGCAATTCGGTTGCGAGAGTGTCTTTGTATGTCTTGCCTGCATTACGGAACAGAACAGAATAGAGAAAAACTGTTATTTTAGGACTAGCTAACCTCGGTGCCACCCATTTGTAAGTTTGCCGTTGTAAAAGGAATCATGAGTCACCGTCCCTCACTGCCAGTATGTTCGCAACAAACGAATTTGTGAAACTATGTAGACGTTTCTCAATACAATTTTCAGACACAGCGAAATCATGCTTGACTGGATTAGTATGTATATATGTAACTTATCCCATTTCACCAATATTCTCGAGTTTTATCCCGAGTTATTAGCAAAACCAGACATGGTACGGATATAAGGATATAATGGGGCCGGATAAATTACTTAGACGCGGTTGTCTGCATGTACGATCGATAATCCACTCGCTAAAGCTCGCGGATTATCTCCTCGTACATGCGGACGAACCGTGATCTAATTATTACGTATATATTGTGTAGTACAGGAAATCGCAATAAGTAATACTGATACGTCGGCATGTTTCATTCATGGAATAGCGAACAGTGCGGCGGATGCGCAGTCTGATCTAGTTACGAACGGTAACTCTTGCAATCTACTCCCGTTCCGGTAAGTTACTTGCGAACGGTAATCCGGTTGCAACAGTTACCGTTCGCAACTAAGTCTGATCTGGATCTACACTGGGCGCAATACCATAAGCATCATTTCACAACCACATATCTACTGTTTCTCTTCCTGAGTTTCTGGCACGTGTTCGACAGTTTCAGTGTAGTATGTCAGTCATTGAATCCTCTGATGCTAATAAGATCACGAACACAAATTCAAAATGGTAATTACACATGGGCCCACATATAACAAACTAAAGCTTATTGCGTAAGCTAGTGTTTACAGTGTAGTAAGGCAAAGCTATAAAACTCATAATGCTCTATAGTGTAATAAATAATGTATGTACGATGTTAAATCATCACTCATGTAAGATCCTCTAGTTGTTACATCGTCTCAACTTGTATTTTGTTAATTAACAGTTTGGCTAAGACGGAAAACATACCAGTCCGCATTTGTCGTAAATAACAGTCGTTTTGTCATTCATACCAAAATTGAATAATTAATTATTAGACAGGCAAATCTGACAAATGCTTGAGTTGAAATAAGACACAGTCAGTGTCCCTTGGACATGGAACATATATATATATTAATCCTATATATATTTGGACATATACATGGGCGGATTCAGGGGGGGGTGCGGCGGACCCGGCGCACGCCCCCCCCTCCCCCCCCCCCCCCTAAAATTCGCCGATTAAAGATTTTTTTGCAAGTTACAAGGCACGTTTCATGCCAAGTGCCATGTTTTCCATGCATTTTTCGGTCGTTTTCTTATTGTTTCAAAATTTAAACGTTTTCAATAAAAAATCATGTCTAAACATACTGTGACAGTGTCAATATTTTTGCTTCAAAATGCGCCAGAACGCAGGAAATGCGATGTAGATTTGCAAAATGTTCCGGGTGTGAATGCCCCCGGACCCCCCTAGAGCTATCTCGACTATTTTGCAATACTTGACTATATTATCGAACGAGCTTAGCTCCTTCGATAATATAGTCAAGTATTGCAAAATAGTTACGCCCCCCCTAACCCGAAATCCTGGATCCGCGCCTGATATATATAGGAATAATAGACATATCTGTTTGTCTGCGATATAGGTTCTCTTTCATATGGAACGTATATATAATTGCAGGATTAATAGACATATCTGTTTATCTGCGACATAGGTTCTCTTTCATGTGAAACGTATATATAATTGCAGGATTAATAGGCATATATGTTTATATCTGCGACATAGGTTCTCTTTCATATGAAACGTATATATAATTGCAGGATTAAAAGGCATATATGTTTATATCTGCGACATAGGTTCTCTTTCATATGAAACGTATATATAATTGCAGGATTAATAGACATATCTGTTTATCTGCGACATAGGTTCTCTTTCATGTGAAACGTATATATAATTGCAGGATTAATAGACATATCTGTTTATCTGCGACATAGGTTCTCTTTCATGTGAAACGTATATATAATTGCAGGATTAATAGGCATATATGTTTATATCTGCGACATAGGTTCTCTTTCATATGAAACGTATATATAATTGCAGGATTAATAGGCATATCTGTTTATATCTGCGACATAGGTTCTCTTTCATATGAAACGTATATATAATTGCAGGATTAATAGGCATATCTGTTTAATAATATTTGCGGAAAATAATTATAACACTGACAATTTCCATTCCACAAATAAACCGGGATTAACCCACCAGTCTGTGTGTATTTTCTCACTGACCGTTCCAAGTTCATATACTTTTGTGACGTTTTTTTTATATATATATGTTATATTTTCTAGACTGTTTTTGTGACGTTTATTTCCTTGAAGGACCGTACACTGCTAATCACAGAGTGCACGTTAGTGCCTCCTTAAAGGTCCACCACCACCATTGATTTTTCCTATATAAACTAACCAACTGACCACACATTTCGCTATTCTCTGCTACTTTCATTTTTCGTATGGATGTTGTGGGACCTATTTTCCCATAACCTGCAGCCATTCTGCTCTGGATATTCACTAATTAAACTATAGGTTTAATTATTGTTAACACATATACATTCAATCTTCTGTGACCACCCTGATTTAGCGTGGTTAAACTTATAAAGAATCTGCAATTACCACTGTCCGCCTACCGTTTTGTTTCATTTGGCTTATATTTAATGGTTGGAATTGGCTAGAACACCTTCCATACCCGTTTTGCATGGTATTTGAATGTGTGTCCTCATTTCCCAGTAGTCTTAAAGGTACATGCCCACTCAGTAGGCACTACATGTTCTTTATAGGAATTAAACAAGTGTATACTTGTGCCACTATTCCACCAGTTCTAAAAAGACAGTGACGCGCGGTTGTATCAGGCTATTTTCGTATGAAAATGAGGCAAAATATTTTTTAATTGTTTATACTAATTAAATGCGCCACCTGAATAAAATAATATTTCCGACAGATTATCAAGTATGAGCATTGCGCATCCAAAAATAAATACGGAGGATAAATAATAATGTCCGTTAACATTTTAAGGAAACACGGTTATCGGCCCTGATAGCAGTGTGAAAGTTTACGTCTGATATAAAATGTATATATCTAAACGTGGGGTAATGGTGATTGAAAGTTTATTTTGCCAGAAAATGTCTCGGATGATGTCTCTGATATAAAGAACATTTTGTGCCTACTGAGTGGGCATGTACCTTTAAGTCTCTATGGTTTATTTCTATTTTACTACGATTGTGCACTGAATGACCTTTGATTATACATGTGTGCTACTGTATATAGAGAGTATATCTCATGCTGTGTGACGTTCCTCTGAAAACAAGAAATCTACGGAGCCCCGCAGGGGACGTAAAATTCTTTTTTTTTTATTAATTCGTCCCCACGAAATAACAATTCGTTCCCTCAATTTAACAATTCGTTCCCACTAATTAACAATTCATTCACACGAATTAACAATTCGTTCCCTCAATTTAACAATTCGTTCCCACGAAATAACAATTCGTTCCCACGGGAACGAATTGTTAATTCGTGGGAACGAATTGTTATATCGTGGGAACGAATATTGTTTTTGTTTTACATTGCTTTGTTTAATTAATTCTTTCCCACGAAATAACAATTATAATATTGTTGGGAACGAATTGTTATTTCGTGGGAACGAATTAATAAAGAAAATCCATGTCCACTGCGGGGATCCGTACAAATCAATAACACTGATTGACGATGTACGTCTCAAAAACAGTAACGCCATTTGATCTTGACCTTGAGCAAAAGCATCGCATGGGTGGGTTATATAATGAAAATAAGTATATGAAGTTTCAAGTCAATCAGAAAACTTTAACGCAAATCTTGGACAGATAAACGGACAGGGTGGCAACTATATGTACCCAGACATTTTTTTTCTTGTACAGAAAAACAACTTTTAATTTGGTCATTCAGTAAACTTTCTATGGAAGCCCATTAGGGCCACTTCACTTTTTTTTGTTATTTCCATTTATTCAAGATCTTGTCTTGAATTTTCAAGATCTTTTCTTGAATTTTTCAAGTTCTTTTCTTGAATTTTCGAGATATTTTCTTGAATTTTCAAGATACTTGAATTTTCGAGATATTTTCGAGATATTTTCGAGATATTTTCTTGAATTTTCTTGAATTTTCAAGTTCTTTTCTTGAATGTTCGAGATATTTTCTTTAATTTCAAGAAAAGATCTCGAAAATTCAAGAAAAGATCTTGAAAATTCGAGAAAAGATCTCGAAAATTCAAGAAAAGATCTCGACAATTCAAGAAAGTATCTTGAAAATTCAAGAAAAGATGTCGAAAATTCAAAGAAAAGAACATGAAAATTCAAGAAAACATCTTGAAAATTCAAGAAAAGATCTTGAATAAATGGCAAAAAACAAATGCGAAGTGGCCCTAATGGGCTTCCGTAAGTTTCAGCCGTTCAGACACCACATACTTATGTAAATGTCAAGTGCTCTCGGAGTAAACTGATGTGATTTGTTATAAAGGTAGATTTTACAAATAACTAAATTGGAAATGAAACCCAGCTTAGAAACCATACGCGATGTATTACCGTCTGAACGTTGTCATATCAAACTATTTAATCAGGAAAATATTGATTCACAATTTCTGCAGTATATCACAATAGGAATATATGTCTTAGCATATACTGTGGAGTGAAATATATTCCACATTTAATACGACGTATATAATAATAAATGTATCAAAATATATTTGTGTATTACGTAGCCCCGCAGGGGACGTAGAATTGTTTTTGTTATTAATTCGTTCCCACGAAATAACAATTCGTTCCGTCAATTTAACAATTAGTTCCCACGAATTAACAATTCCAGCCATGAAAACCAGCCATGTGATTTTGTATCTAAGAAAATGTGCGATTGTTCATGAAAACTGTTTACAGATATTGTGAAACATAGCTCTGTTTGAATTTGACTATTAACCAATGACTGAACTGTAATAAACGGAAGTTGTGTTCATTTCTGGAGAGCAAAGCCAGTTTTCCGACTCGCATCGAAAAGTACGTATATATATATACTTACACATCGACTATTGTTTGTCAGAGGTTGGTAAGCAACTTGAACACCTCTGTAGACAAAAGAAAAGTTTGCATCAATATGCAAACCTGGGCACGAAAAAGTCGTGCGTCACGGCAAACCACTCACGTTATGTGTCTATGGTCATTATGTGAATTGATAGATTGACACAAGGAACACCGGCTTAGAAAAGCGGTCTTACGATGGATAGCGTAGCACGGATCAGTCTGCGCATCCGCGCAGTTTGATCATTGCATGTGTTGGTCGGCATTCGATCAATACCATTTCCTATCTTTACTACATGTCACCAGTGTAGCAGTTGTTGATGTTTTGCGATCAGCGGAATGGTTACATGTAGAACATACAACGCTAATTTGGATGGTGGATGATGATAAAGGTACATTTATACGCCTTACAAATGCTGCAAGGTCCTTCTCCGTGCCAGTGACGCATATGTAATCACAAATCGTGTCAATGCCGTGGAGAGACAAAAATATATATACAGACGGACGGCAGAAATGTATAAACTATAATGTAAACATTTTTGAAATACTTTAAATAAAAGCTTACCTGGTGAATCTCTCACACGTAGTATACAGTATATTTCTGTTTACGTATAGTTTAGCACGTGGAAAGACACTTGTCAACGACAAAAATAGGGATATCATTGAGGGGCGTTCAGTAAGTGACAGAAAGTGTTATAAACCTACACCCAACTCGTGAAGTGGCATATTTTACAGGTCTCAAAACAGTGCTATATATATAGACAGAATCTTACTTTGCGTAATGATACTTTGCTATTTAATTAACGAGTTTACTGATGTCATAAGAGGCTATGCTGAGTTTCTTTATAAATCAGCAAAGGAGCTTTAATTATGTTAATAAATATAATATTACATCAACACAAATGTTAGATTTGCTTTATTGCAGGAGCACAGCATCATGCATATACTGATCACCTAATGTGTTTGATTGTACCCGTCTGAGTTGCACATTTATTTCACTAGTGTATAATGATATTGAATATAAACTAGTGCCGGCCTTTTAGGACATACGAGTCGAACTTAAGCTATGCTTATTGATAACTTGTGATCAGTGCATATTTAAGATACAATAAAATAGCTGTAGCGCTTTTTTTGGCTCGATAACATTGTTCACTTGATCCCAATTATACAAAAATAGGACATATTATGTTTTACGCCACCTACGAAAGTCAAATGTATGCATAATAAAATGCAATGTACACGTGAACTGGCTAACAACTAGATATAATTCTGTATTTTGACTGAGAATAGTTTTTTTATCGTAAAAAAAGGCATGTTTCATTGTTGAATGACAACTGCATCAGTCACTTAAGTTCAAGCACTTAAGTTGGTTTATTACTGCAGCTGCATGTGAAAATACAGTGGCTAAACATATGAAGGATTAAATTGTAAGATGTGCACTCTACAGAGACCCAGCTGATGATATATGACACAAGAGATGTACTAACGTATTTTAAAGAAACAGTGTCTCACATGATGTTTCAGATGTTGTCGAAGATATTCAATATTCCTTTAATTTTCGCATTATTTAATCCAAATGCCATATATAAGGACTGTGTGTTTTGTTACATACAATGTACTGCAATTGACTCTGATGAAGAGGGGAGATAAGTTGGTAACGCACTTCCGTTCGCTATTTCAGTACCAGGAAGCACATTTTGTGAAACATAACATTTTTTTTAGTTTGAAATCAATATACTGTTCCACACATATATTATGTTGCTATTTATAGACACATGTGAAATTAATTCAACTAAATACAAATACATGTAGTACCATCGACTGTCAACAAGACTAGCGTTCGCAACGCTATTTATGATTTGGTATAATAAACATATTTTTACCAAGACGACTTATAGGCACGATTTGGTTAATACAGTCCATGTAAATTTACCATTAAATTATTGGTTACTAAGTTAAACATGTTTCATCACTTTCTGCACATACAAAAGACAACGTATCTTTAAATTTAATTGTTGTTGTAAGTATGCCAATAGTTTTCATTCATTAAATTAATGTCATTTTCACTTTATTGGGATCATGTATGTGTTTGGAAAATTAATTGTTGAACACCCCCTCGTAAATGACTTTTATAACTGACCACCCAATAATATATTAACGCATGCATATGCTGCACGTGCAGGTACAGTTGTACGTACTGCACCAGGCGATGAGAGGCCCTTCAATTACAAATATATTCTACATGGCCGGGTGCTTATCACTTCGTCGATGTTTTGACAGAGAACTGCTAAACGTAAACGTGGTGGGCTATGTATACACGTATAAACCGGACACCCTGGGGACCCCATTGCGTTTCATGTATATGGCATTGATTGTAGTTCGTTCATAGGCAAGAAGGGGATATAGCGGTAGTCCATGTACTGCGTACGTACGTACATGCATAGTAACACCTTTCATTTTTCAAAAACTCATGAACCGCTTCATCAATTTTGATAATATTTGGCCACAATGTGATGGTGCTTTGTTATGCATGCTACCCACATCCGACCGCCCAAGGTCAAGGTCACTGAGGACCTATGTTCACCTTGTTTGCAATACGACCAATTTTTAAGGCAATAATGTTAAAGTCCTTATTTAATTATGAAGGCTGCCAGTACGACCGCCCAAGGTCAAGGTCACAGAGGACTTGTGCTTTTTTTATTGTCAAGGCAGACAGCGAGGGCATAAGCTTCGCTTAGCGCTGCCATTTATTGTTACAGTTGTACCTATCTAAGTTAGACACCCTGCGAACGACGTCACATGACGTTACCGAACGACGTCAGACTAATCAGACACGTAACGTAAACAAGTCGGCGTTCTTTTTAACGAAAACTGCTTTAAGCTTGATTATTGGCTAGCATAAAACGTTACTTGATAAAATCAAATCTAGTCTAATGTCTAATGTCGATATCACGATAATGAGGCTCGGCTCGGAAACGGCCCAGTCTTGTCTGATAAACTGGTATTTCAAACTACAAAAGCCTGGTATTCTCTGTGAATTAGTATCATGTATGCAAGCATGTTCCCATGCATATTATACAGCATATTGAGTGCTTGCTTCGTATACGTATACGTTAGACGTCAAACACAAATAATAATGAGAAATGTGTCAATGGGACACGTATAATCCCGCTAACAGCATGCGTAAATTGATGTTATTGATCGACTGTCATAACTGTAGAGACAGTTCCTTTAATGTCAAATGGAAATTCAAAATCTCCACTGAATACTAGCCAACGGTAGTCAGTTAGTAGATGTGTAAGTCAGTTACTGCCCTAATCGAGGTGTCCATGTGTTTAAACAACCTACACCTCGATTAGGGCAGAAATTAATTCAGTATTTACTTTCAAGCATCGCGTTTTCATTTTCGTCTGGGAAGTTCAAAAGAGCATTTTGCTAGACGACTGCTACAAGAATTAATACTTCAGATTTATGGCGTCTCCTGATTCCTAGGAACCGCGGACTTTTATTGTGAATGTTATCGAGTAGACAGATATAAATAATCTGCCGCAGTATGTTGTTACACCAACGCCTGCGCCAAACTTGCCAATGTCACAGAGTAGTATATAAGAGTCAAAATGATACCACCACCCTCTGGAAGCCACCGGCTACACGTGGTGCCTCCCACCAGGTGGTGCTATAATTAATGACTCTTATATACTACTCAGATTTTCCTCCATTTTTATGAGAATATTTATGAGAATGGGATAAGTAATTTTAATTTTTCAAAACACGAAGGGGGGAGTAGGCATAATTTTAATTTTTCCAAACACAAAGGGGGGAGTAAGCATAATTTTTTTAAAAACACACCTACTGTTCGGCGGGTATGTATGAGAACATATTTTTCACCATATATTTATGACATGAGAAGATACACCCTATTAGAGATAAGAATCCCTATGGTTATACTCAGTATATATAATAACATAATGGTTCTAGTTAAGTGTGCGTGGTTGAAGACAGGTAGTCACGAGAGATGTTTTCGTACCGTATTTACGAATATTGCAAACATCACCGTGCATGGATGCGAAGAGGTTCCGTGTCGCCTCGCCCATGTCGACATTGTGGGGTAGGGACCAAAGCCGAGTCATTACTATGTCCACCATGTGGTGGCACTCAGGCTACTCATCGAATGATTAACAAGGGATTACGTGCTCGCAAGTATTACGTTTAGTAATAATTCAAATCGAAAAGTCAGTTAGAAAGATAGAATCGATCTAATAAGTCACGGTGTTTCTACAGCATTAAAACACTGTAAAAAACATTATCAAACTAATTTTATAAAATTATTTTTTAAAAACTAATTTTATAAAATATCACAATGGTGCTGTAACATTTCCTCCGACTTTATTTCCAAGTTTTACCCAAATTTATCCCAATCAGTACACTCTAATTTTTGGCATGTGGCGCGCGCCTTGATCCTTATATCATTTTTTAATTCTTCATATCTCCCCATTTCTTCCACCACGGATTCAAACTCTAAATTTGATATTTTCTTATCGGCCAACGCTTTGGACACCATAACGTCGATGCTATTTTTCTTAGACCTAGCGAGAACGGATATTCTATCATGTTTTCTACTTTTTTTCTCGAGTTTTCCACCCACCGCCCTAATTACCATACAAGTGTTCCAGATAAAACGGTAATTCCACTCAAAACCCTGCAAGTGGAATCATTACAATTGTAGATAGCGTTGCAGCAGTCCCCGCCCCACACAACACAGAAACACTTGCCAGAACCGTACTAGATGCTTCAGCTATGTTTGCCGCGCGCCTATATTTATTATTAGTGTCTTTTTCTATTTGCACATTCTCTAACTAAAATATCCTGCATAGCGACGATATTATTCAACCTAAAATCTGAACTTTTTTCGTTAATTGAATACAGTGTTGGTGGAGTGGTATTGAGAGTTGAATACAGTGTTGGTGGAGTGGTATTGAGAGTTGAATACAGTGTTGGTGGAGTGGTATTGAGAGTTGGATATGGTGATTCGTTCATAGTTAAATTTATTTCAATATATTAGTATTTACACAATAAGTTCAATTAACAATGAGACAATAGTGGAAGAACTCTCTGAGTCACCGATTTTCGTAACAAAGTTAATAACACTACCTTGGGAAAGTCTAATTCGATCATCACCGGAGAACGAAACCACCGTCGAACTATCTCCAGAGATTTTAGTGACTCCAACCCCCCGTTCTTCCCCATCTACTACAATATTTATCGCGACCGCGCCCACAGGTTTACCATTAGCATTAACCGAGCAGACCGCCATTTGGACAACTTCACCTGCAGCTGTCATAGTGTATCCCCCATATTTATTACTCGCTTTGGCACCGAACGAATATTCATAGTGCCCCACAACAACCAATGGGCCCCGCTTCTCAGCCCAAACTGTTATGACACGTTTTGGTGTTTTCATTGTTCGCACTATTCCGGCAAGCGCATTGTTTGCGTTATATGCCTCAGTACGAACTCGATTTACTTTATCATCAACCGCAACAAGTGATTCATCAATGGCGCGGATAGATTCAACCACTCGGGTTCCTAATCCCGCAATCCCCGTCCGATCCTCTGAGCGCAACACCCTATAAGCCTCCGTAAGGGCCGCCTGGTGGTCTTCTCGGACTTTCTCAATAACCGTTCGGGTCTCTTCGAAATTCTGTTATTTTTTCTCTCCTAGTTCAGTAAGTGCTGCTTCTCCGTTGGGAGAGTCCTCTGAGCGCAACACCCATATAAGCCTCCGTAATGTCCGCCTGGTGGTCTTTTCGGGCTTTCTCAATACCCGTTCGGACTCTATCAAGATCCAACCGGGTCTCTTTTTTAAATTCGGTTATTTTTTCATATAGGTCAGTAAGTGCCGCTTCTCTGTTGAGAGAGTTCTCTGAGCGTAACGCCCCATAAGCCTCCGCAATGGCCTCTTTGTGGTCTTCACGGACCCCCTCAACCCCAGACCTGGTCTCTTTTATAAATTCGGCTATTTTTTCATCTAGTTCGGTAAGTGTCGATTCTTTACTATGAGAGTTCTCTAAGCGCAACGCATCATAAGCCTCCGCAATGGCCTCTGCAAGGTTAGACTGGTGGTCTTCTCGGACTTTATCAATACCCGACCGGGTCTCTTTTCGAAATTTGTTTATTTTTTTATCTAGTTCAGTAAGTGCCGCTTCTCTGATGAGAGAGTCCTCTGAGCGCAAACACCTCATAAGCCTTCGTAAGGTCCGCCTGGTGGTCTTCTCGTGCTTTCTCAATACCCGACGTGGCCTCATTTCGAAAATCGATTATTTTCCCGTCTAATTCAGCAAGTGTAGCTTCTTTGCTGAGAGAGTCTTCTAAGCGCAACACCCCATAAACCTCCGTAATGTCAGTCTGGCGGTCTTCTCGGGCTTTATCAATCCCCAACCGGGCCTCTTTTCTAAATTTAAAGTTTATTTTTTTACCTAGTTCGTTTAGTTCCGTATGCGTTTCTTCACGACTTTGTGTATTCACAGCCAGGGCATATTCTCTAATTGTGATGAGTAGACTCTTGTGAATCTCGTCCGTGGCCCTCGATATAGTTCTATTAATCAAGGCCTTTGTTTTTTGGGTAGTTAAAAAGTCGCCCTCTGTCGGGATGAATCCCCCTTCTGCAGGTTCCAAAATTATTTGAATTTGTCACCCAATCGGAAGAACTACCTGGTCCGTATATACTCATAATGTTGATAATATATATTACGAACATGCGTTTAATTCTAATTTTCTTAAAATTAATTAATTTGAAATTTCTAGGACGACCGAAATCGGTAATCGTTCTTCAACTCTCGCCCTTTATCATCAAGAATATAAATCTTCAACTCGTGGATGTGTCCCGATTCCAAAACTTTCATCTCTGGGTGTGGGAAGTCTAACGTTACAGTCTCGCCATAGAAACAATCGCTGGCGGGCACAGTTTTCAGTAATGTGCTGGGGGATCCGTCTATCGTGTTGTACGATGTGTTCACCCGATCCAGGTGCACCCTGAGAGTTTTCGTGAAGGTGAAGTCCACCGGTTTTATCACCGACGTACTCACCCGGGGTAAACACTCCTTTGTTTGAGGAGTATGTCTCTCTAAAACCGAGTTGAATACCCAACCCCGGGGAGACCACTACCTTATTATCACTGCTGATGGTCATTGTTGCGAGCCCGGTAGCATTCGATACTGTGAGGTTGATTATTCCATACCGTCAAGCTCTGAGTTGACAAAATCTTTGAGCTGTCTTATTCCCCACAGTCCGTGAGGCAGCTTTACTTCTAATTGTAGTCCATCCTTCACATAGTAAAACCATTCGCTCTTCCCCACATTCTGCCATCCAACCGTGAAGGTGAGTTGATCTAAGGCCTACCCGGCGTTTTCCGCAGCAGTTGTCTATTAATTTTTGAAGTTCACAACTCCCTTTTTGAACATTAGTTATAGTAGCAAACATAATAATATCTTTCAATGGATACCAAAGCATTTAGCTTTAACTCTAATGTAAAGTACGCGGTCGGAGGTAAATACACACAAAAAGACGTTGTTAACCGCCTTGTACACCCAACCGTAACGGTTAGACCGGACAGTGGCTTTGCCACCAACTTCCCTAACATCTTTGAACAATATAGGTTGCCCAAGATTACTACGATGGAGGTGGTAAACGGCTGGAAAGCAACACCGATGCAGTTTTGGCAGAACCAAATAAATTTCGCTGTATGGTGCGCAACAGCCGGGTGTGGAGTTTCATATAAAGACCATCTGACATCCAAGAATGTCATGCTCCGAAGTGTCTACAACTTTCACGTGTATTATACTATTAGGAGGATTCTCAAAGAACTAGGTATTTCACTACCTCAAGACGACGCCTGGGATCCCATTTCCAACACATATAACCGTATGGCCTTTGAAAGACTGTGTAAACGAATTTTACGTTTCAAAGACGCGGACTGGAGACAGAAAGCATTTCCTACCAGCACCGGCTCGGGGACGTTCTCATTCACGGCCAGTCCGGGAATTGGACACAGACTGATTTTTAGACACGATCACTCCGGTGACCACATCGTCAGTCGGAACGCCGGGAATTTTGACCCCGCGACTATGACTTTCGGGACGGAAGTGTCTGGAGGTCGACACTGTGGCGTGTTTTCTTGTAAAATGTTACCTCCGAAACTGGCTCACGTCGATTACATACAGCAGGCTGCTGAGGTTCAGAAACGCGTGGGGTACATTTATGTTAGATACGGGTCTAGGGTTCACGCAGGCCGGGGTTACTCGCGTCAACGACTCCATTCGCACGTACGTCTGGGCCATTCTCGGCGCACAGAAGCAAACTCGCAGTTCTATACTGGGCATGGGAACAGCGTTTGATGCACAAAAACAATTTTTGGCACTTGTAGAGGACGCCATCTCAGCTAGGGTGGACCTGGAGAAGGCGATCCAGAATTATCAAGACGTTTTGCAGAATGCCAGCACCCCAGTAGACTATGTATTGGAATAGGTCTTTATATGGCGCCGAGCAATATGATACTAGAGACGACCCGGTTGACGGTTACAATAATCATATCGTAATCGCCACCGCCAATCAAAAAATCGGCCACAACGGTAACGTGAACACGGATACACAATCGCACACAACAGTGGAACCGATTTCATAAAACACAAAATGGATACACCTCCCCCAATTCGTAAATCGAACCCAGTACCCCCAATTCGTAAAGTGGATGCACCATCGAGTTCCATCAACAGACCAATCGCGATTGGAGAAACACCAATCATCAACAATGTTGAAATTGGAAGCACAACACACGAGGAGGAGAAATTGGGTCTCGTCATCGCCCTCGTGGCGATCGGATTATTTACGCTTTGGTTGTAGGAACTCTCTGACAGAGAATAATAGGAGACCGGCGATTGCCACGATAAAGCCCAGGTATTTTTGGCTAGCCATCCGGCCGTTTTTGATAATATAGATAGCAAGTAAGAAACGATACTTCCGATCAGTCCAGGTAGTGCGGCAGCCGCCTTTCCAGCTAATTTAGCTAGAAGACTGGCGAGGGCTTTTAGTTGTTTTTTTATCCACTCCTTGGCTCCACCGGATGGAGCGGGTGCTGGTGCTGGTGCTGGAGCGGGTGGTGGCGCCGCACCACCAGTGAAAGTTAGAACTATGGTCGATATAGTCATGCCGATAGCAACGAGGATGCTTGCTATCGTGACGCCCTGCTCTCTGAACAGAGTGCGAAGACGCTCACCGAGTGTCGTCTCCTCGTGCAGGACCCTCGAGATTGATTCGCGGATCCGACTTATTTGTGTGCGGAGAGCCTCACGGTTAGCCGAGGCGGCCTCCAAGCGAGCTTCTCTTTCATCCCGCAAAGACCGCAGGAGTTTGTTGATCCGCTCGGTAGATTCTCTATCGTCACCGGCTTCCTCCAGTTTTCTTTCTTCTAGCGCGATATGTTCATCCAGCGCCGTGAGTTTGGAGAGGTTAAGGACCAGTTCGCCCGACCGTGTAGAGCCTTATCGAGTCCACGGAGTTCTCGAAGAGGTAACGGTGGGTCATCGTTGAGTATTTTTCCCCATAGTGATTGCACGCTGAACGTGGTCTCCATCGTGTTAATAACGTCGGTGGCTATTTGAGGGACCTCTCTGAGCTCGACCGTTTCTATCGCGGTGGCCGTCTTCGCTATAGTTTCGTCGGTAGACTTTAGGGCCTCTACAGCGCGGGCCGGTATAATTGTTTTACCCCTCTTCCAATCCGTGAATCCTAGTTCGTCCCTTACGAATCGGCCACCGCCCGGTTCCGGCAATGGTGCTAATCGCTAGGGGTTTTACCGGTCCTCGTGTTGACTATTGGGAGATTTGATGCTGCTTTTAGTCGCAATCTACCGTTCATATCAAATTTGAACTTGGAGTAGTCGCGACCGACAGAGGGGACCAGACCTTTTTCTGCCAAACTGTTGTAGTAGTCGTTTACAGCTCCCTCGAGTAATTCCCGACTTTGACTAGTAGTAGCGCCATCCAATTGTGATTGGATTGGAACTGGAGTTTCTATGGTGGGTGTCGTGAGGGAATCCTCGAAATTATCATCACCATCGAGGTAATCGTCTTTGTCGATTTCATCCATTTCAACATCGTAATCAGCCATATTTATAATTTTCTTAAAATTAATTATGTATTAAAGACAAAACCATACGGGTTTAATAGTTTCAATAATTTTGAAAAAATTAATTATGTCTTCGAGTCAATACGGTCGCAAACTCAATCCATACCGCAGACTGCGTGAGCCCCTCGGGGCAAAAGGCGTGAGACAGAGTGTCGTTATTACGAACAACCCATCGACGATCGACCAGAACCAGCAGCTCTTAGTCCGCTTCCCCACCTCGGAGCTAACGACGTCATTGTGCCGGGTACTGTTCGCCTCGCTTTCACTATTTCGCTAACGTCGACGGACGCGGACCGAACCGTCGTTCAGAACCTGGGTCGCGCCATCGTCAAGAAGACCATGATAAAGATTTCTGGTAATGAGGTGATGTCGATCGACGACAGCGACGTCTACCATTGCTATCAGGACCTGTGGAAGACGTCACACGAGCTTGAAAACGCTGTCTATCAAGGTATTGACACCAGCAAAAATAAGAAGTAACCAAACTTAGAATCGGGGCTGCTAACAAGGTAGATAACAACGCTAGTGACAACGCGGTCGCGGGCGCTTACGGCAACCGCTTCTACATCCCGCTCGACTTTGAGTTGCTGGAGAGTCACATGCCCTACTATCAGAGTGCTTTGGCTGACCGCCTCGAATACGAACTAACGTTCAACGACTACGGCCGAGTTATCATAGCCAGCGACATGTTATCGACGTATGCGATCGATAATGTTTCGCTGGAGTACGACATGGTCACGATGCCCGAACTAGCACGATTGATCAGAACCCAGTACGCCGGGCGCGTTGCCATACTTTACGACCGAGTTCTTCGCCATCGCAAGATGCCGAAAAACAAAAAAAAGCGACACATTGTGGAATATTAACGTCAACGTACCCGCCCGCTCGATGAAAGGTATACTGATGTTGTTCGAGGATGCTCGGTTCGCGTTCGGTGCTAGAAAAAACCGACAGATTCTATAACCCCAAAATCACGAAGGTAGAGGTGACGATCGAGGGAGTCCCCAATCAACTCTACAGCGCGGGTCTTCGCGCGCACCAGCAGTGGGATGAAGTAAGAAAGCAGTTTGCTGCCGGATCTAAGCGCTCTCCGGAGGTTGCAGCAGTTGCTAAAGACCTGCATCTCTCGGCCGTCTCCCTCGCGGCAGTTCCTGAATACCAAATACGCGTTATGGCTAGACATGCGAGCCAGCGACGATGACCAAATACACGTAGCGGACGCCAAGTTGAGAACGCTAGTGAGGGTGTGACGATCCAGATAACCAAAGAGGCGGACGGAGCCGGGCCATTGAACGTGTACTTATATATTAATTACAGACGCACAACTCAACATCGAAGATGTCGATACGTATCAGCGATCTACTAAATCTAACGATTTATTAATACATAATTTTGAAAAAATTAAGAAATCATCTAACGATTTATTAATACATAATTTTGAAAAAATTAAGAAATCTAGCAATCAATAACCAATTCACGATTGGAGATGCTCACCTCCGCCATAATATGTGGGCAGACAGGATGTGGAAAAACGGTTTTCATCCTCAACTTACTCGAGGGATCCTACCGCGATGCCTTTCGTCACATTGTGATCCTATGTCCCACTGTGCGGCACAACGATACTTATCAGCGGTGCCCGTGGATATGGACCGACCCTGAGGTATACGTTATTGACCCCGGTGATAGACTTCACGATTGGTTGCGTGGTTTATACCAAATATTTCAGGGTGAGCCCACCCTATACGTGATTGACGATTGCTCAGCCAAGGCGGCGATGACCAAAAAGAAGGACAATGCTCTCCGAGCTCGCATTTTTCTGGCCGCCATGCTAGGCAAAGCGTATGGATATCCACTCAAAAATACAAACGCCGTCCTCAAGGATCTGCGCGAGCAAACGAAATGGGTCGCCCTCTTTCACTGCAAGGACCGAGACTCATTCGATGACTGTCTTCGAGAGAATGACGTTATCCCAACGCGCGAGGAGCGCCTGGAGGTTCGACAGATACTTTCGAAAACTAAGCACGGCCAAGCTTCTGCTAAAGACTGATCAACCAACTGCTTATAAAGTTATCAACTAAATCTAACGATTTATTTAATAATTAATAATTTGAAAAAATTGCAAAGTAATAAGCTATTGCAATGCTTAGCAATTGCTGAACAATGCTTAGCAATTGCTGAACAAATGCTGAATAATGCTGAACAATGCTTAGCAATTGCTTAACAATGCTGAATAATGCTGAACAATGGTTAACAATGTTAACAATTTGGTGCTCGCTGCGAGCTTTGTTGTTCGAGCATAATGGTGATCATAAGTAATCGGGTGGTGCGCATTTATTATTTTAATAATTTTGAAAAAATTAAATTAAATAAATATGTTAAAGTGATGTAGACTTGTTAGAATAGTTAAATTACTAATTTTGAAAAAATTAAGAAAAATGAACTGCGACGAACTTCTCGATCAGCTAATAGAAGAAACCTCAACTCCGACTGCCAACAATAATGATCCGACAGAGCAATCGGAATCGGGGTTGAGTGCAACGACTCCGAATGAAAATGAAAATGCGGCGCGACGAGAGCGGCTAGCTGCGCTGGTTGCTGGGGGACAATCGGAGCATTATCTCGGTAGGCGTCTCTCAGTTTTTCATGGCAGGTGGATAAGATGTCAGATGCGGAGATCGATAAAATGTATGCGCGATACGAATCCAAATTGGGAGCAGAGATGACAAAAACTCTTGGATCGGCGGCTATTCATTTGTACGCTACCGCCGTTAGTAGACTTCTCCCTATACCAAACACCGAAGGGTTGATTCACGATCTAGAGACTGACCCTTTTATAGGACACACTCTTAGAACGGCATGCTGCTCAATTTATCACAAGTTTGGAATGTACTTAGCTCCACTAACAACCGCGTTGACCACGGGTAAACACTGTCAATTTGGACATATATGCCCACGAACTATAAGCTCTAATATTAATTTTGAAAATGATGACACAAGACACACCCACGAGAGTGACGGAGTTGAACCAGATTGCTCCAACACAATCGAACCAGAGTGTTACTCCGCCACTGGATGACATACCGCATATAAAAAATCCCAAAAGACAGGCAGCTGGGCGGGCGGCGGCTGCCACCCGAAAAGTTAAACAAGATAAAATACTCGCCGAGCTTCGAGAGGCTAAACTCCAATCGAGATTGGGGACGGAGACAGCAAAACATCTGAATACAGAGTTGAGTACAACAACACCCCCAATTCACGAATTGGAAGCACACTCAAATTCAAAGAATTTGTCACCCAATACCAACTACCGTTGGAGTTGGGCTGAACCCAAATTCGTGAATTGGAGTTGGGTTGTTGGTGGTGGTCTGGCAGTTGTTGGTGCCCTGTGCGTTTGGAAATACCAAAAAACCAACCAGCCAGTGTTTCAGAAGAAAGTTACGAAACACCAATCATCAACAATGTTGAATTTGGATGCGCCCCATTTAAACATTGATCGCGACCCATTTTATATGCAATAATTATACAATGGCTGAACAAGATGGTAAAATGTTAGTGAATGCGCTTTATCACGCCGTGGTGATATCGGGTTTCAGTATCGGGTATGCTCGACTATCAAAGATGGCCCTAGGAGGAACCGCTCCCAAATTGGACTTTACTGTGAGAGACGTAGGGCTCGCGACCTTAGATGTAGCGCCGCAGTTTGGACCCGAGATTATCTAGTTAAAGCTGGAATTCTACCAGTTAATATATGGAAATAAATGGCTTCAATCGCAGTAATAGTAGGTGGTGCGCTTGTAAACGCATTGGCGTTCAGCGGTAGCAACATTTATATTCTCTAAAATGAAAAGCTCGAACGTGGATGAGGAGCGTAAGCGTCATGATTTAGCTGTAGAACAACTCAATAGCGCAAAGGAAGCATGGTCGAAAAAACGAACCGCCCATCTGGACTGGGTCAATGAAGAGCTTCGCCGCGAAAATCACGCCGCGCAAACTTTTCAGAACGTTGAAGAAGCCAACCGCGAGTACGCGCTGGCATATCCGCACAAAAAGTCTCGATCCAATGGATCCCGAGCCCCAACTTTCAGATTTCTATGTACCGTCAGAGCCCAAAAGGACCGCGAGATCGCGTTCATCATCGTGGGAATGGGTGTGGTGGGTCTCGCCGGCTATTATATTCAATCGAGATTTTAAATTAATTAATTAAAACATTTTTTTTTTATAAATATATATATATAGAACGATGTTAGTTGACGAACTTTATAACGCTATGATTGATGTAGGCTACACTGCCCAAAAACATCGTTTACCTGGTGCAAAGAGTATGATTCGTCTGGCCCGAGATTGTCTCGAGGACGAAAAAGCGGCCGGCACCCTTTTCGCAAAGCGGATGTTAGATTCCTCCACCAATCCTGGGAGATTGGATGAATTAGATTCCCCTCTCCTGTTCCAACCCAAACGCGATTGGGGCTGCAGCGACAATCGCAATTGTACTTCCAACAAAGGTTTATTATTACCGGACGAACTGGCGAGGGCATGTTGGAGATTGTCCGATATATTAATAACTTCGCATACGATGAACACGCGCAAACTTGATACCAAACTAACGCGCAAGCTGTCGAATACATACTATGTCACGCGGCTACTGGAAGGGACTCGCGGCCATCAAGAACCTCGCGGCGGCGACCAAGGTTTCAGAAAACGCTGTCAAGGAATGGCTCAAGAAGCAGGCCATCTGGCAGATCTATTTACCCGCGCCTCACAATATTCCGCGCCCAAAATTCGACGTTCCGTGCCGAACCAAGTTCACCAAGCGATCTCCTGTTTCTCCCTCACACATCGCGTCGGTCGCAAAACGTACAAGTACGCACTGACAATCGTTGACGTAGCGAGTCGTTATAAGGGGGCTGAGCCGTTGGCCACTAAAGAGTCTAAGGAAGTGGCCGAGGCTCTTTCCCGAATATATAAGAGGAGTCCTCTCAAATGGCCGAATCTTCTCCAGGTCGATCCCGGCCGCGAGTTCATGGGCGCGGTCTCTCATCTATTGTCTAAGCATAAAGTTTCTATCAGACGCGGCCGCGTCAACATCACCGGACCAGGGGATCGTGGAACGCTTCAATCGAACCCTGGCTGAGAGACTGTTCGGACATCAATACGCTAAAGAACTTGTAGACCCTGCACCCTCATTCGCGATCGACCGAGTGGGTGGCCAGACTGCCCGCCGTGGTCTCCACACTGAACGGAGAGGTGACCAGATTGATAGGTAAGAAGCCTGTAGATGCTATCAAGTTTAAAAGGGTGACGAGCAAGCCCTCTGCCGTCTCGCGCGGGCGACCAGTTGGTTTAGAGGAGCAGCGACTTCCATCAGATATTGACGTCCGGTACCTCTATCAAACCGGAGAGCTCGAAGGTGGCAGCCGCCGCGCGACTGATCCCGTGTGGTCAATGAATGTATATCATCTGGATCGCTCTATTACCAAACCTGATGAGCCCGTGCTCTATTATTTGACTGATGGTCCATCTCGCGGTTTTGTTCGCGAAGAACTTCTTATGGTGCCTTCTGACACCCAGTTACCCCCGGATCGTTAGAGTCTTTAGTATTCTATCCTTTTTTTCAGAGTTCTTTTTTTTTACCTATCCTATACTCTGTGTGCAACCCGTCCTTCCATCACTCTCCTCTTGTCGTAGTACGCCGAGAGTCCTAATTTTTGTTGACAGTACGTCTTCATCACCCCGTTAATCATTCGGAATCCCCTGTTCTCCGCCATATCCCTACCCCCTTCGAGAGCACTCTTATACCTTTCCCAAGTCAGATCGTTAGATCTCTTCGACATCCCCTTGGCCGAGTGCTTAGATTTTCCATCACCACTCACGTAGTAACACTTGCTACACAGAGCGATGGCTCTATCTCCCTCGAATTCCAGCTTGAACAATCCCGGAGTTCTGTTGCTCCACGCGTCCCACGCCAACCACTCGGTCTTCTCCTTATTAAACTTTCTCTTCATATTCTTTCTCACCACCGCCGCCAGCGTCTTCTCCGACAGCGCGAAGTACATGCTGTCAGTGTCCATCTGTATCAGTTCGAAATCTCCGCGATCCACGTACTTGTCCAAGAAATCGTAGTAGAACTCCAGCATCCGGAGCTTGGCCAACTGGTAGACCGCTATGCCACACTGAAACGGTCTGTTGATCACCACTCGATTCTTCCTGCTCGATATCTCGTAAGCCTCCCCAATCTCCTCCAGGTCTTCGAACCACGCCGACCTCAGTGCCCGGTCGACAGTCTTCTCATCCTTCGTATATGTGGTGTTCAGGTGTCTCTCTTGTGCCTCTATTAGCTTGCCACAACACGCTTGCCAACCAGTTTGAATATCTCCGCCAACACCTTCTTGCTCTTGTCTACGTCCCCCGTCCGTCTGGCAGCGGTGACCTCTTCCACGAACCACTGAAACGGTTTGCCGGGCGTGTAGTCTATCACCCTATGCACCGCCTTGATGATCAGACCGTGCTCCAGATACCACTTTAGCAGTGGGGAGTATATGATCATCTTCTTGGCGGACATTGCCCCCCCACGAGCTTTCTCTGTCCTTCGACCCTTTTCCTCCCGGTACCGGCCAGGTAGTCCTTCATGTGCTGCGGAACATCGTTCTCATCGATTTCTTGATTAACGAACAGCGGTGACATTTCCGAGAACTTGTCTCTCAACGTTTCCGGGACCTCTATATCCAACTCCGCAAATCCGAACCACTTTTCACTCCTGACCTTCCTCACGAAACAGTCTATATACGACTGTCTTTCCGGGTCGTCACACGTCCATACGTCTCCTCCCCTGCACGGCATGTCTTTCGACAGGGTAGACAGATACAGTGCATTGGCGTCGTACCCCATCACCGCCTTGCACATCTCTCCTCCCGACTACCTACCTGACCCCTGATCGTCGACCTGCCAGCCTCTGCGTATCTGGAGAACACTATGGACGGACCACCGACCAATCCCTGCTTCATCATCTCATAAGTTTCAGATTTCGGTGACCACAGCTCGGGTGTGTCCGCCTTCCCATCGATCGTCCCACGAAGTAGGTACTGAAGGGAAACACCGGGCAGAGACACAGCATCCTTGAGTATATCCACACCTCTTCCTCTGTAGAACTCCGTCATCTTAGTTAGAGCCTCTAGGAACGGTCCGACATCCAAGTCGTTGTAGTGTTGCAACCATTCCTTGAACGTCTTCATCCCATTTTCTTGAAATACCTTCTTACACTCTTTCCACTCGGACAACGACAGTAGGAACTCACCCTTCAACTTCGAGTACCACTCGGATAGTCTGGCAGCCCCGGATGGTCGAGCTTGTCCGCGCTATCGAACCACTCGTACGGGAAGTGAGACTTTATCATTTTACAGTCGTACGCCTTAACCCACCGGTCGTACGTGGTACCGGGTCCCAGATACTGGATGATGTCGAGAAATCTAAACTCCGGGTAAACAGAAACATCGTCGTGCTGGCTGGCTCTTTCCGACCATGGTCAACTTAGTCACGGTGGCCGCCAACTTCTCGACAAAGTACTGCTTGATGAGGTTCAGGTCGTACCTGCTACAGTTGAACCCCACCACCGGGACTTGATCAATCCAAGAGACAATCTTTGCTTGCTGAGACTTCGATAGCATATCTATATCGCCGGCAGATACTTCTTCCTAACCCCCTCCCTGATTGCCTTGCCTCTCATCTGTAGCTCGGTCACGAACTTCTCTACTAGCGTGTCAGGATCTCGTTCGCAGATGTGGGTTATCCCTTCATGCATCGTATCCCCCAAAGACACAGATATAGGAACGTGCTCGACCTCGAAGGTCAGGTCTTTGGTGGGTTGAGTGGTTTTTTTGACTTGTCGAGATACGCCTCGAAGTCATAGACTATCTGGTGAGGGTACAGAGTCGTCTTCCTCCTCGCGCGGTGATTGTGGATAGTAGGTATTAATTTTATCAAAATTATCATTCAACCACTCGCACTCCCACATCACCACCAGCTCGTAACCCGCCTCCCTTATCTTGGCGTCTCGAATTTTCGTCTTCCTGTAACCTACTATACAGCGCTGTCTTACCGTGATGAATCGGACACCCGTGCCAGTAGCATCCGTGAAACTGAAACACGGTCTTGGTCTCGTGACAATATCCATCGACAGGATCGCCGGCCACCCACCTCTCTCCACCGTGACCGCATCTCGCGTGATGTATGTGCTTTCCCAATCTCTCTTCTTCTCTGCTCAAACCATTGAATCGATCTCTCGCTCGCTGACCCCTTGGGATAGAACGCCTTCTCGTATGCAGACTGTGGTCCTCTCTACGATCTTACCTGGACATGTCACCACGGTCTTCCCACCCATGCAGGTGGTCGCGTGCCTGTGCATGTTACTACGACTTTGTGAACCGTTGTTGGCATCCGGAAGCAACCCGTACTCGTTCGTCATCTTGCGGAGGTTCGTTATGAGGAAAGAGTGACCTCCAAACATTCCTATCGTCATTGTCTTCTCCCCAACCACATCGTAATTTGCCGGAACCTTCATGAGATACCACACTCCCATCGTCGGTGGGCTCGTAAAACGCGAATGCCCATCTTGAAGTGCTCTTCGACCTTCTTAATAATCTTTATTCAAGGGAATTCCCTTACTATCCGGTCCGTTATCGTGACCGAGATATTCGTTAGCTAGAGTTCGTGCATTCTCACAACAGCGGTCTGGTCTCCCTCCACGGTGGATGGCTATGCACCTAAACAGACACAAGTAGTCGTCGTACGTGTCGACGGAATACATTCCCTTTTTCTGTCTTAACCATCTGGGAGTTTTCCCGCTCCCATGAGAAGTTGTTGAGCGTCGATGATCATCTTCACCTCGACCGATATCCAACGAACGAAGGTCCATTTGTGTTTGGTCTCTCAACTTTGTCGATGTCCATTCGACCTTTCTCTCTATCGGATATCCAACTCTCGGCTTTGGCGATCTCGTTTATCCACGGACTGCCCTTTGTTTGCCCTTGTTTGTGATAGATCATAGTAGCGTCGGTCTCTATGTTCCTAATACGATACGAGCACGAATACCTCAGATAACACGCCGTGGTCATCTCTGGACGAATTTTATTCATTATGCGATTAGCGATCTCCCCATCTACCCCCTCTCGCAAAGTCCATACTATCTTCCTCCTACCCCTATCAACAGTTTCCCTAACTTCGGCTTCTTCGGCGAGAATCCTGGGACCCTCCTCCACCAAAGCTCTGGCGATATCTCTCCTACTCTTAGGACTGGCTCCCAACCAACCCTTGATAAATCTTATTGTAGTGTGCCTTGATAGTTGAATATGGTTTTCTACGCGCGCTGGGATCTTCTTTTACACGCTGCGCGTAAGCGGTGGCGCGCAGACTGGCCGTCGTCTCGTTCTCCAATTTCTCGGAGCGTTTTTTCAGGGTCAGCGGGCAGTCGTCCGGTCAAAACCGCACGTCGCAGCCTCTCCTCGTAGACGATGGCTCGCGCGTCACTTATCCTATCTGTTATATCTTTCTTGAGTCTCAAACCTCTTAGGAAAGGGAAATTCCCCAACTCTTAGCTTGCTCTCTCATTTGCTTTATGGTAGACATTATACTGAGTATAACCAATAGATTTTTATCTTCAATAGGGTGTAATTTTATTTGTAATAAATGTATGACAGTTGCTGTAATATACTGAGTATAACCATAGGGATTCTTATCTCTAATAGGGTGTATCTCTCATGTCATAAATATATGGTGAAAATATGTTCTCATACATACCCGCCGAACAGTAGGTGTGTTTTTAAAAAAAATTATGCTTACTCCCCCCCTTTGTGTTTGGAAAAATTAAAATTATGCCTACTCCCCCCTTCGTGTTTTGTTTTAAAATTAAAATTACTCCCATTCTCATAAATATTCTCATAAAAATGGAGGAAAATCTGAGTATATATAAGAGTCATTAATTATAGCACCACCTGGTGGAGGCACCACGTGTAGCCGTGGCTTCCAGAGGGTGGTGGTATCATTTTGACTCTTATATACTACTCACAGACATAGACCATAAACCGCTGCCAATGTTTATCAAATTCTTGAATATTGTTCAAGAAGCAAGCGGTTTGATTGGCTGGGCCTGAGCTGTGCTACAGCTGTGCTACAGCTCAGGCACAGTCAATCAAACTGCTTGAATGCGAGTTAATATTGCCAATAGATGTTCAGAAACGTTTAAAACTTGGCAAGATTAACGCAGGCGGTGGTGTAAACGATGCTGCCGGTATCTGTGTGTGTTGTGTCACAGTTACCCAAAAATAATAAACAATGTGATGAATGTGTCTACCAAAAATGTAGGAACCAGATAACCATTTTATATTTGATGCGCAATTACAAAGTATTGTCTGTGGCAAATTATCTTAACTCCAGTAGCCGATTTCATCAAAATTGCAAAGTATACTTATCTAGCAAAGTATACTTTGAGGGAGTAATCATTTATTTTCCCCGAAATGCATTATGTCATGTAGAACTAACGACTGCATATGTTTGATTATTAATAGTTTTTATATTTTGGCTGTGATAATGTAATAAATTCAGTATAATACAAAATAATTAATTTATGCTTAAATTGAAAATTTCTCCCTCAAAGTATACTTTGCTAGATAAGTATACTTTGCAATGTTGGTGAAATAGGTTACTGAAAATCTGAATAGTTCACGCGGCATCATCATACATAATATAGACGGCATTATACTTTAAATGGTGTATTAACTCTTTGAACCCGAAAGCCCGCTATAGCGGTTTATGCAAACAGTGCAGATCCAGATGAGCCGGCTCGTAACGAGCCGCCTCATCAGGATCTGCACTTTTTGAAAGTAATGTTAATAATTTTGAAAACAAAAAACACCCCCTTTTCATAAATGGACTAGTCTGAAAATTATTTTGTGACAATTGGATTGGTTGCAAAATTAACATGTCAAATCCATTCCAGTTACTTAGGGGTGAAAGGGTTAAAAAGAACAAACGTCCCTTTAGTGGTATTCTGTGGCAGAAGGGTTGCGTGTCCATTAGCTTGTTTGTGCGCATGATGTATATGGCAGTGGCACATCTATGAACGGTCACCTTTTTTCAACAAATCACTCACTGAAAAGTATCGGGTAAACTATAGGAGTCATAACGGACCAAGGTTCATACATATTCATAGAAGCATCAACAAGTGGAAACAATGTTTTTACTCCCTCTTCTAACACCCATAATGCGATTGATTTGGTGGGTTTTACTGTTATTTGCCTACATTGGGTCGTATGTTCATGGTTGCAATGGACATACGCATGCACAGGCGTGTCGGAAGGCAGCAGTGACATGGGGCCCGCGAGACACCCTCGTAATAAAATGGTCAATGACACGCAAGCGAGCGAAATGCATATTGATTGTAGGGCGGGGTGTTTAGGAGGTCCTTCTCCAAGAAAATTTGGAAAACCAGAACGCCTCGGATTACCCGGTACACAGGCCACACAACCTCCACCCAGCTTGCCAAAATATTGGGATCGCCACGCCAAAGTATTGGGGCCGCTGTGGCCCCAGCTGATGTATTGTGGTGTTCATATGCCTGACGTGTAGTGGAAATTTCTTTAAACCGGACACCCTGGGGACTTCCCAGGGTGTCCGATTTATAGAGGTTGTACTGTATTATTATTATTTCATTATTATTATTATTTCAGATATGATCGCACTGACTGGTCACAAGGTTCTGGAGCTGGATAATGACCTCCTGGACGAGGACAGCGGCACAGCGATGTTGCTATATTTAATCATGTGGTGTAGCAATTATCAGAGGAGTGAAAAGGCGGAAATGGACCATGAACATCAATGATGTCGCGCGAGACAAAGATGCGCCAAGAAAAACCACAGATGGGAGACTCGGACCTGTGACACAAAAAAGCATGCCCATTTAAAAATGCCATTACCCCACCCACGTTATACAACGTAATGCACAGTACGAGACAAGGTGGATGGGCTAATGGCATTTTTTAATGTGCTATATTCAACGTGTTAATTAATTGTTGATGCAATCATAGGCATTCGGCGTGTTTCGGCTTTCATCGGTATAACTATATATATGAACAAGGCTTATATCTTTGATCGGACACGACCTCGTATCACAACACATTTCGTGATGTTATTAACGCTAATGTAAATATTTTGGCGGAATGTACACATGTTCATTTGAGACTTATTGTTATCTTGCTGAAATAGCATAATTAGAACATAATTATGCAAAGCATTACAACTGGTTTACCTAGGTCGGACACGACCTCGCATCATAACAAATGAAATAATGTGTTTAGTCTGTAACGTCATAATTGTAGTGACAAGTTCATATGATCATTAGAGAATTATCGTTATCCTGGAGAAATACATATAATACATAGGCAATTACAATTGTAAACATGTTATTTTGTTACAATACGTGATTGTGTCCGACCACAGTGCCGTAGCGGCCACCACGGCAGCACGGCGCTTCCGTGGCATTATTTTGGCCCGTTTTTTGTTGTTTTTCCCGTCAGCTTCATGCGTTGAACATCCAATAACAAAGCAATAAGCATGTTACGACGGTGACTTTAGAATGTAGGAAATGCGATTTTGAGGGTCTAAGTGGAATTTGTCCCGCTAAAAAGGCTGCCGTGGCATTATTTTACACACCGCTACGGGCTTGGACCAGAAGTTGCATAGTATTACCTTATACTAAATACAAAAGCAAATGGCGTTATTTAATCTGAAGGAAAGTAATCATTGTAATGTATTCAGTATTACAAGCGCCGTTCAATTATAGCAGTACCGACGAAAGCTGAAACACGCCGAATGCCCGTGGATGCAATTGGAACGCAAGTTGTTTAAACCCTGACATAGAACATAGTCAGCTAAGTGACTGATGATATGAAGTTATGGAATACATTGTCTAATACGTCAGACAGAGAAAATGACTTGCCATCGGTATGCACTTGCTGACATTACGTAAAGTATGTACATGATATACAAAACGTTCAGTAGCCCAAAGAAAGCGCGTATAAAGCAGATTAGATTTGTTGGTAAGCTATATAAACTAAATATACCATTTCCTACAATGATGTTTGATAATGCTCACAGATATCGCAGCGACGGCCGATATATATGGTACCACCGTGTGCATTCGTCTATTGTTTTCTGAGCAATGTATCGTTATTATCCAATACATCGTTAATGTTACTTCACAACTACCAATATGGTTAATTACGAAACGAAGAAACAAGATTTAGTGCCTTCCAACATGGATAACCCGCCTTCATGTCAAACGTTGCCAAAGCAGAACGTGACAAGTCCACGTGACTCTACACACAGCATTAAACAACCACGTGACAAACCGGAAACACGCGGAAGCTGTGTTACTGAAGATGGAAAAGTCAAGCTTCTCACCGAGTCGAGCAGCGACGGAGCTATAAATAGAATGGGGCTGACAAACTACGGTGCTCTTGAAAAAACATACACGCAGACACAAACTATCGGACGTGCCGGCACAAAGCCAAGACGTCAAAGTGAAACGCCGTCAATGACGTATGGCCGCTGCGTCCCACGGAAACAATCTTGCGGCAGCATTCCGCGTAAAACCGTGCCTCGGGAATCCGTGATCTTGACCCATCACATGCGCAGTGTTGTGCATGTATCGGGCGGAATCACGCGGACGCCGCCTCCCACTAAACGTAGCTCCACGCTAACGTCGAAATCCGACGTCGTTACTACGCAACCAAGTTCTATACATATTCCAGCCCCAGTGCCTACTACGTGTGGTCCTGTCAAGAAGTCTAGTGTAGCATTTAGCGAATCCACGCTTGATTTTAAAAGTGAGTGTGGCGATTCTATTCCCGAGGCTCCGCCCACCGCTGTGACGTCATTAGCGGAGGGCGCGAAGGAACTACTGCGATTTCTGTACAATCCGCTACGCTGCTGTAAAAGCAAGGTACGTAACATTGTTTACGTTGTTGTCCAGTCTGTCATTTGTCGCATTTTTGGTTACAACGGCAACAACAATGGCTGAAAGTGTTGAAAGTGCGCCCGCTCCAAAGTAATTATTATTTGATCTTTTTCTTAATATGCAACGGATTTTGATGAAATATAGCGCAGCAAACGCGTCTCCATGAGCTCCATTTTGTGGTCCCGGGAGTTCGGCACATACTTGTGTCGTTTTTGCGAAGAATCGATTTCCGTGTCTATCGACACGAAATCGATTCATCGCAAAAACGACAGAAGTTTGGGTCAAAGTACCGTGAAGACGCGTTTGCTGCGCAAATCCGTTACATAATAGGGACAAAATAAAAGAATACATGTAAGTACTTTGTAAGTACTTTAATACACCTTGATTTTATGATGATTGGCGTGCCAGTAGAAATATACGTAACACTTTCAAAATAAGGTTTGATCATGTCCAGCCGTGTGCAAACGTTTGTTGTGGCCCGAGGGAACTGTTTGAACCCCAAGGGCCGCAGGGCCGCCGGGTTCAAACAAGTTACCCGAGGGGCCAGGGCTTGTGGTTTCAAAACTGTTTTCCCTCGGGGCCACTGCAAACGTTTTGCACACGGGGCCTGGTACATGATCAAAAATACGTTTTTCTTTTTGGTTTTAAACATTTTCCAACAAAAAAAAAACTGATGTAATTTGAGCATTATATTCAGTATTTTCAGTACTTTTGTATAAATCGTCCCATTCACGTTAGTTTAATTTTGTTCGGTTTATTCATATTCCCGGGGAGGGCCGTTCTGGTTCATTGGAAACGTCTATGAAGTTAGTGGTCGTCATGGGGGGAAAAAAGGCACTTCCGCGTAGTGACGTCATGAAGGCACTTGGTATGCGCGCGGCCCCGGAATGAGCATTGCCTAAAGCCATATGCAAACAGCACGCGCTATATGTGCAATGTGCATGTGCAAACACCGGAAACCATATAACAATACTAAATAATTGGAATGGACTGCGATATGTTAATTTGTGTCTGTGACTGGAGGAACAGACATCCGCACAGTCTGATCAGGATCTGCACTGTTCGCCATTCAATCAATGAAACACTAGTCATGGTTCTAACTTGCAATATAGATCGTTATCAGGCGACAATAGTATGCTATTTGATCAGGAGCTACAGTGGTCAATAACCCCATAAGCCTTATTGTCCAGTCACAGCCACATTTGACATTCGTTCTGGTCGTAGTTTGTTCCAATCCAAGATCGCTGTCGAACACCATCAATCTTTTGAACTCACATAGATATGCGTCCATCGCTGCAATATAATTCATTGGATTCCATGGGTACACTTAATAAATGTTGTTGAACAAATCTGACTATTTGTTTTCTTTTCTATAAAAGTAAAAGTATCAACCAACGTGTCAAGATTTCGAGAAGAGCTGAAGAAAATGGATGTTTTGCCCAAAAGTTTCATACGGCTTCAAAACGAACAATACACAAGTACATCATAACATGTAATATTTATTGATTTTGTGTTGTGACTAAATACGATGGCTGCTTTTCAATCAACTATTCTTCTTTTACCAAAACGACGTATAAAAATTATACAATATAACCTCCGTCGGGACTCGAACTCGCAATCCCCGGCTTAGGAGGCCGATGCCTTATCCATTAGGCCACGGAGGCGATATATGAGAAGGTTACAGCGCCTCTTTGCTTGGCGTTTCGGGACGTTGATCTGACCAATGTTTGACCACCGTTTATGGGGTATATTTACACTGTCCTTAAATGTATCATGGAAACGCCCGTTCAACGTATTGTGTTTACATCCCAGTACATTACATATACCCCACGTGACGCTATTATTTTTTTTGCTAAAATGTAATTTATAACGTATTTCCAGACGACTTCATTGTGTTATGTAGTAGAAGCATATAACTTTAAAATGACTTTTTGAAAGAGTTACTTGCGAATAATTCCAGCACAAAAATATTTACACAATTCCCTAACATTTGATTGGCCCGTAGCAAGTCTCTGTCCAAAATTTATATCCCAGTAAACTCCCACGCCGAACTACTTTCCGTAACCGTGAGTCGCAGTTAAAATAATTCTTAAGAAAACGATAAATAAACACATTTTCTTGATGAATTTATTTCAAATGCTGGAATTATAAGGAAATGAATGGCGTTTTTGTTGAATTTATCGGGGATATAAACTTGGAAAAGTCGCGGGAATACTGGACGAGGCCTTCCGGCCTTTGTCCAGTATTCCCGCGACTTTTCCAAGTTTATACCCCGATAAATTCCACAAAAAGGCCATTCATTCCTATAACAGTGACAGTCGTTGTTACGTATGCAGTAACAGATTAACACATATTGGTGTTCATTTGGTGGCCATTTTGAACTTCCACATTCGTGAAAATTGCTTTGCATTGCACACGATATATTGAATTAGTGATCAACCGTGATAGGAAGAAAATAAGATAAACTGCAATATAGCTGTACAAATTTCAATCAGATATCCCGTAAAATATATGGAAACTGCATTTTCATAAATTAGTGGCCATTTTGAATTTTTGTTCACAGAAATTTAACAAGAATTCTTAAAATCTGAGTTCCCACAAGCCAGGTTATAATATAGGGAGACGGATAGTTTTGTATATTCTGTATAGACTATATGACATATTCTGGCAAATAAACATTCATTCACCATTACCCCACGTATTGATTGGAATTATTATAGATTGTATATCAGATGTAAATAGCCGATAGCCGTGTGGCATCTACTATTGTTTCTCTATTGTTTGATGTGCAATGATCATACTTTATAATCTTTCGAAAATATTATTTTTTTCAGGTGACGCATTTAATTAGCATGAATAATTAAAAGAATAGCAATGCTCATTTGCATATGAACAATAGCATGCATCATTTCAATTTGCATATGAACATAGCCTGATAACACATCGGAAACTCCGTGCCAAAATTCGTGCAACGATAATTTCGTAGCCACCTAATCGTATAGCGCTAATAATTTGATATATTGCCTCCGTGGCCCAATGGATAAGGCACCGGCCTCCTAAGCCGGGGATTGCGGGTTCGAGTCCCGCCGGAGGTTATAATTTTTATTATTCTATTACATGTTATTGAACAAAATGTACTCCAGAACATATGTACTAGATAAATCGAAGAAAGTGAATAAACCGGACTTATTTACAGTTGTGGCCAATCTAGCTACTGATCCAGTCACACACACAATACAGTTCCATCAACTACTGATCCAGTCACACACACAATACAGTTCCATCAACTATTGATCCAGTCACACACACAATACAGTTCCATCAACGGATCACTGAAATAACAACTGCGAATAGAATTAGACATAAAAGATCGGGAAAAAATAAGCCAAAGCTGATTTTTTTCAGTAGAGGTCCAGAATATCATTAGGAGAAACATATCAAAACTCCCCATAATCCAGAGTTCAAGATGACTGCCATACATTGATTAAGCACATAAAGGTGACTATAATTATCGCCGACAAAATAGTAGCAGTTGCATTTTATTCACATTTGTTTTCTTTGATTTTTAATTACTATGAACAACAGTTTTTATTATGAAAGTTTTAATAAACTAATAATTGAAATAATACGGTGTCCAAGAAGGCCGCCAAAGAAGTTTGGGCGAAAATACAGAGACCACCAAATGCAACTTAACAAGACGCGTTTGAGTTTGATGCGCCATATTCCATCAAAATCCGTTACGTAATAAGGACACTATAAAATAATACGTACTTTAAATCAGATGGATTCTGGAAATTTCAGTACTTGTTGTTGTTGTTAGTACCACGTGATCATACCCTTGTATAGGCCAATTGGATGAGCTACAGAATAAAAGTATGGATGGTGACAAAACAAAAGGTTTGAGTGTTCAAGTATACGCGACTTAGCCAGGCCCGTACGCAGGAATTATTTTAGGGGGGTGCGTTATCGACGGCGCGAAGGGCTGAACATTGTAAACTTTTTGCACATCCACGGACAGTCCTCGGCAGATTAACCCGTTCACCCCTAAGTAACTGGAATGGATTATCATTTGTTAATTTTGCAACCAATCTAAATCATCACAAAATGATTTTCAGACCAGTCCATTTATGAAATGGGGTGTTTTTGTTCTCAAAATTATGAAAATTAATTGCAAAAAGTGCAGATCCTGATGAGACGGCTCGTTACGAGCCGGCTCATCTGGATCTACACTGTTTGCCAATACCACTATACAGGTATGCGGGTTAAGAGTGACAGGGTTAAGGGGGATGCGTACGCACCCGTCGCACCCCCTATGCGTACAGGCCTGTTAGCATTACGCATAAGGTATTTAAAAACGTGAACTTATACTTTTCTGAAAACTTTATACAACAAAATATAATTATGATTGGAGAGATACAAGTGATTTGACAACTTTAACTTACATTTCAGACTAACTCTCGTTACAAATGGCATTATGATCACCATGTCTCGCTTTAAACAAATACAAATACAAATACAAATATTTTATTCAGCATTAAACATATACATGCTTATAGCCTACATATTTCTTGTTTATGGTGGTGAAAAACATGGTTTCCTGGAGTGGTTCATACAGATTATCGGATAATGATATACATGGCGTGAATTTTCTGGAAGCATTATAGCATTAGTAAATGAACTTAATTGTGATGTATGTGTCATGTTCTGTCAAAACCGGCACACCGCACCAAGCCGGTACGCCGGTTCTGCCACGACACGACCCACACACCAGCAATCATGGTCCGGTTATCTATTTTAGTGCATACAGGTAGCATTCTATGTTAGCGAATATGGAGTTTAAATATGTGATGTGTCGGTATGCGGGTAATTATAATCGTCCCAATGCAGGTAGATTTAGTTAGCCGCATATGTCCAGTGGCGTGTATTTTTTTGTTTATCCATATGATTCGCGGTTCATTTGAGTCCTCCCATTTGAAGTTTATAGTGAGTATGCCGCTTGTATGCAGTAATTTAGGTATTATGGAAGCCCTGGAGGGACTTCCGACTTCTTTACTTCCGACTTCCGACTTCATTACTTCCGACTTCTAACTTCATCACTTCTGACTTCATTACTTCCGACTTCATTACTTCTGACTTCCGACTCCATCACTTCTGACTTCATCACTTCCGACTTCATTACTTCCGACTTCCGACTTCATTACTTCCAAGTCAGAAGTGATGAAGTCGGAAGTAATGAAGTCAGAAGTGATGAAGTCGGAAGTAATGAAGTCTGAAGTAATGAAGTCGGAAGTAATGAAGTAATGAAGTCGGAAGTCGGAAGTAATGAAGTCGGAATCGGGGAAGTAATGAAGTAATGAAGTCGGAAGTCGGAAGTAATGAAGTCGGAAGTCGGAAGTAATGAAGTAATGAAGTCGGAAGTCGGAAGTAATGAAGTCGGAAGTAATGAAGTCAGAAGTGATGAAGTCGGAAGTAATGAAGTAATGAAGTGATGAAGTCTGAAGTAATGAAGTCGGAAGTGATGAAGTCGGAAGTAATGAAGTCGGAAGTCAGAAGTAATGAAGTCGGAAGTAATGAAGTCAGAAGTGATGAATGGAAGTCGGAAGTCGGAAGTAAAGAAGTCGGAAGTCCCTCCAGGGCTTCCGTCTTGTGTTTTAGTTTCGTAGATTCATCGCGAAGTAAATATATTTCGAAAGATTTATAAGAACGGGTTTTGATTGTGATGACATTAGTGAATTGAATTTGCGTACAGTGGGCCATCTACAATAATACGGTTTAAAATATTTTTTCTTAGTTCGCGGTATAGTGGACATACGAGAAGTACATGGTATTCGTTTTCAATTACGTTTTGGCTGCAATGGGTGCATATTCGTTCGTTTCGTGGTGTATTTGTATATCGTCCCTGCTCTATTGCTAATTTATGAGATGATAGTCTGAATCGGCTTAATGCGGTGCGATATTTACTTTCATTTATGTTATCTAGATATGTTTCGAGGCCAAATTCGTGTTTTAAAACGGACGTATGATTCTAGTCTATTCGATTGGGTAATGTGTGCGTGCCATGTTTGGTGGTATGTGTCGGAGTATACGCTGTTTGATGCTTATGAAAGATATGTCAATTTCAGTTTGTGAATCCCATAAATTTGCCAACCCGTGTGTATATAGAAGTTGTTTAATTTGATATGCCCAGTTAGTCCCATTATATGAAATATTTTGGTCTGCGTCTATTTTTACATTGTATATGCCTGTGCTGGTAAAGACGTGTGGCCCAGTTTGAGTATTTTGATCCAGTATTTAAGCATGTTTAGTTTACGATTGATATGTAGCGGTACCCTACCTAATTCCCCATAAAGTCCCTCCAAATTTGTTGATTTCTTAACTCCCAAAACTCTTCTGCAAAATTTAGTGTGTATTTAATTCTATGTTTTTCCCATCATGCATTCCCATATTTCTGACCCATAATTTAATCGTGAAAGCACTAGACTGTCGAATAATTTACATTTTTCTGTGGTGTTTAGCTCTGTTTCGTTTAGAATTTTGAATAAATTGTGAAGTGCTAGTGAAGCGTGTTGTGCAATTAATTTTTGAGTTCTGAACCAATTCCCGTTTTTAAACAGGTGAATTCCAAGGTACTTAAATGTGGTGACTGTTTCTAATATAGTGTTCCCCAGATGGAAATCGAACCGTGTATGTCTACCTTTTTCGAAAATCATTGTTTTGGTTTTGGTGGTATTAATTTTGAGGCCCCATGTTTGGCAGTATTGACCTACATCATTTAGCATTGATTGTAGTGTTTCGGGTTTTTTTGCGAAAAGTACTTGGTCATCGGCGTAAAGTATGAGGAACAGCGTCAGCTAAACAAGTCGGCTCGACAAACAATTGCATTAGCATTTAACAAGTGGGCTCGACAAACAATTGCATTAGCATTTGTCTTTCTTCTGGATTTAATTGTTCACATTAACTATAATTGCGATAACAAACAGCATATTGAAATACAACATAGATCCTTTCAATAATTGTGGCCTCCAATATGGATGACAAAACTGCTGATTAGTTTATGTTATTGTTCATTAAAAACTGTGTATAGCTTTTCATAAATATCTTCCTTTTACCATATCACTTTTATACATGAGTACATTGCAAACATAATGTATATATTTCCTGTGAAATAAATAATGATCGTGATATTTCAGATCTATATATATATATATATATATATATATATATATAGATCTGAAATATCACGATCATTATTATATATATATATATATATATATATATATATATATATATATATATACGATGTATGCTGCTACTTATGTTATTAATCAAAATGTAGGTAGCATAATCTTCTCATATGGTTACTAGGAATATATTGTTTACAACGGCGCACGTCGCGTTATGTATTGTTATATACAATTCAAATAGATTCACGCAATACAACGAGGATATTATATTAGTAAATACCCTTTATGATAAAACAAAACAGAACTTTCAAATATATATAATTGTGTAATACACTATCAATGTCTCATTGTCTTGACATTTGACGTTTATAGCTGATGTTTGACCCTTACAATGCTGAATTAATTGGTGTCGTCTGCTGAATATTGTATATGAATTATCAGCAGACGACTATTTTCGGTTCCCGCATTCTAAGGGTTAAAGCGTCACCTGTCCGTAGGACCAATTATATACTACAGTCGAACCTCCCCGAACAGCCACCTCTCTACAACAACACCCTCTCTATAACAGCCGCTATTTTATATCCCAAATGGATGATTTCCTCTGTATCCAACCCTTAGATTGCTGAGCACGAAAAGTGTCGTCTGTTGTTGCTTTTTCCTACTTTATCAATAAAAACATGTTTTGACAGCATTTTAGAATCATTTCCATTGGAAATGATTCTAAAATGTTGCCAAAGCATGTTTATGATGGTAATTATCGAAGAAAGTAAATAAACAGCGGACGACAAAATTTAATTTAGCATTAACCTCCCTACAACAGCCACCTCTCTACAACAGCCAGTTTTGCGTCTTCCCATGGGTGGCTGTTGTAGAGAGGTTGCACTGTATCTGGAATTTTGTGGGCTGTTGGCTGGGAGCGTTAGGCAGCTAGTTTAGTGATGCAGTTCATCTTAATCAGAATAGCAATATCCCTGTTTGGCCCTCTTGAACAGCTAGTTTAATGATGCAGTTCATCTTAATCAGAATCGCGATATCCCTGTTTGGCCCTCTTGAACAGCTAGTTTAATGATGCAGTTCATCTTAATCAGAATAGCAATATCCCTGTTTGGCCCTCTTGAACAGCTAGTTTAATGATGCAGTTCATCCTTATCAGAATAGCAATATCCCTGTTTGGCCCTCTTGAACAGCTAGTTTAATGATGCAGTTCATCTTAATCAAAATATCAATATCCCTGTTTGGCCCTCTTGAACAGCTAGTTTAATGATGCAGTTCATCTTTATCAGAATAGCAATATCCCTGGTTGGCCCTCTTGAACAGCTAGTTTAATGATGCAGTTCATCTTAATCAGAATCGCGATATCCCTGTTTGGCCCTCTTGTACATGTTTGGTTGTCTTGTATGTGAGAGTTGAATCCGGTTATCCCCATGGTAAGAGTAGTTGGATTACTGTTGTCCAATTACTTTTACGGGCTAGAACTAAATAAATATTGTGTGTTGAGGACCTGACATCATGTCCGGCTATTCCAATTCGAGGGCTAAATATATATTTTCTTGGTGTAAATATGCAGTTCTGATGTTGGGCCCCCCCCCCCCCCCTTAACAGGTGATTTACGGGATTTACCCCAGTTGATCGGTGTCTAGAATGACAATAGCTGTTGACAGGCCGTTAAACACAATTAATCAATCAATCCACCTAGCATTCTAGCAGTCCAAAAAAGTTTAATGTTCATATCTGTTTTATTTTCTCTTGGGTGTTCCGTAAAGTCATGCTGTGCGGCATTGCATATTGCAGCAAAAGCAGCATGCGTACTACGTTATGCAATCATCACTCTAGACAGTACGGAAGCCCATTAGTGCCACATAGAGTAACTTTTTTTTCGTTTTTCGTTTTATTTTTTTTTCGTTTTTCGTAGAGTAACTTTTTTTTTATCGTAATTACGAGATAACATATTCGATTTTCGAGAGTAACTTTTTTTTTATCTCGTAATTACGAGATAACATATTCGTTTTTCGTAGAGTAACTTTTTTTTATCTCGTAATTAACATATTCGTTTTTCGAGAGTAATTTTTTTTTATCTCGTAATTACGAGATAACATATTCGTTTTTCGAGAGTAACTTTTTTTTTACAAATGGAGACGGTAGTTCTGTAAGGGGGATAACTGTGTCTGGTCGTTTCGCTCTAATCCGGTTCGCACTGAGTCGTTTCGCACTGAGTCGTTGCGCACTGGGTCGTTTCGCTCTCATTATTGTCCTGGGCATGCATATACACAGTTTCAAATCAATCCGAGTAAGATGGATATTAATTTCTAATCAACGAATAATGCACTAATGTTCTAGCATGTTTAACTAACATTTGATAATTTGTCATTTCCATAAATCCAATATGGCCGCCAAAAATCACTAATATTGTAATAATCGTTAAAGTTAAACACTAGTTTTCAATTAAACCGCAAGAATATACCTAATTGACCGACTATAATAGCTTAGCCCTACATGTATCTTGATGTGGTATATTGACATTTTGTGGAATGTGTGCAAATACCACTTCATTAACATGATGTGAATCCTGCATTAAACATATCTGGCTATATTGGAGCAGCAGATTGCCATCTACAACACCTAGGTGTCAGGCAATAAAACCAGCAATAAATATCTCATCACCAAACTGCCACTGACCATTCACTGACCATTGTGCTGTAATTACCTGCAGCCGTTTTTTTTTTTTTTGGAACTACTTTCTGGCCTACACATGTCAGGTCACATGGGAATAGAGCATGTTATGTGTGCACATGTGTGTATTACATCTGTTTCTCTACATGAATTCCTACTAATCCTAGATCAGTTACAAGTCTGACCATTCAAAATAGTGAGATTTGCAAACTACTGTTATGATTAACTTTTATGGTACAACTCTAAACCGGACAGAAAATGTGATATCCATCCTGACTTTCAGTGGTTCAATTTTCAGTGGAAACTCTCTAAACCAGACACATTGTGGATGTTATATGAGCCAGGATCTGAGATAACCACCCTTATCACATCACCGTATTTCGCCGATACTGATTTCGTAAAATCGCCATAGTTTTCGTAAATGTTGCTGCAACTGGAGAAAGGGGTCTTATGGGCTTATTGATTAATCTACATCTTTATCTGCTGCAAGGCTCTTGTTGCTTGATATTGATCTATGTTGTCATCTAGAGGTATGCTTGCTATATCATTGGCTGAATGGTGAACATCGTAGGCCCTGATCAGACTGCGCGGATGCGCAGGCTGATCTGGGGCTACGCTGGTTGCATAACCCATAAGACCCCTATCTGCAGTCACAGCCACAAATGACATCGAAAATTGACACAGATTTCAGATCTCATGCAGAATTAAATTCCGCATGAGCTCTGAAATTTGTGTCAATTTTCTATGTTATTTACGGAAAAGTACTTGATTTAGATAAACCAAATTTTATGCTGACACATATTCACATGTCTTTGTCTAATAGAATGTATTAATACGTGTGCCTTCTTCAAGACCATGATAGCCAGATAGCTATAGGCCAATTTAATAATCGAAATATTCAAAAAGCTTATTTCTGAACAGATTTTCATTTAAAAAAAAAACGGGCATAGCTATATTTTTTCTGAAAAACATAATTAGTTGTTGGTTGTTTTTTCATCCCTGGGGGAAATGTACATTTAAAAAAAGCACACTAATGTCCACTACTCTTAATTGCTGGCTATAAAATCAGATAACCCTTTGAATGTCTGTAGGGACTACATGTAACATCTGGGTATAATGGAAAAAGCTCACCACAGGGGTCGATGGTAAAAGGTTGCATTTCAACCTCATCTACGTTCTTCTAGATGAGGTTAGACTTTTAATGCAATGTTTACAGCATGAACTGGGTCGGTACAAATACATGTTGCAAAACACATGAATGTATTTGTAATTATCAATAGCTAAGAGATTTTAAGGCAGACTCAATGAGTGTTTATTACTAAATATGATATGCTACCTGTACATCTGAGGGGAGGGGAGTCATAACAATCCTCATCTAAATAATTATATAAGAATATAAGACACTCCAGCCATTGAGGGCTAACACATTTGCGCACAACACATGTAAATATCAACAGAGTTGTTTGCATTGTGAACAGCATAGGTCCAGGAAAGAGAATATATAATATATATATATATATCAGAAAGTAAAACATTACTGATCATGAATTGCGCATAAATTAACAGAAGAGAAAGGAAATATCTTGAGAGACTTTACTGTGATAAATATATAATTGTCAGTCGGAATGACAAGTGCATGGGGCAGGTTAATAGGTGGACATACATCAGGGCGTGGAATAGAACACAGAAAGGCGTGTGACCGCTCAGACAGTACATACATACACACATCATGAAGGAGCATCATTGTGGATGATGCAAAATGGGGTGAAAATACAAGTGCATACACTATATTAGTACTTTATGAATCTTAATAGCATTATCCTTTTTGCGGACACAATAATTATGTTCATAATCATATGACACGATGAAGGATATGATAAATGTCTGAAATCAGAACGGACATGTAACTGGAAAGCCAACTTTTATATACTACTCAAAATTTGATTTATATTGAATGCTAGTTTTGTATTGTATGGTTTATAGAAGCTATTTAATTTTACGGCCAATTGCATATGTGAAGAACATCTGAATTTTGAGGCCCGCATATAGACATTTATTTTGGTACTACATGTATACAATTGAAGCATTGTTTGATAAATGACTAATCATTTAGCGTGAAAGAAGTGATCGTTATAAAATTTTGAGTATTATATATTTAATGAAATGTTACTTTACTCTGTAATATGGGGTACAGAAAATATATTTGTGTAAATTCGCAAGACATGGCATCGCTTGAAAACTACCTCCTGATATGTTCCATCACTTCACAGTGGATCTTCCTGGTGTGTGTAGACCGGTCGGTGCTGGATGGGTCATTCAAATTCCCTATACCTAGTATCTGAACAAGTGCATATATGCGAAGCATGGCGGCTTGCCAATGCTTAGCATCAGGGTGATGGTTGCTGTTATCCCAATTTATATTTTATTGGTGCACCCCACTCCGGTCAGTGGTGATTATTTCAATAATACATCAAGCTAATGTCAAATATAGTGTAACTGATCATAAACAAAGTCCATTAGAAAATATGCCAATGACATGTAAACTTTTAGAGTATGTAGATAACAGACGTCCATTAATAAGTGACTAAATCATTACAACTGATAAAATCCAACACCGTATGCACAGAGTACATGTATGTGAATGAAGGTAGATTGCTTTCTATAGTATCCTACCATGCATTGGTTATTACTCAGTACACGTTTGCAGTGGGCGTACATGCTATCGCCACTGGATCGATATACAACAAATGTGAAAGACAGTGGACAAACACACACTACTAGCATGAATATCACACAATCTGTAAGAACGGTCTTATGAAATACATTCCAAATATTGATGCTATATTAGCATATTAAAATCATCAATTAAGAAGAAATTGTTTGTAAAACGTAGGTGATGCCGGAAATGCTAATATCAAATGAATATATATATGATATTATATAATCATATTCTGATGTGCCACAGTTGCTGTAGAACATGTATGTGTTACAATGGCTGACAGGCAACTTCAATAAGAATATGTACTATAGAAAATGACCAAACAAATTAAAAAGCTGGCAAAGATGATGAAGGTCACACATAGGAGATGTTGAATGTTGATGCATATCACTTGCTGATTATTTTGTATATGTTTGGTGCATACATAGACAGAGAATGCCATTTAAGCTGGATAGGTAGGTCACTGTCAAATGAACATGATATGAGCTATTTTTGTTTCTGATATACACCAATAGTTTATAATGCTGTCCATGTTGGCAGTTTTAGGTGTTACAGTGGCTGATAAAACATACATAACAACAGTGTGAACATTAAATATCATGTAAGGCCAGATGTATTGCACCAATGAAACAGATGGTCATGTGTCAAACATGCCCCTCCCAACTTGACTTACCATCATTGGCGCATAAAATGTATCATAAGACTCAACACAAAATGCTTCATCCATAAAATAGTAAAACATTCACTAATATACAACATCAAAAGCAGTTGTGGATATAAAGGGTGTTGTTGTGGGTGTTGCACCCCACTTCTCAGTCGCATGGTTTTCATAGACCTAAAGTGATTTAACGGTGCATATGGTGTCCACACTGGGTAACATAGAGTACGTTATAAAAAGGAAAACCAGATAAAAAACACGCCAGTGAATTTAAGGAGATATATATATTAAAATGTTCCGGGGGAGGCGAGACATGTTCGACGATATGAAAACACACTATTCCTAAACTGCTTGATTCACCATTTTAATGTGAAATGTCCCTTTCCATGAAACGAACATGAGTATGACTGGGAAACTATTGCAGCATGTTTACAAATAAAATGTGCATAGTGATAATATGGAATTACATATTAATAATTCGATCGATTACTGTGATTCGAGACACTGTCATTATGCAAATGAGATTATTATCTTAAAAACAACATTAACTTTCTGGTTTCAATAATGTTATTAGCATGTTATAAAGTATGATTATTACATAATGAATATGAATTTAGAAAGTAAATAGCGGCGTCCATTAATATATCACGCCGGGTTATTAACTGTTGAGAATTATCACACCGGAACTGGAAAGTGAATACATGTATTTATATAATTTAAAAGTACCGATAAATATGTCTGATAGTGGTATATGAATGTTTATTTTGTTGAAAATGTCATCGTTTTGATATGTAGCACACAACAATTATTGCATGCACTTATATTACAACATTGGATGTCAGTAATGCAATTTTAGCAACATTCAGCGTAATTCCAATAACCAACATAAGACTCATTTTGTATTATTTTGATAGTACTCACCCCAATATGCCAAATCAAAATAACATTAAAATAAATTACAACCAAGTTCCCAATTCTGACAGAATTAGGTTGAAAATATAATGAATATTTGCATTACAAAGCGCTATTTGTTAACGTAGTTAATGCAGAATATATCATATTTCCTTAATTGGCGGCCATCTTGGATTTTTATGTAACGTATCACTAGTTCAGATAGAACAAATGTCTTTTAAAAGCAACTTGTCAATGTAAAGAACAAATTCCAAGCATGCTAATTGCCAAATATGTTGAAATTGGAACAATATTTCAATATAATTTGAATTTTGGCGGCCATTTTGAAAATATGCAAAATTTACAACTTTCGCAGGGGTATATTTTGGCATATTTTGGATATGTTAAACTTGGGTGCTTACTAGACTACTTAGCGAAGGAAAAAATAAAATGTTGCAATTTGTGGTGGGTCTACGTGTATATTGACAGGACTAAACGCCGTGTATCCAATCGCTATGGTGGTTTGATAGTAAAAAATGACTAAGTCCTTGGTTGGCATTGACCGTAGGGATGTAGGTCATATGTTGAACAGTGCACAATACCTAGACACACATTGTGACCAAATATTATTTAAATCTGACAAGAACCGACAAAGTTATTAGAGAAACATCGGAGCTAAACGCATTTGCTAAACGCAGAAAACAAACAACAAATTTTTAAGTGACCTTGACCTTGTTGACCTTGTTGACCTTGACCATAGGGAGGTGGGTCATATGTGGTACAGTGCGCAATACCTAGACACACATTGTGACAAAATATTATTGAAATCCGACAAGAACTGACAAAGTTATTAGAGAAACATCGGAGCTAAACGCATTTGCTAAACGCAGGTGTGACAGAAGGACAGACGGACGGACAGAAGACTTTTGTATCCCTATATCCAATTTTCGTACGCGATGGCATAAAAACTGATTCTACAGCCAATTCTGACATTCTGTGTGCTCCAAGAAAATATAGAAACTGTCGACGGAAAACTGTGACATAAATTTTGATGTCGTTACGAAGCTGTCACGACATCGTCTAGAAGCTGTTACATCCAGTAAATGAAAATCCACTGTTTTCCTCTATACGAGGGTCAGTCAACATTAAGTGACTTTTATATAACATTGTTCGAGTAATAAGGCTGCTCTCACTTAATGTTGACTGACCCTCGTATATATTGCTTTTGGTATACTTTTAAGTCCGTATTTCGATTGTAATCACCAAGTGAAGCATATAAAATAGAAAAAATAACGGCCAAAAGGTGTTTTATTGAGCATTTGCTTTAATTGCTGTAATTCATCGATTTGTGCGCTGATCTGCATATTTAAAACATGATTTATGACATGATATGCATAAATAATGGGACATGATAAAGGAAAACACAAAAATCTGGCATATGCCTCGTCCTGAACTGTCACAATCAGTCCAGAAGCTGTCGCATTCCGTCTAGAAGCTGTCGCGCTTTGCTCCCGAAGCTGTGACGAGCTGTCGTCCAGAACTACTTGCCGCTGTAACAGAGTTCCTAACCGTGGAGTAAGGATGGCAGAATTATAATCAATTGTGCAAAAGTTAAGTTTTGATCACGGACGGACGGACGGACATACGGACGGACGGAATGCCGGACGGAATGATACGCTGATTCCAGTATACCCCCCTCCCCCACAGTTATGCATGCCCAGGACAATAATGAGAGCGAAACGACCCAGTGCGAAACGACTCAGTGCGAACCGGATTAGAGCGAAACGACCCTCTCCATTTGTAAAAAAAAAGTTACTCTCGAAAAACGAATATGTTATCTCGTAATTACGAGATAAAAAAAAAGTTACTCTACGAAAAACGAATATGTTATCTCGTAATTACGAGATAAAAAAAAGTTACTCTCGAAAAACGAATATGTTATCTCGTAATTACGAGATAAAAAAAAGTTACTCTACGAAAAACGAATATGTTATCTCGTAATTACGAGATAAAAAAAAAGTTACTCTCGAAAAACGAATATGTTATCTCGTAATTACGAGATAAAAAAAAAGTTACTCTCGAAAAACGAATATGTTATCTCGTAATTACGAGATAAAAAAAAGTTACTCTACGAAAAACGAATATGTTATCTCGTAATTACGAGATAAAAAAAAGTTACTCTCGAAAAACGAATATGTTATCTCGTAATTACGAGATAAAAAAAAAGTTACTCTACGAAAAACAAATAGGTTATCTCGTAATTACGAGATAAAAAAAAGTTACTCTACGAAAAACGAAAAAAAAATAAAACGAAAAACGAAAAAAAAGTTACTCTATGTGGCACTAATGGGCTTCCGTAAGACAGGGGATACATATATGATCAACTTAGAAAAGTCGCGGGAATACTGGACGAAGGCAGGAAGGCCTCGTCCAGTATTCCCACGACTTTTCCATAAATGTGATTACATTAATATTATGCTTGGGATTAATACTGTGGTGGTATGTATACGTTATATCAGTTCCTGCTGATGTCAAAAAGTGGAATGTTCAACTTATTAGAATGTGAATCCTGCATTTATATGTTCATTAAATTATTGTTGATTTTGTTAAATATTGATCATAATGAGTGTAATATTGTAAAATAAATGGATATTTAAAATGGCAATGCTCGATCAAGCATGTTTATCCATGCGATGGGAACTAGCGACTGATAGAATAGTATGATGTCAGGGGCGGATTTAGCATTTGTGGAACGGGGTGTGGAGGGGGGGAGATTTTATCAACAGATGCAAATTAGTTCTTCCAGTGATGGTATTAGTTTCCGATCCTTGGTGGTTATTGAGCCCACTTACTCACACTCGATGTACCAGACCAAACACATGAGTACATTGAATAACATAAACAAATGTATGTATTAAATGAATGGCATAATTTGAATGGTAGTGCAACATACAGGCACCAACATTTCATTGCGCATGACCGGTAGCACAACCTGTATTGTATGCATGCAGTTACGAACATACTTATGCTTGATAATGCTGCAGGGAACTAATTCTGCCAATTTGTGACATTTTTCAAGCATAAATAACAACAAGAAGTTGTTTTTTTCACCACCCTGTGCTAATTTGCCGTTCATAGATATATAGTTATTTTGCGATATTTCTCTAAATGTGGTGGCCATCTTGAATATCAGTTTACATAATATAATAAATAAAATATGCATTAAATGTGATGCATAGTAAAAATATCACCTTATAACCCATTACAGAAATATTTACACAATTCCCTAACATTTGATTGGCTCGTAGCAAGTCACTGTCCAAAATTTATATCCCAGTAAACTCCCACACCGAACTACTTTCCGTAACCGTGAGGCGCAGTTCAAATAATTCTTAAGAAAACGGAAAATAAACACATTTTCTTGATGAATTTATTTAAAATGCTGGATTATAAGGAATGAATGGCCTTTTTGTGGAATTTATCGGGGATATAAACTTGGAAAAGTCGCGGGAATACTGGACGAGGCCTTCCGTCCAGTATTACCGCGACTTTTCCAAGTTTATACCCCGATAAATTCCACCGGCCTCGTCCAGTATTCCCGCGACTTATCCAAGTTTATATCCCCGATAAATTCCACAAAAAGGCCATTCCTTCCTATAATAACCCACATAACAAATTCAAATATAGTAATTAGGGTTATTGTTATATTGTAAAATCATATTCACGTCACTTTGTGACATTTCTCGCAAGTTGATGGCCATTTTGAATATCACATTACATAATATAATACATAAAGTATGTATTAAATGTATTGCGTGGTTGAAATGTATCATAATAACCATTCGAATAATACATTCGAATATAGTTATTCCAAATGTTTAACATGTTTGCTCAGTTTTGAGAGTTATGAGATGTTGGCGGCCATCTTGGACGCCATTTGGATTGAATTACTTCTCAAAATTTGGATTAATATTATTCATTAGCTATATTCTGTCTGTTTCGGTAAATTTTGTTCTGATTGGTTTAGCTGATTTTGCACTAGCTACACATTTTTGTCATTTTGGCGGCCATTTTGGAGGTCATCTTGGTTCCTGGATTAAGCTCCAGTGGAATTCATGGGGAGTTTTGATATGTTATTACAAATGATATTCTGAACAGTTTCTGATAGTCGTGGACGATAGAAATTTGTCATCTCTAGCGTCCGAGCAGAGAGTATCGTGTTGTCCTGTACACCGCCTCCGTGGCCTAATGGATAAGGCATCGGCCTCCTAAGCCGGGGATTGCGGGTTCGAGTCCCGCCGGAGGTTGTATTTTTACGTCTATTCTCTCGCAATTCAGAAATTTTCTTTTTTTATAGAAACGTCCTGGGGCCAATGCTAAAATATATTTAGTATCTCCTAATTAGAAGATTAAGAGATAAACATGTGTTTAACATTAACACAGATATTAAGTCCTAATTAGGATATACTAAGTCCTAATTAGGAAATAGTAAGTCCTAATTAGTATTTACTAAGTTAGTCCTAATTAGGATATACTAATTCCTAATTAGGAGAGATATTAAGTCCTAATTAGGATATACTAACTCCTAATTAGGAGCTACAAGCTCCTAATTAGGAGTTACTATCTCCTAATTAGTACTTAGTATCTCCTCATTAGGAGTGACAAAATAGTTTAACATTGGCACCTCGTCTATTCGTTGCCAATAAATCGCACTTTACAAACGGTGACCCACAATCTGCAGGCGCGGATCCAGGATTTCGGGTTAGGGGGGGGGGGCGTAACTATTTTGCAATACTTGACTATATTATCGAACGAGCTAAGCTCGTTCGATAATATAGTCAAGTATTGCAAAATAGTCGACCGAGCGGAGCGGAGCTGAAAAATGCATGGATTGCATGGCACTTGGCATGAAACGTGCCTTGTAACTTGTAAAAAATCTTTACTCGGCGAATTTTAGGGGGGCGTGCGCCGGGTCCGCCCCCCCCCCCCCCCCTGAATCCACCCATGTACTGAAACGATTTTAAAAACGCAACAAGGGGTAGACATATCACAAGTCATTAGACACCCTTATTTGATTATCCATGTGACCATTGTGTATCACGTGACCTTGACGTATCGATTCCGCATTATTTGGATAAATAATTAATTGCTATTTATCCTGATATAAAATGTTTTGCCAAATTGTGTAATTGGTGAATAAATAACATGTTTTCACCACAGGGCTACTAAAATAATTACATTGTATTCAATATGTATAGATAGAGTTATACAACATGAATTCAAGTGGGTGGGGGATATTCAACATTGCCTGTGGTTTTCACCTCCTTGTTGCGTTTTCACTCATGCCGCCATTAACATGACATTGACCCTTTTTTACCTTCATATTTTTGCGGAAATATTTAGCCATTTTTGTGCGTCAAAAAGTTTGTACAAGCTTCTTCATTACGGTATAACTTTAATATTACTTGACGGATCGCTTCAATATTTGGACACTTGATATATATGAGCATTTGGAACACACTCATGCCGCCATTAACATGACCTTGACTTGTTTACCTTCATATTTTTGCGGAAACACTTAGCCATTGTTTTGCGTCAAAAAGTGTGTACAAGTTTCTTCATCATCGTATAACATTAATATTACTTGATGGATTGCTTCAATATTTGGACACTTGATACATGCAAGCATTTCAAACACACTCATGCCGACATTAACATAACCTTGACCTTTTTTACCTTCATGTGGTTGTGGAAACCCTTTCTTCAACCTGTACCTTTAAGAATGCACTTCTGTGACAGTTGTTTGTGATACTTACTTTAGCACATGTTACGGTCAAATTCTTCGACAGGCGCGACACCGCTTCCGTGGCGGAATTCTTGTGTGTATACATATCAATTTGAATGAATTTCCCGAGTTGTAAAATATGGTAGAAAATAGAAAATAAAGTATAAAATAGACCGACTACAGTTTTGTGATATCCAATAAAGAAACATTGGACATTGTTTTCCGTATTATGGCGGCCATCTTGAATAAAAAAAAAAATTCTTAACATCATATCACACATACAGGCATTCGGCGTGTTTCGGCTTTCATCGGTATAACTCTATATATATATGAACAAGGCTTCTAACTTTGGTCGGACACGACCTTGTACCTTTGCAGGATAACGATACTTGTCAAATGATCATATGAACTTGCCACTACAATATTGACGTTAGAGCCATAAACACATTATCTCATTTGTTATGATACGAGGTTGTGTCCGACCAAGGAAAAGCAACTGTAATTCGATATTCTTTGCATAATTATGTTCTAACTATTCTATGTTAGCAAGATAACAATAATTATCAAATGAACATGTGCACTTTCTGCCAAAATATTCACATTAGCGTTAATAAAATCGCGGAATCTGTTATGATACGAGATCTTGTCCGACCAAAGTTAGAAGCCTTGTTCATATATATCGAGCTTTATCCCGTCAACACAGTGCGTATGTGCCGTGAAACACGGTGCCGTGAAACATTTTTGATATCCAGTCAATACTATTTTTGCATTTTACATACAGCCATTTATAGATGTTGACGGGATAAATAGAATAGTAGGTTCAGAAATAAGGAAAATAGATAGAGAATAGTAGGCCAAGTTAGTGCCGTGAATGGGAAACATATCTGGCGCGCCACGGAAACGGGATGTGCTCGGCAGAGCCTAACCCATCCCGTTTCCTGAGCCTTGCCAGATATTGTTTCCCATTCACGGCACTAACTTGGCCTACTATTCTCTATCTATTTTCCTTCTTTCTGAACCAAAGTATATGTTGTGACCACTCGGGACGATCGTGGATTTGTCACATGGCGGTAGAGGACCATTAGAGAAATGCGTGTGTGAAATATCAAGCAGATCCGTGCCAGGAAACATAAAGTATAAGACATTTACCAGAGCGTTAACTTGTAATGTTTCGAATGCACCTAGTATGTGACCTTGACCCTGAGCTTAGTGGGTCGTCCCGATCGTGGATTTGTCGCAGGGTGGTAGAGGACCATTAGTGATATATCAAGCAGATCCGTGCAAGGCACTTACACGAGCGTGATTGAAGGTTTCGGGACTTACGGACGGCCCAGTAAATATATCCGAGGAATTTCGGTCTTCAATGCGCAATTAAAATGTAAATAACGGTAGGTAACTGCAGGCGTACTAACCGAACGTCTCTGTCATATATTACTTCCCTTGGACTAAGGACTCGACTTTGACAGGTGGCGGGAATTTCTCATCTGCTTCAAAAACGAAGTAATCTCCCTTTACTTAATTGGTCATGTGATTTGATAGTTGGCGGGAAATGGTGAGTTTCGCTCATCTTATGAATAGAGTAGAATATATATGTTGAATTCAAATATACAAAGCGACGTCTCGGAGACCGGTTCCTGTGATACAAAGCCTTGAGGTCAGCAGAAGATTTGATCCTGTGATCTTCTTGACAAGGTACATGTTCATTGACGATCTGATCATCTCTGGAAACTAATTAAATGGAGTGGAATTGACCATAGTGTATGTGCGCGTTCTGTGAACAGTAAAAACCAGGTCTAATGTAGTGGTGGTGAATGTGGGTGGAGGTGGGGGCAGGCACGTCGGAAGGACCACAAATTATGCGCATCTAAGGGGTGGGGGGGTGTCCTCCAGAATGCATCGGACACGATTTCCCGGTGCACGTCACTATTTCACCTATTAGGGCCACACAACTTGCAAAAATACTGGGGCCGCAACCACGGCCCCAGCTGCGACGCCTCTGGGGGGGGGGGGGTTGAATTGTGAATTAAGTTTGGAAATGCGTGCGGGAGTACCGGTATACTTCCTTGACAAAATCAGGCCCGTACGCAGAGGGGGTTCGTACGAGCCCCCTTAATTTGCCGAGGTCTGTTCAGCCCTTCACGCCGTCGATAACGCAATCCCTATATAAAAAACCTGCATACGAGCCTGAAAATTGTTCTACATTCAATTTCCTGGATCATAGTGATTTTAAAGCTATGATTGTCACAGATATTTTAGGTATGTCCCTCAGAAATGGGTAGAGTTGGTATGGCAATGCTCGCATATTTTGATGAAGTTCATTTGTATTGCTCCACAAACCGAGGAGCCCTTTATTCACTGACCACTCCAGTTTTACTGGTGATCATGTGAACCCTTGATATTCAGGACTCGTCCATTTATAAAAAGGTGTTTGTTTTTTTTTTCTTCTAAAAATAGGAAAGGTACTTACAAAAATGCTGATGCGGGGACGGCTCATCACGAGCCAGCTCATCTGGATCTACACTGTTTGCAAACACCACAAGAGATAGTTCCGAATACATATTAACTCTAATTACATTTCATTACACTGCATTACATAAGAGTTATATGACGGATTGTAGTCTTTCCTAATGTGTGTTTGAAGAGTTCTTTGTTTACTTGCTATTTCGTGGAGAGTGACCTAATCATATTGCTAATACACACTTTATTCGGTAAATTTATGGTAATATTTTTGTGTCATATTGTAGAATTGTCTCTCAATAACAATATAGTGAAGTATGAACGTCGACACCCTGCAGGTATTTTCTATATTTCAGTGCGCGAAGTGTAAATGCTATTACGCACATTTTTACTGTGTAGCGTGGTGTAGCGATATAGTTCAACCTGTTGCATATAAAGCGGAAAATGTGCAGCTACACTATGGAGCTAGTCTGTAGTGATGCAAGGGTTAACACTTAGACCGCTACACACAACAATTGTCGTCTGCTGTTGCTTTTATATCTTGCCTTATTTCTCAATAAAATCATGGTTTGACAGCACTTCAGAATCATTTCCAATGAAAAGATTCTGAAGTGCTGTCGAAGCATGTTGAAAATTATTCTAAAGTGCTGTCAAAGCATGTTTTTGATGATAAAAATGGAACATAGAAAATAAACAGCAGACGCCAAAAAAAAATAAGATAGCGGTGTAAGGGTTAATTACCAACCTACATATGTAGGTCTACCCATCCATCTGCCTCCATTCTCTGCTCTCACACGCCCTGGAATTAGACACAGATTTATAACCTAAGGAATTAGACAAAGATATGGGTTTTAGGCTGTCAATTTTGTATTCATCTAATTTCCTTGCTCCAGGTAAGGTGCGTATTGGCGTATTTTACACACTTATTTAGCAGAATACGCATTGATTATCGAATGTGGGAGTACGAAATACTCACAGCAATGTGAAAATACGCATTTATTTTCAAATAGAGTAGAGAAAATACAGTATTGAAGTTGAAAATTTACTTAGTTGAACTGCAAAAAGCAAACAGTGTTTGCTTTTTGCAGCTCAAATAAGTGAATTTTTAAATTTGTTTTATTAGAGGAAGAAAATCAATAATACATTTGTAAAAGTAAAATAGGCATTGAATTTGAAATCTGGGGGTAATAATAATAATAATACTCTTTAGATACAAAACTTATCTGGAACTCGGTTAGACATACAACACTACCGGCGCTAATCTTGCCAATATTTTAATTTAATTTAATTTCAAAATACTTGTGCTTGAAATGAAGCAGCTTGATTGTCTGAGCCTGAGCTGTGCTACAGATCAGGCTCAGCCAACCAAACTGTTTGATTGCCAGTTGAGATTACCAAAAGATGGTCAGAAACGTTGACATCTGGGCAAGATTAACACAGGCAGTTAATTGTGTCGATGACTTTTCTGAAAAAGTATTACTTACCTGTACCTCTAAAAGTCGAGTTTCTTTATTAATGTAGCCCATAAATCACAATAAATCACCTCCCCCTGTACCAGGAAGAATCCACACCCTCCCACCTGGGATACACACATTATGTGGTCATGGTTCTACTCTCACAGATACTTCATGGTGTGTTTGTTGATGATTCCCATTTGGTACAAAACAGGGATTTCGGCTACTGGATATGAAACTTTGCTTTTTCTTGGAAAACCTGACGTATGATCAACAGCGTGAGCGCTCTCAGCGGGCGCGTGCCAAGTAAACTGTGCACCTACTGACTCACAGCGAGCACTCGCTGTAAATTCAAACTACTTCGCTGGTCGGCTCACGGGCGCTTCAGTGAGCAATAACATTCAGAAGCAAAGCGTTCAAAGCACTCGTGAGATGTGACATTGGCTGATGGCTTGAACACACAAATATGGCCAAGTTTGCCACTCTATGTCCCGTATAGGATACAATGTTCACATATATGTTATGCATAATTATATTCCATCACATTGAGAAAACAATTATTTTTATGCTCCCACCAATTTATGTTTTTAGCTCACCTGAGCGAAGCTCATGTGAGCTATTGTTACCGCAATGTGTCCGTCGTCGTCGTCCGTGAACATTTTCAAACGTCTTCTCCTCAGTAACCATTGGGTCTATAGTCACCAAACTTCATGGTCATGGTCCTTAGGTAGGGGGATTACAAAATTGTTAAAATGACGTCATTACATAATCCAAGATGGCCGCAGTCTAAAAATAGCACAAATTCTTAAAAAATCTTCTTCTCAAGAACCGCCAACCGGATTTCGACAAAACTTGGTAGGAATGATCGATGTACATTGCTCTTTCAAATTTGTTAAAATGGTGACACTGGGGTCAAAAATGGGCGTGGCCCCTGGGGTCAAATTGGGGTCAAATTTTATTTTTGACTGAATATGGTAATTTCATATATCAAATTGAAGGTATCAATGAGGCGATCACTCTGGTGCATTTTTTGTCGAAATCGGATTGTTATGTCGTCCAAGATGGCCGTCGAAAGGTCAAAAGGTCGTTCTTTTATTAGAGATTTCAAAATTCTTCTTCACATGAATCGCTTGGCCCATGGTAGCCAAACTTAAAAGTTATAGTCCATGGGTGAAGCCTTTTCAGATTTGTTAAAATGGAGGTCATCGCTAATCCAAGATGGCCGCCGTCTAAAAATAGCATAAATTCTTAAAAAATCTTCTTCTCATGAACCACTAGCCAGATTTCGACGAAACTTGGTAGGAATGATCGATGTACAATGCTCTTTGAAATTTTTAAAATGGTGACCCCGGGGTCAAAAATGGGCGTGGCCCGTGGGGTCAAATTTTATTTTTGACCAAATATGGTCATGTTATATATCAAATCGAAGGTATCAATGATGCGATCAATCTGGTACATTTTTTGTCCAAATCGGATTGTTATATCATCCAAGATGGCCGCCGAAATGTCAAAAGGTCGTTCTTTTATTAGAGATTTCAAAATTCTTCTTCACATGAACCACTTGGCCCATGGTAGCCAAACTTAAAAGTTATGGTCCATGGGTGAAGCCTTTTCAGATTTGTTAAAATGGAGGTCATCGCTAATCCAAGATGGCCGCCGTCTAAAAATAGCATAAATTCTTAAAAAATCTTCTTCTCATGAACCGCTTGCCGGATTTCGACGAAACTTGGTAGGAATGATCGATGTACATTGCCCTTTCAAGGTTGTTAAAATGGTGACCCCGGGGTCAAAAATGGGCGTGGCCCGTGGGATAAAATTGGGGTGAAATTTTATTTTTGACCGAATATGGTCATGTCATATATCAAATTAAAGGTATCAATGAGGCGAACACTCTGGTGCATTTTCTGTCGAAATTGGATTGTTATGTCATCCAAGATGGCCGCCAAAAGGTCAAAAGGTCGTTCTTTTATTAGAGATTTCAAAATTCTTCTTCACATGAACCGCTTGGCCCATGGTAGCCAAACTTAAAAGTTATGGTCCATGGGTGAAGCCTTTTCAGATTTGTTAAAATGGAGGTCATCGCTAATCCAAGATGGCCGCCGTCTAAAAATAGCATAAATTCTTAAAAAATCTTCTTCTCATGAACCGCTTGCCGGATTTCGACTAAAATTGGTAGGAATGATCGATGTACATTGCTCTTTGAAAGTTGTTAAAATGGTGACCCCGGGGTCAAAAATGGGCGTGGCCCATGGGGTCAAATTGGGGTCAAATTTTATTTTTGACCGAATATGGTCATGGCATATATCAAATTGAAGGTATCAATGAGGCGATCACTCTGGTGCATTTTCTGTCGAAATCGGATTGTTATATCATCCAAGATGGCTGCCGAAATGTCAAAAGGTCGTTCTTTTATTAGAGATTTCAAAATTCTTCTTCACATGAACCACTTGGCCCATGGTAGCCAAACTTAAAAGTTATGGTCCATGGGTGAAGCCTTTTCAGATTTGTTAAAATGGAGGTCATCGCTAATCCATGATGGCCGCCGTCTAAAAATAGCATAAATTCTTAAAAAATCTTCTTGTCATGAACCGCTAGCCGGATTTCGACGAAACTTGGTAGGAATGATCGATGTACATTGCTGTTTGAAAGTTGTTAAAATGGTGACCCCGGGGTCAAAAATGGGCGTGGCCCTTGGGGTAAAATTTTATTTTTGACTGAATATGGTCATGTCATATATCAAATTGAAGGTATCAATGAGGCAATAGTATATAAGAGTCACAATGATACCATCACCTCTGGAAGGCACCGGTTACGCGCGGCACCTTCCACAGCATGATACCATCATTGTGACTCTTATATACTACTACCGCGAGACCATATATTTATGACATGAGAAGATACACCCTATTAGAGATAAAAATCCCTATGTTATACTCAGTATATATATATAACAATCTGTCATACTTTTATTACGAATAAAATAACAACTGACACCCTATTAAAGATAAGAAATCTATAAGTTATACTCAGTATATTACAGCAATCTGTCACAAATATAAACTGACACCCTATTAAAGACAAGTTATCCATAAGTTATACTAAGTATATTACAACAATCTGTCATATATTTATTACGAATAAAATATAAACTTACACCCTATTGAAGATAAAAATCTATTGGTTATACTCAGTATAATGCCTACCATAAAGCAAATGAGAGAGCAAGCTAAGAATTGGGGAATTTCCCTAAGAGGTTTGAGACTCGAGAAAGATATAGCAGATAGGATAAGTGACGCTCGAGCCGTCGTCTACGAGGAGAGGCTGCGGCGTGCGGTTTCGACCAGTTCGACCTATTTGATTGCCAGTTGAGATTACCAAAAGATGTTCAGAAACGTTGACATCTGGGCAAGATTAACACAGGCAGTTAATTGTGTCGATGACTTTTCTGAAAAAGTATTACTTACCTGTACCTCTAAAAGTCTAGTTTCTTTATTAATGTAGCCCATAAATCACAATAAATCACCTCCCCCTGTACCAGGAAGAATCCACACCCTCCCACCTGGGATACACACATTATGTGGTCATGGTTCAACTCTCACAGATACTTCATGGTGTGTTTGATGATTCCCATTTGGTACAAACAGGGATTTAGGCTACTGGATATGAAACTTTGCTTTTTCTTGGAAAACCTGACGTATGATCAACAGCGTGAGCGCTCTCAGCGGGCGCGTGCCAAGTAAACTGTGCGCCTACTGACTCACAGCGAGCACTCGCTGTAAATTCAAACTACTTCGCTGGTCGGCTCACGGGCGCTTCGGTGAGCAATAACGTTCAGAAGCAAAGCGTTCAAAGCACTCGTGAGATGTGACATTGGCTGATGGCTTGAACACACAAATATGGCCAAGTTTGCCACTCTATGTCCCGTATAGGATACAATGTTCACATATATGTTATGCATAATTATATTCCATCACATTGAGAAAACAATTATTTTTATGCGTCCGTGTGTGCACCCGTAAGGCAAATGTGTTTAAGTTTTCAATAACTTCTCAACTCCACCACCAATTTCAATAATATTTGCTCACAATGTCTGTCTAGGGATGGTACTTTGTTTCGCATACGATCCACGCCCGAATACCCAAGGTCACTGCTTATATTCACCTTGTTTGTAAGGCAAATGTGTTGGAAGTTTTTAATGTTTTCTCAATTACTCCTTAACCAATTTCATTAATATTTTCCCACAATGTCTAGGCTGTCTGGTGCTTTCTTACGCATACGACCCACGACCAAACACCCAAGGTCAAGGTCACTGTGGACTTACAAATGTATAATGTTCATCTTGTTTGTAAGGCAAATGTGTTTAAGTTTTTAATGTTTTCTCAATAACTCCTGAACCACAATGTCTGTCTAGGGATGGTGCTTTGTTTCGCATATGATCCACACCCGAACCCCCAAGGTCAAGGTCACTGGGGACTTATGTTCACCTAGTTTGTAAGGCAAATGTGTTTAAGTTTTTAATGATTTCTCAAAAAGTCCTTAACTCCTTCACCAATTTCAATCATATTTGCCCACAAAATGTCTTGTCAAGGGATGGTGCTTTGTTTCGCATATGATCCATACCCGAACCCCCAAGGTCAAGGTCACTGGGGACTTGTGTTCACCTTGTTTGTAAGGCAAATGCGTTATAAGTTTTTAATGTTTTCTAAATAACTCATTAACTCCTTCACCAATTTCAATAATATTTGCCCACAATGTCTGTTTAGAGATGAGCTTCGTAATAACGATGCCGTTTTACTATCAAGGCTGCAGGTGGGGGCATCCGTGTTCTATGAGCACATTTTCTAGGTTTTTCTACTTTCCGTATTTTTCAATTAAAGTATATGTTGTTACCACTCAGTTGAACCGTCTCGACGAGACGGTTCAACTGAGTGGTAACAACATATACTTTTGATGATAAATAATAAAAATGGACATTCTGTGAGAAAAATTGTGTACATGTATCTGTCTAGGGATTAGCTTCGTAATAACGATACCCTTTTACTATCAAGGCTGCAGGTGGGGGCATCCGTGTTCTATGAGCACATTTTCTTGTTTAATCATATGATGATCAAGGGCATATGTCTCTTATACCTATAATAATCAAGAGTTCACCTCGATCAATCATTACTGTGTTTCTCAATAAATCACCAGTTTCCATCATTCAGTGCTCCAGATAAGCTGCGTATTTGCTTAAATACCCAATTAAAATTGCCAAAAACCCAATTGAAATCAGAAGTAGCGAGTATCAAAAAGCAATAACAATTTTGTGGTACCTTTAATTATCATGCTGCAGAAAACAATAAACAGACCACAAATATAGCAAATGTTCTTATTTTCCATGAAAACACATCTTGGTATTTCATTAGAATTGTCTCCAAGGAGACAATTCTAATGAAATGCCAAGACATGTTTTCATTTCGAAGCAATCTATTCAATAATTGCTGTCTGTTGATGTGTAAACAGTAGTGTGATTTTTTTTTAACCCAATCATAATTTTGAAATACCCAGTTGCTTCAGAAATGATGGAGTGAAACTACTCAATTACTAATTCCTTATCTGGAGCGCTGATCATTTGTCAAATTTTCTTTTCTCTACTTCTGTAAATAGGCCTATATCTTAAAAATAATCACAAATATCTATAGTCTAGTATCGTTATCACTCTTTTGGTATCTTTATCAGTATCTTCCCATGAAACACTTTGTGTCTTACTAATCGTTAATATCATGTGGAACCTCTTTAAACTGGACACCTTGGAACGGTTTGATTAATTTTGATGGATTTCTTTGCAAGTGCATTGAAATTTAAGGAATAAAACTATGGGCTGTTGTGTTAACTGTAGTAAAACAGTTGGGTCCGTTTAAAGTGTGTGGAGCCCGAAGGACTACTCGCAAACTTTAAACCAAATGTTTTTCATACTACAGTAAATGCAGCTGCCCATAGTTTTTATTATTTATACTTGTATTGCATTTTCGGATAGTTTCAAAAATGCAAATAACCAAATACGGCGTTAACATTAGGAATCTTATTGTTTGACGTCAGTTTGCCACAATTCATAGAACAACGACGTTGTTGGCGGTCAGCAGAGTGACGTTATTGAACGTCATGTATTTTAATGACGTCAATCAAACTTTAACGAATCGACAACCATGTTTTATTGACAAAAAAATACAAAATATGAAACAACAGCAGATGAAAATCTTTGGTTCCCGAATTCTAAGGGTTAGTATCTTTATCACTGTTTTGTATCTTTATCAGTATCCATATGAAGATGTTTTTGAGATACCCAGGGTATCTGGCGTGGACAGGTTCCACTGGATGGAACTATTTCTATCTTCACTATCTTTATCACTGTTTTGTATCTTTATCAGTATCCATATGAAGATGTTTTTGAGATACCCAGGGTATCTGGCGTGGACAGGTTCCACTGGATGGAACTATTTCTATCTTAACTATCTTTATCACTGTTTTGATATCTTTATTAGTATCTTCCCATGAAGGTGTTTTTGTCTGACCAGCCAACACCCTGTGGAGTGACCTGTCAGTGGGATTACATAGTCCCTGGGAAAACACACAAGTTATCACTTTACAGAAACTATTTGCAGAGAGTGAGAAGACATAGTGATCACAATGTCATCTGTGTGTCCATGTATCCATTCTTGGGTTTGTAATCTATGTTAAAGCTTGTATTGCTAGACTATTTCAAGAACTTATTATGTCTTCCCAGCATGGACGTCAGTGTTAGCATTGTCTTGAATGTTGGCTTGAACATTGGTCTTTAGTCAACCTTCCATCTTTAATATTGTTAGATATATATCATTTGTCAGTGGTGTGCATCACAAACCACTATCAAAACCTTTGACATTCCTGTGACCATGACCTACTTAAGCCTCATCTAATTAATCATTTTCCTTGGTAAATGTGTTCAACCTTCTATCAATAATACAATGTCTGCAGCTGCCATACTGACAAATAATCAGCCAGTGGTGTACTTCACAAACCTGACCTTTAAGTGACCGTGACCTACTTTTGTCCATATTCTTAGTTAAAGTTCTCAGTCAACTTTCTACTGACAACACACTTTTACTGCAGCAAATGGAGGTCTATGAAACTGTGGATTTTCCCTCACTATTGCTCATTTGTGGGTCACGTCTGAGTGGCCTGCTGAAAGTTGGTGATGGATTCCTGTAATGATGATACAGGATTCCAGATAAGGCATTTATTTGTGTATTTTAGGCGTTTATTTTCGTGGAATATGCACTGATTGTCAATAGAGGAAGTACTAATTACTCGCGACAATTTGAAAATACTCATTAATTTTCAAATTGGTGAGACAGATGCTCTCATTGTTAACCCTTTCAACACCACAGACCTCTCTATAGAGACAATGTTTGCAAACAGTGCAGATCCAGATGAGCCGGCTCGTAACGAGCCGTCTCATCAGGATCTCCACTGTTTGTTAATAATTTTAAACGTCGTACAGATTACCCTTTTAGAAGAATGGGATAATTTGAATGAACAAAATTAATGAAACTGCGTGAAACATTGGCATGGAACATCCTATTAAGTTACTTGGTGTTGAAAGGGTTAACCCTTTCAACACCACAGACCTCTATAGAGACAATGTTTGCAAACAGTGCAGATCCAGATGAGCCGGCTCGTAAAGAGCCGTCTCATCAGGATCTCCACTGTTTGTTAATTGTTATCAAATTTTAAAAAATTACCCTTTCTGAAGAATGGAATAGCCTGAAAATTTGAATGGACCAATGAAATAGCATGAAACATTGGCATGGAACATCCTATTAAGTTACTTGGTGTTGAAAGGGTTAACCATTTCAACCCTTCGAACCATCATCATAATTTAAGCCAGTATGTACAAACACTGTAGATCCAGATGAAACAGCTCCTATATAATGAGTTGTCTCATCAGGATCTGCAGTATTTGTCAGTAATGTTCTATTCCCGACACACCCCACCCCCACCCCACTCCCCCCCCCCCCCCCAACCCCCCCTCCCCAAAGCCTATTTCACCAACATTGCAAAGTATACTTATCTAGCAAAGTATAGTTTGAGGGATAAATTTTCAATTTAAGGATAAATTTATTCATTTTTATTATACAGAATTTATTACATTATCACAGCCATTTTGGCTGTGATAATGTAATAAATTAAGTATAATAATTCTGCATACTTATCATTAAATATATGCAGTCGTTAGTTCTATATGAAATAATACATTTCGGGAAAAATAAACGATTACTCCCTCAAAGTATACTTTGCTAACAGGGTTTCCGCTGGGGAAAATAAAAAAATTAAATTAAAAAAAAAAAACAAACAAAAAAAACACATTATTTTTCGAAAATTGTAATTTTTTATCGCCAATTGTTTATTTTTATCGCCAATTGCGAAAGTGAAATCCCTGGCTAGATAAGTATACTTTGTAATTTTGATGAAATCGGCTGCTGTGATAATCATTATCAAATTGGGTGATTCTCTGAATGGTGATGATAGACCCTGTACCTTTGATCAGCGTGTTTAAGATTTAAAGTATGATATGGGTCTGGCACATTCTATTGAATGGTGTTTTTGTCCAAAATCAGGAAATATCCAATGTAGATCCTGATGATGAGATGACTCATGTTTGTGTGTTGGGGTTCAACGGCCTATCAACAGCTAAGGTCATTTAAGGGTGGGTCAATGGGGATAGTACTAAATCCCATACATGACCTATACAAATGGGTGGAGGGGGGAATCCCAAAATCAGAAACTGAATATTTACAATAAAAAATCTATAAATTCAGCCCTGAAATTAGAATAATCTGATCTGATGCCAGGTCCTCGCCACACCAGAATTACTTGGCCTCTCCCAAAAGCAGTAGGATCAGTAATAATCATACTACTTTTATAATGGGCAATAACCCAATTCAACTCCCAGGTAACAAAAGAGCCAAAGATAAAAACGTACCTGAGGGCCAAACCAGGCAAATCGTGATTCCTATAAGGAGGAACCCCTACCTTTAATTTACACCCTCACGTTCTCTTAACCAACCACCCATCAGACGGCTCATGACCATTATCAAGGTTTGTGATCACGTTGTTTCCGAACCCGGTTTTCCAACGTGACGTAACCTGTGACGTCATGATATGTAGCGCATCAAATACGATGGCATATATGTTTTTATGGGTGCTCCGAAAGTTCTTTACAATAACTTCACAATAAATTTCACAAAGAATTGAGTACCGTTTATTTCTTACATTCAAATGCTCTAGTTTTTATTTACATTTACGGTAACTGATTCTTCGTCAAAACGACAGAATTATGAGATGAAAGCCGCCTATACAATAAAGGGCAATGTGTGCCGCATTTGCTGCGGTACATTTCATAAAAATATTTCATTCCATTAGCAAGATATTAAAGGAAATCTACTGTAAACACATCTAAAAAACATGATGTCATGAAACCACGTGATCCCCCACCTTGATTATGAACTGGAACATCTGGATGTAAACTGTTTTTGCAAATGTTGAGAAATTGTAGGTTTGTAGTGTTGAAAGGGATAAGATTTAGATTATGATAAGAGTCTGGCACATGCTATTGAAGAGATGGCTAAATATTTCACAACTATTTCACACAGTACAGGACATGCACATCCTGTTGAATAGGTTGGTAAATATTTTCACAAATAGATAGAGATTATTAGAGAATAGTAGGTTAGTGCCGTGAATGGGAAAAAATATCCGGCAAGGCTCAAGAATTTCTTTATTTCTCATCAGAAGTATATGTTGTGACCACTCATTTGAACCGTCTCGCTGAGACGGTTCAAATGAGTGGTCACAACATATAGTTTGGTTCAGATAAGATTTAGATTATGATAAGAGTGGCACATGCTATTGAAGAGATGGCTAAATATTTCACAACTATTTCACACAGTACAGGATGCACATCCTGTTTAATAGGTTGGTAAATATTTTCACAAATATTGCACATTATACAACATAGCTCCACAGGGCTCCAGATAAGGAATTTGACATTGGGTACTGTTACTCCATACTTTTGAAATCAATTGGGTATTCTCAATTTTCAATTGGGTATTTTAAAAACGTTACCCCATCAATTTTTTTCAATTAGATATTTCCATATTTTGATTACAAAAACCGATTCGGAAAGCAATTGTACTAATTTATGTATTAATGGTACTGTTTTGTTGTTCATATAATTAATTGAAGCATAAAATGATTAGTTCAAGTTTTCAAACCAAGTACATATAAGTAACTGTTACTAGAGTAATTGGGCTTATGGCATTTGTGGCCAGTGTAGTTCCGGATCTGCTAGCACACTTATAGTTATAAGTTATGTAACAAGCAGTATCATGTATTAAAAAAACCATGCAAGATGTTTCATTATCTGAATGACAAACAGTGCATACGCTGATCAAGAATGCTTTGATTGGCAGATTGATCTTTGCAACACGCAATCTAATTTTTTTTTGGCTGACCACTTTGACAGCAATTCATCAATAATGTCAATCACGATTAATTTGGGGTCTCCAAACACCGATCTCAACAAAATGACTGTATGATGCCTTGTGCAATGGATTGAGATTCCACCTTTGCATCGGTCGTAAAATAAATCGAAATAAGGTTAACATTGGTGCTGGACTTTTGCAATTTGTTTCTTCCACGTTTGTTTGTTGTGGCCGCCATTTTGTTGCGCCATGTGTCACCAATTTTCTACGAAAAAATCTGACATGATCCGATTGTTTTATTTATAGTGTCTATCGCTACTACGATTATATTAATTGGTGAATTTGGGCGCCGTTCAACTCGTCCTATTTTAACTTAGTTAATTTGACCGCCATTTTATTCAACGTGTGCGTTGGTCGAAATAGTAATAATGTTACCATATTTTCATTTATTACTTATGATACTGTCCCACATGTAAAATATAAACCTGACACATCCAAAATAACAAAATGTCTGCTGTGCCCCGCCCTCCCCCAGGACCAATTCCACTGTACCTTTTGTTTTATCCGTGCGGATAGTCGTTTACGAATGTCTACGGACGTTTTTCGTTGCATCTCCTTGAGTAGACTCAGGGTCGTCGAAACAAGCAGTTTCACATCGATTTGAATTTAAGAAAAGAGACTAGTAATGAGCCTGGATCTCGGGTTCACAATAGTGTCGCATCGCCGTTTTTCCCCCACAATTATTGATTTGAAAATCAGTAATATTTTCCGTAAATGACAACAAATTCAGAGGTAAATGGGAATTCAATTCCGGCTTGCGTGAGCTCTGAAGTTTGTGTTAACTTTCGCCATAATTGATCCGATTTTCAAAATCAATATGGGCAAAAACGGCCGATGCGATAAGGGTGGACATTCTAGATTTGGGATCATTAACTTGAACGGTACTCGAAACAAATGCCGTGTGGTGGATTACTAGAGTTTCGTATCGAGTTGGACCCATTTTTTCCCGCTGAGAGTCGGAATCGCTCCCGCTAAATCCTGGAGTTCAAATCGAGTACACCCGAATACTGGTTTCCAGCCGTTATCGGTGAAATACAGCGAGACATTGTCCGCAGCTAGAGCCGGGACCAGACTTTGTAAATATTGAATGGCCAACCGCACAGATAATCGGCGATGATTTTGTAGGATTGTATACATGAACAAATCTAGCAGTACGCGACAGACTGAAAATATATTTGAGGAGTACGCTACAGGATAAAAAAGTATTGCGTACCAGACATTTTAATTGCTTTTTGGTATGCATTGTCTCTGATTTTAATTGGGTTTTTACATTTTTTAATTGCGTATTTACGCAAATACGCACCTTATCTGGACCTCTGGCTCCAGATAAGGTGTGTATTGGTGTATTTTACGCTCTTATTGTAGCAAAATATGCATTGATTATCAAAAGTGGGAGTACAGAATATACTCGTTGCAATGTGAAAATATACTCATTGATTTTCAAATTGAGTTGTGAAAATGCTGTAATAAAGTTGAAAATGTACTTTTGCAGCTCAAATAAGTGAAAATAATTCGCAGTCTGATCAGGATTTGCACAGTTCACCATTCCATCAATGAAACCCCCATCATGCTTCTAACAAAGAATATAGATCATTATCAGGCTACAGGGGTGTGCTATTTGATCAGTTGATTCACTGGTCACAAATGCCATAAGCTGCATCTCTCGAGTCACAGCCACAGATGTTGTGTGCCACCGCTGGGTAGATGAAATCTGCTGGACAGAGAGCAAGTTGTATGCTCAGTGGCCCGCTAGGTTGGCGCTAGAATTTTGAAATTATTACTCAAAATGAAATGAAAGTGTGAAAAAAAATTCCCAGTGCATGTCCCGAGTTGTCAAAACACTTAACTCCGCCCATCTCTGGTATTACCTCACATCGCCTCTTTAATTCTTTGCCAATATTGATTTTTAACAAAAAATCAATTTTGTTCCCAGTGCAGCAGGTTAAATGCGGGATTGAACCTGTTGGTCCGGCCTTACATGACCATAGCTGTTGATAGGTCATTAAACACCTAAAAATCAAATCAAAGTTGACATAAAATACAGAATTCATGCAGAATGGAATTCCATATAAGACCCGATTTACTGGACTAATTTTCAATATCAGTTTTGTCGAAATACGGAGATATGACAAGGGAGGCAACTCCAGATCTGTACTCAAATTGGACTCTCTACTGTTCGAGTGGCAGCCCGGGCCCTGGGCCCGGTTGCTCAAAACCTCTTAGCTTAAAGGTACATGCCCACTTAGTAGGCACAAACTATTCTTTATAGGAATTAAATACTTTAATACTTTAAAGTTTTTGGTTAAAGTTTTGGTTAAAGTTTTTGGTTAAAGTTTTTGTCGCGCCCGTCATTGCACATCAAACAATAAATACAGAAAATAAATAGTAATGTCCATTAATATTTTAAGGAAACATGGTTATCACCCTTGATAACAGTGTGGAAATTTATATCTGACATAAAATGTATAATAATGCCAATCAATAAGTGGGAGAATTGTGAATGGATGGTTATTTTGCCAGAAAATGTCTCGGATGATGTCTCTGATATAAATAACAATTTGTGCCTACTGAGTGGGCATGTACCTTTAAGAGACTGTTAAATCATTAGCAATGCTAAGGATTTAACAGTCTGTTAACCCATTACAGATGGGATACACTTTTAGTAGTATGAACCTTTTGAGAGAAAAATATCCCTATTTTCTTTATATCCTTTCGAAAGTATATGTTGTTGACACTCATTTGAACCGTCTCAATGAGACGGTTCAAATGAATGGTAACAACATATACCTTTATCGATGAATGAACAAAATAATGAGATTTTTTCAACAAAAATCGGAGTATCCTCAGCATGAAATGGGTTAAGCTAACAGAAGCATTGAGCAACCAGGCCCTGTATGTTGCATTTTAATTTTGCTGAGTATACTTCGTCCCCCAGAAACACACACACATCCTGCCTGTACTGTGTACAATAACAACTGCAAATTACAAACATCACCTGTAGAAGCCATAGGCACTTTGTGGAATGAACAACAAATGCCTCGTTTAAGTCACAGAGCTCTAGATAAGGAATTTGACATTGGGTACTGTTACTCCATACTTTTGAAATCAATTGGGTATTCTCAATTCTGAAAACGTTACCCAATCATTTTTTTCAATTGGGTACATTGTATTTCCGTATTTTCATTACAAAACCGATTTGGAAACAAATCATAAATTCTTTCATGCTTGTTTTTTTTGTTGCCATTTTGTTGCACCATGTCTCATCAATTTTCTACGAGTAATTCTGACACAATCCGTACACAAACAAACCTAGCAGTACGCTACAGACTGAAGATACTTTGAGCAGTACGTTATAGAATAAAAATCTATTGCTTGCCAGACATTAATTGCTTTTTGGTATGCATTGGCTCTGATTTTAATTGGGTTTTCGCACTTTTTAATTACATATTTGCGTACCTTATCTGGAGCTCTGAGTCGTAACTCATTTTACTCTGATAGTAAATATCTACAAGGTAGGACACTCGCCATCTTTTCAAGCAACGGAAGTGGTACTAGTGTATCTTGGGCCCGGCTTGCTGATTCAGTAATTGTAACCGCTGGTCCCGCCCTTTGCGTGCGTTACAATTAATGAATTAGCTTCGCGCGCATTACAAGTAATGAATTATATATATATATATATATAGCGAGCCGTGGCCCAACGTAAATAATCCACTTCTGTTGGTTGAAAAGATGGTGGGTGTCCTACCTTGTAGATATTTAATATCGGAGTAAAATATTGGTATGATTTAACTCTTTGCATGCTAGCGGTGAAAATATCCGCGAATTAGGAGTACAATGTATATGTTTTATTTCTCTATGTAAATATGTCTTGAAATTTCATTAGAATTGTGTCCTAATGAAATTCCAAGACATATTCATGCCATTTATAAGGAGAAATAAAAGAAAATACAGTAGAACTTCGATCGCTCGAACCGGCAACGGAATCGAGTTTGAGTTCGAGCGATGCATAGTTCGAGGGAATGAAGTTTAAAAAATGTACTGTCACATTCAGTCAATAAAATCACTTATGTGAATATATGAGATGACCGATGTGACATGCCATTGTATATGCATTACATTTGGAGGGAGAAATGAAAAATAACAAATACAATTGTAAAGTTGCTGTTTTATTCAATATGTACATGTAATTATACGTCAAATAAACCGCTATGTTTCGCTTTGTGTCTATACATAATACTGGTATTCCCAGTGTCTAAAAATAGCACATAGCTATTGCTCGAATTCGTCTCGTTTTATTCACAAACTAAGCACGCATTATTCACTCGATAGACATAGAAATGTGCTCAACAGCCAATTAAACATTACACAAAATGAATTTTGTTCAAATCACTTAATTAGCGTGGACATCATAACGCCCGAAATTCACGCCGCTATTGTTTGCGATTCGTGATTTAATGTCATCCCGCGCCAAGGGAAACTACTCAACACGACCGCCCGCAATGGTGGAATTCGCACCTCGTTAGACAAACAGCTGATCACAGACTTACCTGTTCGAGTTATTAGCGGTAATTACCACTGTTTGACCGTCCACGGGACTAATCCACAGGTTCGACTGTTCGAGTAATTCATAGTTCGAGTTTAAGGTGTTTTATTACATGAATTATATAGGAAATTTGCCGGGACTGTCGAACCAGTTCGAGTTTTCCATGGTGTTCGAGCCAGACCTGTTCTAGTTATCGAAGTTCTACTGTATAATGAATTGTCATTTGTTATTTTTTAACTATTTATAGCTTACAAATTTCCCAGCACGCAAAGAGTTGAAGAGCGTTTCGGCATTCGTACCACATCACCTGTGGATGCAACATTAGGTGCCATTTGGCACTAATTTCCATCATAGACTTGTAGCAGGATAGTCAATGCCAACACAATTGAAACTGTTACCTTAATAGCCCTAAATATTCAGACACAGGTTATTCTAGGAAACCCTCGTACACATATGGTTTCCAACAACAAAGCGTGGTGTCCAAATGTTTATGCTTAGTATGGTTGTATTGGTTTATCACAATAACAACGTATTTGGACACAAAACAATGATGTCTGAATATTAGGGTTATTACGGTAATGCAGTGTGTCTCAGATGGTGTCTCATGTGTTGCAGACATTGTCAGGTGTTCATTGTCAGGTGCTCATTGTCAGGTGTTCATTTTCAGGTGTTCAATACTCGGGTGTTCATTCTCAGGTGTTCATTAGCAGGTGTTCATTGTCAGGTGTTCATTGTCAGATGTTCATTTTCAGGTGTTTATTCTCAGGTGTTCATTCTCAGATGTTCATTCTCAGGTGTTCATTCTCGGGTGTTCATTCTCAAATATTAATTATCAGATGTTCATTCTCAGATGTTCATTCTTGGGTGTTCATTCTCAGGTGTTCATTCTCAGATGTTCATTCTCAGGTGTTCATTCTCAGGCACAGGGGCGGGATCAACTGATCCTGAGAATAGTGCTGCAGTAGCCATTGCTTGTCGTAAAAGGCGACTAAACTGGCTTAACGATTGGGTTCATACTTTCCGGAACCCACTATACCGGATTTGGCCCTCATGTACATTTTTGGCTTTCTTGTATGTTGAGTCGGGCTATGCCCCATATATAAAAGTAAGATTAGCGCTAATCCTATTACTTTTAGGGGATGGGATAAATGATGCTGGTGTGGCGAGGGCCTGGCACCAGATCAGGTTGTTCTAATTTCAGGACTGAATATATATTTTGATTGTAAATATTGAGTTCTGAAGTTGGGATTTACCCCCCTTGGACAGGTGGATATGGGACTCGACCCTGTTGACCCGTCTGCGTGTAGACTCCCTGAGGCTTGTACCTCTATGTCAGAAAAGCGGACGTTAAACCCTATTCACTCACTCACTCACTCACTCATTCTCAGGTGTTCATTCTCAGGTGTTCATTCTCAGATGTTCATTCTCAGGTGTTCATTCTCAGATGTTCATTCTCCGGTGTTCATTCTCAGGTGTGATAGTTTTGGGCTTTCATAATTGGATGCAGCTAATACTTATATCAATAACATTCATCATTGTATTTGATTATATTCAAATCAATTTATGTCATATTGAACTAAATAATTATAATATTCAGGGGAGATAGTTGGATACAGATTTTTCACTATAACTATCAATAAACACAATTTGTACAACACAATGCTCATTGGCTATGAAATGTACACCTATGCCACACATAGAGAATATTCCATTCTGTATTGGTTGCATATACAAAGTAGAATGTGCAAGTAAAGAAAACGTGCTATAGCTGGTCGATTTCACGGTGTGTAATACATGTCACCAACACTAACCCGAATTTTGTGTGTAACGCAGCACAACTTAAAGGGGCACATCAGGATACTTTTTTTTTTTAAATAATAAAAAAATAAAAATATGTTTTCATCATAGCCCTGTGTAAAGTGGTTTAATTGAAGATATATGATGAACTAGGACTGCTGGGTTGTTTCAAGTTTCACTGATACAGTGAATATACCGATTCACATATTTTCTATCTTGTTGAACACAACAAAATAGAAAATCCGATATTTATGTACCTATAGAAATACAAACAGCCCAGTGGTCTTAGTGTCATCATATATGTTCAATTAAACCACTTTACACAGGGCCATGATGAAAACACATTTTCATTTTTTATAGTATTTTCTTCAAAAAATTCTGGTATGCCCCTTTAACCCTTAGAATGCGGGAACCGAAAATAGTCATCTGCTGATAATTCATAATTTGTCATTTCTCTCTGTAAAAACATGGTTTGGCAGCATTTTAGAATCATTTCCATTGGAAATGATTCTAAAGTGCTGCCAAACCAAGTTTTTGATGAGAAAAATGGAAAAATAAAAAATATTCAGCAAACGACACAAATTAATTCAACATTGTAAGGGTTAAAGTCACCTTGCGTTACGTTACAGACAGAAACTTCGGGCTACATCTACACCCGTATTCAGGTCTGCTGTGGCCTGTAATCTCCTAAATATATCAGCAATAGCTGGAGTAATTTTTAGCCAGGTTTTTTTATGAAAAAAAATCCAGGCTATTGGATTGGCGAAAGCCGGGCGGGCGGGCGGGCGGGCGGGCAGCGTCCACAATCAATGTTTAGTTTTCGTGTTTGAGTCCATTTCTTTCTTACTGTACCACCTAGGACCACCAAACTTTCACAGCTTCATAATCAAGGGGTGCCCACCACATATCACTATCCAACATGTTACTTTTTTTTTAACTTGACCCATATTTTCCGCGTAGTCGACTTAGCCATTTTCAATGTTAAGTTTTCGTGTTTTAAGTCCATTTCTTTCGTACTGTACCACCTAGGACCACCAGACAGAAACTTCGGGCTACATCTACACCCGTATTCAGGTCTGCTGTGGCCTGTAATCTCCTAAATATATCAGCAATAGCTGGAGTAATTTTTAGCCAGGTTTTTTTATGAAAAAAAATCCAGGCTATTGGATTGGCGAAAGCCGGGAAGCGGGCGGGCGGGCGGGCGGGGGGTCGGGCGGCGTCCACAATCAATGTTAGTTTTCGTGTTTGAGTCCATTTCTTTCTTACTGTACCACCTAGGACCACCAAACTTTCACAGCTTCATAATCAAGGGTGCCCACCACATATTCACTATCCACATGTTACTTTTTTTTTTAACTTGACCCATATTTTCCGCGTAGTCGACTTAGCCCATTTTCAATTGTTAAGTTTTCGTGTTTTAAGTCCATTTCTTTCGTACTGTACCACCTAGGACCACCAGACAGAAACTTCTGGGCTACATCTACACCCGTATTCAGGTCTGCTGTGGACTGTAATCTCCAAATAAATATATCAGCAATAGCTGGAGTAAATTTTTAGCCAGCCAGTTTTTTTATGAAAAAAAATCAGGGCTATTGGATTGGCGAAAGCCGGGCGGAGGCGGGCGGCGGCGGCGGCGTCCACAATCAATAAGTTAGTTTTTCGTGTTTGAGTCCATTTCTTTCTTTACTGTACCACCTAGGACCACCAAACTTTCACAGCTCATAATCAAGGGGTGCCCCCACCACATATCACTATCCAACATGTTACTTTTTTTTTACTTGACCCATATTTTCCGCGTAGTCGACTTAGCCCATTTTCAATGTTAAGTTTTCGTGTTTTAAAAAAGTCCATTTCTTTCGTACTGTACCACCTAGGACACCAGACAGAAACTTCGGGCTACATCTACACCCGTATTCAGGTCTGCTGTGGCCTGTAATCTCCTAAATAATATTAGCAATAGCTGAGTAATTTTTAGCCAGGTTTTTTTATTGAAAAAAAAATCCAGGCTATTGGATTGGCGAAAGTTGGCGCGTGGCGGGCGGGCGGGCGGGTCGTCCACAATCAAGTAAGTTAAGGTTTTTCGTGTTTGAGTCCATTTCTTTCTTACTGTACCACCTAGGACCACCAAACTTCACAGCTTCATAATCAGGGGTGCCCACCACATATCACTATCCAACATGTTACTTTTTTTTTAACTTCACCCATTTTTTCCGCGCAGTCGACTTAGCCATTTTCAATGTTAAGTTTTCGCGTTTACAATGTTAACTTTTCGTGTTTAAGTCCATTTCTTTGGTACTGTACCACCAAGGACCACCAAACTTTCACAGCTTCACAACCAAGGGGTGCCTACCACATACAACTATCCAACATGTGACCATTTTTTTTACCTTCACCTATTATTTCTACGTAATTGACTTAGCCATTTTCAACGTTAACTTTTTAACGTACGTCTGGTTAGAGGTTTTTGGTTAAAACTTTTTTCTTATACTATATCTCTGCAACTGCTTCGCCCATTACCTTGAAACTTCACATGGGTGTTTATCATCATCCATATTTTCATTCTAACCCCCAACCGTGCGACCCCTGTGCCCAATGTCAAGTTCAAATTACTTTGAATTTTTTTGTTAAAGTTTTTTCGTGTACTATATCTCTGCAACTGCTTCACCCAATACCTTGATACTTCACATGGGTGTTTATCATCATTGTCGCACCTGCTTGCGGAAAGCGCGATCCTGTGCCCAATGTCAAGGCCAAATTACTTTGAATTTTTTTGTTAAAGTTTTTTCGTGTACTATATCTCTGCAACTGCTTCACCTAATACCTTGATACTTCACATGGGTGTTTATCATCATTGTCGCACCTGCTTGCGGAAAGCGCGATCCTGTGCCCAATGTCAAGGTCAAATTACTTTGAATTTTTTTTCTTAAAGTTTTTTCGTGTACTATATCTCTGCAACTGCTTCACCCAATACCTTGATACTTCACATGGGTGCTTATCATCAATTGTCGCACCTGCTTGCGGAAAGCGCGATCCTGTGCCCAATGTCAAGGTCAAATTACTTTGAATTTTTTTGTTAAAGTTTTTTTGTGTACTATATCTCTGCAACTGCTTACACCCCAATATCCTTGATACTTCACATGGTGTTTATCATCATTGTTGCACCTGCTTGCGGAAAGCGCGATCCTGTGCCCAATGTCAAGGTCAAATTACTTTGAATGTTTTTTGTTAAAGTTTTTTCCGTGTACTATATCTCTGCAACTGCTTCACCCAATACCTTGATACTTCACATGGGTGTTTATCATCATTGTCGCACCTGCTTGCGGAAAGCGCGATCCTGTGCCCTATGTCAAGTTCAAATTACTTTGAATTTTTTTTTGTTAAAGTTAAAGGTGTACTATATCTCTGCAACTGCTTCACCCAATACCTTGATACTTCACATGGGTGTTTATCATCATTGTCACACCTGCTTGCGGAAAGCACGATATCGTCAGCATTTTGGCATACGTCCGTCCGTTCGTCCGTCCTGTGTCCGGTTAAAGTTTTTTGGTTAAAGTTTTTCCATCTACTATATCTATTTTGTTAGTGTCCATGCCTCGCCCCAAGGCGCGACATGCAGGCCACGGCCATCTAGTCTACAAAAAGTGGGTATAATTATGTTATCCAAGTGTCTATGCTTGGAAAAAACCTGGCCTTCGTGGCTTTGCCTCGTTTCTTGTTATGTACCAAATCACATTAGATTAGCTGCTGATGGTGCCGTCCTCATAGCTGTAGACCTGGCACCATATCAGGACATGTGTCTTTCCTGATGAATATTCAGTGCTACCCCCATTCAGTTATGTTCCCATCTGTGTATGACCTTCCTGTTGAACCGACGTAAAACCACACACAATCAATCAATCACATTTTCACACATCACAATTGCGCAAGTTGTTACGTAGATATTTAGGCAAATGTTGTTGGAAGCAAGCTAAATAGCCAGAGCTCCAGATAAGCTTTGTATCTACAGCGTACTATTCCCCCTGATTTCAAAATCATAGCATATTTTACTTTTACATATGGGTTATTTATTTTTATATATAACCAACCCCCCCCCCCCCCCCCCCCCCTCCCCCCCCCCCTGGTCAACTAAGTGAATTTCAACTTTATGACCGTATTTTCACTACTCAATTTGAAAATAAATGCGTATTTTCACATTGCTGTGCATATTTCGTACTCTCACTTTTTATAATCAATGCGTATGTAGCTAAAATAATTGGCGTAAAATACGCCAATATGCACCTTATCTGGAGCTCTGAAGCAGGTTCTCATGATATACATTACCCATCATAATAACAACATGTAATTATGGATGCCCCAATACAACATCTGTTTTTATCTGCAAGATTAATTAGTATGGCAACAAACATGAGAAAACCTGGAGAATTTTGAAGAACTGGGTCTGTGATTATTTATGGGTATAAAAGGTAAGGAAGGCTGGGTTTGGAAGGTGTTCGAGCCAATTCCCACCCTTAAATATAAGCCGAACGAATTATCTTTCTAGGCACGGATGGGCCCTGGTCTAGGGATATGGCATTGGACTTCAATACTGGAGTTTGTGAGTTCAATCCTCACCCTAGGCGTGAAAAACACTCGCATAGTATTTCCATTCCACTGGTCTGTCGGATGAGACTTTAAACTGTGGTCCCGTCTCTATATGACCCTGTTGATGGGACATTAAACCCATTCACTTCCACTTTACCTTTCTAGGCATATGCTCGTGGTAGAAATCATTCTGATTGGTTGAGGCTGAACTGAACTTGATCAGAATATTCTTCGGCATACAGTCTATTCTTATTGTCGAAATCTGAAGGTCTGATTTGCCGAGACTGAGATTGGGTCAGTCTCAGTCTATCAAATGTCCTTATTTTGAGTATGCACTCAGAACTTTCCTCGGCTCATACTTAATTCTCATGCTTGAATGGAAGTCTGATTTGTCGAGGCCTAAATGTGCTGTCCCGGTCATTCAAACTGATGTTGAGTATAAATTGCGAGGACAAGCTCGGAAAGATATATAACCACAGGCTGAACAAAAGAAAGACATCATATTCACCGATACTGAGTTAACCCTTAGACCGCTACTCACAACAATTGTTGTCTGCTGTTGCTTTTATATCTTGTCTTAAGTCTCAATAAAAACATGGTTTGACAGCACTTCAGAATCATTTCCAATGGAAATGATTCTGAAGTGCTGTCAAACCATGTTGTAAATTATTCTAAAGTGCTGTCAAAGCATGTTTTTGATGATAAAAACGGAAAATAGAAAATAAACAGCCGACGACAAAAAAAATAAGTTAGCGGTCTAAGGGTTAAGTTAATTTTAAAGATAAATTTCAATGGTAAATCCGTAATCAGATTCACACATTGGGCCAAAACATGCGAGTAATGATGTGATAATGGAACTTGGCACCAGATCAAAGTATACTTTATTCATTCTAATATTCGTGCCTGCCCTGTTATATATATACGCGCCATCGCTAATTTCCAGAATTTTGATTTCATCTTGAAATGGCACTCTGGCCAAAGTGTCGAGGGATGGAAGTCCCATCGGGCCGAATTGTCGTAGTACGGATATGTGTGCTTCCACAGTCTGATCAGGATCTGCACTGTTCGCCAGTCCCTCAATGAAACACCTGTCCTGCTTCTACCCAGCAATATAGATCATTATCAGGCTACAGTGTCTATTTGATCAGGAACTACACAACTGTCTGTTCCACGTTTTGCTGCCAACAAACTTTTGGCTATAAAATGTATTAAATTTAATAAAAAAATCACCCAATAAATTCCATCAAATATTGAATTTATTGCGAAAATAACATTTTCCATAAGCCCCATTTCTCCAGTCACAGTCTCCAGTGGCAATCAATCAATCAAAGATAGAAATTTTGAATCACCATTTTGTAGGAATATATGCCAAATGGATATGATATACAGTCAGAATTCGTTACAATGGCATAGTTCGTTTGAGATGAATCTGCCGTTATAACGAATCTGCCGGTATAACGAATCGGGGATTTTTTCCGTCCGATTCCGGTAATTGTTATCTGTCGGGAATTGGTATCTGTCGGGAATTGGCTACCACGCATTGTAGCGATGTTATTTGTTGTCAATTTATGCTAGCGTAATTCGGCATTATCGGCGCGATATGTGCTGAATTAAATACTTATTTGTCACCTCGTTGATAAATCAATGCATATGTATACAAATTTATATCAATGAAACAAACAACATTCAATAATAATCCGATGTTTGACAAGGTCAAGGTTGCATACGAACCTCGTGTGATAATTGGTAATTACGTAGACACGTGACTACCGGATTATATGTGAACGTTGTTTCTTTATGGTTAGAAATTCGCAAACAAGTGCATAAAGAAAAGAAACACATTTAAATGAACAGTTTGTTTTTATTTACGTGCTAACATTTATGAAAATACGAAACAATAACATACAGAGTTGTATCCCTTTCAGTATCTCATTTCGCCCCAACGAGAACTCGGCCCAGAGACTATGTTGCTAACTGTTAATTTATTTTCCTAATTTTTGTTTGGCAAAATAATACATCACCGCAATAATCCTTAATTATATGTGGACAAAGGCACGCGGTCGAGTATTTGTGACAATATACAGACCGACACGTTGTTAATTGACGCGATTTCATAAATCGTGTCAGGGTTAATCAGCCGTGAAATTGTTTAGCGACTGGTTCCCGAACATCGGTGATGCCGGATAACTGAGCTGGGTCACAGTCCTGGTACCAGCTACACAGGTTACCGACGCCGTTATAGCGAACATTAAATACGACTTAAATTGTGTATTCGTTTGCGGGATTTCTCTGCCGGTGCCGGAAGCCGAATTTGCCGGTATATCGAACAGATTAAAGAGCGTGCCGATTCGTTTGGCGGCGTATCATGCCGGAAGGCGAATATGCCGTTGTAACGTGTGCCGTTGTAACGAATTCTGACTGTAATTGCTTTTTTTGTCGAATATTGGCAAGATTTCAAAATGAATTGACTTTTATGTTTGCTAAAAATATCAAAATCTTTTAATAGACAATTCTATCATGGACATTTCAAATAAGTGGCTGTGCATGGAGAAATGGGGCTTATGATAATTGTGGCTAGTCTCCTTGTGGATATGTTTGTTTAAACACACTCGTGTATTACTAGTGAGATAATGACTTTGCTATACTGTTTGTTAGAAGCATGCTTCGTGTTTCAATGACTGAACGGTGAACAGTGCAGACTCTGATCAGACTGCATGACATGTTACTGTTTGTTAGAAGTATGCTTGGTGTTTCAGTGGAAGAAGGAGGCTAACTCCGTCATGAATTTGATCCCCTTCTCCCACTGGACCCTTCAATGGTGTATTCTTCTACTTGAAATGATTTTACCGGTACAATTACAATTATAGTAGTTATAATGAAGCTTTTTAGCAGGAAAAAAATCCTATATTCTTTATGTCATCTCGAGAGTATATGTTGTTACCACACATTTATTTGAACCGTCTCCACAAGACGGTTCAAATGAGTGGTAACAACATATACCTTTATGGAGAAATAAACAAAATAACAATTATTTTTTTTTTACAAAAAGTATTTTATTCTTAGACTGAAATGGGTTAATTCATTTCTTTTTATAACCTTTCCCTTTCATTCACCCTATCTTTTACCACTCTACTCCACTGGACAATATGGCCGGTTTAAGTGGCCATTTTATCAGTAAATATTTATGTTGCCGTGTATACTAAATGCCCCACACCTGTTGCATATAGAGTGGCCAGCCTGTCTACCTCATGGCCACTGACCAGTGGTAACAGTTGGTGCAAATGGAATGTGTGGTTTTATCATTTATCTTTCCGAAACTTCATTGTTTTATTCAGTGAAGTTCCCAGTGTGGCACAAGTTTATTAGATGTATGTGAATGGAACTGTGTTTAACTATATGGCTAGATGTATGTTTAATTAAATTTGTTCATGGATATGTGAAAATAATTGTTTTATTCAGCTAAGTTCATAGTGTGGTACAAAAAGTTCATTGGATTTATCAATTTATCATCATTTATGTTTCTGAAACTTCATTGTTTTGTTCAGCTAAGTTCAGAATGTGATGCAAGTTTTTTGGATGGATGCAAATTTATTTATGTTTCTGAGACTTCATTTTTTTATTCAGTGAAGTTCCCAGTGTGGCACAAGTTTATTACATGTATGTGAATGGAGCTCTGTTTAACCCTTAGAATGCGGGAACCAACAATAGTTGTCTGCTGATAATTCATATTTTCTCTTTTCTCTCAGTAAAAACATGGTTTGGCAGCATTTTAGAATCATTTCCATTGGAAATGATTCTAAAGTGCTGCCAAACCAAGTTTTTGATGAGAAAAATGGAAAAAATAAAAAAAGTTCAGCAGACGACACAAATTAATTCAGCATTGTAAGGCTAGATGCTATGTACTACATGTATGTTACTTAAATTTGTTCATGGAAAATGTGACCATAATTGTTTTATTCAGCTAAGTTCATGGTGAGGTACAAGTTCATTGAATTAATCAATTTGATAGGCATATCATCATTTATGTTTCCGAAATTTCATTGTTTTATTCAACTAAGTTCAGAGTGTGCCTCAAGTTTACTGTTTCTGAAACTTCATTGTCTTTATTCAAATAAGTTCAGAATGTCACACAAGTTTATTGAATGTATGTGAATGAAACTGTCTCACAGTTTAAGAAGATGGCTAAATGTGTATATACATGTATGTACAAAATGTAATAGAATTAATTATTATGGATATTGGACAATGATTAATTGTTCTATTCAGCTAAGTTTCAAGAGCACGTGTGGAATGAATTACATGGATGGATGTGAACGCAACTCTGCTTCGAAAAGATGGTTAAATGATTGTGTGCTAGGTGTATTTTAATTAAATTTGTTCACGGATATGTGAAAATAATTAATACAACCTGTGAAATGGGAGACAGTTAAAGGGTGTGTATATCAGATTTCTGGCTCATCTCACACCATGCTGAATTAAAGTTTGTGGTCTGCTGTTTATTTTAATTTCCATTTTTCTGAACATGCTCGATGAAAACATGTTTTGACAGCACATAAGAATTGTCTCCATTGATAGCCAAACATGTTTTTCATTAAAAAAAATGAGTTGAAACCGAAAAACAGCAGGCAATAAAATCTGGTTTCTCGCCTTTTAAGCGTTACAATTTGGAAGACTTTAATTGTACGTACTTGCCAGTAATTTATTTTAAAAGCAAATATTTTGATTAGTAAAACTGCTGCTGAATTTATTGAAGTTGTTACCTTGACAACAAATTTTGGAAAACATGTAAGGTACATGGTGTATATGCAGTAATTAGAGTTTAATTGTTTCAAGCGTACAGTACATGGTGTGTAAATGTAGGTAATTAACGCTCGGTATGTAGCTAAAGTTTCTCATGGAACTTGCCTTGGTAACTAAAGCTGGAAAAACGTCTGGAATCTGACACATGTATAGTATAGATATCTTCACCTTTAGAGTGCTGCACAAACAACTGGCAATCCATTCCATAGTGCTGTCAAACCATGTTGTAAATTATTCTAAAGTGGTGTGAATGCATGTTTTTGGTGAGAAAAATGGAAAATAGTAAATAAACAGTAGACAACAAAATTTAATTCAGCAGTGTAACCTTTTGATGGTTGCGAACAATTTATGTCGTCCGTCTGCTAGCGATTTTTTTTTTGTTAAAATTTATCAATTTATTCAGAGCTCCAGTTAAGGTGCGTAATTTGGAGGTAAATTTCTTATTTCTCCATAAAAAATGGCAAGTTGAGAGTGCTTTAGAATTGTCCCAATGGGACGATTCTAAAGGACTCGCAACTTACCATTTTTTATGAAGAAATAACAAAATTTCACCCCAAGTTCGTGAAATTACGCACCTTAACTGGAGCTCTGTTATTTTTATTTGGTACCTGATGAAGCAGACATTTTTTCAGCATATAGAAATCATCATGATGATGAATATTCAGAACAGAAAAAGTTCATTTCTGTTACATTATAATAATTGTATATGAATGGAATACTAACAAAATACACATGTGTTCACTGTGTTCTTATTTCTCTTCTGAAGTATATGTTAATTGTGACCATTCGTTTCAACCACCTCAATCAGACAGTTCAAATGAGGGGTCACATAATTATGCTTCCTGCGGAAATATTCTAGTCAGAAATAAAAACTATTATGTTTATATTCAGTTTGTAATTGGTATTTATAATAGATTTTTAAAATACACACATTTCATCCAGACAATTCAAATGAGTGGTCACAACATATACTTTCGATGAGAAATCGGGGTGAAAAAAGTGGAAAATATTTCAAATTTTTTGTACACACAAAAGCTTTTATACATACTAAGCATTATGGATGCCTACTTTCACATCCATACATCAAGTATTAACAGACAAGAGGGGGTAATATTAGAAACATCTTCATCATTATTATTAAATTAGGTATGAATTTGTAATTACAACGGATCACGATCCTTCTATATGAAGTCTGTGTTGTCTTTGGATTAGTATTATATTTGTGATACGGAAATTATTCATTACATTCTGAGTTAATGAAAAAAGGCGGGAACCGAAAATTGTCGTCTGCTGTTGTTTCTTATTTTGTATTTTCTCTAAATAAGAACATGGTTTGGCAGCATTTTAGAATCATTTCCATTGGAAATGATTCTAAACTGTTGTCAAAGAATGTTTTTGATGAGAAAAAATGGTAAATAAAAATAAACAGCAGACGACAAATTTTAATTCAGCGCTGTACGGGTTAATGAAAAACACTCTGTGACGTTGTTACCCGGAATCTAAAGTGTGTGATATTCTGAATGTAATATGGATTAGATAAGTGAATATTTGATAAAATTATTATTTTTTCAAGAGTTTGTTTGATATGAATATGTGTAATGTGATTCGTTAGAAGCTTTCATTTGTGTGGATTTTAAACATGCAGTTTTATTGCTACATGATGCACAAAGGAAATGTGTAGGTAGAATATGACTTTGTGTTTGTTTTGATGGATGTTTCATTAATTTATATGGAACTTAACCCTTAGACCGCTATCTTAATTTTTGTCGCGCCCGCTTGCGGACAGCGCGATATAGTCGGCACTTTGTCCGGTTAAAGTTTTTGGTTAAGTTGTTTGCATGGTTAAAGTTTTTCGTTATACTATATCTCTGCAACTGCTTTGCCATTACCTTGAAACTTCACATGGGTGTTTATCATCATCTATATTTTCATTCTACTACCCTCCCGTGCGGCCCCTGTGCCCAATGTCAAGGTCAAATTACTTTGAAGTTTTTGGTTAAGTTTTTTGGTTAAAGTTTTTGGTTAAGTTTTTTGGTTAAGTTTTTCGTTATACTATTTCTTTTTTTTTAGTGTCTATGCTTCGCCACAAGGCGCGACATGCAGGCCGCGGCCATCTAGTTAGCACTTCAGAATCATTTCCATTGGAAATGATTCTGAAGTGCTGTCAAAACATGTTGTTATTGAGAAATAAGGCAAGATATAAAATAAAAGCAACAGCAGACGACAATTGTTGGTTGTGTGTAGCGGTGTAAGGGTTAATATATTTCCAGGAGAATAATTTGTGTAAGCATTTATGCTTGTTTTCTAATCCTGTGCAATATATTTTGTAATAAATATTGTTTAAACAAATTCATTTTTAGCTGATTTTCACAATTAGTGATCTCAAAAACAAACAAAAAATGACCAAAAAACTGTGATATCACAAACGAAAGTGGAATTATAAATGTGCCTTACAGTATTTAGTGTTGAACATGTATGTGCATTTAAACGCCAGGAATTCACATGGATTTATGAAAACATGGATTTAATGCGCGGATAACTACGAGTGACAGCGTTGAATATGGGAAAGCCGCTCTCCAAATGTCTAAAGCATGTACGTATATATTTTGATTATTTCAACCTCAACCCTCTCGGTTGAGTTATGTGACCATTAATTTGTATGTACTTCAAAACCTGCTTACCATTATTACAAACAGCCCTTTGCTTGTAATCCTTAGAATGTGTGAAACACAAATTGTTGTCTGCTGTTGTTTTACATTTCCCTTTCTTTGTCAATAAAAACATAGTTTGACAACACTTTAGAATCATATCCATTGAAAATGGTTCTCAAACTTCTCATATGTTGTCAAAACATGTTTTTGATAAAAAAAATGGAAAATAACAAGCAGACAACAAAATTCTATTCAGCATTGTAAAGATTATTATATAATCTGGTACTTGTAGTTCAGAAAAAATATTGAATTATTAATAATTCAATATTTTTCTTATTTCTTGTTGGAAGTATATGTTGTGACCACCATTTGAACCGTCTCAACGAGACAGTTCAAATGAGTGGTCACAACATATACTTTGGATGAGAAACGAGTGAAAATTGTGGAAAAAAGCATATATATTTTTTAAAAAGCATAAAGCATTTTTCTGCATGTATTGGGTTATAGGCCACTCGCACTAATATTCTATTCATAGTGACTTCCATATGTCTTAGCAATTAATATTTAGTTGTATCTTGGAAGAGGTTATAAAAAGCCTTGAACTTTATGTGCTATAGGACATGAGTTTAAAGAGATTGTCTTGTACAATAATCAAGAGCATACATGTAAGGCCACCGAAAATTAATTAGTAAATTATAATCTAAATTTTGGTGTAAAATTGGGCTAATGGTAGGGTGGGGGTTAGCACAGTTATATTTTAATTTTTCTTTATTTTTTTTGGTTAGTATACAACCAGCTGAAACATTAATATATTTATATCTATTGTGAAAGTAATATAAATAAAATAATAATTTAGAAATGTATGGGCAGCTACAGATGAAAAGCTGGAAATTCATTTTCTCGGGCATAATTAATAATTCCCCATGATTCTCATTCAGACACCAGTGTAGATAGATAGGCTGACTTACAGACATATCATGTCTATAGACCACCAGTGGAACTGTATAGCTGTCTAATTCCTGATTTTGTAGATGTCTTGCTGTCTAATTGAAGGGGTCAGTGGAAGAAGGGGGCTATGTCAGAAAATCGGACGTTAAACCCTATTCACTCACTCACTCTTCCACTGACCATTTCGCTTTCCAGTGAAAACAAACTATTGCTTTTCCCTTTACTGTACATCAAAGGTCAAGGTCACAGAAAAGTAGGTTTTTTTCACTGTGAACACAAATTGAGAAGAAAAAAGGAGGATCCATGAACGAGTGCCCTCTTCTTCCACTGACCTCTTCGCTTTCCAATTAAAACAAACTATTGCATTTCCCCTTGCCTTATATCAAAGGTCAAGGTCACAGAAAAGTAGGAAATTCTTCACCTTGAAAAAAAAAACACCAAATCAGAAAACAGCCAGTTAGCCCCAGTTTTTCACTGACCCCTTCAATTTCCAAAGTATACAAACTATTGCTTGTTCTTCTTATATATTAAAGATCAAGGTCACAGAAATGTCTTGTTTTATTCATCTTGACCCTTAGACCGCTATCTTATTTTGTCGTCTGCTGTTTATTTTCTATTTTCCATTTTTATCATCAAAAACATGATTTGACAGCGCTTTAGAATAATTTACAACATGCTTTGGACAGCACTTCAGAATCATTTTGATTGGATATGATTCTGAAGTGCTGTCAAACAATGTTTTTATTGAGAAATAAGGCAAGATATAAAAGCAACGGTAGACGGCAATTGTTGTGAGTAGCGGTCTAAGGGTTAACCCATTACAATGCTGAATTAAAATTTGTTGTCTGCTGTTTATTTTTTATTTTCCATTTTTCTCATCAAAAACATGGTTTGACAGCACTTTAGAATCATTTCCAATGGAAATGATTCTAAAATGCTGACAAACCCTGTTTTTACTGAGAGAAGAGACAAAATGTTAAACAAAAATGAGTTATCACCCATGATGGTGCATTATTGGAAACAAAACAAAACGTGTAAATTAGTTTTCCATGAAAATTGAAACACACCACGCGAGACACTCCCTTTAAACATGCCCCTGCTGCTATTTATGCAGCAGAACACAATTTCTGCTGCTCATCAAGGCAAATTGGTGTTTGCAGAGTTTCATTAAAAACATTCTGGAGTGTGTGAATGAATGTAAATGATTAACCCTTAGACCTTAGATCTTAATTCTTTTGTCGTCTGCTGTTTATTTTCTATTTCCCATTTTTATCATTAAAAACATGCTTTGACATCATGAGAAATAAGGCAAGATATAAAAGAAACAGCAGACAACAATTGTCGTGTGTAGCAGTCTAAGGGTTAATGTATTGGCATTAAATTGTATTTATACAAAACATGAATTATCATTCTCCTCCCACAATAATGACTACCCCTTGCGCATCAACAAAAGCATTCGTACAAGTGATCTGTGTGTGCTTGTATATAATTGTTTATAAAATAAATTATTATACCCGCCCCCCCCCCCCCCCCATCGCAGCATACAAAGTATGTCGAGGCGTATATAGTTTTCGTAATTCTGTTTGTTCGTCTGTTCGTCCGTCCGTCCGTCCATTTTTGGGTACCCATTATCTCTGTAACGGTAAGTCAGATTGACCTCAAACTTCATATACTTCCTTATCATCATCCGTATTTTCATTCCATACCACACTCTTGCGGCCTTCATGTCCAAGGTCAAATTACTTTGCATCCGTAAGATTTGCGTTGAAGTTTTCGGGTACCCATTATCTCTGCAATGGTAAGTCGGATTGATTTCAAAGTTCATATACTTCCTTATCATCATCCATATTTTCATTCCATACCACACTCATGCAGCATTCATGTCCAAGGTCAAATTACTGAGAAATTTCCAGGCCGTAACTAGAGGTAAAAACCAGATCTGTAGCCTATTTCACCAACATTGCAAAGTATACTTTTCTAGCAAAGTATACTTTGAGGGAGAAACTTTAAATTTTAGGATAAATTTATTAATTTTTATTTTTATTATACTGAGTTTATTACATTATCACAGCCATTTTGGCTGTGATAATGTAATAAATTCAGTATAATAATTCTTCATGCTTTTAATCATCAAATATATGAAGTTGTTTATATAGTTCTATATGAAATAATGCATTTCGGGAAAAATAAACGATTACTCCCTCAAAGTATACTTTGCTAGAAAAGTATACTTTGCAATGTTGGTGAAATCGGCTACTGATATGGGGGTCAAGGGTCAAGGTCATTCTCCCCACCACCTCCGCTGAGATTCTTAGTATAAAAAGAATCGGCAAAATGACAAAAAAATAAGAACTTTAACACAAATTCAGTACCGTAACCATGATGAGGCAGACGAGGCAGTCGCCTCGACTGCCTCGACTGCCTTGTCTGCCTCATTATGGTTACGGTACTGAATTTGCGTCAATGTTTTTTAAATATTTACATTAAAGTTTTTTTGTCGGTCCAGGCGGCGTCCGGGAGTATACGTGATCGCCTGCTCACTTTCTCTAGTGGTTAATATTTTTAGGGAAACTAATTAGGTGCATTTACCAAACATATTCTTGTTGACCAAATAATACTTTAGTGCACCTTTAAGCGAGACAAATAAGAGGTGAAATTCTTTAAAAATGAAAATAAATTTGTTACTCCTTTTGTGCTTGGCCGATTTTAAGATTTTAATCCCTAATTCGTACACTATCTAATGCTGGACAATGGCGGGAGATAGACCCCATATGATGCTTTGAACACCAGACAGACACACAGCTATTGATGATTGTAAATATTTGGTTGATCGTGCGTTGCACCTTGTATTGTAAGCAGCTTATCTGACAGACACCGTCGCTGTGAATGTACAGACAACCATTGTTATTGTCCGATTATTTTCATCATACTGTGTTTCCATGTACAAAGCGACCTACATTATTATAGTTAACTATTTGCATGCTAGCGGCGAAAATATGTGCCAAACGAATTAGGTGTATATGTTTTATTTCTCTCTGTAAATATGTCTTAAAATTTCATTAGAATTGAGTCCTCAGGCCTAGCCGGACTCAATTCTAATGAAATTCCAAGACATATTCATGATATTTATGGGGAGAAATACAAGAAAATATGATGAATTTTTGTCCGCTAGTTTTGAACTATTTATAGCCCACAAGTTTCCCAGAATGCAAAGAGTTAATTGAGATGAACCATGTGATATTGTACCAAAGAAGATATGCGATTTTTCATGAAAAATCTTTACAGAAACTGATATTTTCTGTGAATGACATCAAAAGTTTACAAAATTTACACAGCAAATGTGGAATTCTATAACAAATTCACAACCCCAGCTTATTCCAATGGCAAGGTCATGAACTTGCATAATTTGGCATTTGATCTTTGCTGTCAATGCTGTCATCAGAATCTCACAAATCTTAAATGCCCGGTAGCCCGGGGCTACTAGATTTTCCTGCTGGGCTACCAGATAAAATTGGTAACCCAGTGGACTACAAGAAATTCAAAAATATGGTAGCCCAAAATTAAAAGTTTTTTATTTTAGTAAAATGTGATAAAGATGTATAATGTGAAATATTTTTAAAATAATCAATACTATTAAATGCATATAATGCTAGTTGTTTGAATATTGTTAAATCCTGATGAAACATCTGGTAGCTCAATGGGCAACCACAGCATTTTGAGATTTGTCAGACCCTGAATACTCGCTACACCACCGCCTATGTTAATCTTGCCAAGATGGCATTTCTAAGCATCTACTGACAATATCAAACCAAAATTCAAGCAGTTTGATCGGCTGTTCCTGAGCTGTGCACAGCTCAGGCTCAGCCAATCAATCTGCTTTCTTTCAAGTACAATATTCAAATATTTTGTAGTATGTACATTCCCAAATATTGGCAAGATTATCGCAGGCGATGATGTATATGCAGCCAAACCTACTTTAAATAGTTCTGTATTTTACATTCTGTTTTCTGGAACAAATTCACAACCCCAGCTTAATTAAGGTCTATGTCAAGGTCATAACGAGTCATTTGGGAGTCACCAGGTATTACGTTGCTTTCTGACAAACCTGTTTTGTTCTGTATAGAGGCGTTTGAACGTTAGGTTGGTACATGGGTACCTTATATGAGTCGAAAAGGTGCACGGGTCTCAAAATCAGCAGCAACGGCTCAAGGTTGGTACATTTTGTATTTATATTCACACTTTGAGCGAAAACATATTTAGCTGCTTATCGTGGACACGTACCGCCATCCCTCACCTATAAGTCTTTGCTCAAAGTTTAGAAAATAAATACAAATTGTATTTTGACACATATCAGTAGCCCATTTCATCAACATTGCAAAGTATACTTTTCTAGCAAAGTATACTTTGAGGGAGAAATTTTCAATTTTAGGATAAATTTATTAATTTTTATTATACTGAATTTATTACATTATCACAGCCATTTTGGCTGTGATAATGTAATAAATTCAGTATAATAAATCTGCATACATTTAATCATCAAATATATGCTGTCGTTAGTTCTATATGAAATAATGCATTTCGGGAAAAATAAATGATTACTCCCTCAAAGTATACTTTGCTAGAAAGTATACTTTGCAATGTTGGTGAAATATGCTACTGGTGCCCATGTACCTACATTACTTTCAGCCCCCTGTGTATATCACCAGAGCTCCAGATAAGCTGCGTATTGGTGTATGTTACGCAATTATTTTAGCTGAATACGCATTGATTATCAAAAGTGGGAGTACAAAATACGCACAGCAATCTGCAAATATGCATTGGTTTTCAAATAGAGTAGTGAAAATACTGTCATAAAGTTGAACATTCACTTATTTGAGTTGCAGCTCAAATAAGTGAATGTTTAAATTTGTTATATATTTTTTATCATTTGTTCCCTATTTAGTAATGAATAAAATCAATAATCTACTTGTAAAAGTAAAATACGCAATGATTTTGAAATCAGGGGGTATAGTACGCTTTAGACACAAAGCTTATCTGGAGCTCTGTATCACATTCTCTTTTCTATAACAGTAAAACATATGTCCACTCTGTTTATAAGATTCATCCTGTGAATTGACCATTAGATACATTTACTGACCTTTATCTTCAACCTTGGAAGTCAGGTGCTTAGCAGATAGATATGGAAGGAAACATGAATCCATTTCACCCCTAGGTAACTTGAATGGACACTCCCATGCTATTTGTCTGACTTATTCCAGTGATGTATTTACCAGCGCGTCAAATACTCACATTTTTTGGATTTGACACCAAAATTCAGAAATTTTATTATTTTTCCATACAAGAACTCACTAGTTTTTCAGAAGAGATCAATTTGACTCAAAGTGGTAGATAAAACACTTTACATTTATCAGGAACTGGTATTGTTTTCACATAGGGTAAACCTATGTATTGGGATCGCCTCCGACAGTTAGCCACGCCCCAAACCCCCCTCGATGCGATGGTCCGTAGTGATATCTTGGAGTAACCATAACAACAAAATGCATTGTGTTACTCAACGTTTAACTGTCATACGCAACCGCTAATTGAAAATAATATTATGAAAAACTACTTGCACTGCACAATATCAACAACGGATCTTCTACGTACAAAATACATCAGATTATTTTGTTGCACGTGATTTGCCCCCATTTGCGGCACAAATTGTGCGGTCATCGCTAAATTTAGTAACAGGCTATATTTTTTCGGCAGAGTTAACTCCCTCCGAATACTCTCCGAAACATGTGACGCGTTTAACACACAAACGATATCAAGTTTGACCTTCCGACAGTCTAATTTTAAACTCACCCGACACCTGTGCGAAACAAAACTCGCACGTGTGTGTCTAACTGATGTTAATCCTCATTCTATCGATGGATTTACAGCGGATTTTAGCGACATTTACGAATTCGGCCTGATTGACATTTGTCTATGGTGGCCAATACACGCCAACACGAGTGTCAATTCTACGTTCAGGGAAGGGGGTCAATAAGTCAATTACAATCGGGGAACAAATTAATGACAGTATAACACATCTAGCGTAGATTAATACCCATATTAATGCAAGTACTGAAAATACGACAACAAAAATATTCTAACAAGTTTGGGCTTCCATACATTGAAAATTTGTCAGCGGTTTCCCCAATGACGTCATTTGTATGTTTTAATATACTCGATCCGGGGCCAACTATTTCATTCACAAAACAGAAGTAAACATGGCGATGTACCGACAAGGCATTTTCAGGCGCGACACCGCTTCCGTGGCGGAATTCTTGTAACTATTGCTCTTCAATCAGTTTTCAATATATCTATAATGATCATAGGTATCTGGAATCTGTATTTATACTTGAATTGATGATGTCTTGTATATGTGTTACCGTATCTTTCTGATATTGCTATGCATAATCTGTAATGTTGTTGAATGTGTTGGTACATAATGTAGCAGTGCATACTGTACTTGTGCCATATCAATAGTTTACCCCTTAACCATTAAAACGCTGAAAAAGAAAATTGCCGTCTGCTCATTTTGTATATTTTAATCTCTTTAAAAACCTGTTTTGGCAGCGCATTAGAATCGTCTTGGTGTGTTTTTGATGAGAAAATATAAAAATATTTAAAACAGCAGACGACAATTGTCGTTTCCAGCGCTTTAAAGGTACATGCCCACTCAGTAAGCCCAAATGTAATTTATAGGAATTAAATAAGTGTATAACTGTGTCACTATTCACCAGTTCTAAACATTACAAGTGCCCGCTATACAGATATAATCATTCAGTAATATTTATTTTACTGATAGTGATGCGCGGTGGTATCAGGCTATTTTCATATGCAAATGAGGCATGATATTTTTTAATTATTTATACTAAAGAAATGCGTCACCTGAAAAATTAATATTTTCGACACATTTTAAAGTATGATCATTGCACATCATAAAATTAAATACAGAGATTAAATAGTAATGTCCGTTAACATTTTAAGCAAACACGGTTATCGCCCCTGATATCAGTGTGTAAATTTACGTCTGATATAAAATGTATAATAATGCCAATCAGTATGTGGGATAATGGCGTATGAATGTTTATTTTGTCAGGAAATGTCTCTGATGTAAAGAGCATTTTGTACCTACCGAGTGGGCATGTACCTTTAAGGGTTAATGAAACTGCAACACCAACAATCAATCAATCAATCTAGTTTAATCTTGTAGTACCCTATGTTCAGTACTTTCAGTACTTTGATTAGAAATAGACAAATATCCACAAATGGTGCAGATCCTGATGAGACGGCTCGTTACGAGCCGGCTCATATCTGGATCTACACTGTATGCAAGCATTATGATAAGAGGTCTGTATTGTTGCTTTTAGGGTTCAGGCATCATTTCATCCTGAATATATACATTCTTCTCGTGGAAAAATTTCTCGTGGAAAAATTAGATTATTTATCACCAAAACCCTCGTGTTGTAAAAAGGTAAATTATTTTCCACGTTTTTCTCTCGTTTCTCATTCAAACCGCATGTGACCACTCGTTTGAACCGTCTCTTTGAGCCGGTTCAAATGGTGGTCACAACTTGTGCTTCAGAGAAGTAATAAAAACGATAATAGAATTTTCTGCATTGAAAACATTTTATCGCCGCATGTTTCGGAGTTAATACTTACCACCTGTTTGCATGTTGGGATTCTTTTCATTTCCATCTATTTAATGTTGTATCCAGTTTCAGATGATGAAAACTTCAATTATTTGTGGCTGTGACTGGATAAATGGGGCTGGATAAATGACCAGTGTAGCTCCTGATCAAATAGCATGCTCCTGTAGCATGATACCAATGTATATTGCTTGTTATAAGCATGATGGGTGTTTCATTGACTGCATAACAAACAGTACAGATCCTGATCAGACTGTGCAGATGCACAGGCTGATCTGGATCTATGCTGGTCGCAAATCCCATAAGCCCCATTTCTCCAGTCACAGACACATTTGTTGTTTTGAGTTGAAAAGAGTGAGAAGTGGGTTTTTTCACTGATGGCCGTGGTCAGATCTCTTGATAGATGGCTGAAGAATTCTGGAGCCCGTTTTACTAATTTTTGTAAATCACTAATGTTGCCATTTTTCACCCACATGTAGAACTAATTAACTTGAAAACTGTGCTGTGTGCATGTCGTGTGATGCATTCATGTGGACTACAATTGCCAAGCTAGTGGCGGGCACGTCGGACTGGTGATCCAACGGTAGTGGGATCGAACCTCACTGGAGGCGTACGTAAATGTGTCCTTGGGCAAAACACTTTGTCCACACTGCTTCAGTCCACCCAGCTGTAAATGGGTACCGGCTAATTACCAGGAACCTTGATTGTAATTGAAATTGTATGTACATGCCTCAAGGAGCAAGACGAAGAAGCCTGTATCTTTGTCCACGCAATAACTCCCAGTTCTACTTGACGGATCGTAACCAAATTTGGCATACATGTTTATCGCGGCAAGACAGAGAAGCCTATTGATTTTCCGATGACATCGCTCCTTGGCAGCCATTTTTAGCTCGCCTGCACAAAGTGCAGAAGAGCTTATGGCATACCACCGGCGGCGTTGGCGGCGGCGGCGTCGGTGTCTGGGGTAAATGTCTTATAACTTCTGCTTCCTTTCATGGAACACCTTGTTATTTCATACATGAATTCCTCAGATGACCCTCTATCATGCTGTAGCAAATCCATGACCACACCCAACCCTTACCCCAGGGTCAAGGTCACAAACTTAGCACATTCATAAACTTAATGTTGGGGTAAATGTCTTATAACATCTGTTTTCTTTCATGGAGCGCCTTGATAGTGCATACATGCATTCCTCAGATGACCCTCTATCAAGCTGTAGCAAATCCACGACTCACCACCCAACCCTTACCCCAAGGTCAAGGTCACAAACCTAGCACATTCAGAAAATTAACGTTGGGGTAAATGTTGTGTAACTTCTGTTTATTTACAGGGAATACCTTCATATTTCATACATGCATTCATCTGATGATACTCTATCGTACTATAGCAAATTCATGACCCACCTGCCACCCCTTTCCCCAAGGTCAAGGTCACAAACTTAGCACATTCATAAACTTAACGTTGGGGTAAATGTCTTATAACGTGTTTCCTTTCTTGGAACGCCTTGATATTTCATACATGCATTCATCTGATGATACCCTATCGTGCTATCGCAAATCTATGACTCACCGCCCACACCTTACCTCAAGGTCAAGGTCACAAACTTAGCACATTCATAAACTTAACGTTGGGGTAAATGTCGTATAACATCTGTTTCCTTTCATGGAACGCCTTGATATTTCATACATGCATTCCTCAGATGACCCTCTATCATGCTGTAGCAAATCCACAACCCACCATCAACCCTTACCCCAAGGTCAAGGTCACGTACTTAACATGTTCATAAACTTAACGTTAGGGTAAATGTTGTGTAACTTCCAGCCCTTCCAGCGGTCCTATAATTCCTATATTTTTCAGACTTTTTCAAAATGTCCTATAATATCCTATATTTTGGGCAAAATTCCTATAATTCCTATATATTTTTTGGGTAAGCTAAAGGTTGCTTTTTCTTTGGTTAAAATAGAACTTTTTTGTTAAATTTGTTGCACTAAATTCATCATGCAATTTAAAGGACATCCATAAGTATTTATTAATGTGATGTTGACATCATTTCAACAAAATTAATTTATGTAGTACCATGATGTGTGCCAATTCATTCTTAATTGTTTTTCAAAAATCCCTTTTTTAATGTAATAAGTTAAGGTAAATGACTTATTTGCACAAATAAATGATTTGTGGTGGAACGCGGCTGGCTAGAAGGGGTGTTGGGAGGCCAGATATAGTGTCCTATATTTTTTTTCACTGCTGGAAGGGCTGAACTTCTGTTTCTTTACAGGGAACGCTTTGATATTTCATACATGCATTCATCTGATGATCCTCTATTGTGCTACAGCAAATCCATGACCCCACCCCACCCCTGTCCCCAAGATCAACATCATAAACTTAACGTTGGAGTAAATGTTTTTTTTGGCTCACCTGAGCGAAGCTCATGTGAGCTATTGTTACCGCAATGTGTCCGTCGTCGTCCGTGAACATTTTCAAACGTCTTCACCTCGGTAACCATTGGGCCTATAGTCACCAAACTTCATGGTCATGTTCCTTAGGTAGGGGGATTATAAAATTGTTAAAATGACGTCGTTACGTAATCCAAGATGTTCGCCATCTAAAAATAGCACGAATTCTTCACAAAAACTTGTTAGGAATGATCGATGTACAATGCTCTTTCAAAGTTGTTAAAATGATGACCCCGGGGTCAAAAATCGGCGTGGCCCGTGGGGTCAAATTTTATTTTTGACTGAATATGGTCATGTCATATATCAAATTGAAGGTATCAATTGTCATCCAAGATGGCTGCCGAAAGGTCAAACGGTCGTTCTTTTATTAGAGATTTCAAAATTCTTCTTAACATTAACCGCTTGGCCCATGGTAGCCAAACTTAAAAGTTATGGTCCATGGGTGAAGCCTTTTCAGATTTGTTAAAATGGAGGTCATCGCTATTCCAAGATGGCTGCCATCTAAAAATAGCATAAATTCTTAAAAAATCTTCTTCTCATGAACCGCTAGCCGGATTTCGACGCAACTTGGTAGGAATGATCGATGTGCAATGCTCTTTCAAAGTTGTTCAAATGGTGACTCCTGGGTCAAAAATGGGCGTCGCCCGTGGGGTCAAATTTTATTTTTGACCGAATATGCTCATGTCATATATCAAATTGAAAGTATCGATGAGGCAATTGCTCTGGTGCAATACTTGTCGGAATCAGATGATTATGTCATCCATGATGGCCGCCAAAAGGTCTGTTTATTCGAGATTTTGAATGTCTTTTTCTCAGGAACCACATGGCCGATGCTGGCCAAACTTCATAGTAAGTTAAGATCCTTGGGTGAAGCATTTTCAGATTTGGTAAAATGAGAGTCATCGCTTAATCCAAGATGACCGCCATCTAAAATTAGCACAACTTTTTTAAAACACATATGAACTCAATGTCACATTCTCCTCTTGTGTTTATGGAGTCAGGTGAGCGAATTATGGTTATCATGGCCCTCTTGTGTTATGCAACTGTGCCAAGTTTGAGTGAAGGCTGCCAACAGGCGAGCTTCGTTGTCTTCTGACAACTCTTGTTAATGTTTGCACTCAATCGTTGTCGGCACAATAACTCAAATTTTACTTGATGGATCGTAACCAAATTTGTTACACATGTCTATCTTTGGAAAACTCCAGACATTTTAAAAAAATTCTGATGACTTGTCTCCTCTTGATGGCCAAATTCTTTATTAATGTTCGCATTCTGTCCGCACAATAACTAGAGTTCTACTTGACGGATCATAACAAAATCTGGTACACATGGAAAGAGGAATTACCATATCAGTCTTCAGTGAGATATCTCCCCTTGTTGACTGGTCATGCCTCCTCCATGTGCCTTGATATTGTGATCTTCGACACTTGTTAAATCTGTGTTAAATTTATTTTTTAGTTTTAGTTTGTGACGATTGGATTGGTCGGGAAATTAACATCTCGCAGTCCAGTCCAATTCTTTACGGTTGAAAGGGATAAGGGTAGGATTTTCCAGAGATGGACCCACATTGGTTATTTATCAGTACTTCTCTTCTTAGGGCACTGGGGTCTAATTGCCAGGTTAATTGGGTAATAATGTACACTTAATTGGTTTAGCAGATTTCCTGGGTGAAAATCTGTGAAAACCCACATGGACCGGTATTCACAAACAGCATAGACCCCGATCAGACTGCACTGTCGTGCAGTCTGATCAGGGTCTATGCAATTTGTGAAATTTCGTGTTGCGAATTGATCGAATCTTGCAATTTTTGTGTTATAAAACCACAAATGGAAATGTATATGGGAATGTCCATGCTGGTCTGGATGGAAACTGTAAATAAATTATTGTATATAGTGATAGCTTATTTCCCTTATCTGGACTAACAAATGCATTTCGAAGAGCAATTCTCCGGTATTTAGACTTTGAAATTCAGTTTATATAGAGTAAAATACACTGTCATTTAGACCAACACGTTTACTATTATTTTTACCAATCTTACGTATTTAGATCAGCAAATTCACTTATTGTGACCAACAGCAAAATTAACTGACGGCACAATGAAACAATGTGTTTTTTTGTGCCCACCCCCATCCCCACGGTCTCGGTAGAGTCTGTGTGTACATATGTTCGTTTGTCAGGTAAAGAAGATTGCCGCCGTTACTGCAATCTGTGGCGACGGGCCACATTTTCTTGTTTAACTCTTTGCATCCGGCAAACAAATTAGGAGTATATTTTTTTTTCTCTTTAAATATATCTTGGAATTTCATTAGAATTGAGTCCTCAGGACTCAATTCTAATGAAATTCCAAGACATATTCATGATATTTACAGGGATAAATAAAAGAAAATATGATGATTTTTGTCCGCTATTTTTCTACTGTTTATAGCCCACAAGTTTCCCAGCATGCAAAGAGTTAAATTGACAGATTCACCGAGAGAAACTCGTGTTTTCAGTATATCTCTGGAATATAATTTGCCAGAAGAAAGTCAATGAAAACATCAAAACTGCGATAAAAAAATCTAGCATGTCCGCCCCATCAAAGAGAGGGAAGTAACAGGAATGTCTGGCATGCTAATGACTGCCTTGCTGGAACTCATTGTTTTGAAACATCTGTATTTCCCGTATTTACTATAATGTAGTGGGCTGTAATTAGTTCAAAAATAGCGGACAAAAATCATCATATTTTCTTTTATTTCTCCTTGTAAATATCATGAATATGTCTTGGAATTTCATTAGAATTGAGTCCTATGAAATGCCAAGACATATTTACAGAAAGAAATAAAAAATATACTCCTAATTCGTTTGGCGGATATTTTCACTGCTAGCATGCAAAGAGTTAACATGGAAAAATCTATGCTAGAAGCACATAGCTGAAATGGCTAAAATATGAACATCTAGCAATGAGAAATAAGGAAATGACTTAAGCTGTGGTGCTGGAATTGGTTGTTTTTAAACTTCTGTATCTCCTGTATTTACTATAACATAACTCTTCGCATGCAGGGAAACTTAAGTGGGCTATAATTAGTTACAAAATAGCAGATAAAAAATCATATAGTTCTTTTATTTATTCCTGTAAATATCATGAATATGTCTTGGAAGTTCATTAGAAATGAGTCCGAAGGACTCAATTCTAAAGAAATTCCAAGACATATATATTCACAGAGAGAAAAAATAAGAAAAATACTCATAATTTGCTAGCATGCAAAGAGTTAACATGGAAAAATCTATGCTAGAAGCACATAGCTGAAATGGCTAAAATATGAACATCTAGCAATGAGAAATAAGGAAATGACTTAAGCTGTGGTGCTGGAATTGGTTGTTTTTAAACTTCTGTATCTCCTGTATTTACTATAACATAACTCTTCGCATGCAGGGAAACTTAAGTGGGCTATAATTAGTTACAAAATAGCAGATAAAAAATCATATAGTTCTTTTATTTATTCCTGTAAATATCATGAATATGTCTTGGAAGTTCATTAGAAATGAGTCCGAAGGACTCAATTCTAAAGAAATTCCAAGACATATATATTCACAGAGAGAAAAAATAAGAAAAATACTCATAATTTGTTTGGCTGATATTTTCAATGCCAGCTTACAAAGAGTTAATGAGGCAAAACATTACATGTCTTAAGATTAATTGCTACCTTTACTTGTGTGTTCAGAATCAGAATTGAGGGGTCAGTGAAGAAGGGGGCTAAACTCCCTCATCAGGGATTCCGCTGGAGAAAATAAAAAAATCGCCACTTTAAAAAAAAAAAAAACAATTGGCGATAAAAAATTACAATTTTCGAAAAATAAATAAATTATTTTTTTTTTTTTTTTTATTATTTTTTTTTTTCGAAAATTGTAATTTGTTATCGCCAATTGTAATTTTTTATCGCCAATTGTTTATTTTTATCGCCAATTGCGAAAGTGGCGATCACCAGCGGAATCCCTGCCTCATGGAGTGAGGGAGTTAGCCCCCTTCTTCCACTCACCCCTTCAATTAAAATGCTTTTTGTCGAGCCCGCTTGCGGAAAGCAAGACATTGTGATTACAATGACGTGCGTCAGTGCGTGCATCCGACCGAAAACTGCATTAAAGTATCTTATATCTCTGCAGTTCTAAGTCACAATTAATGACTTGAAATTGTTTTTGCTTAATAGTCATCATCCATATATTCATACTGTATTCCACTCATGCGGTCCCTGTGCCCAAGGTCAAGGTCAAATGACTTAGAAGTTTGCGTTAAAGTTTTTTGTCCAAATTTGCTATAAACTTTTCACATACCTACTATCTTTGTAACCTGTATGTCAGATTTGCTTGAAATTTTGTGCTTATTGTGCATAATCCATATATTGACATTCTGTGTCCCTGACTCGTGCGGCGGCCGGGCCTGTGCCCCAAATGTTCGTTTTTGCAAATTTAGGATCGTCTGAAAATTTCAATTGTTGGAATTACATTTATTGCTGCTCAATAAATGTAAATCCATTAATTGTTTACAACAAAACAATGTTAAAGTGAAATTCACAGTGCAAATTTAGGATCATCTGAAAATTTCAATTGATGGAATTACATTTATTGAGCATAGGCTGCATATGCAGCCTATGCTCAATAAATGTAAATCCAATAATTGTTTACAAGAAAACAATGTTAAAGTGAAATTCACAGACTATCATAATTTTGCACTTGCGAACATTTTAGTAGTACGAAGTTTAATGAAACGGCCCCCCCCGGTTGTACTTCTTCTTGTATGATATATTTGTTTAGTCTATTTAAAGCTTGGTCTCGGAGTAAACAAACAAGGTATTCAGCTTTGTTTCATCTCTCTCCGATCTCCGTTGATCATCTTCGGCAAATAAACTGATCTCTGTATTTCTTCCATTTAGTATCTCGAAAAGATTGCTTGAAGATTTTCACAAAGAAATGCAAACAAATTTGTCATCCCCCAAGCAGTGAATTGTCGATAATCATTTGAAAGTGGATAATCATTTGAAAGTGATCGGGTCATGGGGAAGAGAAATTTTGTCATGTGTGATTTGACTGGAGAAATGGGGCTTATATGGGATTTGTGACCATTGTAGCTCCTGGTCAAATAGCACACTCCTGTAGCCTGAAATTAATATGTATTGCATGTTAGAAGCATGGCGGGTGTTTTATTGATGTATTAGCAAACAGTGTAGATCCTGATCAGATTGTTAGGCTGATCTGGATCTACACTGGTCGCAAAACCTATAAGCCCTATTTATCCAATCTTAACCACATGTACTTTGTGCGTTTAAAAAATTTGTAGATCTCTTATATTTGCTGATTAGTAACTTCTTCCTATGTTTTGATACAGTTGTCTTATAACTTCATAAACGTGTTTATCATGTTTGGTGTTTTCCATGTGTAATCCACCCTTGCCCTAGGTCAAAGTCGGCCTTTTATTTGATGACACCTACAATGTATTTGTCAGTTTTTCAACAACGTTCGCTCGATAATTTTACACGAGAATTTTATTTTGCCTCCCAGAATTGAAGGGGTCTGGAAAACTGGGACTGCCTCCATGGTGGTGTTGACCCTTTCACTCCTAAATGACTGGAATTGATTTTGATACATTGTATGTTAATTTTCTAACCAATCCAATCATCACAGTGTGATTCAGACTAGTTCATTTATGAAAAGGGGGTGTTTTATTTTGTTTGTAAAAATATGATCCTGCTCGGTTTTCCATCAATGAAACATGCGCAATGCTTCTGTAATTAACAAGTTAGTTATCAAGCTGCAGAGTGTACTCAGATTGATCAGGTACTACACTTGTCACAAATCTCATTTTTACAGTTACAGCCACATATAGGTACATTACTATTTTTCATGTAAGCTTAAATGGAAAATGCTTTGACAGCACTTTAGAATAATTTACAATATGCTTTGACAGCACTTCAGAATCATTTCCAATGGAAATGATTCTGAAGTGCTGTCAAACCATGTTTTTATTGAGAAATAAGGCAAGATATAAAAGCAACAGCAGACGATAATTGTTGTGTGTAGCAGTCTAAGGGTTAAATAGCAGTTTACCATACAAACATTTCATCTTATAAAGTTGTAGGCGATCCCCGGTCACTGAATGACTATGACATGGTATAACATGTGTGACCCACGTTTGAACTTATTAACGATGCACATTCCCGTAGCAAAGCCCTGTCCTACATTGAGAATATGACTATAGTACATGTACTCAACAAATCAGGGGGCCGTTTCACTAAACTTCGTACGACTAAAATGTTCGTAAGTGCAAAATTATGATAGTCTGTAAATTTCACATTAACAATGTTTTCTTGTAAACAATTATTGGCTTTACATTTATTGAGCATAGGCTGCATATGCAGCCTATGCTCAATACATGTAAATCCATCAATTGATATTTCCAGACGATCCTAATTTTGCACATACGAACATTTTAGTCATAGAAGTTTAGTGAAATGGGCCCCTGAATGATAATCTGTCACTGCGTCATTTGAGACACGCCATGTGATTTTGTACCTTCGGACATCTGCGTAATTTCATTAAATACGTTTGCAATTTTTTTTCATAATGTCAAAAGTTAAAAATAATTTCAGAGTACAGTCAAACTTGTGTTAAGAGACCACTCAAGGGAACTGCCAAAAGTGGTCTCTTAACAGAGGTGGTCTCTTAATAGGGACAGCCATGTGGAGTGGGTACACGGATGATATATAAAAAACAACACAGTGACAACACAGTCAAGTAATAACATGTATACACATATATGTATGTTTATTAAAGTAATAACATGTACAATGGAAAACATAAGTTTGAATACACTGCAGCTCCATTATAATTTCGGGACATGCATGGGTACTGGTACTGCACAGGTTACTGGTATCATTCGCATTTCGGTTACCAACTATTGCGGGAATTCCATTAGCAACGGACCCATATAAAATCATGTCATTTGAACAGAAGTTAAAGTAATTATTAATAATGCCTATGACATACAAACTTGTATGTATTAATGTATTAAACATACGAGTTATTTATAAAATCATGCTTATTATGTTGTATAGTGCTCGCGATAGACAGACGCTTATTACAATATATACTACTCGCGATCAACAGACGCTTAAACGGATTAATTGATAATAAATAATGCCTATGGTCACGTGTCCTGCCTATTCATGCGGTTGATACGTGCATAATCTCAGGATGTGGGGTCACGTGTTCTATTGTTTACGCTGCAAGTCATATTGATGAATGAAATTTACGATTTAAGCGAGATTGCCGTGGGCTGCAGTGTAAACAATAGACCACGTGATCCCATACCCTGACCCAGATAATGCTGAAACACCAGTATATTTATAGAACGCTAAATATTATACCTGGGAGTAAAGTAAAAGAAAGGTGATCGAACACGCAACCATTTATTAGCGACAATTATGTGTAATTGAATTGATTAATAAATATGCCTATTAACATGATTACCTGATTAAAGGTAAATGTATTACATTTGCTAACATACTAATAATAATCCTTTCATAAATCGCTATTCCAATGTCTTAATGTCTATAAATAACCTCAGGCAGTCAAGGTTGCCACGTTACCTTAAATCAATACGCGCCTATGCACCTCAATACACACACAGTAGGCTACACGGCAATCAGGTAACATTTACACTTGACAGCAACACGTTTTATGGATTATAGCCACCCCTTATAGCCGTGTTTCGAGCCATGTTTTCATATGCGCTGACAGTCGCCGACGGTCGTTAAACGCGTCGTATTTTGACGTAATGGGCCGTATTTATACGGTCGCTGGTCGCAGACAGCAGGTGGTCGTTCATTGCAAGTACGTTATTATGGGAAATTCGTCGGGCGGGATTCAAACCGGTCGCTTACAGCAGGTGGTCGTTTATTACAAGTGGTCGTTAGCACAAGTTCGACTGTACATGTGGAATTATATTCCGCATGTACTGTGAAAGTTTTGTCGAGTTTTGATGCCATTTACGGAAAATATTGTAAATTTTGTAAACCTATTTCATGAAATTACGCAGATGTCCGAAGGTACAAAATCACATGGTGTGTCTCATTTGTCGCATCCCCTCGACAATAACCTGCCTATGCTCCTGCGACCTGTCCCTAAAATAAATTGTCAAATTACAAATTAAGTTGTATTGTTCAAATTAAAAAAATAACTCGCACTCGCCCATATTATTCTAGTGTTATTTCTGTGAGAATCTAGTAATTAAGTTTCTTCGGCCTTAAACCTGTTCACCCATAAGTAACTGGAATGGATTCTGTTATGTTAATTTTGCAACCAATCCAATCGGCACAAAATAATTTACAGACGAGTCCATTTATGAAAAGGGGTGTATTTGTTCTCAAATATATGAAAAAGTGCAGATCTTGATGAGACGGCTTGTCAGTCACGTGCCGTATCATATGGATCTACACTGTTTGCCAATAACCACTATACAGGTCTGTAGTCTTGTAAGGATTAACTCCTTGCATGCTAGCGGTGAAAATAACGTCCAACAAATTACGAGTATTTTCTTATTTCTCTCTGTAAATATGTCTTGGAATTTCATTTGAATTGCATCCTCCGGACTCAATTCTAATAAAATTCCAAGACATATTTATCATATGGAGAAATAAATGAAAATATAATGAATTGTTGTCTGCTATTTTTGAACTATTTATAGCCCACAAATTTTCCAGCATGCAATTTAGAGTTAAACATCAATCCAATCCAATCACTCCTGGCCAGCACTTGAGGCCTCTTGATGTCATAATCAGCTGTATGCTAATTATATGGATTGGCAGTCGGTGTTCATTTCAGTAGGCTATTTTGCGAATTGGGTCCGTTACTTTGGGATTGGGGAAAAACGTATAGCGACAACCTAAAATTGGGGAAAATTGTATATACATGTAGTAGTAAAGTAGGAAGACATTCTTACTGCTTTTATAAAATATAATTAAACACAACAGAAACTACTTGGAATGTTATCTGCATGGTTTGGCCCTCAGGTACATTTGTATCTTTGGGTTATTGCCCATTATAAAAATAGTAAGATTATTACTGATCCTACTAATTTTGGGAGGAGGCCAAGTGATTCTGGTGTGGCGAGGACCTGGCATCAGATCAGGATTATTCTGATTTCAGGGATGAATATATAGTTTTTTTATTGTAAATATTCAGATATATGGGATTTAGTACTCGACTCATTGACCCGGCCTTAAATGACCATAGCTGTTGATAGGCCGTTAAACCCCAACAAACAAACAATGCATTAATACACGAGTGTTATGACGGAGTAGTATTTCCAAATTTACATTTTAAACGCTCTTTGTTTACTTTCTACTTTGTGGAGAGTGACAAGGATTTTTCTAATACACATTTTATTAGGTGAGTTTATGATAATATTTTTGTCTCATATTGTAGAATTTTCTCTAACAATACAGCGAAGTATGAATGGCAGATTATTGCTATATGTGAGTGCAAGAAATGTTATTCCGCAAATTTATACCGCTGACTGGTGCAATTTAACCTATGAAGCGGAAAACGTGCAGCAAGGCTTGATGGTGGTCTAGTCTGTTGACAAATTCAGCTGTCACTGCAAAATGACGGTCATTATGTCTGAAAGGAATATCAAATGTGCAACTCGGCATTTGTTACCAACATATACTTGAAGATTAGAAAACTAAATATAGTTTTTGAATACTATTTTTTATTTTGCTTCATTTTCTTCTTTAAAATTGTTTTATTTCGCAGCAAAGACATGTTTTGCCAGCAGAAGAGAATCGTTTCCATACATTGGAAACGATTCTCTTTGCTGATGAAACATGTTTTTTTTTTTAGCAAAAATTATCAAGAGTGGTTCTCAGTCTCGGTCCATTCAACTGCCTAATTTTGATAACAAGTTTAAAATTTGTGGCTGTGACTGGAGAATTGGGCCTTGTGGATTTTGCAACAGGTGTAGATCCAGATCAGCCTGTGCACCCAGGCGAATAGGACCATGGTTGAACCATGGTCGACCATGGTCAACCATGGTCATAGTACCATGGTCAACCATGGTCAGCGTTGACCATGGTCAAAATTTGACATTTTTGTTAATTGGTCACAGAGGAGATCCTAGAAAAAAGCACGGTTGACCATGGTCGACCATGGTCTGCTGACCATGGTCAGTCATAACCATGGTCAATCAACCATGGTCGACCATGGTCACATGGTAAGAATTATTGACCATGGTCAAAATTTTACATTTTTGTTAATTGGTCACAGAGGAGATCCTAAGATTTGACCATGGTCAACCATGGTTGCAGACCATGGTCAACAACCATGGTGATTAACCATTTGAAACATTTGCCCACTTTATTCAACTAGAACTGTCGCTGAAGGCAGATGAATAGTCCGGCTTGTCTGAAGGTCAAAAGGTAATGATGATATAGTAGTGATGTTCATATAAAGTTAATACGTAAATGTGTGACGAGACGTGATGTGACACTCTGAATGCTATATATCCCCCACTAACAAAGTGAAGCGGGGGTGTAAAGATGAAACATTTAGCAATTTAGTATAAGGGATTTCTTATACACAAGCTCAACGTATTTGTGGTGGCATAACATTTAAATAAAATTGTGATGATTTTTGTCAACATGGGTTAACAATATACCATTATCAGCCTAACCACTGCGAAAGAGGTTACAGCCGTGAACTAAAGGAAAACCCTGGTATACACCCTCTCCATAATTCATGTGCATGCCATACTACTAAACGGTGCTTTCATTAACAAATGAATTAAGGAATTTTTAACATTCCATGATGACATTTCAAGAATTGTATCCCCCCTGGACAAAAGTCTGGATACTATGGATTTGACCTCGCTCGGCCTCTCTTTTCGTGTTCGGGGTATAAGTCCGAAACTTTATGCAATCCCTACAGAAAATTTACAGTGGTATATCAGCGATATATCAAGAGCCTGCGGTGATTTAAATTATGAATATAAAGCCTATAGCCAACTAAAAGTTTTCAGTTCAAATACAAAGGCATACAGTATTAGGGTGTGCTGTTGTACTTTATGTATACGTAGCAAACTGCATTTCTGTGCACACTACCCGACTGTGCACGCGAAACATATGGGAGAAAAAAAATGCCACCCACGAAAACTCATTATATTGCAAAAAAGAACGGTCTGGACCTTTACCTTTAAAGTTTCGCAACAATTACACCTTTCAATGTGTCAGGAAAGATATATGCTTCATTTCTATCTGCTTTTTATATCGTAATTTCACATTCAGACACTTTTATAGTAACAAATTTGTTTACTAAATCAAAATTTGAAAATGTGTTGTTGTTGTTGTTGTCGTACTTGATGGGATGGGCGTTACAAATAGCGTAGTGGACATAGTGAAATAGTAATCATTACGCCCAAATCGTAATGGTTGGCATCTCTGGACATGGTCGAACCTTATAGTAACACTGACTTTCGTCCAGGGGGTGGGGGGTAACAATACAATTCAGTATGTGAAAGAGAAAAGACACCAATTGCACATTATTAAAACTTGTTGTGTCCCTGGAGTGTGGGGCATACTGCAGGGGATTTCAAAACCAAAATTATGTAGATGCCCCACCCTGGGGCGAGGGGGGGGGGGCGGAACAGGGATTACAATTGTTGATGTTTATCAGCAATCCGCCAAAACTTCTGGAGCATGGTTGATTCAGCATTGTGCATAGTTGTTGTGCAATGTTACAGTGGAACGCCTTTATAACACACATCTTTTTTTAGCCGTATCTGTTATTACAATGTACAATGACGATGTACATGTATGCCCTTATAGGGCTCAGCTTTGAACCAGCCTTTCATTTTTAGCCAGGTTTTTTGAAAAAAAATCCAGGCTATTGGATTGGCGAAAGCCGGGCGGGCGCGGGCGGGCGGGCGGGCGGCAGGCGGCGTCCACAATCAATGTTAAGTTTTCGTGTTTCAGTCCATTTCTTTGTTACTGTACCACCTAGGACCACCAAACTTTCACAGCTTCATAATCAAGGGGTGCCCACCACATATCACTATCCAACATGTTACTTTTTTTTTAACTTGACCCATTTTTTCCGCGTAGTCGACTTAGCCATTTTCAATGTTAAGTTTTCGCGTTTACAATGTTAAGTTTTCGTGTTTAAGTCCATTTCTTTGGTACTGTAACCACCTAGGACCACCAAACTTTCACAGCTTCATAATCAAGGGGTACCCACACATATCACTATCCAACATGTTACTTTTTTTTTTAACTTCACCCATTTTTTCCGCGCAGTCGACTTAGCAATTTTCAATGTTAAGTTTTCGCGTTTACAATGTTAAGTTTTCGTGTTTAAGTCCATTTCTTTGGTACTGTACCACCTAGGGACCACCAAAACTTTCACAGCTTCATAACCAAGGGGTGCCTACCACATACAACTATCCAACATGTGACCATTTTTTTACCTTCACCTATTATTTCTACGTAATTGACTTAGCCATTTTCAACGTTAACTTTTTAACGTACGTCTAGTTAAAGTTTTTTGGTTTTAAAACTTTTTCGTTATACTATATCTCTGCAACTGCTTCGCCCATTACCTTGAAACTTCACATGGGTGTTTATCATCATCCATATTTTCATTCTAACCCCCAACCGTGCGGCCCCTGTGCCCAATGTTAAGGTCAAATTACTTTGATTTTTTTTGTTAAAGTTTTTTTGTGTACTATATCTCTGCAACTGCTTCACCCAATACCTTGATACTTCACATGGGTGTTTATCATCATTGTTGCACCTGCTTGCGGAAAGCGCGATCCTGTGCCCAATGTCAAGGTCAAATTACTTTGAATTTTTTTGTTAAAGTTTTTTCGTGTACTATATCTCTGCAACTGCTTCACCCAATATCTTGATACTTCACATGGGTGTTTATCATCATTGTCGCACCTGCTTGCGGAAAGCGCGATCCTGTGCCCAATGTCAAGGTCAAATTACTTTGAATTTTTTTGTTAAAGTTTTTTCGTGTACTATATCTCTGCAACTGCTTCACCCAATATCTTGATACTTCACATGGGTGTTTATCATCATTGTCGCACCTGCTTGCTGAAAGCGCGATCCTGTGCCCAATGTCAAGGTCAAATTACTTTGAATTTTTTTGTTAAAGTTTTTTCGTGTACTATATCTCTGCAAACTGCTTCACCCAATACCTTGATACTTCACATGGGTGTTTATCATCATTGTCACACCTGCTTGCGGAAAGCGCGATCCTTTTGCCCAATGTCAAGGTCAATTACTTTGAATTTTTTTGTTAAAGTTTTTTTCGTGTACTATATCTCTACAACTGCTTCACCCAATACCTTGATACTTCACATGGGTGTTTATCCATCATTGTCGCACCTGCTTGCGGAAACGCGCGAATCCTGTGCCCAATGTCAAGGTCAAATTACTTTAAATTTTTTGTTAAAGTTTTTACGTGTACTATACTCTGCAACTGCTTCACAATACTTGATACTTCACATGGGTGTGTTTATCATCATTGTCGCACCTGCTTGCGGAAAGCGCGATCCTGTGCCCAAATGTCAAGGTCAAATTACTTTGAATTTTTTTGTTAAAGTTTTTTTGTGTACTATATCTCTGCAACTGCTTCACACCAATACCTTGATACTTCACATGGGTGGTTTTATCATCATTGTTGCACCTGCTTGCAGAAAGCGCGATCCTGTGCCCAATGTTCAAGTCAAATTACTTTGACTTTTTTTGTTAAAGTTTTTTTGTGTACTATATCTCTGCAACTGCTTCACCCAATACCTTGATACTTCACATGGGTGTTTATCATCATTGTCGCACCTGCTTGCATAAAGCGCGATCCTGTGCCCTATGTCAAGTTCAAATTACTTTGAATTTTTTTGTTAAAGTTTTTTCGTGTACTATATCTCTGCAACTGCTTCACCCAATACCTTGATACTTCACATGGGTGTTTATCATCATTGTCACACCTGCTTGCAGAAAGCGCGATATCGTCGGCATTTTGGCATTAGTCCGTCCGTTCGTCCGTGTGTCCGGTTAAAGTTTATTGGTTAAAGTTTTTCCATCTACTATATCTATTTTTTTAGTGTCCATGCCTCGCCCCAAGGCGCGACATGCAGGCCACGGCCATCTAGTCTACAAAAAGTGGGTATAATTATGTTATCCAAGTGTCTATGCTTGGAAAAAACCTGGCCTTCGTGGCTTTGCCTCGTTTCTTGTTCAACATGGAATATTGCATTTTTTTTACCATGATGATGATATGCAGATTTCTTTGTTAAACTGTGGGTGGGGTATCAACATCAGTGATATATTCACAGTGATATATTCACTTACAGATCAGTGTCAGCTAGCTTTTGCGCCAATCCACCAGGTTATAAAGAGGCTCCAGTGTACATTTATATTATACCCTGACATACAAAGTATATTTCCACATATAATCTTGAACACTCAACCATTACTAAACTGTTCTAAAGAAGGTGGGTGTGGTAACAAAGATATTGAATGCACAAGCCTGCACTGTCCAATCTCTCAGTAATGCTGTTAACAATGTTTACTGATCGAGTGTTTTAAGGAACTGGATCGTGAATTCAATATTGTGTTACCCCACCAACATTTCCCTTTGAACAGCACAATTTCTCGGGTGGTTTGCAGATAGTATACAATGATTATTTTATGAATTCTATAGAAGATCGAGTTTTTTTAATTCTTCAAATGACTAAATTAAATTGGTTCTTGTTCATGTCTAAAAAAGTACTGATCCTTAATTGATTTCATTGAGTATATAATAATATACTTCGTACTGCTGTACACATACACTATTTTGGAGTTATCTTCTTTCTTTTTTTGTGACAAGGCCGCAGGTATGGGGATTTAATGCTGTCACGGACGACTTGTTCTAGTTTTCCCTGATTTTTTTCCCTGTATACCGTAGGCAGATTGCTTTTAAATTGGAGGAAAATGTGTCGAGAAACACCAGTCCACCTTCCAATTTTTGGCCATTTTTTCTCCAAATTTTGGTCATTTATGTCCGCGTCCGCTTATTGAAAGCACTGATTTAATGAAATATAATTGTGACATGACAATTGAATAATTCTTCTACAAATATATGTTAAAATACAATCATTTAACATGGTTTTATTGCACAAAAATCATTTTATCACTGACCAATGCAGTCGTTGAGTGTGTAACATCTCAGTAAAAGCATGGTCATGATGGTTGACCATGGTCAGATCCAGACCATGGTCACTAACCATGGTCAGTGACCATGGTTGACCATGGTCAGAACTGGACCACGGTCATGGACCATGCTTATTTGTTGACCATGGTCAGTCACCATGGTTGACCATGATCAGAACTGGACCATGGTCATGGACCATGCTTATTTATTGACCATGTGCATCAGAAAAAGCATGGTTGGCCATGGTCAGTGACCATGGTCAACCATGGTTGCAGGAAGACCATGGTCAGTTGCAATGTGAAAGCATGCATGGTTCAACCATGGTAGACCGTGCTTCATGCTTCACCATGCTTCACCATGGTCGACCATGGTCACGTTTCGGCTGGGAATCCACACAGTCTGATCAGGATCTGCACTGTTCGCCATTCCATCAATAAAACACTTGTCATGCATGTAGCAAGTTATATATATGTTATCAGGCTACAGGAGTGTGCAATTTGATCAGGAGCTACACTGGTCACACATTCCATAAGCCCCATTTCTCTAGTCACGGCCACATTTTTTAATCACAGGCCGAGGTTGGAGTGTCCAGAAAAGGTGTCGCTTGAAAATGCAGGTTTACCATTTTCGCATGAAGTAAAACTGCTCGAAATAAATTATGTCCCCTGGCACATTTCTGACATTATATTAAACTTTGTACCACCCACACCACCCACACCACCCACACCCACACCACCCAACCAACTGTGGCGAATTATTTGACCTCGTGTGACACTGGTTTGAGACAGTTTATCATTCTTGTAATTCTTTCCTGATAAAATATAACAATTTGATGAAAATATATACCGAGACCGAGAGATACCGAGACCGAACCGACCGACCGATCCGACCGACCCGACCGACGAGACGACACCGACCGACCGACCGACCGACCGACCGACCGACCGACTGACCGACCGACCGACTTAGTAGGCACAAACTGTTCTTTATATCAGAGATATCATCTTAGACATTTTCTGGCAAAATAAACATTCATTCACCATTACCCCACATATTGATTGGCATTATTATACATTTTATATCAGAGGTAAATTTTCACACTGATATCAGGGGCGATTGCCGTGTTTCCTTAAAATGTTAACAGACATTACTATTTATTATCTGTATTTATGTTTTGATGTGCAATGAATCATACTTTATAGATGTACTCTGTCGAAAATATTATTTTTTCAGGTAACACATTTAATTAGTATAAATAATTAAAAAATATCATACCTCATTTGCATATGAAAATAGCCTGATACTACCGCGAGTCACTACCAGTAAAATAAATATTACTAAATCATTATATATGTATAGCGAGCACTTGTAATTTTTAGAACTGGTGGAATAGTGACACAATTATATACTTATTTTATTTATATAAAGAACATTGCCTACTGAGTGGGCATGTACCTTTAAGCAATCAATTAATCAACTAACAAACAGTTATCCAGTGAATCAATCAATATCAATGCACAAACCAATCAACCAATCAAGCAACCAACCAGGGTATCTGGTGCAGATGTTCCAATGCACCTTCTGATCTTTCATTATCTCAAGTGATTTACCGGACAATCTAACAGTTAAAACCACTTAACTCTGACAGGTATTGGCTGAGGGGTGGTGTAACCTAGACATTGATAATATCTGACTTGCATAACCGATGGTAATCCACAGATATGTTAAATACATTGCTAATCATGGGTTATCTTTCTTGTATCAGAAAGTATCGCACTTGTATAGTGTGCCGATTTGATTGCACTTGTAATACGAGACAAGCCACATAATTTTGTATCTAAGAACATGTGCGATTTTTCATGAAATATATTTACAGAAACTGATATTTTCTGTAAATGACGTCGAAAGATGACAAAATTATCATAGCAAATGCGAATTTGAATTCAACTTTTGACATTATTTACGGAAATTATCGTAAATGCTTTTTGTCGAGTCCGCTTGCGGAAAGCGAGACATAGTGATCACAATGACGTCCGTGCGTCCGTCCGTGCGTCGGTGGGCTCGATATGCAGGCCGCGGCCATCTGGTTCATGAAATATCGCACATATTCTTGGGTACAAAATCATGGGGCATGTCTCATATGTGGCTGTGACTGGAGAAATGGGGCTTATGGGATTTGTGACCAGTGTAGCTCCTGATCAAATATCACACTCCTGTAGCCTGATAACAATCTATATTGCTTGTTAGAAGCATGACGAGGGTTTCATAGATGGAATTCATTGATTCTTTTGAACTTGTTTTCCGTGATTTTTTACATAATATAATGACTGTGCCTGGAGAAATGGGGCTTATGGGTTTTTGTGACAAGTGTAGATCCAGATCAGCCTGTGCATCCGCACAGTCTGATCAGCATCTGCACTGTTCGCCAGTCCATCAATGAAGCACCGTCATGCTTCTAACAAGCAATATAGATTGTTATCGGGCTACAAGAGTGTGTTATTTGATCAGGAGCTGGACTGGCAACAAACCCCATTAGCCCCATTTCTCCAGTCACAGCCACATGTATCTATTTATACTGCAGACTCGCAGACTTGCGATTAATTAAAAGATGTTGCAGTAACGGGTTGCGTAGTCGGTTTCAAATCCGTACATGTTCCCGTCTGGTTTATTGAGTGTGGCTGATTGTGTGCCGACAAAAACTGCAACCCTTATGGAAGGAAATTAATTTTGTTGTTAGCAGTTTTTATTTTTAATATTTCTTAACCCTTTCAACACTACAGACCTGTATAGTGGAATTGGCAAACAGTTTAGATCCAGACAAGCCGGCTCGTATCGAGCCATCTCGTCAGGATCTGCACTTTTTGCAAGTAATTTTCATATTTTTTACCACAAAAACACCACCTTTTCATCAATGGACAGTCTCAAAATCATTGTGTGATGATTGGATTGTTTGGAAAATTAACATATAACAGTCCATTCCAGTTACTTAGGGTTGACGGGTTAACAAAAGCATCCATTTTGGCAAAGAATGCACTGGCTAAGCACGTTTCCATGGTCAAATTGGAAAATAGAAAAATTAACAAGAATCAACAAAATGTATTTGTGTTGTATATATAAAGGGTTAAATATTAACCCATTACATGCGTAATAAATACACTGTCCACCTTTACGGGAATTAATTCTTTTAAATATTTTATTTTTATTTCTCAATGAAGTATATGTTGCGACCACTCATTTGAACTGTCTCGACAAGAGCACATTTAAAGAAAATATGTATGATTTTCCTCAACCAAAATGGCATATCCTCCGCATGAAATGGGTTAACTGATTTATACCGTAATGGTGAATCTTTACTGGAATTCACACCCGAGAACAAGCGGTCCGGTGTAGTAAGGGTGCCTGGCACCCGATGAAGATACTGTATGGCAGTGCTGAAACTTTCTGTGTAATTAGGGCCCCGCCGAGATTCAACTGTCGGTTTCGTCTTGGTCCCGGCCTTCGCGCGTGTTGGATTACTGAATTAGCGAGCCGGGCTCAAGGTAATTAATTCACTTTAATTGATTGAAAAGATGGCGAGTAGATATTTAATATCAGAGTAAAATTGGGTATGATTTAAAGAGCGTTTTGTCGTTCATACCACAAAGTGCCTTTGATTCCGAATGCAATGGTGACAGCAAATATTTTGTCCTTGGCCTTGGCTGTTCACGCATGCTGCTATAATAATTGCCACCTCTCCAAATAGCTAAACCACTGAGGTGGGTGGCAGGTGGGAGCATACGATGGGTAATTTAATGATCGGGATTCATCCTTATCGACTGGAGACCTTGTTTGGCCCTCACATGCGTACGGAATTTTGTATGTGACAGTTGAATATGGTTAATATCCCTTATGTGAGTATTACGATTATTCATAATCCTATCTTTGGGGAAGGGGCCAAGTGACTTTGGTGTGGTATGGACCTGCACCAGGACGGGTTATTCTAATTTCAGGACTGAATATATTTTTTCTCGATGTTAATATTCCGTTCTGATTTTGGGATTTTCCCCCCAATGCAGCAGGTTAAAATGGGATTGAACTTGTTTGCCCGGCCTTACATGACCTTAGCTGTTGATAGGCCATTAAACACCAATAAACAAACAGCTAAACCACTGAGATTAGGCCATTACAAATGAATTAGTAGAGGTCCATCCAAATTAATAAAATGAGGCTGATATGGGTGTCTTATTTTTAACAAAAAATACGTAGATATAAAATTAATTTATTTTAGGATCGGCTGAGGATGAGAATCTGCAACCTGTGGGCTATAAATAGTTAAAAAATCGCAGATGACAATTCAATATATTACAATTCTAATGAAATTCCAATACACATTTATACAGAGTCGGAAAGAAGATAAAAAATGCTAATTTAATTTGTTGGCTGTTATTTTCACCGCTAAATATAGCATGCAAAGCCATTTTTCGCAAGCACACACACACTTTGAACAGGAAGTAACCTATTAGTGAACTTCACACATTTCGTGTTATTTTGTGTCGCCACAGCAACAAATGACAAATTCTGGTGAAAATTGTGTCAATCATGTCGAACGGTTATTGTGACCTGGCCCAGTTAAATATGGGGCACGCCTCCCATGTGATTTTGTACGTAAGAACATGTGTGATTTATTTATTCATGAAATACATTTACTGAAACTGTGATATTTTCTGTAAATGATGTCGGAAGATGACACAATTTTCATAGCAAATGCGGAATTGAAACTCGCATTTGCTGTGAACATTTCATCAACATTTGACGTCATTTCTGGAAACTGACGTAAATTTTGTAAATATTTTTCTATCAATATCGCACATTTTCTTAGTTACAAAATCACATCGAGTGTCTCATCTAGGAAATTGTCCCCATCTGGATGGTGAACCCATTACATGCGGAATGCACCTTTAGGAATTAATTAAAAGGAATTAATTTTTTAAAATATTTTATTTTGATTTTTTGTTATTTCTCAATGAAAGTATATGTTGTGACCACTCATTTGAACCGTCTCGATGAGACGGTTCAAATGGTGGTCGCAACATATAATTCTAAGCTCATTTAAAGAAAATATTTATGATTTCCACCAATCAAAATGGCATATCCTCAGCATGATCGAATGGGTTAAACTGTGGCTGTGACTGGAGAAATAGAGCTTATAGTATTTGTGGTAAGTCTAGCTATGCATATACTGATCTACACTCCTGGAGTCAGATAAGGATCTATGTTGTTTGATCGAAGCATAATCGGTGTTCATCAACTGAATACAGTGCAAGCCCTGATCAGCCTGCACAAATGTGTAGGCTGGTTTGGGTATACCTACATTGTTCATTGGCCATGAGCCCTAGCTATTTCACGAGTCACAGGCACAAATGATCTATAATGACTAACCGTATACATTTTGCGTGTTGTGCGTACATATAGAGGCCACCCTGTCCGTCTATCTGTCTGTCCATTAATTGTCATAGATGTTCGTTAGTTTTTGTCTACCTACTATCTCTGTAACCGTAAGTTGGATTGGCTACAAAGTACATGTACTTATTCGTCAGCATTCATATTTTCATCTATTATTACAGAGCTCCAGATAATTATTTTAGGCAAGAGTTTTTTGACGCCTCGAAATAAAAAACGGTGGGTTTTTTCTATTGATGTGGGGTTTTTTACTTGCGATATTGAAAATCAATGTCAGAGTTTTGGGAGTATTAACGTTTATGTTATACATGTATGTACATCTTTCTATCGTACTTACCGTAATTACCCTAAATATTCGGACACCAATATGTGAGCAAACAGTGTAGACCCAGACCAGCCTGCTCCTGAAGGAGCAGTCTGATCAGGGTCTGCACTATTTGCCATTTTCACAGAATGCTTCGGAGGCCTCATTGGACAACATAATCAACTTGATAAATGTTTATGACACTTATAACAATTGGTTTTGGTGTCCGAATATTTAGGGTAATTACGGTACATGTTGTTGTAGTTTGTGGTGCTGTAGGCTACACTGTGCATTTAATATAGTGTTGTGTAGTTGCCAGGCCGACCAGGCTGCACTGTACTGTTTGTTTGTTTATTATATAGTAAGTTCAATGTCAACAATAAACGCATTTACAGTTCCAAAACAATAACCCAAACCTTGGGTCTAATACATGTCTGCTAATTAAGAAGCACATAAATGTATATGTAATAATTTTACTAAACATATAATAACCTTTATGTGAAATAAACAGTCCTGAATAAAATGGGATAATCCTTAGACACCCCACACCCTCAGTCATGGTGCTTTCACTACATTCCAGATCATAAGCACAAGACTCGCGCAAATGTTTCTGCTCACTTTTGACATCATGATCATCGCTTTCATTGTGCCTCTTTAATGACGATAATTGTATGGCACGGAAATTGCGTTTTCCACTTTTCAAAAGTTGATTTTGACACGGTTGCGTGACGCGATTTCTTATCAAATTTGACAGTGTAACAATCTCGGCCAATATCGATTTCACGATGGTTTCTGGGGATGGTTCATCGCTTTGTACTTTCGTGAAATAAGCCCGTTTCTTGTGCAGACTTCTTTTTTCGCGAAGCCATCATCTGAATAGGCAGGACGTTTACGTTTATTTAACTTAAGCGCCCACGAGGCGATGATTGAAGGACAGACTGGTCGCTACTATATTTACGCGATGAAAGAATAATACACCAACGTAGATTATTTTATCGACCAGTCTGAAAAATTCACGCCATGTAATCGGGCAGTGGAATCAGCGAAAAACACGCTATATAGCTGAACAGAGATTGACGAAACGCACAATATCTGGACACCTTGCGTAACAGTATTTTTTGCTGCGTTTTTGTAACGCATGGAAATTAATTCCCTTGCGTTTTTAGACATTTCTACTGCGTATTTGACGCAAAAACGCAGCTTAACTGGAGCTCTGTTATTATTATTATTATTATTATTATTACATGTATTATTATAACACTGCGCTCAAATTTTGATTGAGTGGAATGTTATCAATTAGAAATAGCTATATTTATCAATTGGACATTGATACATTCAAGTTTACTAATTGAATGTGTCTGTGGAATAAGGGAGCTAACTCCTATATATAGTTACCCCCCCCCCCCACCCACCCACAACCCACACCCCTTCCATTGACGCCTTCTATTTGAGTGCATTGTTATAAATTAGACATTGATATATTCAAGTATGCTAATTAATTACCTTCTCAATATCCTAACTGTCACCTTGTTTATCTAGGTTTGAGATGCGCCATGTGATTTTGTACCTAAGTACATTGTGTGATATCTCGTGAAAAATATATATGTACAAAATTTACGATGTTTTCTGTAAATGACATAGAAAGTTGACAAAAAAATTCATAGCAAATGCGGAATTATATTCCGCATTTGCTATGTAAATTTCCGTCAACTTTCGATATCATCTACAGAAAATATCACAGTTTCTGTAAATATATTTCATGAAAAATCGCATATTTTCTTGGGTACAAAATCACATGGCGTGTCTCATATATCTTACAGTTACTGAGCAAAAGGGGCTTAACTCTTTGCATGCTGGAAAATTTGTGGGCTATAAATAGTTCAAAAATAGCAGATGACAATTCATTATATTTTCTTTTATTTCTCCTTATAAATGTCATGAGTATGTCTTGGAATTTCATTAGAATTGAGTCCTGAGGACTCAATTCTAATGAAATTCCAAGACATATTTACAGAGAGAAATAAAACATATACTCTTAATTCGTTTGGCGGATATTTTCGCCGCTAGCATAGCATGCAAAGAGTTAATCCCAAAAATCATAAAGATTTAAAGTAACGTATAATGATGCCACATTTGAATCATCTCACTAACATGAAGAAATGGGGCTTTATCTCATTTGTGGCAAGTCTAACTTGTTAATTTTTAAATTTGTTGATTTTGAAAACAGTGTCAGGAGTCAATAAAGTGACCAGCGAAATATTCGAAAATGTGCAACAACTTACAGATATTATTCCATAGTTAATATTGCTAATTTTGTTGATTTTGAAAACAAGATCCTTGTTCTTGGGAGCATGAGCAGATCTCGGTCACTCCGAAGCTTTGATGTTGATACACATCCACGTTATGACTCCACATAGGGAAATGTATATTTTGGAATTTGTAACCAGTGTAAACCCAGATCAGCCTGCACTAATGTGCAGGCTGATCTGGGTATACACTGGTTACAAACAACAGGTTAGTTACATTTCATTGTGCTTTTAGTATGCCTTGCCATATAGTTTTGTTTGCATATATGAACAAATGGCTATATGAACAAATGGTCATATGAATAATCATGTTACATGTTTTCTCATGGCTATGTGTATTTATCATGTTACTTGTCAATAATTTAATAACAGTCCAGCGGTTTGTTTGTGGTGGCTAGTAATAGCTATATGGTCAGTGTATAATCGGCCAATTGTTAAATCTGCTGGACATGATGGCGAATTAATCACGCGCTAACAGGAAGTGGTCAGTTGACAAGTAGCTGGTCAGTTGCAGGAATATGTCACAGTGATGTATGATGGACAACATTTTATGGATATATTAAGTGAAAACTTGGAACTTAAAATAAGAATATTTTTAGCAAAATGATGTGATGTTTGTATGATAAAATTGTAACATAGTGTACATAAAACTATTTTTTTAATAAATGCAGAATATATAGTAAGTAATACATCCGAGCTCCAGTTAAGGTGCATAATATTGACCAAATATTCGAGGTATTTTTCTTAGTTCTTCACCAAAAATGGCAAGTTGGGAGTTCTTTACAATCGTCTCAATGAAACGATTCTAAAGCACTCCCAACTTGCAAATTATGCACCTTAATTGATCAAATTATGCTCCCGATACATGATAAAATTTTGATACATATATAAAAATAATTTTTTATAGTTTATTTGAATAATGAACAGTATTGAATAAAATGTGTTTCCAGAGTGAATGAAGTTAGTCGTCAAGTTATCAAGTTATGTTCTTTTATTGTATAGATAGGATTAAGTGTAATATTTGTTGGGTATGAATATGTAGGAAACATTCAATATCAATAGAAAATATATGTATTACAGTTATGTTATATATGTAATTAAATGCTATATTTGGTGTGTTTTATGTGGTGTGGAATACGAAAAAAATAGATATAAATAGAAAATATATGTCCATGTATTACAGTTCAGAATTGAATGGGGAAAAATGTTTACATAAATTGTGAATTTTATTTTATGTTTTTTTGTATCTCAATGAAAACACAGTGGAACCTCTCTAAACTGGACACCCTGTGGATGCCCAGGGTGTCTGGTTTAGAGAGGTTCCACTGTAATTTAGGTATATTAATACTCCAATACATGTGAGAGTGCTTTGCGATCATGAACATACATTATAATTAGAGACAACATACTATAAACCAGTCACTGTGGCCTAATGGACAAGGCACCCGCCCGCATCGCAACTGCGGTCGAAGGTTCGAGTCTCTGCTCGGACGGAATGTGGCCGTTTCGTGAGCCGCCAGCTAGTTAAATATAATGGTACCAATTACCGTAATGATAGGAATGGGGAAGTACTGATTGTTCGATAGAGTGTCTCATAAGTAAAATATGACTGGCCCTTTCAATAGTGATGACACAATAATAAACAAACTTTACTTTTACCCATCAATATTAAAACGTTTTGACTTTGTTGGTGCCCCGTTTTGAGAGGTTCTGCTGTTGTAACAAATCAATTGAACTGCCCAAGAGACTATTCAATATTGAATTGCTATGGTAACAACCAATTATATTCTCTCCTCTAAAAATCGGACATTCTTTTTGAAAATTATGCAGCGACAAGCTTGTCGCTGCATAATTTTCATAAAGAATGTCTGATTTTTCCTAGCAAATAACAGAAAGTTGATGGTCCACCATTTTCCTCAACCAATGCTGTTTTTTAGAGGAGAGAATATAATTGGTTGTTACCATAGCAACTGATCAATATCTTTAACTAATGTAAATGGCTACTAATTTTGCTAATGAGAATTTTGAATGATATTTTAATCACTTTAACAGACAAAGGTGGCAGGCATCCTTTATCTATGGCCGCATGCATGATGCCGCGGTCAGTATGGAAATGTAAATATTAATCTTTATATTTTCTATGAAAACAGATTGTTTTGTTTGCATATTTGTGCCGTTCATGCTAAAAACATTGTGTTTGATAAAATCAACGTTTTCATGTTTTTATCATTAATTTATTCAATGATTTGTGCTAAGTCTGCCTTGCAAAAAGTGTCAAATGGCACATACTTTTATAAATTAATTATCTTCCATTACACTTTTTAGGTGTAGCAAATTATTTTTTCTCTTTGTTTTATTTTAAAAGTATCCATCTGTATATGACCTTACATAATCACACCTTTCCGATAATGGAATAGTCTTAAAATTAACTTGGAAAATCCAATTATTATAGGTAATTTATGACGCTATGGCGACATTGTAGAAATTTTTACCAAAATGTAAGAACTTATACATTCTGTATAATGATCTTGCAGAACAGCCAAAAACTGTAGACGAGTGATTTCCATGTCATTTAGCGGTATTCTGTTTTCCACTAGCAATTTCTGTAATTGCAATTGACTGACAACGCCAACTTGAAAACCATCAGATTGATCGGGAAGATGATAAATATTTATTCAATGGACAGAGACTTTATGTTGATAAATATTTATTCAGCGGACAAAGTTTTTCGAATCAGCATGCACCGCAGACAGCTGATATTTGTCCATCGATAAACGATCCAAGCTTCACATACTGTGTATGAATATTTTGAAGGTTTCAGTGGAATAAGGGGGCTAACTCCATCAGGGAGTTAGCCCCCTTCTTTCACTGACACCTTCATTTGCTTTGACAGTTGTTGAAATTGCAAACAAATTGTCAGGTTAGATAGTTGCTACCCTGTGTGTCTGGTTTTCTGTCCTAGATTCACTTTAAAGTTAACTATATATTTTACCGTAAGTCGGATTGGCTTGAAACTTCAGAAACTGTGATAATGATGTACTTATTTGTCATAATCCATATTTTCATTCTGTACCACACCCGTGGGTGGCAGGTGGGAGCATGCGATGGGTAATTTAACGATCGGGGTTCATCCTTACCGGAATCCCGACTGGAGACCTGGTTTGGCCGTCACATAACGTCTTTGGCATTTTGTATGTGACAGTTGAATCTGGTTATACACCTTTATATGTGAATATTACGATATTCGTAATCCTATTTTAGGGGAAGGGGCCAAGTGACTTTGGTGTGGTATGGACCTGGCACCAGGTCAGGGTATTCTAATTTCAGGGCTGAATATATTTGTTCTCGATGTAAATATTCCGTTCTGATTTTGGGATTTTTCCCCCAATGCAGCAGGTTAAAATGGGATCGAACCCGTTTGCCCGGCCTTACATGACCTTAGCTGTTGATAGGCCGTTAAACACTAATAAACAAACAAACAAACTGTACCACACCCATACGGCCCTTGTACTGAAGGTCAAGGTCAAATGACTTAGAAATGTGTGTTAAACTGTTTGAGGGGTACATCCATCAGTGCTGCTGATTCCTTGTTGTTTTTTCAGATGTCAAAAACAATCGATATTTCAAATTTTAGGATTTTCCACAGAAATTATAAATTAATTGGAACACATTTGAATGATTTGATGATCTGGATCTACCCTGGTCGCAAAACCCATAAGCCCCACTTCTCCAGTAACAGTCACATATTAGTTTCTATTTTCTATGTTGAATATGGACATAAAACCCCATTCATTCAGTCTTCTTTTTATTATTTTGCAATGGAAATTCCTGTTGTAACCACTCATTTGACTAAAAAATAATATTTAGATTTTTTTTTAAAACTGACATACTGTTCCTCAAAATGTAATGGGTAAATGTTTGTGTTCATGTTGGATATCAAATTCTTGGCGTAAATTAATTCAGAGCATGTGCGAAATATGTATGCTAATGGCCTGATAGCCCCAATATGTTACAGTTATGTTTCCACATTCATTTCCATATCCACAGTCCAAACATATAAAACTGACCATTAATTTTGTAATGTTATTTTAAGTCATATGCTAAGGTGTGGTATGGATTTAGCATCATATCTTGTTTTTTTCTAATTGCAGGGCTGAATATATACTTTTTGTCGAGCCCGCTTGCGGAAAGCGAGACATAGTGATCACAATGACGTCCGGGTCCGTCCGTCTGTCCGTCCGTTCGTCCGTCCGAGCTTACAAATGGATACATATGTGGCTAGGAGAACAATAGGTTATGTAATATTCTATTGTTCTGTGATTTTATGTGGTTAAAATGGGTTTATGTGGCTACAGAACAATAGGAATGAACAAAGGAAATGGTTAGGGTTAGCCATATAAGTATCCATTTGTAGGAACGTCCGTCCGTCCGTCCGTCCGTCCGTCCGTCCGAAATCTGCGTTAAAGTTTTTAAAATTACCATCAAATGCCTCGGCGGGCTCGACATGCGGGCCGCGGCCATCTGGTTTTGATGTAAATATTCCCCCTGAGACAGGACGGTCGAGACGGCCATTCCAATGAGTGGTAACAACATATACTTGTATTGAAACAGAATACACTGCAACTCCATTATAACGCGGTGTTCGGGGTCCAAGATTTCAAACCGCGATCGAATCCGACCGCGTTATAAAATTTTGGAACATGCACGGGTACTGGTACTGCACGGGTTACTGGTATCATCCGCATTTCGGTTACCAACTATTGCGGGAATTCCATTAGCAACGGACCCATATAAAAGCATGTCATTTGAACAGAAGTGAAAGTAATTATTAATAATGCCTATGACATACAAACTTGTATTAATGTATTAAACATACGAGTTATTTATAAAATCATGCTTATTACGTTGTATAGTGCTCGCGATAGACAGACGCTTATTACAATTTATACTACTCGCGATCAACAGACGCTTAAACGGAGTAATTGATAATAAATAATGCCTATGGTCACGTGTCCTGCCTATTCATGCGGACGATTAGCTGTGCATAATCTCGGGATGTGGGGTCACGTGATCTATTGTTTACGCTGCAAGTCATATTGATGAATGAAATTTACGATTTAAGCGAGATTGCCATGGGCTGCAGTGCAAACAATAGACCACGTGATCCCATACCCAGATCATGCTGAAACACCAGTCTATTTATAGAACGCTAAATATTACACCTAGGAGTAAAGAATAGGAAAGGCGATCGAACACGCAACCATATATTAGCGACAATTATGTGTTAACACGGATACATTGACATTACTTGGTGACAATAAGCGGTACATTTACGTGACTGGAGAAATGGTGCTCATGGGATTTGTGAGCAATGTAGCTTCTGATCAGGCGTTACATCCCAGCTCGCAAGCCCATATGGGTCCTATGTGGGCTATATATGGGCAGGCCCATATGGGCTGGTTGATATGGGTCCCATGCCTATTAACATGCTTGCCTGATTAAAGGTATTACATTTGCTAACATACTAATAATATTCTTTTCATGGACTTTGAACTTCGTTGTTCGAATAAACTTGCAGAAATCACGAATCAACTAATTACACGATGACTACGACGTCCGACAATTATTTTTTTTCTCGATTTTTTAATATTTTAATATTTTTTGGGATCCACGAGAGACCCGCGTTATAATGGAGATCGCGCTATAAGCGACCGCGTTATAATGGAGCTGCAGTGTAATCAGTATATTTAAACTGAAAATATGTTATGCTTAAAGAAATTGCTTTGGGTACTTGGTAGTGTGGGTCAGTTCTCCATGTTAGTGTTGTGGTCAAGTTTAAGTGTTTGGTCACTTGTCTAATGTTTATTTGTCACCTTTACTATTCAATCAATATCTCTGTTAAATCCAGCTTTTGATCAAGTTTTATTCTGTTTCAGATATAAAGTGAACTAAATGAACCCAAATATAATGATTAGACACGATTAATCCACGTTTTATTATCTCTTTTGTGCCATTCAAGGGTTTACATTTAAATTTGCTTGGTTGAATCACTATTATTGGATAAGATGAATACTTGCTTTAATTAAATTGTCATGTGGGATGATAGAGAAATAATTAGCCGGGTTTGACCTTGTACTTGATGACCCTCAGTGGTTCATTGTTGACAATATTCACACCATTGTTGGTGGGTGTATGTATCGCTTGTATTTCGCCTGAGGGGTGAGTTGTTGCCTTAGAGATTAGAGCATTGGACTTCAATATCACAGGTTGTGGGTTCAATCACTGCCCTAGGTGTGATGAATACTGAACTGAAACCGAGAACCGTCTTTAGCTGTTGCTGGGACGTTAAACCCATTCACATTTTGTATATCACCTGAAAAAGAGACCTTGTAGGGCTTCTGAAGCAATTGTGTGTATTTTCAAATTTTAATTGGGTAAAATAAAATCACATTACTGTTTACACATCAACAGACAGCAATTATTGAGTAGTTTGTTTCAAAATTAAAACATGTATTGGCATTTCATTAGAATTGTCTCCTTGGAGACAATTCTAATGAAATACCAAGATGTGTTTTCATGGAAAATAAGAAAAATATGCTGCGTTTGTGGTTTGTTTATTGTTTTCTGCAGCATGATAAAGGTACCACAAATCTTTTATTGATTTTTGATACTCGCTACTTCTGATTTCAATTGGGTTTTTGGCAATTTTAATTGGGTATTTAAGCAAATATGTAGCTTATCTGGACCTTGGGTGGGGATACTTATTAGATGTTGACACCAGTGGCTCTTGAACAACTGAAAGGGTCAGAAATGTAGGCTAACTTGCCTGATGGAGTTAGCCCCCTTCTTCATTAAGAAACCACTTGTCTATAATTGTGGTAGCCTTGTAAACGACATTACTGTATTAACCCTAAATATTTGGACACCATTTATTTGAGGAAACGCATACAAATATATGTTTTCCCGACAACAGTGCGTGAGCGTGCCACTATTTAGTGTTAGTATATATGGCAGTACATGTATTGGTCTAATCACAATAACAATGTATTTGGATACAATTTGTTTTCCCAAATATTTAGGGTTATTATGGTACTTAATACTTTGTGCATATGCTGACCAGCAGATTAATTGAATTGATAGAACATGATCTGCATGTTAATGAAAAACTGAAATTGCAAGTGTGGCACGTGTGTATATGACATTGTGTCAGCTGACCAATCTTGACCGCAGGTCGTCGGGTTCAATATGTATGTCAGAAACATGTGTTCTGTGTTTTTTTCTTGCGGAAATGTAGAAATGTCCATGTTTTTACTAGAACATAATTTGAGCTTTTCAAAATCGATGATGGCAGCTTTGGATATGTCATGTGTCATAATCCAAGATGGCCACCATCCAAAATGGTATTTATAACACAAAACTGCCAGAACTAGTACACATAGAAGGAAGATATTGGTACCTATATCCATGTTTTCGGCAATAAAGAATTTAACACATTTACTTAGAATATACTGTTCTACATATACCATCATTAACCAATTAGAGACTGAATACAATTATAGAAGTATGAAACTTTCCAATTTTTTTTATTTCATCTCGAAAGTATATGTTGTTACCACTCAGTGAACCGTCTCGACGAGACGGTTCAAATGAGTGGTAACAACATATACCGTATTTACCCTATGTATTGGGACACCCTTTATATTGGGACACCCCCGTTTTGGGGAGAAATAATTATTTTTTAGGAAACAAGTTTTGGGACACATCACAATTTTAAAAAAAAATCAATAATTTCTGCACCTTAAGTATTGGGACATCTCTTTTTTTTAAATACTTTTAAACAAAGTCGGGGATTCCGCTGGGGAAAATAAAAAAATCGCCACTTCAATTTTTTTTAATTTTTTTTTCACCGGCTACTGGTCATGCCGACTATTGGCACGTCTCGCTATAAACAGAGGCCGTCGCTGATTAACTAATATAACACAGTGCTGACGGTAAATCTGAGCTCTGTTGATTAAATAGATTACCAATAAACCGTATACATCGACAATGCCGCCTGTCAATGCCGGAATGTGATTTATTTGCGAAAATTATTTTGATTCACACGGAAATACTCCTGATACATCGCCCCGCCCTCTCATCAATATTCACGAGTATCCAGTATCCGAAAGTATAGTACAGTGCGATCCGGAAGTACACGGAAGTCCGGCGACATACAACCTTCCGTGTTGCTTATCCGAACCGTGCTATATCCGTTCTCGCCCAAGACGCATCATAATGTCAACAAAAAATACATGTACACTGTACACGGTGACTGCGAATGAACGACGTCGCCAATGCTATAATATGCCATAAGTTTTCACTGTTATCTTCGCATGTAATAAATATATTGAATCCAAGAATTGTTAACGTCATGTTTTTATTTATTTATTCATCATGTTCATGTAGAATGTAGATCTACGCAGGTCCGTGCAATCCATTATTGTAAACGCGTGTAGAAAAAAGTGTAGTAAACCGTGTAGCCATCATCATTAGATGACGCAATGACCCAATGACCGATATCCTGTTCCATCAGCTGCAACGTCACGTGACAAGCTCGTGCGTTGCAAACTGTGTTTACTCATATGGTGAGCACAGGTGGAAGACTCGGACCTATGACACCAAAATAAATGCCTATTAAAAAAATCCCATTATCCCACCCACCTGGTATCGTACTGTACATGACGTTAATAATAGAACGAGATCAAGTGGGGTAATGGATATTTTTGTAATGGTCATTTTCTTTGCGTCACACGTCCGACTATTCCACCTGTGGGTTTGAGTACGCACAGAGTTTTAACCCTTTCAACACCACAGACCTGTATAGACATGTTTTGCCCGACGTGTTATAATTTTGCGCCAGTTCATGAGGTAATCAGGCTTATCACGTGAGATTTTCGACGAAGATGAATCTGATAATAGTGTACCGTACATTTTCTGTAAACGATATAGAATGTTGACGAATATTAAATTAGTAATTATTACGCATTTGCTCTGAAAATTTTATCAACTTTCCGATATATTTGTAAAAAAAGTCAAATCATTGTCGTCGAAAATCTCGGTTATATAATAAAGTTGATTATCTCATGCACTGGCTCAATTATGATGTAGTGAAACAAGGCCAGCTGTGTACATGTGCCGGGGGCGTGGGCAGTGCTGTAACAATTTAGTTAATCTGGGTTGAGTTAATCTGCGCCACTGATACGCGATCTCCGATTGGTCAGCCTTTTACACCTAATTAATATTCCACCAATGGTGAGCGCGAACGCATGCCGGAACAATTAAATCGAGCACATAACAATTAGCACTGCTTTAATTGTTACTGGGACCAATAATTGATGTTATTCCCAGTTTGCTCGGATTAATTTACGAAATGTGCAAACGTGATCAGCTGCACATTCACATCGGTGAGATAAAAGGAGGCTATGCGTCCATATAAAAAAAAACAAAAAAACGTCCATTTTCGGTCTAATTTGGGAAATAATCGCAAATTTAATACGATTTCTGACAATAGTCGTGTTACAAATTTAACACGATGTTGATATACAAATAGGCAAACAATTCGGGAGCCAAGGCACAACCGTGTACTAACCGAAATTTCGAGGATACAAACTTTCAATATTAATAATTGGGACACCAAAAAAAATAATTAATTTATTTTATATTATGTATTGGGACACGTAGAATTTTATTTATTTTTTACTGTCCCAATACATAGGGTAAATACGGTACCTTTATGGAGAAATAAACAAATTAATGAGATTGTTTCAACAAAAATGATCGCATCCTTAGTCTGAAATAGGTTAACACATCTGAGATGGCTGCCGTCTGTGGCAATTATAATGTGCAGCCGTTATAGCTACACAGCAAAATGTGCCACATATGCAATTCATATGAAAAAAATTCATATGTAAAGCATATGAAAAACATATGAATTGCATATGAAATTCATATTAACCGATATGAAATTTATATGATGAAAACTTTTCATATGAAAACTTCATATGAAAACTTCATATGCTACATATGCAATTCATATTAAAACATTATAGATTTAAAAGCATGGGTCTTAAATTCATATGAAATTCTTATCATTTGCATTTGAAGTTCATATGATTTTTCATATGAAATGCATATGAAGATGTTGCATATGAATTGCATATCGGCTCACTTTATATCACTTGCATATGAAATTTTCATATGAAATTCATATGCCACACATTTTGTAGTGTATTATAAACTAAATGGGAAGTTATTTTTCCACAATACAGAATTCAGTCAATACAGAATACTATTATTCTGCTACAGAAGAAATATGTTGCTGTATCTGGAGAAATGGGGCTTACAGGTTTTGTGACTAGTGTAGATCCAGATTAGCCTGTGCAGCCACACAGTTTGATCAGGATCTCCAAGACCAGTGTAGATCCAGATCAACCTGTGCATCCGCACAGTCTGATCGATCAGGATCTGCACTGTTCGTCATTCCACCAAAGAAACAGGAGCTACACTGGTCACAAATTCCATAAACCCCACTTCTCCAGTCACTGCCACATATATAATGAAATCTACTGTCTGTTTCACGAAAGCTGCCCAAATCTTATGGCTATATAAACAATTCAAACACAATATATTTTTCAATAATATTAAATTAAAGGAAAACTTAAGAATGAGCCTTCTTTTTATTTCGTGAAATTTGGTCAAATATTGATTTTATTGCGAAAAAACAATTTCCACATAGAATTTCAGAAATACTGGACCGATTTTCAAAATTTAACTTTTGTTTTCTTAGTTAGATCATTTCCAAGCTACCTAGCTAGCTTGCATTGTTTATATGGCCGTAAAATTTGGGCAGGTTTCGTGAAACAGACAGTATATCTATTTCTTTTCTGGTTTTGAGGGGTGGAGTAAGGCATGTTTCACTGTAGTATAATTGGCTCCCTATGGTAGTGACCACTTGACCATTACCAGCAGGTCATGTTTCTGTCCATGGCAGGGTGTCTCAGGGCTGACCAGATTAGCATAGACCAGCATGGAGATTGACTTTTCATTTAATTAACGGGTAATTAATTTTCAGGCACCATGTATAAACAAAGCATTGGTTGCCAGGAGCATATTTTTAAAATTGACAAATCAGCAAAATATATTTACTATTTATTTATCTTATATTTGGCTTATGACAGATAAAGAATATTGATATGCCAATAATGATCCGTCCGCCGTCCACACTATTCTAATGAGACCACAATAACTTGAAGAAAAGTTTAAATCTGATTTATTTCCTCCAAACTTGGTCAACATGCTGATAAGTTATATTGACGATATCTCGGATAAAAATCAAAGGGTAATAACTCTGAAACCAGTCATGTGACATTGTCACATGACTGGTTTCAGAGTTATTACCCTTTGATTTTTATCCGAGCTATTAGCTCGGATTTAGTAACTATATGAACATTCTCAGTCATTGCAGATATGCTAATGAGTTAAGTGGCAGTCGCAATGTCACTGTTTGCGGGTTTAACTTTAGAAAAACACGCGGTACTACGCCATAAAAAAGTAGTTCAACAACAGTAAAACAGCGAGCTATCTTACCGTTTCAGCGTAATACATGTGTTGTTTACTTTTTTGTGCTATATGTGTGTTATTGCAAAAGTTTTTGTATACTTTATAAAATATTAACTGTTATGTATTAATATGTGTTCTTTGTTATGTATGTTGATATTTTGCGCAATGATATAGTAGGGGGTGGGATTTCCCTGTGACGTTTTTCTTGAATGACCAATCAGATTAACTCATTATGCCCTAGCGCCCCATATACGCGGCAGACTTGAACTGCTCTGTAACCCGCACGCCGCAAATACGAGTCGCATTTACCTGTATCGATACGCCGGAAGCCGCAAAAATGCGGTGCGGTTTATTTACGTTCTCTTCCTGAAAGCCGCATTATTACGTCGTTTACCATTGGTCGGAAAATGTTGTAAATGCTAGCTCTACTTATTTTAAACCAATGAAAATGTCGCTTACAAACAAAATCGATTCATTCCAAAAACGGAAGTCGAAAGTTTGAACAGAAAGCGTGGAGCCAAAATCTTGCAATTTGAAGTTGAAAACTGGTGAAAATGAGCGAAATTAATGAAAATCGGCAATCGACAGGTGCAAATTACGACTGGCGGATCGGACTCTGAGTTCTCGGGGTTTTCTGGCAGCGATATATCGCTAGAAAGTGACATTTCGAGCGTAAATACGACAGATTTGTCGGACTGGGAGAGCGATGATGAACCCAGAGCAGAAGTTTGGCGTGTCAATGATCGACATAGACTTGTGAAGAAGCCGTTTTCTGGTCCAGAGCCTGGCCCTACCACGATTTTGGATCCAGACACAAACGAGATGGACTTCTTTCAGTTATTTTTCCCCACGACTTTGGTTGAACATGTAGTGACTGAGACAAATCTATATGCAACACAAAAGACTGCAGTGAAACCAGATCCAATCTGGTTTGAGGTGACTGCAAGGGAGATGTTGGCATGGTTTGGCATACGCGTCTACATGAGTATTTTGCGGCTACCACAGACAAAGATGTATTGGTCGAAAGATGCGCTGTTCGGCAACCTGAATATTCGGCGCGTCATGAAGAGAGACCGGTATGACAAAATCGCGCAGTATCTGCACGCCAACAACAGACAGGGCCATCCACAACGAGGTCAACCGGGACACGACAAATTACATCTTGTTCGTCCGGTTTTGAATGAGGTAAGGCGTTTCAAATGACGTGCTTTTATTTGGAAATTTTTTCCTGAAATAAAACTTTCTGAGCATTTACTCGTGCTCACAATCAGGGAGTTTAGGTCATAGCTGGCTCAGTCTTTGACAAACTGGCCGATTTCAAGCACAACAATGCTTAGAATGTTTTATAATCACAGGCCCAGATCAATTAACATTTGAGCACGAGTATGTGCTTAGAATGTTTTAAAATCATCAACCCAGATGCAATAAAAAATAAGAAAATACATCTTTTGTTGGTATCACTGTCAGAATTATAATTATTACAAAGAAATATTGCAGAATATTTTATAATTTACAAAATATAACACTAACAATAAACATGAAAAACAAACTAAATAAAATTATTTGTGTGGAAAGGGAAAACAAATAACAAACTGTGCAGATCCAGATGAGCCGACTCGTAACGAGTCGTCTTATCCGGATCTGCACTGTTTGTCAAAGACAAATGTTTCAAAATTATAACGGTTGCATGTTTTGTCTGCTTTCAGGTTCTCGAGCAATGCTTAGCCAACTACAAACCTCATCAGAATGTTAGCATAGACGAAGCCATGGTGAAGTTCAGGGGGCGTCTGTCATTTCGGCAATACTTACCTGCCAAACCAACCAAATACGGAATAAAGGTCTGGGTACGTGCGAGTCCAGAAAATGGCTACACCGAAGAATTCCAAGTTTATACTGGACGCGACGGAAACACCAGAGAAGTCGGGCTGGCCACAAGGGTGGTACTCGACTTGACACAGAAGTTGTTTGGCCGCCACCATATTGTTAACACCGACAACTTCTTCACGAGCCCAGACTTGTGCCAAAAACTGTTAGCAAATCGCACATGTGCCAGAGGAACAGTGCGTTCCAACAGGAAGGGATACCCTCAGAATCTTCTCGGGAAGAAAGATGTGAAGGTACAGGGGCAATACAAGATGGCCCAGAAAGGGGAAATGACTGCGTGTGTGTGGATGGACAAAAAACCTACGTTTATGTTGTCCACAGCCGAGGACCCATCCACCATGGCGTCATCGGTGAAAAGAAAAACGCGGGGTGGCGAGCCGAAGGACGTGCCCGCTCCATCTGTAATTGGCAACTACAACAACAACATGAACGGGGTGGACATCGCAGACCAGCTGAGAACAGAATACAGCACCTATCGCACCTCAAAGAAGTGGTGGGGCTACCTGTTCTGGTTCCTGTTTGACGTCGCCGTCACAAATGGTTTCATTTTGATGAGGGAGTCTGAAAATCACCAGCAGCGGACAAAAACTGGTCGCGTGAAAGACAGGACGATGGTCGACTTCCGCACCAATTTGGCCAAGTTGCTGATTGGCGATTACTCCGGCAATGAGCGAGCGGCACTGGCGACAATTAGTGCTGGCCATTATGTAAAGTCTTCAGACAGGAGGGGCCGATGTCGCCAGTGTTCAAAAAACAAGCGGCGACGTGAAGTAAAGTACATATGTGAGCAGTGTGATGTCTACCTGTGCCCGGATTGTTTTCGGCCATATCACCAGGATATGGTGAGAAATAAATAAATTGCAATGTGTACAGTGTAGATACATGTAGTCTGTGTAAAAAGTTTGTAAATACAATGTACATACATGTATATACACATGGATTTTACAGTGAAAAAAAAAATGGAATTATACAAATATTATTTTTGTGATTGGCGAACAGTGTAGGCCCTGATCAGACTGCAAAAGTACAAGCTAATCTGTGGTACATTGTATACTTATTAGGATTATAAACGGATCTTATTGGATTAGAAAACTATGGACTACAATATTTTACAGTGGTGAGTTTTTATTTACTGTACTTGTTTACATGTACATGTAGTAACATACTCTAGGTTGGCACTATTGATCACTATTGATCACTAAAATTGCCATTAACAAATAATGAAATTGTCTCAGGGAGATAGGTAGTGCACTATTGATCACTAAGATTGCCATTAACAAATAATAAAATAATATTTAAATAATTATTTGAAAACATATCTGTTTTGTTATTTGAAAAGCAAATGTTTTAAATGATTGTAAATGTATTTTCCATTTTCCATTATTTTATAAATTTGGCTACTAAATTTTTAGTCATGGCACCAACCTAGAATATTATTTTTTATACTGTTATTCACATAATTCAATTCTTATTATTTCTGCAAAATTTCAGCTGGATTATGCAGTTACATTTGAAGTTATGACAATTTATATAAAGATACACACAAACATTTCTCAGTTTATGTGGAATTCCTGAAATTGTCTCAGGGAGACAGGTACTGCTGCAGAGATAGCTGCTGCAGGGCATGGTTTACCTCTGCAGAGATAGCTGCTGCAGGGCATGGTTTACCTCTGCAGAGATAGCTGCTGCAGGGCATGGTTTACCTCTGCAGAGATAGCTGCTGCAGGCCATGGTTTACCTCTGCAGAGATAGCTGCTGCAGGGCATGGTTTACCTCTGCAGAGATAGCTGCTGCAGGGCATGGTTTACCTCTGCAGAGATAGCTGCTGCAGGGCATGGTTTACCATCTGCAGAGATAGCTGCTGCAGGCCATGGTTTACCTCTACAGAGATAGCTGCTGCAGGGCATGGTTTACCTCTGCAGAGATAGCTGCTGCAGGCCATGGTTTACCTCTGCAGAGATAGCTGCTGCAGGCCATGGTTTACCTCTGCAGAGATAGCTGCTGCAGGGCATGGTTTACCTCTGCAGAGATAGCTGCTGCAGGGCATGGTTTACCTCTGCAGAGATAGCTGCTGCAGGGCATGGTTTACCTCTGCAGAGATAGCTGCTGCAGGCCATGGTTTACCTCTACAGAGATAGCTGCTGCAGGGCATGGTTTACCTCTGCAGAGATAGCTGCTGCAGGGCATGGTTTACCTCTGCAGAGATAGCTGCTGCAGGGCATGGTTTACCTCTGCAGCTGTAGGGCATTACCAGTGATGTGTAGTATAGGGCATAATGAGTTCAAGCTTACATTCAGAAATTTACATAGGTCAATGGCTCGATAAAAACTGACATTGGACAGCGAAATGATGATTTAAAGCAGAAACATTGTTTTTTGACAGTTGCATTCTGTTTTAATCATCTTGAGCCATTGATATTATTAATCAGTGTCCATTTTACTTAAAAAAATCAACTAATCTATAATGAATTTAGTAAAACAGTTCGCGCGAAAATCCAAACTTTCCAAAGAGGTGCTAGCAATTTTTTGATAATTACACGTCGTGTGTGTTAGCACATACGCTGCCGACAGTCTTGCGACTTGACGTTACACAGCATATACAGTACGATACACTTCACAAAGGAAACGTTGTCTTGAGTTTGAATAAGGATAATAATTATCTCTAGATTATTTGTATTATAAATTAAAAAAAGTATATTTAAATAATTAGATATTAATTTAAATAAATATTTCGGCATCATTTACTCAATAAATTAAAATTGAATGTGTAGCTGAAATGAAAGTGAAAGTAGAATATTTTTGTTATATCCTCCGGGTTACAAATCGCTGAGGATACCTATTTGAATTGGAAAATGATAATGAATTTTAAATTTAGGAGACTGTGTCAGGAGAAAATGGACTGATGACATTTGTCACCAGTCTAGTTCCTGAGCTATGACTGACAGGAAAAAAGGGACTGGTGACATATGTCACCTGTCGTGTTCCATGCATGACTGCTCGCTCTTGTTTGTAATTGTCGTAAAATATATAAAGTTTAAACTGTGTATACAAAACTATAGATATACAAAGTATGTCGAGGGGTATATAGTTTTCGTAATTCCGTCCGTCCACGTTAAAGAGTTTGGGTACCCATTATCTCTGTGACGGAAAGTCGGATGGACCTCAAACTTCATATACTTCCTTATCATCGACCATATTTTCATTCCATACCACACTCATGCGGCCTTCATTTCCAAGGTCAAGGTCAAATTACTTAGACATTTGCATCCGTACGATTTGCCTTAAAGTTTTCTGCAACCGTAAGTCAGATTGACTTCAAACTTCATATACTTCCTTATCATCATCCATATTTTCATTCCATATATGTACCACACCCATGTGGCCTTCATGTCCAAGGTTAAGGTCAAATTACTTTGAACAATCATGTTTGTCAAGATAAATATTGTTTTTGCAGCATTGATAATGTATACTGATTCGACGAATATATTGATTTTAAATGGAGTATATATGATTTTGTGTGTGAAATATTAAGATGGTTGCCATGACAACCAATATTATCAAACGTTCACATGCTAAGTGTATTGCAAGATGGTAACAGTACTCGGGTGTATTGCATTGATTTTCAAAAAGTAAACACCTTTTCAACAAATACTATTTTTGTGTTTTCCAATATTGGTTACCATGGTTACTATGGTAATGCATATATATTTCAGAACTAGTGTATAATAACATATGACAAAGCAATATATCCTATGAGTATATATAATCGGGGAAATTATTGAGCAAGTGAAACTTGTATGTAGCTGACCATTTAAATAGTTGCTGTCTCAACTACTGACAAGCTGCAATCATAACATCTATTCCGCAAAGTTCCGCATCCCTCCTGGTGCCAATTCTTAAGACTACGATGTACTTTCCAACAAATTAATTCTTAGTATATGTGTTCTCCACAAGCACGTACTGCGAAGGATTTCAGGACTTTCAGTCCTTTGATATGCTTTGCGGGCAGAATACATGCTAGAAAATAGCTATGGGCAGTAACTCTGCAGAACTCCCGTACCGCTGTGCCCTCAACTATCTAGCCAATCAGTCTATTAAAGTAAATAAGTCTACATATTTGATAACATGGATATGGATGGGTCTTCTGTAAGTTAAGTGGTGCAACGATATACCGGTATACCGGTATATTGCGATATGTCATCCTGACGATACGTATCGCGGTACGGTTTTCGCGTATCGCAATATTTACACCATATTCTCGGTCGCCATCTTGTGTTAAAATAATTGTGTAAAATTATTCAAAACATAATTTTTAATATGACAGAAGTCAATATTTGTAATAAACACGCCACAATTAGATGACTAATACATGTAGTGAGTAATCTCGGACGTCCAACACATCTGGAAGTTTTACAGCAAATTCCGTGAGTAAAATTTGTAAACGTACTGTTACCTGGGTTCATTTCCCACCCAGTGACCTAAATCTCGCTAATTGCAGGTCTGTCGAACTGTTTACAATACCATTTGTTTTACCACACCCGATTGTTTGACCAAATTTTCATCACATCATTATGCGAATCACTAAAATTATGCCTATCCGCTGTGACAATAAAAGTCACGGGTCGATAGTTTCAATAATCCCCTAGCCAAACATTGCTTCTGGCTACTATAATTGTCAGTTCAAAACACGTGTTATTCTCGTGGCGAAGTTATTTATACAGTACAGCCAATCGCTGGTAAGTAAAGGCAGCCCTTAGTGGCATGATTGACAGGTTACTGTTGCGAAAGACGTCGGCAATAGATCTATCAGCGATTGATCATGAACGAGGTAGAGTTAACTCCCTCCGAATACTCTCAACCAGACAAACAAACACATGCAAACACGTGTTTTAACGGGCGCCGGATCCGAGTCGTTTCTGGGTCGGGCTAGTAAAAATGTTAAGCTGGCGAACAAATTTCGTAGTTGTCTACAAACATTTTTGTCAGCTTATGACGCTTTGTGGGATACCATTTCCGAAATAAAAATAGCATCCAATCGTTAACTACAATTGTGGGTATACCCACTGAAAGCGCCACCTGACGAACCGAGTCGTGGCCTACACAGCGGATGCTTCCGCCCATGATTGCAACTTTCTTTTTCGCCGAAAAGTGTGAAAGAATTAAATACAAAATCGATATATTCTAATGCTATCCTTTTATGCCGAAAACAAGTATTGTTTATTACATTACTAACTGTTTATTTCAACCAAATATGACTAACTCTATTGTCAGAAAACATGAAAAAGTCTGTAAATATCACAGACAATTTCGGCGATTTCGTACCTAGGTAGTTTCATCCTTTTGCAACTTTTTCCAATCGATGTTAACGTAACCCTTTATGATAATTCAGTTTGGTATTAAGTAAATATACAGAATTTATGCACATCCAAGTTCATAAACGATATTTATGTACACAGTTAAAGAGGTTCAAATGGGTGGTAACAACATATACTTTTGAGATGAAATAAAGATTTTTTTTTCTTCAAATTCTACAAACTATTTTCAAATTCTACAGTCTACTACATTTGATCAGCATGTTGATGCCTCTACCCCTCTAATAGATATACATGATTTTGAAAACGTAGAGTTAATGTATACAGTTTAACGATAACTATAAGTAAGAAAAAATCAGGGAAAATATGATTTTGATCACTTCTCCCTAATTTCCTCTCGTCCAGAAATAATCATTAATGTCAACCGTTTCTGGGCAAAATCCTGACCCACACAGTGTTTTGATGTGTTCTAATGACAATTTGTTCATACATGGTATAATATCACAATACGTATTGCAATATGGGTTTGTTGTATCGCAATATATCGCAATAGGGTTTGACCGTATCGTTGCACCTCTATCTGTAAGTGTCCGAATAAACGTAATATATTATTTTAAAGGTACATGCCCACTCGGTAGGCACAACATGTTTTTATAGGAATTAAATAAGTGTATAATTGTGTCATTATTCCATCAGTTCTAAACAATACAAGTGCCTGCTATGCAGATATAATCATGCATTTAGTAATATTTATTTTATTGATAGTGACTCGCGGTGGTATAATGCTATTTTCATATGCAAATGAGGTATGATATTTTTGCATTATTTATATTAATTAAATGCGTCGCCTGAAAAAATAATCTTTTTGACTTATTATAAAGTATGATCATTGCACATCAAACAATAAATACAGAGAATAAATAGTAATGTCCGTTAACATTTTAAGGAAACACGGTTATCGTCCATGATATAAGTGTGGAAATTTACGTCTGATATAAAAAGCATAATAATGCCAATCAATAAGTTGGGTAATGGTGTATGAATGTTTATTTTGCCAGAAAGTTTATCAGATGATGTCTCTGATATAAAGAACACGTGCCTACTGAGTGGGCATGTACCTTTAAACTTGATGTTCATGTGTTCATTTGTAGCTGGCTGAACGTCCTTAAAGTGATGCAATAAGTTATAAAAACGTATTGTTACATGACTATCGTGTTTTTTCACCGCTCACAGCCATGTTCAAACCTACAGCACGTGCTGTTTGACCATTGTTTTAGACAATGCTTATTCCGGGGCCAAGCCAACACATACGTATTGCATGTGTGACGTGTGTCGCACTGACATTTTGAAGTTGATGCGGCTGTATCACGCGATGTGTACTGCGCGGCCCCGGAATATGTATGTGTAAATCAGCTGTTTGAATGGAACGGGTTATCAAAGTACTGAAAGTACTGCATAAATGGTCAAATTGAATGATATTTCCGACAGAGATGTAACAATAATGTTCGAACATATCCAGTCGTGGGTAAACATTTGCCGCGGCACTCGGGAACTGTTTGAACCCACGGCCTACGGCCTTGGGGTTCAAACAGTTCCCAAGTGCCACGGTAAACGTTTACCCATGGCTGGACATGGAAGAACCTTATATTTATTTGAGGGTTAGTGACGTCGTGTCTGAACGTATATGCTCTGATGAGTTGCTGGGTTCTTAAAATAAATAAGAAGCATTTCGAAAGAGGTTCTGATATACGATACAAATCTACAATTAAAACAATTATTTTTATTTGTTTAGGGGGTGGGGGGGGATCTGGGTCATGTCACTTTCTGTGCATATCTAATGAACAGTGCCTTTAAAATATTGTCCAAGCCCAGGGATTATTATACATCGGAATCACCATCAGATTAGCCGCCACCCCCCCCCCAACTATGTCCGCTGCCACTACTGTCGCTGACGCCGCTTCCATGGTCCACCGCGCCGATATTATCTGGCTCAATTGCTACACTATCTTTCCCAGCTCCGTGTTTGTTGTGCCCCGATCCTTTCTTCATGTGGCCGGGAGCAAGAACTGTAGAGCATTAACAATTGTAATCAGGTTTTTGGTATGTGGCTGTCACTGTAGAAATTTGTTTCCTGACCTGTGTATTTGCGAACAATAAATCTTGAAATCTACTACGACAAGATCAGCATGTGCATCCGGACAGTCTGATCTGGATCTGCGCTGTTCGCCATTCCACCCTATACTTGTCATGTTACCAGTAGCCGATTTCAACAACGTTGCAAAGTATACTTTTCTAGCAAAGTATACTTTGAGGGAGTAATCATTTATTTTTCCTGAAATTCATTATTTCATATAGAACTAACAACTGCATATAGTTGATGATTAAAAGTATGCAGAATTATTATACTGAATTTATTACATTATCACAGCCAAATTGGCTATGATTATATAATAAATTCAGTATAATAAAAATTAATAAATTTATCCTAAAATTGAAAATTTCTCCCTGAAAGTATACTTTGCTAGATAAGTATACTTTGAAATGTAGGTGAAATAGGCTACAGCAACCAATACATAAAGGATCTCAAATGAGCTCCCACTGGTTGATATGAGATTTATGAAACGAGTCACGCACAATTGATGCACCGAGCCTTTGGCGAGGTACATAAAATTGCCGACGAGTTTCATTAATCTCATATCAAATTGAAACGAGTTTGAGATTTTGAACTTCACTCGCGAAAGATTAGCCAACGTGGAGATATCCATTTACGTTTCAGTATGCAGACGCCATTGACTATTTTTCGCATCTGTTTATAAATATGACATATAATAGGTTCCTGTTCTTTATAAAAACTTGATATTACCAAACGGGAGCACATTGGAACAGTGTCATTAATGTTAACGAGTCAGTCTGACGCTTCTAATGACGTTTCAAACATGATGACGTCAACGTCAAAACATTATTGCTTGGTCGCGCCATTACGGACGTCATTTGGAACATCTCCATTTTGACATAACGTTGGCGCAAATATGAATACATAATAGGGTTATGCGGCCAGCCAATCAAATTCGCTCCATGTGTTATTACACGTGTGTCATATTACATTTATGAAATGGGTTACAGCACGGAATAACAATGAAAACCATTATCAGGCTACATGAGTACTATTTGATCATGGAGATACGGAATGCCAAAAAACAAGAATGTCAAAAACATACATGAGGGCCAAACCATGTCTCCAGTCGGGATTCCGGTAAGAATGAATTCCGATTGTTAAATTACCCATCACGTGCTCCCAACCAACCACAACAACAATTACGGAAAACATGATTGATTTCTGACAACAAAACTGACAAATCAAGGGCGATTTCTTAAGTAATAGATAGTCATTATATTGAACAATCAATAAATTAATACTATATGATTCTGCAATGTCCAGCCATGCGTGAACATTTGCTGTGGCACGAGGGAACTGTTTGAATCCCAAGGCCGTAGGCCGCGGGTTCAAACAGTTCCTGAGTGCCATGGCATGCCCCTTGTCAAAACTTGTTAGGAATATCCTAGGAATATCTTAAGAATCTCAGCCTCAAATGATACATGGGAACTTAGGAAAATCCTTGGATTCCTTGCTGGTATTGAAACAGGAATATCTTAGGATTCCTAGGAACTAAGGAATTTAAGACCATGGAAATACCTTGGATTCCTAGGAATCCCAGTTCTTAAGAATCCTAGGAAATATCCTGGATTCTTTGCTGTATTGGACCAGGAATTATCCTTAGATTCCTAGGAAAACTATTGGAAACAGGAATATCTTAGGATTCCTAGGAACTAAGGAATTTAAGACCTTGGATTCCTAGGAATCCCAGTTCTTAAGAATCCTAGGAATATCCTAGGATTCCTTGCTGGTATTGAAACAGGAATATCTTAGGATTCCTAGGAACTAAGGAATTTAAGACCATGGAAATACCTTGGATTCCTAGGATCTTAAGAATTCCATGATTTTTGTCGCGCCCGCTTGCGGAAAGCGCGATATAGTCGGCCGTTTGGCGTACGTACGTACGTACGTACGTATACGTACGTACGTACGTACGTACGTACGACTACGTGTGTCCGGTTAAAGTTTTTGGTTAAGCTGTAAGGTTAAGTTTTTTGGTTAAAGTTTTTTGGTTAAGTTTTTGGTTAAATTTTTGTTCTTTGGTTAAAGTTTTTGGTTGTTTTTTGGTTAAGTTGTTTGGTTAAGTTTTTTGGTTAAATTTTTAAGTTGGTTAAAGTTTTTTTTGGTTAAGTTTTTTGTTGTGAACTTTGGTAAAGTGGTAAGTTTTTTGGTTAAGTTTTTTGGTTTTAAAGTTTTTGGTTAAGGTTTTTGCTTAAGTTTTTTGGTTAAAGTTTTTCGTTATATATATCTCTGCAACTGCTTTGCCCATTACCTTGAAAACTTCACATGGGTGTTTATCATCATCTATATTTTCATTCTCCCCCTTCCGTTCCGTGCGACCCCTGTGCCAATGTCAAGGTCAAATTACTTTGAAGTTTTTGGTTAAGTTTTTTGGTTAAAGTTTTTGGTTAAGTTTTTTGCTTAAGTTTTTTGGTTAAAGTTTTTCGTTATACTATATCTCTGCAACTGCTTTGCCCATTACCTTGAAACTTCATATGGGTGTTTATCATCATCTATATTTTCATTCTACCCCCTCCTGTGCGGCCCCTGTGCCCAATGTGAAGGTCAAATTACTTTGAAGTTTTTGGTTAAGTTCTTTGGTTAAAGTTTTTGGTTAAGTTTTTTGGTTCAAGTTTTTGGTTAAAGTTTTTGGTTAAGTTTTTTGGTTAAGTTAAGTTTTTTTATTAAAGTTTTTCGTTATTACTATATCTCTGCAACTGCTTTGCCCATTACCTTGAAACTTCACATGGGTGTTTATCATCATCTATATTTTCATTCTACCCCCCTCCCGTGCGGCCCCTTTGCCCAATGTCAAGGTCAAATTACTTTGAAGTTTTTGGTTAAGTTTTTTGGTTAAAGTTTTTGGTTAAGTTTTTCTGGTTAAGTTTTTTGGTTAAAGTTTTTTGTTATACTATATCTTTTTTTTTAGTGTCCATGCCTCGCCACAAGGCGCGACATGCAGGCCGCGGCCATCTAGTTAACTACAAATGTCCATGCATGAATCTATTTTTAGCAGTGACCTTGGTCCATGAAGGAAAAGAGTTTTTCTATTTACCAGAACGTTACATTTTCGGGAACATATGGACATTCTTACAAGACGTACATTGTGGGTTTTTTCCTTTTTACCTCACAAGGCTAATGGAATAAAAATAATTTGCAGTTACCTATTGTTCTTCAAACTTTTTTAACCCCACAAGGTAAGTCTTGTTTGCTCGGATAGACGGACAAGGGTAAAACTATAACCTCTAACCTGCAGAAGCAAACCTGTGAATTTAGAATTAAAACAATCAACAAATGGGGTTGGAGTTAGCCCCTGCAAAATGAACACTTCATGAACTGTTCATGTATTATTCATGAAAAGTTCAAGAACCTGATTCATGAACAACTCATGGGATGTGCATGAAGATAAAATGGCACACATTCTTGAAATGTTCTTAAATATTTTAGTTCATGAACTTTTATAGATTCATGAACAGTTCATGAAAAATAGTTCAGTTCCCAATCCCAAAAAATATTGGAAGTAAAAAGTTCATGAACTGTTCAATTACTGTAAATTCATGAAATGTTCTTGATTTTTTTCAGATATATGAAATGTTCATGAACTTTTTCCCATCCAAATCCATTTATCTTCACGAAATGTACTTGAACCGTTCATGAACTACTGTTCAAGAACAGTTCAAAAACTATAGTTCATGAACTGTTCATGAACAGTTCCCAATCCCAAAAAATATTGGATGTATACTGCAGCATTTCTGTCAGAGAATATATGCCATCGTTGTATTTAGAAAACAAGTGCACATATAACATTTATCAACTTTTACATTTACCTTCTTGCGTTCGGAACCATGGACCTCTCTGGACATTTTCATGCTTTGCATATCTATGAAGACTTAAATGGAGATCTCAGGAAACTGTTTCATGGGTCACAGAATTTTGAAATGCAGATTGCAAATGCCAGTTCACTACTTCAGAAATTCTCCAAGAATGAAAATATGATGCACACTAAACAGGAATCGCACATCTACCATAAGCTGATCTATCCTAGAGGCGATGGACCAAGAACAAGACTGCAAGTTTCCGAGGAAATAATTTATTTTGGTCGACCACACATACTAACATTAACTCAAAGTGAGAAAGATGCTATTTACTCATAAATACATGTAGGTTTGAATGTTAATGAAGTTGAACAGTTCTAATAGTGTGGGACAGATTGATTGAACATAAATTAATATGCTACATTTGTAAATGCCCAGATAATGCAGATGTAGATGATTTGTAACCAAAACAGATTGCAAAAAAAGCTTTTCACAGCGGATTTCTATTGGTTTCCTTAATATATATGACCCTGAAAATATATAGATAGAATATAGAGATAGATAGATATATAGATAGGCAGCAATACGTGGAACAGACAGTAGCTAGCTAGTTCATTTGTTTATGAAATCTCTTACTGTAGTTTGGTTGTGTGCATAATTAAATTATAATCAATCGTCAAGTGTCTGTCAGTCACAGTATATACTATGTGTGTCAGCTAGTCTTTTATCCAGTTTGTATTATTATGCCTGTCTTTAGGTTTGAGGCGGCTTTCAGCTGCGCCGAAAACCTATTGTATTCGTTGGTTTTTTTTTGTTTTTTTTTTATTCAGCCGTTCAGTCTACAGCCTAAACCGCTGGTCGGATCGACTTCAAATTTTGCATGCCGATTCGGATCAAGTGTGAGCAGAGAATCAGAGATTTTCAGAAATATCTTAATGCCACTTTCCACGAAACCGGAGGTGACGTCATATTTTCTATAACTTTCTATAACTTCCTTATTTTCCAACCGATTTCAAAAATTATTTTTGCATTGGAAAGCTGACAACATTCTCTATCTCGGCCTCGCTGACAGTTCTCGGCTATCTGGTCAAATAAGAGAGCTATAGGGATTTGAAGTTGAAATATGTACATACTTTTCAACGATTTTGCCGAATTTTTGCCGAATTTCGGCTGATAACGGGTGGTCTTTGCAAACGTTTTCCAATTTGTACAGTAATGTCAGCAACATAATTTCTTGCCAGTGTGATAGGGGAGTGTCAGGCGCATAAAAGATGTATAATTTTCAGAGCTCTATCTTGACTACTTCCGGTTCTATTGGATGTCAAAGATGAACGTCTTTTTTTCAAGTTTTCAAAATAGAGCAAACGGATGTGACGTCAGCTTCGTTATTTATCAATAGATTTCAAAATTTCTTGCTGCGGTCGATATTTCAGTCATTTAGCTAAAACTTTCGCTTTGTGCCCGGCCTATGGTGAAAAACAAACGAAAACTTCACTGGCGGAATATTGCACATATGTAATTTCCGTTTTATTAGGTGTATTTACAAATGGCGTAAACTGCAATCTAGGGGCGATAACTATCGAAAAAATAATCATCCGCTGACTTACGGGCTCCCTCCATCTACACCAAACCGCTGGTCGGATCGACTTCAAATTTTGCATGCCGATTCGGATCAAGTGTGAGCAGAGACTCAGAGATTTTCAGATATCTGTTAATGCTACTTCCCACGAAAACGGAAGTGACGTCATACTTCCTATAACTTCCTTATTTTCCAACCGATTTCAAGAATTCTTTTTGCATCGGAAAGCTGACAAAATTCTCTAACTCAGATTCGCTGACAGTTTTCGGCTGTCTGCTCAAATAAAAGAGCTATATGCATTTGAAGTTGAAAAATGTACATACTTTTCAACGATTTTGCCGAATTTCGGCTGATAACGGGTGGTCTTTACAAACGTTTTCCAATTTGTACAGTACTGTCAGCAACATAATTTCTTGCCAGGGTGATAGGGGAGTGTCAGCCACATGAAAGATGATAATTTTCAGAGCTATATCTTGACTACTTACGGCTCTATTCGATGTCAAAGATGAACGTATTTTTTCAAGTTTTCAAAATAGAGCAAACGGATGTGACGTCAGCTTCGTTATTTATCATTCGATTTCAATTGTTTTTGCTGTAGTCGATATTTCTGTCCTTTAGCTAAATCTTTGGCTGAGGATCGAACCCGGTATCCCTCGCTCCGAGCCCATCGCTCTACCTCTAAGCTAACCGGCCCCCCATCGGTGTGATGATGCGAACACAATAATGTTGGACTGTTCATTCTAAAACTTCAGAAATTCTTTTTGCAACCGATAGTTTACACCTTGGGCTAAAGCTTAGTTACACATGAAATCAATGTTTGAGGCTCAAACCGTTGATGCAGCTCAAGCTGCTCTAGTTTGATTTGTAATTGTATTGTGTCTTTAACACTGGAAAGTGATGGAATGCGAGTCCAATATCGCATACGTTGTTTACTGGATCCAGTCGGTTACTGGTTAGTTCTTTCATAATTTGGAACTCAAAATTTTCTTATTAGATTTAAGTGATACATAGACTAGTCTTAATCCTTTCTATGAGTCTAGTTCATTGATTGTGAAATAGTTTACTGTGGTTTGATTGTTGACTTACATATTGAAGTAATTCATGTTTAAATCATAAATAATTTAAACCATGTGACTGCTTAACTTCTAGTTGTTGTTGTTGTTGTATGTCTGTAATTCAGGCGCTTATTTTTCGCCTCAATCTCTCTGCAGCCACAAAGACTGCGAGAGCATTGTTCCGACACATATGTGTGTGCCATAATCATACATGTGTCTGTCTGTGTCTTGTAGGTTAATAATTCCCTGACATTTCAGTGAAAGTCTACATTGCAGGCGCGGATACAGGGGGGGGGGGTGGGGGGGGTCCAGGGGGTCCGGACCCCCCCCCTGCTCTCGGCAAAAAAAAATAAAAAAGACGAAAATCTACAATACTCGAATAGTTGGATGACTTTTTTCGTGGCCTAGGTGTCAGGAAATCGCACCTGCAATTATTTCTGTATCCGCGCCTGCATTGATATCTCAAATGGTAATTTCAGTGAGAATCGTACGGGTACACATTCAAGAACCACCAATATTACTAACATTCTCTAAATTTCCATAACACAAGATGAAACTCCTAAGACTTGGGACATTTAGGAATTTTGTAATGTGTAACATGGCTTAAAAATTCACTCGCCCCGCTCGCCATGGCGATTCAATTTTCATGTTGGTTTCATGTCACTGGTCCGATTTGGCGAGTGACACATCGGGCAAGGCCATATAAGTACATAGGAACTTTTAGCATACTTTAATTCACATTCATGATTGGAATACTGAACATTCAACAATAATCATGATAATAACAATTCATGAAATGGACAATTGATTGCTCTTTGTACATGTTCATGAACAGTTCAAGGATTTTGTTATATACATTCTTCAAAAGCTCACAAATAGTTCTTAAATTGATTGTTTAACATGTTTAAGAACAATTTATGAACTATTTTATGATACTACAGTTCATGAAATGGTCATGATTGCTCTTCGGACGACCCCCACTTTTTAGACCCCCCTAGATACCTCAGGCCCCTTGGGCCTTCGAAACAACCCCCCCCCCCCCCCCTTCCTTCTTCAAAACAGGTGTGGCTACGGGCCTGGTTCAAGGATTTTGTTACGTACATTCTTCAAAAGCTCATGAATTGTTCTTCAATTGATTGTTTAAGAACAATTCATGAACTATTTAATGATACTACAGTTCATGAAATGGTCATGATTGCTCTTTTTACATGTTCATGAACAGTTCAAGGATTTGGTTACATTCTTCAAAAGCTCACGAATAGTTCTTAAATTGATTGAATAAAATGTTTAAGAACAATTCATGAACTATTTAATGATACTACAGTTCATGAAATGGTCATGATTGCTCTTTGTACATGTTCATGAACAGTTCAAGGATTTGGTTACATTCTTCAAAAGCTCATGAATAGTTCTTAAATTGATTGAATAAAATGTTTAAGAACAATTCATGAACTATTTAATGATACTACAGTTCATGAAATGGTCATGAGGCCATCCATAATTATATCTCCGTTTCCTGTAACCCGACCGAACCGCTAAAAATGGTGCGACCCGATTTTTTTTATTGCAATTTTTTTTTTTTTTTTTTTTTTTTTTTTTTTTTTTACAATTTTATTTATTTTATTTTTTTTTAATTTAGTGCTACAGTGGGTTAAAAGGGTTAATATAATCTCTGGCCCTAAATGGCATACATGTTCATACAACAACACATACAGCAATTGACATACTTTTATTGCAAGACTTGCAATATTGAATTTAAAAAGTATTAATATTAAAAAGTGTTAAAATAAATATTGTACCTTTTTTATATTAATAATTTTTAAATTCAATATGTGATATGACAGAAAAAAAAAGAAATTGCCTACCAACCGACCCACTTCTAAAATTCTGGGTCGGGTTACAGGAAACAAACATTTTTTTAAGGACGACCTGAATGATCTTTGTACATGTTCATGAACAGTTCAAGGATTTTGTTACATTCTTCAAAAGCTCATGAATAGTTCTTAAATTGATTGTTTAACATGTTTAAGAACAATTCATGAACTATTTAATGATACTACAGTTCATGAATGCTCTTAATTTGTACATGTTCATGAACAGTTCAAGTGTTCTTCAAAAGTTCATGAACAGTTCATGGACATATTTCAAGAACTGTTCATGTACACAATTTAATGAACATAAATTATGAACTTTTAATAGCCAGTTCATGAACTATCCTTAAATGTTTTGAAAAATTCATGATTTCATGAACCTCATTTCGCAGGGGAAGTTACTCTGGTGTGGAATGGACCTGGTCAGGATATTCTAATTTCAGGGTTGAATATATATTTTTCTGTAAATATTCAGTTCTGATTTTGGGAATTTCCCTCATAATGGACAGGTTAAATACGGGATAGACCCGTTGACCCGTCCTTAAATGACCTTAGCTGTTGATAGGCCATTAAACACCAATAATCAATCAATCAATGTTGCTTTTGTGATTTTCTCCTATATGGTGGTGGTGGGATTCAAACCTCTCGACCTGGCACTTCCCTGTCCTGGGAATATTGTAGAAATTTTGTGACTGGAAATATTCGAGATTTGAGAAAATTCCCAGCAATTGGGATTTCTGGGAATTTATTTATTTGGAGATATTACTAACATTCTCTAAATTTCCATAACACAAGATGAAACTCCTAAGACTTGGGACATTTAGGAATTTTGTAATGTGTACATTCCTAGCATTCCTAGAATATTCCCACAGACTGATACAATTCCTAGCAACTGGGATTTCTAGGATTTGAATTAACAAGTTATTCCTAGGAATTCCTAGGAATTTCTTAGGAATCCTGACTTATAGCATACCTAGGAATGAAAAAATCTAAATATTCCTAGGCTTCCTTAGATTTTCCTATGTTGTGAAGGTATGAATGATTTTTGCACTTTAATTCCTAGGAATATCCTAGGATTTTATACAGACTAGGAATAATTTTGACATGGGCGCGTTTACTCAAGGCTGGAAAATGTCGAACCTTATTGTTACATTTCCATCGGAAATATCATGCAATTTGAGCATATATAATTATGCAGTAATTTAGGTAATTTGATAACCCGTTCCCTTCAAAAAGCTGATTTACACATACATATTCCGGGGCCGCAGTACACGTCACATGATGCTGTGCGTCAATTTCAACATTTCAGTGCTCAGTGCGACGGTGAACTGGTCTGTTGACGTATATAATGGCACGTTCTAGTAACATCATGAGACACATGCATTACGTAGGTGTTGGCTTGGCCCCGGAATGAGCATTGTCAATATCAAATTAGTGCTAGCGTGCCCAGAAATTAGTTCACTAAAAATGTATCTATTGTTTAACGATGCCGTGTAAATAACAAGACATTGATGTACTTTAATCCCCTAACTGAACTTTCAATTACGATACCATTGTGTGACTGGAGAATGGGGCTTATGGGTTTTGAGCACAGTCTGTAGCCTATTTCACCAACATTGCAAAGTATACTTACCTAGCAAAGTATACTTTGAGGGAGTAATCATTTATTTTTCCTGAAATACATTAGTTCATATAGAACTAACAAATGCATATATTTCATGATTAAAAGTATGCAGAATTATTATACTGAATTTATTACATTAAGTAGTATAGAGGGAGTAAAAATGATACCACCTGTGGTGGTATCATGTCCACCCCTCTATACTACCCCCACCACCCCCGAAAAATCAAAAAATTGGTTAATGAGAAAATTGTATCCGACAGCAAATTTATGAATTTTGGAGAAAATAATTAATGCAATTTCAATGTGCCGCGAGTGATAGTTTATATTCCAACACCCCATTTTTCTCCTCCAATATAGCTAATTTATTTCGCAGATCGGCAACTAATTCTACCAGCTCTAGTCTACCCCGCTCACCTTTAGCCACAGGGCAGCGTAGTTGCTTATGTCTACAAAGAGTTTGGGCACTAACAAATTTACAAGGGCATCTGGGGCATTGAAATTGTGGGGGGACACAAGGAAATTTTCTATGTCTCGCTAGATGCCTTCGTAGATAGTCTTTACACGTAAACGTCTTACAACAATTCACACACTCCATTATATATGTATATGTATATGTTCAATTGGACGTGAAAAAAAACGTGATGTAAATTTATCACGTCCAATTGAACAGATAAATTTCATAGGTTATATGTGGTATAATTGATAGTGTGTTTCTGTTCAATTTCCAATATAATTGGGACTACGATATCATTATGACTCCCTCTTTTCAAAATTATTTTCTCCAAAATTCATAAATTTGCTGTCTGATACAATTTTCTCATTAACCAATTTTTGGATTTTTCGGGGGTGGTGGGGGTAGTATAGAGGGGTGGATACCACCGCAGGTGGTATCATTTTCACTCCCCCTATACTACTCATTATCACAGCCAAATTGGCTGTGATAATGTAATAAATGCAGTATAATAAAAATTAATAAATTTATCCTAAAATTGAAAATTTCTCCCTCAAAGTATACTTTGCTAGAAAAGTATACTTTGCAATGTTGATGAAATGGGCTACAGATCAGGATCTTATGGGTTTTGCGACCAGTGTAGATCCAGATCAGCCTGTGCATCCGCACAGTCTGATCAGGATCTGCACCGTTTGCTATTCCATGCTACGTGGTGACATTACATAGACTCATTGGAAATGAGCCGTCTCATCAGGATCTGCACTTTTTGAAAAAAAACACCCCCTTTTCATAAATGGATGAATCTGAAAATCATTTTGTGACCATTGGATTGGATTGACCATTGGATTGGTCGGAACGGAACATTAGCATATCACAGTCCATTTCAGATACTTAGGGTTGAAAGGTTTAATAGTGAATGCATACACTACTACGTAGTTTACTTACTGCTGCGTTCCCGTATCAGGTGTGCTGCGTCAGAGGTCAAGGTCAGAAGGACGACACACAGCACAAATGTCAGCAGGATCTGCAACGGTGAAGTGACCATAGTGGGTTTACAGAAAATATGTTACGCGGACAGTTTATGTAGGTCCGTCGCACCAGCTATTTAGACCGTCTTCATTCGGCGGCCCAAGTGTTTGCTATTGTAACATTATAGCTTGGTCCATCGAGTATTACTGAGTACATAATAATATTTAGATCTGCAGACCTCGGCTATGGCCAGTTCAATACAGTTTCCGCTGGTAAATACGATGAATTGAATATAAGGCCGTATGTTGGGACTGGTTAGCCAGTGTACAGTGTGCTCCCTTAACTGTCTTGTTTTATTGCCATATAAACAATGCAAAAACAATATTTTTTTCGATAATATTAAATTATAGCAAAATTTAAGAATGAGCCTACTTTTTATTTCGTGAAATTTGGTCAAATATTGATTTTATTACGAAAAATGAATTCTGTATGGGAATTAACGGGTAAAAAAGAGGTGGAGAACCTGGAGGAGTCGAAAAAAAAAATAAAATTGGAAATTGATTCTGAAATCTGGTTATTTCTGAAATTAGAAAAATATCCCCATGTTAAATTTTCGTAATAAAATCAATATTGGACAAAATTTCACGAAATAAAAAGAAGGCTTATTCTTAAATTTTCCCTTAATTTAATATTATCGAACAAAATATTGTTTTTGAATTGTTTATATTAGCCGTAAAATTTGGGCAGATTTCGTGAAACAGACAGTAGTGTTATATACTCAGTTTGGCTGGGTGAAAGTTTGGACCCACGCTGGATCGCCTTGTGGCGCCGTGTAGTAGCCTAGGCACGAGTGCCGACCCACAACTCTGAGATTTTGGATAAATTCGAACAACTCCACTATATGAACATTTGCTTACCAATAAAGTATGATTGCGTGAGTGTTAATTCATCTTAGAGAGGTTTCAGGCAGTAATAGCAACTCGGGTGGTGATGTAGTTATACTAGTTAAGCCCGCCTATCTCTTAATTAGCCCGACTTACCTGGGTACAAGTATAGTGTCACATAGGCTACTTAGATGACGATTTTGCGCAGCTCCTGTAGCCGATTTCATCAAAATTGCGAAGTCTATTTTAGCAAAGTATACTTTGAGGGAGAAATTTTCAATTTCAGGATACAGTTATTACTTTTTATTATACTGAATTTATTACATTATCACAGCCATTTTGGCTGTGATAATGTAATAAATTCAGTATAATAATTCTGCATACTTTTAATCAAATTGTATGCAGTCGTTAGTTCTATATGAAATAATTCATTTTGGGGGAAAATAAATGACTACTCCCTCAAAGTATACTTTGCTAGAAAAGTATACTTTGCAATGTTGGTGAAATAGGCTACTGGATTATCTCCTTGTACAGGCGGACGAACCGTTCACTCAATATTACAATTACATATGATGATATTGCTACGTACAATAATGGCCCACATCAATAATGACCCACATACCTTCATGGCTGAAACAAGACTACAATCCGGTACCAAAATACGAGGTGAACTCTTTTGTCTCTACTGGAAGTCGCTCGTCGCTCCACTAGCCTTTCTTGTACCAGCCGTTAACGGAATGACTTTATATAGCCATGCGAAGAGAAGTAAAAGGAAATATTCAGCCACCTGTCACCGTGCATGTATTTACGTAGCATATGGACATCGGGATTGTGAATGTATGGAAGCGTCCCGGTGCCAATGACAGAATATATTGATCTCCTAATTAGGACTTAGTATCGCCTATTTAGGAGATACTAAGTCCTAATTAGGAGATAGTAACTCATAATTAGGAGATATTATCTGATTGGCTGATTGGCAACTGTTGTTTTTACCAACTTTCTAGTTATCTTAGTTTCATACTAAATGTGTAACACAATTAAAATAAATAGAGGATATTCATATTTTTGCAATGAATATGACATATATGTTCATCGATTGGTGTGAGATGTCCATATTTCACGAGTGCCGTTAGGTACTCGTGAAATATGGACATTTCACACCATGAGATGAACATATATGTCATATTCGTTGCGAAAATATTAATATTCTATTTATTATATACCGCTCCATGGAAATTAGCAGTTTTTTAGACTGTATACGGTAATTTATGTGTATTTGCAGCCTATTTGCAGTCCGGCACTGCAGGTGCGCGTTATGAATATAGATACCGGAAGTAGTCGTATTTTCACCGGAAGTTGTTTATTTCATCGATGAGAACATATGACTTTTATTTACATCGTATCACTATGTATTGCATGGGTAGGTATATAATAAAGTATTATTATTATTAATATTTAGGGCATCAACAAATACGTTCATAGTATTTCCATCCCACTGGTCTGTCGGATGAGACTATAAACTGTGGTCCCGTCTCTATATGACCTTAGCTGTTGCTGGGACGTTAAACCTTTCACTATTTAAAAAGGAAAAAGAAATATTATAATTGTTATTATCTATCCCATCTGCTGGGTGGATGGTGTGGTAGTAAAGCCACAAGCATTGAGACAAAATCAAAAATCTAATTCGTAATGCAAGATGAATATGGCGCAACATGATAGAAATTTCTGTGTGTTATTCCATGTCGATGTGTTGATGAGACATTAACAAGGTGTATGATCCATTCCATGTCCATGATACCTCGGCTACTAGTTTGTGAAGCATTTTTTAACCATCTTAGCTCACAATCAAGCAGTTTGATTAACTGAGCCTGAGCTGTAGCACAGCTCAGGCTCAGTCAATCAAGCTGCCTGATTGCAGGCACAATATGAAATGAAATAAAATGAAAGGAACAGGGTTTAAACGTCCCAGCAACAGCTAAGGGACGGGACCACAATTTTAAAGTCTCATCCGACAGACCTGATTGGGGAATGAATTTCTTGCCCTAGGGTAGGTTTTGAACTGGCACAATATGAAAGTATTGTAAATATAATAATTGACAAATGTTGGCCAGATTAGCACAAGCAGTGGTGTATTCCAACAGCCCCTTCTGACCTCTGTACACCAGGTATGCAATAAAAAAAAACATGCCCCCATTAAACCCTGGGGGCCGCCCCCTATCATCTCAGCTTACAGGATGTCAAGAGATATTACCCATAATGCTGCTGCAGGGAACCAATTTGATATCAGACTGCATACATGGCTGCGACTGGAGAAATGGGGCTTATGCGATTTGTGACCAGTGTAGCTCCTGGTCAAAGAACACACTCCTATAGCACAATCTGTATTGCTTGTTAGAAGCATGACGGGTGTTTCATTGATGGAATTGTGAACAGTGCAGATTCAGATCAGACTGTGCGGATGCACAGGCTGATCTGGATCTACACTGGTCACAAACCCATAAGCCCCATTTCTCTATTCACAATTTCCCATTTCTCTATTCCCATTTCTCTATTCACAATTTCCCATTTCTATTCACAATTTCCCATTTCTCTATTCACAATTTCCCATTTCTCTATTCACAATCTTATATTAGATTGTCTGCCTCTTTTCAATTGTTTTCGCAAAAAAATATGATTACATTCATAAGCTATGATTTAATGTGATATATTAATCCTTTCACCCCTAAGTAACTGGAATTGATTTATATTTTAATTTTGCAACCAATCCAACCGTCACAAAATGATTTTCAGACTAGTCCATTTATGAAAATGTTCTAAAAAATATGAAAATTACTTGCAAAAAGTGCAGATCCTTGTGACGAGCCGGCTCATCTGGATCTGCACTGTTTTGCCAATAAAACTATACAGGCATGTGGTGTTGAAAGTTTCAACAAGTTTACTGATTTTATTAGAAACAAGACTATGTCGGAGCTTAATAAATATGCTATTAAATCAACACAAATGTTGATCATACATTGAAGCTGTACTGATTACCTAACATGTTTTCTGTGGCGGCCTCGTTTGCATTTTTATTATAGAAATACATTTTGTTGTTTATGCACCGTGTTATTACAGTGATCTTAAATTTTAATAAGTTGCGTAAAGTTTTAGAATTACATACGTAGGAAATTAGACTGCACATCAAACACCAGGGGCCCGTTTCACTAAACTTCTTACGACTAAAATGTTCGTAAGTGCAAATTTAAGATCGTCTGTAAATTTGAATTTATGGATTTACATTTATTGAGCATAGGCTGCATGGTCAATAAATGTAAATCCAATATTTATTTACAAGAAAACAATGTTAATGTGAAGTTTACAGACTATCATAATTTTTCACTTACGAACATTTTAGTCGTACGAAGTTTAGTGAAACGCACCCAAGATACAGTGGAACCTCTCTAAACCGGAGAACAAAAGACATGTGATCATGATTTTAATGGGTTTATTGGTCATTTATCTTGGGTGATAATGCCTGTTAGTGATCGCATAGCACACAGCTATGGTTCGAAATAATCAAATGCCTAATTTACAGTGAAGCCTCTCTAAACCAGACACCCTGGGAACCTCCTGTTTAGCGAGGTTTCACTGTATTAGACAGCCAAAGGATCTGTGGATGGGGAAACTAGGTCAATTATTTTGCACTGGCCACATCTGTGTTAAATGTCATTTCTGCTAATATAGATTTTCCACACATTTGGTCAAATGTCTTTAAAATTAATGTCGCCATTAAAAGCTTTTTAGATGAATTATTCTCAGCTGTACCCGACTTTTAATCAAATTTTGTCATAAAAACACAGTAAATCTGAATATTGAATGAGGGTCGTATCACGAGTCGTGTGGCTTGTGGTCAGCTGTCGGTGATATTTTGATGAATTTCTTTGTCTCCAATCGTGTGGTGTGTAATGTATGTCACAGGCACCTGCTAATTGATCACCTTTTGGAAAAAAATGGGTATATTGTTGTTGTCAGGGGTGTCCGTCCGTATGTCCATCCATATGTCCATCTGTCATGTTTCTTGTAAGAAGCAATACTTTTAAACTGTAATAGTTGGATACTTGATATTTGGTATGTGGCTTCCTTATGGTGTGCAGGTGCACAAAGGCAATTTATTATTTTGATTTGACCCTCAGGATATCTGAGCCGCGTTGCGAGAAAACCTGTCTTCGGGAAATATTTGGTCAAATTGACATTTTGTTACTATGACACTGGTATTTGTGTGATGAATTGAATGCTTTTGATTTGATCATGATATCTGCAATATTCATTAAGATATATTTTATACAACACCACTCTTCAGGTCGTTTGAGCAAATAAGACATCACGTAAAAGCGACGTCAAACGACGTCAAAACGACGTTACAGTATCTACGTATTTACCGGTACACATAGAGTATATGCCAACATTTACAACAGTTTGCAAGTTGACAAACTAGAAGCATGTTTGGCTTTGAATAATGAATGTATAGACGGGTGAGCTTGATATTTTTGGTAATACATGAAAGTGAAAAGCGACAAGTATAAACGTGTGCGTGTACGGCGGATTTGGTATGCCGATTTCTTCTTTTTGACGTCCTGTTTACTGATTGCTGTAATAATTTATAATTGTAGAAAACCACAGAAGTATATGAAACAGACAGCAATATTTACTGTCCAGGTATGTCATTTCTGTATTGATTAACTGATTGGTTCATTGGGGCTATACAACAGTTCAGCAAATACAGATGGGAATACACCTGTAAATGGGGAGGACAATACGTTCAACATTAAAGGTACATGCCCACTCAGTAGACACACACTGTTCTTTATAGATAGTTTTGTATATTCTGTAGATATAACATTTTCAGGCAAAATAAATATTCATTCACCATAAAACCCCACATACTGATTTGCATTACTATACAATTTATATCAGACTGATATCAGGGGCGATAATAGTGTTTTCTTAAAATGTAAACGGACATTACTATTTATTCTCTGTATTTGTTTGTTGATGTGTAATGATCATACTTTATAATCTATCGAAATATTATTTTTTTCAGGTGACACATTTAATTAGTATAAATAATTAAAAAATGTCGTGCCTCATTTGCATATGAAAGTAGCCTAATACCACCTCGAGTCACTATGAGTAAAATAAATATTACCAGATGATTATATCTGTATAGCGGGCACTCCTAATTTTTTAGAACTGGTGGAATGGTGACGCAAGTTTACACTTATTTAAATACTATAAAGAATAGTGTGTGCCAACTGAGTGGGCATGTACCTTTAACTTACATTACAATTAGTGCACAGCCGATGGTGCGCCATTGCAATATACACACTTTTCCCATATGCTAAGTGGGAAATGGTGAGATACTCTATGACCGGGAGGTCGAATCAAAATTCACTTTGCGCATCTACACACATTATAAGGAAGGCACACATCAAGTTTCAAGTCCCTATCTTATTACGGTTAAAAAGTGTTACTTCTTACAAGAAAACAATACATGTATGCCCATTTTTTTATTCAAAAAGTGGATATAAAAAATTGTAGCACTGAAAGGCAGTGTCCATGTCTGATGACAGGCACTCTTACTTCCATGCGTTACTCACTATGTACATACAGTTCAGTCACTCTACTAGCTTGAGAGCAAAAGCCTACATCGCTTACATGTAGTTTCTACTCCATCTCACTATCTCACTCGCCTAGAGGGAGACCACCTTCAAGGGTAGCGCTTGGAAGTCTGCACAGTCAGTCAGGGCTGGGTAATATACGTCAAGGGCACCTGCCAATTAAGCCCACGTTCTTTTACATTTTCCTAACTACAGAAGCAATTTTGAATCGCTGAAGTGCGGATACCGCGGGAAACCGCAATGTTTCCATTTCCACTATCTAAAGTGGGTGAGACACAAAATGCATAGTTACACATACGGACGGACGAAACGGACGGACAGACCAAATAAAACTATATTCCTCCACATAGAATGTACAGATAATGTAATTGAATGTACTCTGTCTAAGACGAATCGGCAAATATTGTTTTTCTCCGGAAAACCGTTGATCTAACATCACGCTTATTCAAATTAAAAGAAAATATGGGTGGGGTTTGTCGGCCGAATACAGCCGACTATGTATTTTTCATGTCAGCTGTACTCGGCCACCTGTATGTTTGCTGTCTATGTCACGCTAACCTTCATTTGGATGTGACAAGCCTTAACTTACAATATCGGTGTTCCACTGTTCGGATAAATCTGCATTCATATATACAACAATGTGTTGCGTACATATTGCATAATATTTATTATGCAAGTCTTCGTCTACAGATGTTGTTTTATATAAAACGATTTAATTTGTATTGGCCTCCTGTATGTTGCTGTCTATGTCACGCTAACCTTCATTTGAATGTGACAAGCCTTAACTTACAATATCGGTGTTCCACTGTTCGGATAAATCTGCATTCATATATACAACAATGTGTTACGTACATATTGCATAATATTTATTATGCAAGTCTTCGTCTACAGATGTTGTTATATAGAAAACGATTTAATTCGTATTGGCAATACTCTCTGCATTGTTTGTCGCAAATTTAAAACTCACAAGGAAATTAACTTTCGGCAAATGCGCAATATAGATATCAACATAGGTTTAAACGTGTTTACTGATGGGGGGCCGGTTAGTGCCGACGGCCGGTCAGTCCCGACCCCGCTCTAACATTTTTGCAGGCACTTGTTACCGCAATATCAGCTTGTTACACCGCCTTGTGTTCACGGCGTCATATCTTGTGACGTCATCAGACAGGTTTTCTCGAGACGCGGCTCATATAGTAAATACATGTAACATGGTTAGTGCCGTCGAATATAAAACATATTCGGTTGAGCCTTAGATAGCTTTATTGGGGCGAGCTTTAGCGAGCCCCTATAAAGTTGTCGGGGCGAAACCGAATATATTTTATATTCTACGGCACTAATCATGTATTTAATTTATACCGCATACTAAACGTAATTGCTTGAACGTGCGTGACGTCATGTTTTGATGTCATTCCCTCGCCATGCGTCACAAATCCAGTGACGTGATTCAAAGTAAAATGGCGGCATCCATGCTAGGTAGATTCGGTATTGTATCTGATTAAATCTCCGATTTATTTACGATGCGCTTCAATATTGGCTCGAGTTAGACTACACAGTTGTCATAATAAGCATTGCAATCATAATGGATATGTCCGTGTCGTTGGTTACGTCGCATATACTGTAAAAATGGACAAAATTCAGCTGCACCGACAGCGACTTCGATTTTAAAACAGCATTTATTCAACCCCCTTTATTATGCTTTTCAAATAGTCATGGTCGTGAAAATAAGTGTAGTGTGTCTTATTTTCATGTTAATTTCAACTAAAAATAGTTTCTTCCTTCAATCATGTTGATATTCGATCAGACGTTTTGTTATCCGTATTCGGATCCGGATCCTGTAATGCTAGACGATATTATTCATAAAAAAACGTGATCCAACTTATTTATCACATCCTCCTGCACATACCTTGCACACGAGCTGTGTTAATACAGAAACAACACCAGGAAGTGTGTCAAAGATATGGTAACCCCGAGTTAATTCGAAAGTTTCAACAAAACCGTGTAGACACAGGTGAGCCAACTCATAACGAGCCATGTCATCAGAATCTGCTCTATTTGTAAATATTTTTTAGATTTCATAATAAATACTCGTAATTTTCTTTCCATGTGTGGGTGGAGGGGGGGGGGGTGCATGACCACTGCCTCCTCGTTTTTTGCTTCCTGGTTACGGCCCTGATGGTGTGTCGGGAAGTATTATATATTTTTTTGCTTTCCATAATGCAAATATTCTACTTATATTATCACAATATGGAAAATTATTTCTAATTTTAGTTTTTATTATTCATACTCACCTGAATGGTTGCAAACTGATAGGTTGCTATGAAATCGTCCTAATAATAAAAATCTGCCTACTCTAATCACTCAAATAACCCACCATAGACCATTCCGCTCTACCCACAGCCAATTGGCTAGTCCGCTATTTAGACTCCTCCTATTATTGTTAGGTATACAGCTTCAAAAGTAAATCATTTCCATATGGAAATGACACTGCTAGATAAAAATAGCCTGAAGTATACTAAGTAGGGAGAAGATAAAACCATCAAGCGGGGACGGGAGGAGGGTCTACCTTACCATTCAGGTGAGTATGAATAATAAAAACTAAAATTAGAAATAATTTTCCATTTTTATGTCTTCAAACTAACCTGAATGGTTGCAAGAATTCGTAGTGATGGTGGGAGGTATTCTCACTACTCATACTCGACCGGAATGGTAAGGCAGATTAAAAACCCTCAAAACAGACAAAAATATTTGGTCTAGGTACACACTTGGGTGTTACCTATATAGTAATAACATGGTCTCACCCTAGAATCATAGGGGAGCCCAAAGCGGGCCCCCCCCCCTTTTCTACGAAGTAGAAGAGAGGTGGATAAAGACAAGCAACACCACGCTAGTCTCGTAGACTGACTCGTAGACTCCAACTGCTATACTTGGTAAAAACGCCGGAGAATACTCAAAGTATAGCTGCTGCTACCAGACGAAGCCCTGGCGAATGTAGTCGCCCGGCACTTCACACGCAATAACTCAACTGAGATAAACTCAAAGTCTATACATAGTCACATGACGACACATGACTCGTACATATCGAGAACACAGTATAAACGCCCTAAGCACTAAGGTCATCCTAACAAGCAAGTGCTGAGGAGTTAAACTGGCCCTAAAGCCAGATCAAAACCTATACCAGGGTTTGACACTAACTTTTGGCCCAGGGATTCCGCAGCATGGACATCCCTATTGTTACATAATGTTGAATGGGATTTTCTTGAAAATGCAGTGATTCCTCCTACAAAACAGGGATCCTCGGGATCTCGGGACACATGCGAGTGTCGACCACTGTATACCTATAACCCCATGTATAGTAGACAAAGAAAATAGAATCATTAACCCAAAGTGAAACACTATCCTTTTGCAACAACACTGCTACAAACTAGAAAGGTAGCCTCGCCCTAATTGAAACATGTACAAAACAATGCCTCCTGGGCCAGCGTGATGAACCGTAAGAACCATAGATCACCACAGATCCCCGTTCATCAACAAAGGCAAGTGGAGTTCATCGAGCGGAGAGTCACACTTACCAACCCCCAGGATTCCACTGGGACTGTAAAGACAAAAACCGAATAATCGGGTAATCAGAAAAAATCGCAGACTATCGCGAACAGGTAGATCCAAACAGCCTCCTAAACTTGATGCTACCGGCTGATAAACCCACAACTGCACCCGCTGCTACTAACGGACCCAGTTCTTAAACATTCTCCCTGAGATGTCAACCCCATGTCGGTCACATGAGGAACATGGAGAGAAAAGGGGGTTACTTTCCGGAACACCACATATGTATTCCGGAACAAAAATCAGTACTCACTTATATGCATAAAATAAGTTAAAAATAGCCTTGGCCCAAGTTTCGGCTACCATGAGCACCCGAATATCTACAATAACACTGATTGCAAGACGCCAAAACATCACGCGCTGTGACAGGACCAATCTGGGCCATGTCTCGCTGAAATCATAGATGAACAGAAGTGTTGTCCTAACTTCTTCCGATAAAACAATCCCCAAATAAGTTGGCTGCGCACTTAGATCAGACATTATACGAATTACGTGATGAATAAATCAATATCTCTGAGCGCTGGAATATCAAATGGTAATCGCCTAGACGAGAATGATAACGGGTAAATAAAACAATAGGATTATTGGCAGAATTTTATTTAAACGAAATAATAATATCCAGATATACCCGCGCCGATCAAAAATCGTACTTTAATAGTAATCCGTACTACCGTCTATCTAACGTATTTCCCGGAATAAATACGGAAAAATCGTAACAGTTGGCAGTTACGCATCTCTGCCAGTGCAGAGAGCGATCATAGAAGAAGTTGAGACTACATGCACCTCGTGCATTTATGGCCTAAACAACTCAGCTGCAGAACCACTTACTGTAGAATAAACTCAAGTAAAGGCCCTATCTATCCAACGGAAGACAAAGGATTGCGATACCTCCCGTTGGCTTAAAATTGATAATAAAAAACTTTACGGTCGGACCGGATGTCCTAATTCTTCCGAACCTAATGCTTCATCGCACGGACTGGACAGAAAGTGTGAACCACTGTCGCTGACAGGCGTGACGGAGGGAGGCCCGAACCACAACTGATTCCAGATCATGTGAGAAGGGATAAAGTATCTGAGGGAGAAATCTCGGTCATAGGAGAAACTGCTGATGTGCAAACAGCAGTGTGCTTCCATCTAACACAATAAACATTTTGAAAAAACCCAATCGCTTCAGAAATGATGGAGTGACAACAGCATGTATTATATACAGTCGATACGCGTTATGTCGACATTGCTTACATCGATATACCTGCTTATGTCGATATACGCTAGTGGTCCCGGCCGAACTGCTATATAACTCATACATTACATACCTGATATATCGATATCGGAAATGTCGACATTTCGTTTATATCGATGTGGAAAACAAGTCCCGATGGATAATAAATCACATTATACTGTAATGTCGATATGCAATTTGAACAGCGGGCGTCGTAAAGTCTGGTCAAACTTAATTGGCACAGGTAAGTTTTTCACACATACAAAGTGATCAAAACATGCCGCCGGTAACCGTGTTACAATCGCGGAATACCGTCAAAGCCGAACACGTAAGCCGTGGTTCAACCAATTAACGACAGTGTGACGTGAAATCACAAAATACTCTTGTTAATAGCCAATTATATGCCTGACATGAATCGATCCGTAAATGCCATAATCATTAACGGACGCTTGTTATAATAATTACAATTGAGTGAAATACATGCGATCTTATAAACACGAACATTTGGTATCTCAAATCACTTCCTTAGCAATGTCCAACATGCAGTACATGGGTCCGAAGTTATACTGGAACGAGTAAATTGAAAAGTCCGAATCGGTACGTGGGCGCAAACAGTGGAAAAAAAATAAAACCGACGTTTGAGCCTTGCCGCAACAAAACCACAAATGGATACCCCCATCCGGACAAGATAGCACTGGACACCAACGGATGCAGAAGCCATTCCGTCAGAACCGGAGATGACCGCAGAAACCATAACACCTGTCCGTGCAGAACAGAATCCGCCGCTGTCAACCCCCGGAACACTGCCAAAAGCTAAAACATGTTGATGTGTCCCTGAGTTTCCTGCACTGACCACCAACACACCGATGTAGGGGCTCCAATGAACCCCCCAGCCTTCTCACGAAGCGTCTGTGGACAGAAAGCGAGTAGGAGGAGGTAACACTATGGGAAATCCCTGTAGGAACCAGACCTCCACTGCCCACCATCTGATACAACGTAAGGAAGATGGTGATCCTAGGCAGAGACCGATCCAAAGGATCGGGGTGCGGCCTCCATAGCCCTAGTAAGTAATACTGGAGGTCGCAAACATAACCTTCCCCTATTCTGCACCCCGAAAGTCCAGGAGTGCAGAAATTTCCTAGCTGACAGAGAACCTCTGACCAGTACCCGGACACTAAAACAAGATGCCACGCACCCTGTCCAAAGGTACTATGATGACTGATAGATCGGTCAATAAGCTCATTCCACCTAAGAAAAATCCTGTGTGGGAACCAACTACGACTACTCTAGATCTAAAAGACACAAAACTCGGAAACAACTAAAACTTCCGAGAGCATCTGCGGAAGGGCACGTGGAAGTACGAGACCCGCAGAGATCTATGGAAACAACCCAGTCTACCGGGCAAATGGCGCTCCGACCACGTCCCGAACTTCCTCTATAGCACTATACTTCAAGAGAGAGACTCTACTTAACCCTTGAAAATACCCCCGTCAAGGGAAACGACCCCACAGGAGGTAGACAAGAAGGAGCAGCAGGAGGGACCATCGGTACCGTAGCTGCCCTTTGGCCGTTCGATCGCACAATTATCAGAGGTCAAAAGAGGCGAACGAAGCAAAACTATGGCCGTTCAAGAAAAAATCGCCGACTGAAGCACTGCGTCCAGAGACGATGAATCATACTGATTCAAACATAAATCGAAAGTTGGCATAGCCACAATCGACTTAACAGCCTACACCCATGCCTTCGCAAACGCGAACCAGGACCAGGAGCCGAAGATATCCCAAACGCAGCGGCGTCCTTGTCCAGAAACGGAGATCTCAAAACCATATCGCATAGAGGGGCATGTAGAACTTAGACCCCAGTGTGGCGATCAAAGTTTTGGTCACTAGGAACCCCGCAGTGGCCAAATCCTACCTAAAGCTCCCCAATGTACGTAACAAGAAGCCCTACTGTAGGAGAGAAATTAAACCACGACAACTCCGGCAATTCCACCACCACCGAATCAGCCTCACAACAGCCAATCCGAGGAAGTAGTAACCCATATTGGGAGGCTCCACTGGCAAAACCACCAGCTGTGAAAGAGCCGACAAACCCACTAAGTACTAGGACTTAGACAGGAACTCCAGAATCTTAGCCAACTGAACCATCATAACTGTATCGTGTGTCGAGTCCTGAATATAGACTGGAAATTCGAACTCATATACACTCGAATAAGGAGCAGGCCAGACAAGTACGGAGCCAAAGCACCACGGCGTCCAATACCACCTCGACCGTCTCCTCCGAGAACGGAAGAGCTAGATCTCGAGGAGCCGGATACAAAAACAAAATATGTACACAGGATACGAACCCACGAACACCCCGGTCAGAAATGGTTGCTACCCCGGTGCCCGGTACCCGGTGCCTGCCCGGTGCCCGGTGCCCGTAACACAAAACCGGCACCTCTCCTGCGAGAGTTAGGGTACGTTGTGACCGGGTGAATGTGATCAACACCTGCCGCAGCAACCCTAGACTGGCAGTCATCTACCACATACGTGGAATCTGATTCAACAGAACTGTACTGTATCGTTCCAAATAGTATATGTACTGCCCAAGCTAGTACTACATGTAGAAACCCTCGAAGAACTAACCCAATCCTGACCTACGACGAGATCGACTCCTCGACTTACGTGAACACGTAGAACGAAGACCAACCGAAGACAAGAACGTCTTCCTACCGGAAGCAGCAGGCTGTCCAGGGAGAGTCTGGTGCCCGGTGCCCGGTGTTTGACCGGTGTTTTGACCGGTGCCCCGGTAGCTGCCCAGGTGCCCACCCGGTGGCTGCCCGGTGCCCGGTGCCCGGTTCGGTGACCGGTGCCCGTTGTTTCGATGCCCGGTGCCCGGCCCGGTGACCGGTGCCCGGTGACATACCGGTGCCCGGTGCCCGGACATAAGCCCGTGCCCGGTGGCCCGGTGACATAACCGGTGCCCGGGTGACTAACCGGTGCCCGGTGCCCATAACGGTGCCCGGTGCCCGGTGCCCGGTGCCCGGTAACATAACCGGTGCCCGGTTGCCCGGTGCCCGGTGATATAACCGGTGCCCGGTGCCCGGTGACTGGTGCCCGGTGCCCGGTGCCATAACCGGTGCCCGGTGATATAATCGGTGCCCGGTGCCCGGTGCCCGGTGACTGGTGCCCGGTGCCCGGTGCCGGGCGCCTCTACTGAGAGAGGCTGGGTCAGCTTCAACCGGGTGATATATTATCAAGAACCGGCCGAACCACCCTTGTGATAGGTATAGCTCTATGGGAACCGGGTGATATGAGATCAGTACCGGACCCAGCAGCCCAGTATCCCCTGCATGGATCACCGGCCTATCACCTGAGCAAAGTTTCGAAGTCAGAGAACCTGACCGAAATTTCTCAACGGAACCAGACCCCCTCCCCCCGATGGGGGATCCCATCTGGCACACCCTCCGAAGCCTTACCAACCTCGGAAGGCCCCACCGCTCCCAAGAGCTGGAAAGCGGCCACAGACTACTTAGAACGTGAGATATGGGTCCTACGATACCCATCCTTACCCCACGTCGTATCCGTCCAACGGACAGACAACTCACATGGCCTCTCCTTGCAACACCCGCCACAGGCATAAGCACCTGTCCTTATGGGTGTCCCACGGAGAAGTCATGTGCCCACAAGCAGAGCGTGATTGCGGCATGCTAACCGGTATTGTAATACAAACCCCGATAGAATACCCCGCAATACGCTACAAAAAATGTGTCGCGGGAACGAATCCACTAAGGGACGAACCCGTTAGGGTACGAAAAAAAAAAAAAAAAAAAAAAAAAAAAAATAAACGTACACGCGAACCGCGAAAATACGTGACACAGAATAAAACACAGTGAAAAACCCCAAAAAACGCAATGGAGAATAATCACGCAACACGAATGAGTGATAGTAATATGTATTGAACAATATCAAATGACAAATAAGGTACAATACACGGCAGAAATTCAAAATTCGAACGAAATTATGGGAGATACAAAATATACCTGCACCCAGATAGCGTCCTAAAAATAATAGGAGGAGTCTAAATAGCGGACTAGCCAATTGGCTGTGGGTAGAGCGGAATGGTCTATGGTGGGTTATTTGAGTGATTAGAGTAGGCAGATTTTTATTATTAGGACGATTTCATAGCAACCTATCAGTTTGCAACCATTCAGGTTAGTTTGAAGACATAAAAACACACTATTGTATTTTATAAAAATTCGAGTACTTTTGTATTTTATTTTACTTGATATGTACTGTGAGGGATCCTCTAGATTATCGGACAAAAATTGTTGTTTTTTTATGATATTTTTCTTAAAATAGCAGCTATGGGCATAAAATTTTCACAAAACAATCGTCGGTTCTTGCTTTCTCAACGCATGGAAACTATTTAGCAAACTGTGCCATCTTTCTCACTTAAAATTGGGTCAGATCATCAGTTGTAAGATTGCCCCAAAATTAACATCGACAATCAATTATCCGGACAAATGTATAACCATCTTATAACTTGTATTCTCACCTTAAAATCATAATTTTATCTCCTGAAAACCAGTATAAACAGCATTGTGTTGTTTTGCAGAAAAAACAATCACCATTCGCTTCTTGGAAAACATCGTATTTATAGAATTTATTGTATTTATAGAACAACTCTGCAATGACGTAATGGGCGCACTCGATTGAGCTCTTCATAATTTGGTGGAAAATCCGCGGTAATGATCGTTTCGTACACTGGTGTTTTCGCACCTGTCGATTTTACCCACGAATTCATATGGGTGCGAAATGGTGTGTAATGGCTTGGGTCCGAAATGGCTTGGGGCGATTTGGCCTTAAAACAATTATTATTTGTTTTTGAATAAGTAGCTCTTCGTTCTTTTTCTATCAGGATACATTTTCGCATTCCTTCCTATCTGCTCTGTATTGTACATTGTGTATTAAACAGTCTGAAACTGATATTGGAGGAATGCATCGTATCGTATCGTCTGCATACTTCATACATTTTATTGAAAAACTCTATAGGGGGCCTCAAATTATGCGCATGCGCAGTGACAGATACAAGCCCCCGTGCGACGTTTGACGTTGTAAACAACTTGTGGACATAGTTGGGGGAATGTTTTCGGCAAATTTTACTAAAATGTTTACCTTGGCGATATATTATTCACACTGGCATGGAAACAGCAAGCACCTGAGTGACTTAGATGTGTCTGTTGCAAAATCGGATCAAATGAATGCGTTTAATTAACAGCTATTTTGATTTGTCCAATAAATTGATTGTCCGGATAATTGGTAGGACACCTGTATACTATAATATACTGTTATACACAGGGGAGATACTTCATAAATTAAATGCCAATAATTCCAGCACAAAAATATTTACACAATTCCCTAACATTTGATTGGCCCGTAGCAAGTCTCTGTCCAAAATTTATATCCCAGTAAACTCCCACGCCGAACTACTTTCCGTAACCGTGAGGCGCAGTTAAAATAATTCTTAAGAAAACGGAAAATAAACACATTTTCTCGATGAATTATTTCAAATGCTAGAATTATAAGGAATGAATGGCCTTTTTGTGGAATTTATCGGGAAGGCCTCGTCCAGTATTCCCGCGACTTTTCCAAGTTTATACCCCGATAAATTCCACAAAAAGGCCATTAATTCCTATAGTAATCACACGTTGTGCATATGTGGATGCGTGAATCCATCCGTCCGTCTGTGCATATCTATGACCAACTGTACAGTTAATCCACCAAGTATTTGACATTCCGAAGATTCCTGTGGATATGATATTAGATTTTTAAAAGTTTGTCCATACTGCTATTTTTTCTTTGGCAATGCTGATACAACCTTTGACGATTAACACGTAACCCCCTAAGTAACTGAAATGAACTGTTTCATGTTAAGTTTGAGACTTCCATTATGCAGAAAAGGGGATCGTTTTGCAAAAAATAAAAAATATCCTCAAGTGGTGCAGATCACGGTCCATGATACTAATGTCTCCAACATATGTTGCCTTGAAATATCATTCTACCGTATCTATTTCTTATATTAACATGACACACACGTCGGTGTGCATTCAGATTTAAGCTTTTCATATTCAGACAACATAAATGTCGAATGTTCACGACATCGTCCCGCTTACAGCTGTACTTGGACCACCTGCTGAAAAAAATGGACCTTACAATATCTGCAATAAATGTAAGATCGGCGACCCATATCATGTCGGTAATCGAGAAAGGATTCCCTAGTGACTGAATGACGGACATCGTATGTTCTGATCAGCCGGTGCATATGCACAGATGAGACATCGTAACATCCATGGCTTTGTTGTTTTTGCAGGTAAAGGTTGCGCTAAATGTTAATTTTATACATTGCATGTATATTAGAAAGAAAGAATTGAAGCAATAAACTGAAAATAAAATTCGCGTCGAGTAACCAGATCTGAAACATATAGTTGTGCGGGAAACCGGGCCCGGCAGGCTACAACGGTCTACAAATATGCTGCCGACCATCTGTATGCAAATACAAAATGTAGCTTACACAGAGTTTTCACCTGTAAATGGTGGTCGATAGCAGTTAATGTGGACAGTTATCTGTAAACTGTGTCAAAGAAAATATTATATGTCAAAATAACGGAACATAAAAAACACATATCAATAACAGTCAAACATTTTTATATGTAATATCAGCAGCAAAATAGTAAAAGAAAATTACCCTTACGCCATTATTGTTAATAAAAACATAATAGAAGATGTGCCCGTTTCGATTAAAAATGGTGGAGTTCGATCGTACGATCGTACGGCAGTCTTAACGTTCATCCAATACATTCTCAGAATTTTCAGTTTCGTTTTTTTCACACACATACGCCCGATTATAGATATATTCTGTTCGTTAGATAACTTTAACACAACGGAACAAACCTAACATGGCGGTCTGACAAACGTCGATAATTGGAAATCTCGGCTGAAATTACGTCAGCTAAGTTCACGACGTCATATCTTGTGACGTCATCAGACTCCCGCGACGCGGCTCATCTCCCTCTTTCGGATTTACAAATTTGAAATAGTGGGTGTGTTGCGATGGTTGAGATGGTTCTAATGAGTGGCAACAACATATACTTTCGAAATGAAATAAAGAAAATAGGGACTCTTTTTCTATGAAACGTTTAATACTACTAGATTGCATTGAAAACCATCCATTTTTATCATCCAAAACATGCTTTGACAGCACTTTAGAATAATTTACAACATGCTTTGACAGCACTTCAGAATCATTTCCATTGGAAATGATTCTGAAGTTCTGTCAAAACATGTTGTTATTGAGAAATAAGGCAAGATATAACAGCAACAGCAGACGACAATTGTTGTGAGTAGCGGTCTAAGTGTTAATATTCAAAATTGTTGATTTCTAGACATAATGTCACTTCTGATATTATCAAGAAACATATGCTATACATAGAGGATGATACATGAGTTATGATTTAATATGATAATTGTTAATCGAGGCTATGCCAAGTTTCTTAGGAAATTAGCCAACAAGTTTAATAAATACCATATAACATCATCCCAAATGTTATATTCTTTTTATTGCATAAGCACGTCATCATACATTGAAATTATACTGGTCACCACACCTGTTTGCATATTTATTACACTACTGTAATATGAATTTTATTACACAGTGTTAATACACTGTAAGCGCCCATTTAATGCAATATATTTGTTTATTTATCAGATTTACAAATATGAGCTAATTAAATCATCTATTTCAAAATGATGGTTATAAACACTATTTTCTCCTGGAACAGGTACATATAGCTTTCTGTGAACTTTTGCCATCACTAAGTCATTGATAACATTATGACCGTAACCTTTCCGAGGTATTGATTGAAAAGTAGAAAGAAAACAATCTTGATACCGTATAAGTCACAAGTGACAAGCACTTGACAAGCCTTTTGCAGCAACATAATATAGGCCCACCAAAAAATATTATCGTGCAGATCTTTAAAATTGTGTTTTAACACGTAATTTTTATATCTGTAAATATACAAACCAGATATCACCATAACCAGTGCTAGCAACTCGCTTGCCCAACAGATATACCGAAAATTTGCTAATAAACCCTCCTCTGACCGATAAACAATTTGTTTCCATCACCAAGTCCGCCATCTTGTAAATAAACACCACGTGATCGGAACTGCAAGCAAGCGCTTGTAGGACCCAGATCAACTTCCTCTTTGGGGGTCATGTTTAAGACATGGATGCAGTGGCGGACTGAGCGGGGAAGTGGGTAGGGTAATAAAAAATGTTATGGTGATATCTGGTTTGTATATTTACAGATAAAAATTACGTGTTAAAACACAATTTTAAAGATCTGTTACATATCAACCAGATATCACCATAACCAGTGCTGACTATAACTGAATGGAGGTGGGACGAAAATACGGACAAGAAACGAACCTACACAGCTGAATAGCCTGATATAGGAACTATAAACTCACCCGCTAAACGTCAGCGAACGGTCATCAACAGGGCTTATAGCGTGAAGGCCCCGGACGACTGGTCAATTAACGTACTTCCAGTTATAACCAGACGGTTTCAAGGAGCCAGAACATCACCTAGGACGTAAGTCCCTTGGCTCAGCCAAAGTTAAAATAATAGTTTTTATGCGTAACGTACGACCGAACAACGAACGTAAATACAAACAAAGAAAGCTGAAGCACATAGTGTTAGGCTGCATTATACATATATGTACGCGAAATTACCACAATAATGGCAAAAAACGGTAAAAACGAGAACACGCACCTAAGCGGACGAAACTGACCGAGAGGTGTATAACGACTGGGCAACCACTAAGGGACCAAGGCAACAAACCACGTGCATGTGGTAGAGTGTTCCGTAAATAAAAACGTATAAACGAGCTCTCTGAACTCCAATAACCAGCCCTTAGTACCTTATCTAAGGGGACATTATTGAGCCATGCCCATGACGTAGACAGAGCCCTAACTTCATGGGCACTGACATGGTCAGGACATGACTCCTGCTCCCCGGAGAGATTGTAAGCCAATTTAATGGTCTCTACAATCCAACGGGAAATTGTAGACGCTGACACCTCCTTTGTCCAGCTATGACAAAAGGAGATGAAAAGTCTATGGCGACCCTTCCGGATGTGAGACACCCTCCTAAGATAGGCTTTGAGGGCTCTGACAGGACAAAGCTGAATGGCACTATCGTCTGTCTCTGTCTCACGAGGAAGGGCCGGAATAGTAATAGAGGTGTGTGCCACAGACGGAAGTTGATTCTTTGCAAGAAACCCCGGATAGGTATGCAACTCAACAGCCGACTCGTCATGTGTGAAATTAACACAAGCTTCGTCCGCTGTTAATGCGTGAATCTCACTCCGCCGCCTGCGACCAGACGCTAAGGCAATAAGAAATACTGTCTTATAGGTAAGAAACTTTAACGAACATGAAGTTAAAGGTTCAAAGGGATGTTTGGACAAGACATCCAGCACCAATGGAAGATTCCATTTCGGAACCGGAGAAGATACTTTAGGTCTCTCTAGTTCCAAACTCCTGATAACATTTGGATATAACAGGCTGGTTACTGTAGTCAATGTCCGAGAAATGCTGAAGCGTAGTAGCAATAGCAGATCTATAGCCTTTAATTGCTACTGGCGAAAGCTTCTTCACCTCAAAGAGGAATATCAGAAATTCAGCAAGAAAGTTTACTGAAGGACTGAAGGGATCCACTTGCCTTCCGACACACCAATCCAGCCACACTTTCCACCGATATCCATATACCGAGTTGGTGGAGGTGCGTTTAGATGAACAGACTCGCTTGGCAACCTGTTCAGAAAAACCCTTCTCTTGCATGCATCGTTGCATAGTACGAATGCGTGCAGATGGAGCATATTCGGATTGGCATGGTACAGCCGAGACCGAGGTTGGCACAGTAGGTCGCACCTGTGTGGAAGGCAGATGGGAATGTCCACCAGAAGTGACAACAGAAGACTGAACCACGGCTGGCCCGGCCAAAGTGGAGCAACCAACAACACCAGACACAACTCTTTGCTGATCTTGAGTATCACCCGAGACAGCAGCGGAAATGGGGGAAATGCGTAAGCGTGCATTCCCTCCCATGCCATGCTCAGAGAGTCTACCCCTAGAGCCAAGCAGTCGGGAACTGGGGAGACATATGTCGGCAGCTTGTGGTTCAACCTGGTGGCAAACAGGTCGACATGCGGTGTCCCCAAGCAACTGAAAACGTGTTTGTGAACGCCTGCATGCAGAGTCCATTCCGTATGCACTATCCCGCCCTCGCGCAAGAGACTGTCCGCTAGAATATTCAGTTTCCCCGGAAGGAAACGAGCTCTCAGCGTGACAGAGTGCTTGGCACACCAGGTCAAGATCTTTATCGATAGAAGACAAAGTTTCCTGGACCGTGAGCCCCCCCTCCTTGTTCAGATATGACGCCACCGTGGTATTGTCCGTTGCTACAAGGACACACCGGCCTTCCACCACTCTGAGAAACTGTTTCAGTGCCAGAAACACTGCTCGTAGCTCGAGAGTATTGTTATGGCAATGGCGCCAATACATCGACCACTTTCCGGACGCCACCTGGTCTTCCAGGTGGGCTCCCCAACCGGTGAGGCTGGCATCCGTAAACAGATGGATGTCCGGAACTGGTGGGTGGAGGGGGACCATGGAGTACAGAAACTCCGGATCCAGCCACTGAGAGACCGCATCCCGGAACCACGGACCTAATACAATGGTTCGGTCCCATGAGTCCGACTCCTGTGACCACCGGAACTTGGTCTCCCATTGCAGGAGGCGTTTTCGCGCACGGCCCTGAGGCAGAAGCCGCGACATCGACTCCATCTGGCCTAGCAGACCGTGTAATGTCCTTGCTGAAGCAACACGTGCTTGTTGCATGGATATTATCGAACCTCGGATCTGTGTAATACGATCCGAAGACGGCCCTATTAACCCCTGAGACAAGGTTGCACCGAGCTCCTAGGAACACAAATACCTGTGTTGGGTCCAGCTCTGATTTTTCCCAATTGGGAATGAAACCCCATGCGAAGAGTATGTGTTAGAACTATACACATGTGGGTTCTGGCCAATTCCTTGGAATTGGCTGGCTGAAGCCAATCGTCCAGATAAGCGTGTAGGCGAATACCCCGCTGATGTATAAAGCGGAGCATGGCTTTCACTACTCGAGTGAAGACATAAGGAGCCGCACAAAGGCCGAATGGGAGCGCCCGAAACTGATACACTACCCCCTGAAACGCGAATCGAAGGTAGCGTCTGGACCTGGGATGGATAGCTATGTGGAAGTATGCATCCTTCAGGTCCAAAGACGTGACCCAGTCCCCCTGAGACAGTCTGACCTTGTCTAAAGTCTCCATCTTGAAATGTGGGGACACTATCGACCTGTTCAAGTGGGAAAGGTCGATAATGGGTCTCCAACCTCCCGTCTTCTTGCGAACAAGAAAAAGCCTGCTGAAAAAGCCTGACGGATTGTGCCGATCGGTCATCTGTTCTATGGCTTGTTTCTGAAGCATGGCCTTTATCTCGTTCTGGAGAACCCGAAGCTTCTCCTGGTTCGACGGGATGGTTCGCATTTGACTGAGGGGTAGTCTTCGAAGTCTGGGGAGGACACGAAACTGAATTCGATACCCACTCCGGATTACTGAACGTGTCCAAGCATCCGAAGTTATTTCCTCCCAGGCCTTGGAGAAAAACCGAAGTCTTCCACCAGTGGGAATTTCCGGTTTTGGAATGGGCAACCTGATGCCATGTTGTATGGTCAAAGGTTGCACTGAGGCCTGGGAGACGGAGTGGGCATCCCTATCTCTGACTACCCTTACGCCCTCGCTTCGCCTGGCCAGCCTTCTTCTTAAAAGCAGGCTTAGTAATGACCAGATTTCCCGGAATGAGGGATTAATAGGAGGCGGCTCAATGAGAAGCAGAGGCTCTTGTACCTCATACGAATGAGGTTGAAAAACCTTCGGCTTGCTCAGCATGGGAAATTTACCCACTGGTAGAGCTTTTGGGAGAAAGGACAAAGCTTTGCCCTGTTCTACTCCCTCACCTTGGATCCTGGAAGTAAGATCCTCAAGACACGTCTGCACTCTCCTACACTGAGGGAGCGCTGACGCAGGTGATGAAGGCTGGTTTTCCTTGAAAAAATCCAAGGCAGAAGCGCCAACTTTGACCTTTGGTATAGGTAAAGGTGGACAAATGGCAGCACCTAGCCGGTCTCTAAGCATAGAGATGGACTCCTGATATGTGGGTGGAAGTCTGTTTTCCTCCACCTCATCCATATCAGACTCGTTACCAATAGTCTCCCCTGGCTCGGGGTGTATTGTAATGGAATCCATAGTGCCGTGGTTTAGCATTGGCCCATGGCTAGCCATGGAAGCCATGGGGCCATGGCTAGCCATGGAGGCCGATGGGCCATGGCTAGCCGCAGAGGCCGATGGGCCCTGGGTATCCATGGCTCCATGGGTGTCCATGGCCTCCTGAGAAGCCATGGAACCCAAGCCTAGCGTAACCGTGGGGTATGAGTCTGGATCCTCTATGTCGTAGGGATCAGGATCAGGGACCGTGGCTGAGACAACAGATGAAGGCATCTGATGTCCCACCTGCGTTGGCATGAACCAAACATATCAACTGAGACAAAGTCGTCAGTTGATTACTGGTCAGCCCGCTCAGTTCTGGCACTCGTCTACCCTGGTCTACCACAGAAAACCCTGAAAAGGGAGTACTGCACGGTGAAGACGCATGTCCTCTGGAATAGCGAGCCCTAGACCTGCTGCGAGACCGAGAACGGTCTCTGGAACGACCCTGTCGATGCCTGTGGCGATACGACGACTCGTTCCTACGGCCATGTGTAGGTCTATAACTAGACCTATGGCGTCTGTCACGCTCATAAGAGCGTGAACGACGACCATGGCTACGGTAGCTACGCGATCTATGCCTCGACAAAGAACGCCTACTACCTGCGCTAGGTGAGCGACTTCTGGAATCAGCACTGCTGAAACCACCACTATGGCTCCCGGAGGAGTCACTGTCAGTACCAGAGGTACACGGTGGAGAAAGGGTATAAGCCTTACGCCTCCGGCATGGTGAAGTTTCCCTGCGTGAAGTAGATCTCCGGGTAGGAGATCTAACCCCATGGCTAGCGCTGGGCCCACGGCTCCTAGGTTCATTAAGAACCTGGGGAGCAACTGCATCCGCGGAATCACCGGGTCTAACTGAGCTGGCGGCTACAGTCATGTGACCCGGGACCCTAGAGTCCTCGGCGGAGAGACTCCTAGATGCAGCTGCCTTTTTTACCCTGTCTAGTGCTTTCTGGTGTTTAGACCATAGAGCACCAGACCACTCTATACATACCTCGCATGTAGATTCCAGCGTGCAGGATCGGCAGTCTCTGCACAGACGGTGTAAATCCCAATTAGGGAGGAACTTCGCACACCCCCGATCCCCGGTACCAGGACACTTCCTGGAAAGGGACATGGTGGCACACAAAATCTACAGGAGATACAAACAAACAAACAAACAACAATACACACAATTTACAATGTACGGTCGTAAGTAACGCTATATTCGAAAGAGTGAAATATATTAAATATATATTTAAATTAGCAATTGAGCAACCGTTAGGCCGAGAAACCTTCAGAAAACGTATATAAACTTCCCTGTCGTGAGAACATGTGTGGTTAGTTCGACGTACCGAAGAAAGAGGAAGTTGATCTGGGTCCTACAAGCGCTTGCTTGCAGTTCCGATCACGTGGTGTTTATTTACAAGATGGCGGACTTGGTGATGGAAACAAATTGTTTATCGGTCAGAGGAGGGTTTATTAGCAAATTTTCGGTATATCTGTTGGGCAAGCGAGTTGCTAGCACTGGTTATGGTGATACCTGGTTGATATGTAACAGATCAGGGGGCCGTTTCACTAAACTTTGTACAACTAAAATGTTCGCAAGTGCAAAATTATGATAGTCTGTAAATTTCACATTAACAATGTTTTCTTGTAAACAATTATTGGATTTACATTTATTGAGCATAGGCTGCATATGCAGCCTATGCTCAATACATGTAAATCCATCAATTGATATTTCCAGACGATCCTAAATTTGCACTTACGAACATTTTAGTCGTAAGAAGTTTAGTGAAACAGCCCCTGAATGATAGTCTGTCACTAGTGGGTGGCAGGTGGGAGCACGCGATGGGTAATTTAACGATCGGGGTTCATCCTTACCGGAATCCCGACTGGAGACCTGGTTTGGCCCTCACATACGTCTTTGGCATTTTGTATGTGACAGTTGAATCTGATTATATCCCTGTGAGTATTACGATGTTCGTAATCCTATTTTTGGGGAAGGGGCCAAGTGACTTGGTGTGGTATGGACCTGGCACCAGGTCAGGATATTCTAATATTTTGCCATGTGATTTTGTACCTTCGGACATCTGCGTAATTTCATTAAATACGTTTGCAATTTTTTTTCATAATGTCAAAAGTTAAAAATAATTTCAGAGTACATGCAGAATTATATTCCGCATGTACTGTGAAAGTTTTGTCAAGTTTTGATGCCATTTACGGAAAATATTGTAAATTTTGTAAACCTATTTCATGAAATTACGCAGATGTCCGAAGGTACAAAATCACATTGTGCGTCTCATTTGTCCCACCCCGTCAACAAGAACCTGGCTATGCTTCTGCGACCTGTCCCTAAAATAAATTGCCAAATTACAAATTAAGTTGTATTGTTCAAAAACTTGACAAGTATAGTGTTGTTATTTTTTATAGTCTTACACAAATTAAAAAAAAAACTCACACTCGCCCATATTATTCTAGTGTTATTTCTGTGAGAATCTAGTAATTAAGTTTCTTCGGCCTTAAACCTGTTCACCCGTAAGTAACTGGAATGGATTCTGATATGTTAATTTTGCAACCAATCGAATCGGCACAAATTTATTTCAGACTAGTCCATTTATGAAAAGGGGATTATTTGTTCTCAAATATATGAAAAATACTTGTAAAAAGTGCAGATCTTGATGAGACGGCTTGTCACGAGCCAGATCATATGGATCTACACTGTTTGCCAATAACCACTATACAGGTCTGTAGTGTTGAAAGGATTAACTCCTTGCATGCTAGCTGAAAATAACGTCCAACAAATTACGAGTATGTTTCTTATTTCTCTTTGTAAATATGTTTTGGAATTTCATTAGAATATTGCGTCCTCTGGACTCAATTCTAATAAAATTCTCAGGACATATTCATGATATTTATATGTAGAAATAAAAGAAAATGTAATGATTTGTCGTCTGCTATTTATGAACTATTTATAGCCCACAAATTTCCCAGCATGCAATTTAGAGTTAAACATCAATCCAATCCAATCACTCCTGGCCAGCACTTGAGGCCTCTTGATGTCATAATCAGCTGTATGCTAATTATATGGATTGGCAGTCTGTGTTCATTTCAGTAGACTATTTTGCGAATTGGGTCCGTTACTTAGGGATTGGGGAAAAACGTATAACACCTAAACATGGGGAAAATTGTTTCTGCATGTAGTAGTAAAGTAGGAAAACATTCTAACTGCTTTTATAAAATATAATTAAACACAACACAAACTACTTGGAATGTTATCTGCATGGTTTGGCCCTCAGGTACATTTGTATCTTTGGGTTATTGCCCATTATAAAAGTAGTAAGATTATTACTGATCCTACTGCTTTTGGGAGGGGGCCAAGTGATTCTGGTGTGGTGAGGACCTGGCATCAGATCAGGATTATTCTGATTTCAGGGATGAATATATAGTTTTTGTCGAACCCGCTTGCGGGAAGTGAGACATAGTGATCACAATGGCGTCGGGGCGTCCGTGCGTCCGTCTGTCCGAAATCTACGTTAAAGTTTTTAAAAATAGCATCAAATGCCTCGGCGGGCTCGACATGCGGGCCGTGGCATGATCTGGTTTTATTGTAAATATTCAGTTCTGATTTTGGGATCCCACCCCCCATTTGTACTGGTAATATATGGTATTTAGTACTCAACCCATTGACCCAGCCTTAAATGACTGTAGCTGTTGATAAGCCGTTAAACCTCAACAAACAAACATTGCATTACATGAGTGTTATGACTGAGTAGTATTTCTAAATTTGCATTTTAGGCGCTCTTCGTTTACTTTCTACTTTGTGGAGAGTGACATAAGGAATTTGCTAATACACACTTTATTAGGTGAGTTTATGATAATATTTTGTCTCATATTGTAGAATTTTCTCTCAATAACACTACAGCGAAGTATGAACGGCAACGCCCTGCAGATTATTGCTATATGTGAGTGCAAGAAACGGAAACGTTATTCCGCAAATTTATACCGTTGACTGGTGTAGAGATATAGTGCAATCTATAAAGCGGAAAACGTGAAGCAGGGCTTGATGGTGGTCTAGTCTGTTGACAAATTCAGCTGTCACTGCAAAATGATGGTCATTATGTCTGAAAGGAATATCAAATGTACAACTCGGCATTTGTTACCAACATATACTTGAAGATTAGAAAACTAAATATAGTTTTTGAATATTTTTTTTGTTTTACTTCATGTTCTTCTTTAAAATTGTTTTATTTCGCTATTCCATCAATAAAACACTTGTCATGCATGTAGCAAGCCATATATATTGTTATCGGGCTACAGGAGTTTGCTATTTGATCAGGAGCTACACTGGTCACACATTCCATAAGCCCCATTTCTCTAGTCACGGCCACATTTTTTAATCACAGGCCGAGGTTGGAGTGTCTCGAAAAGGTGTCGTTTGAAAATGCAGTTTTTCCATTTTCCCATGATGTAAAACTGCTCGAAATAAATTATGTCCCCTGGCACATTTCTGACATTATATTAAACTTTGTACCACCCACACCACCAACTGTGGCTAATTATGTGACCTCATGTGACACTTGTTTGAGACAGTTTATCATTCTTCTAATTCTTCTGACACTTTCCTGATAAAATATAACAATTTTATGAAAATATATAGTGTTTGGTCCATCAACCGACTGACCGATTGGGCATGTACCTTTAAGCAAACAATTAATCAACTAACAAACATGTATATAATTATCCAGTGAATCAATCAATATCAATGCACAAACCAACCAACCAACCAACCAGGTTATGCAGTGCAGATGTTCCAATGCACCTTCTGATATTTCTTTATCTCAAGTGATTTACCGGACAATCTAACAGTTAAAACCACTTAACTCTGACAGGTATTGGCTGAGGGGTGGTGTAACCTAGACATTGATAATATCTGACTTGCATAACCGATGGTAATCCCCAGATATGTTAAATACATTGCTAATCATGGGTTATCTTTCTTGTATCAGAAAGTATCGCACTTGTATAGTGTGCCGATTTGATTGCACTTGTTAAAGCCACATAATTTTGTATCTAAGAACATGTGCGATTTTTCATGAAATATATTTACAGAAACTGTGATATTTTCTGTAAATGACGTTGAAAGATGACAAAATTATCATAGCAAATGCGGATTTGAATTCAACTTTTGACATTATTTACGGAAATTATCGTAAATGCTTTTTGTCGAGTCCGCTTGCGGAAAGCGAGACATAGTGATCACAATGACGTCCGTGCGTCCGTCCGTGCGTCGGTGGGCTCGACATGCGGGCCGCGGCCATCTGGTTCATGAAATATCGCACACGTTCTTGGGTACAAAATCATGGAGCATGTCTCATATGTGGCTGTGACTGGAGAAATGTGACCAGTGTAGCTCCTGATCAAATAGCACACTCCTGTAGCCTGATAACAATCTATATTGCTTGTTAGAAGCATGACGAGGGTTTCATAGATGGAATTCATCGATTCTTTTTAACTTGTTTTCCGTGATTTTTTACATAATATAATATGACTGTGCCTGGAGAAATGGGGCTTATGGGTTTTTGCGACCAGTGTAGATCCAGATCAGCCTGTGCATCCGCACAGTCTGATCAGCATCTGCACTGTTCGCCAGTCCATCAATGTCATGCTTCTAACAAGCAATATAGATTGTTATCAGGCTACAAGAGTGTGTTATTTGATCAGGAGCTGGACTGGCAACAAACCCCATTAGCCCCATTTCTCCAGTCGCAGCCACATGTATCTATTTATACTGCAGACTCGCAGACTTGCGATTAATTAAAAGATGTTGCAGTAACGGGTTGCGTAGTTGGTTTCAAATCCGTACATGTTCCCGTCTGGTTTATTGAGTGTGGCTGATTGTGTGCCAACAAAAACTGCAACCCTTATGGAAGGAAATTAATTTTGTTGTTAGCAGTTTTTATTTTTAATATTTCTTAACCCTTTCAACACTACAGACCTGTATAGTGGAATTGGCAAATAGTTTAGATCCAGACAAGCCGGCTCGTAACGAGCCATCTCGTCAGGATCTGCACTTTTTGCAAGTAATTTTCATATTTTTTACCACAAAAACACCACCTTTTCATCAATGGACTAGTCTCAAAATCATTGTGTGATGATTGGATTGTTTGGAAAATTAACATATAACAGTCCATTCCAGTTACTTAGGGTTGACAGGTTAACAAAAGCATCCATTTTGGCAACGAATGCACTGGCTAAGCACGTTTCCATGGTCAAATTGGAAAATAGAAAAATTAACAAGAATCAACAAAATGTATTTGTGTTGTATGTATATATAAAGGGTTAAATATTAACCCATTACATGCGGAATACACTGTCCACCTTTACGGGAATTAATTCTTTTAAATATTTTATTTTTATTTTTATTTCTCAATAAAGTATATGTTGCGACCACTCATTTGAACTGTCTCGACGAGAGCACATTTAAAGAAAATATGTATGATTTTCCTCAACCAAAATGGCATATCCTCCGCATGAAATGGGTTAACTGATTTATACCGTAATGGTGAATCTTTACTGGAATTCACACCCGAGAACAAGCGGTCCGGTGTAGTAAGGGTGCCTGGCACCCGATCAAGATACTGTATGGCAGTGCTCAAACTTTCTGTGTAATTAGGCCCCCGCCGAGATTCAGCTGTCGGTTTCGTCTTGGTCCCGGCCTTCGCGCGCGTTGGAATTACTGAATTAGCGAGCCGGGCTCAAGGTAATTAATTCACTTTATTTGATTGAAAAGATATCGAGTGTCCTTAGTAACCTTGTAGATATTTAATATCAGAGTAAAATTGGGTATGATTTAAAGAGCGTTTTGTCATTCATACCACAAAGTGCCTTTGATTCTGAATGCAATGGTGACAGCAAATATTTTGTCCTTGGCCTTGGCTGTTCACGCATGCTGCTATAATAATTGCCACCTCTCCAAATAGCTAAACCACTGAGGTGGGTGGCAGGTGGGAGCATACGATGGGTAATTTAATGATCGGGATTCATCCTTACCGACTGGAGACCTTGTTTGGCCCTCACATACGTATGTGTTTGGAATTTTGTATGTGACAGTTGAATATGGTTAATACCCCTTATGTGAGTATTACGATTATTCATAATCCTATCTTTGGGGAAGGGGTCAAGTGACTGGTGTGGTATGGACCTGCACCAGGACGGGTTATTCTAATTTCAGGACTGAATATATTTTTTCTCGATGTTAATATTCCGTTCTGATTTTGGGATTTTCCCCCCCAATGCAGCAGCTAGTTAAAATGAGATTGAACCCGTTTGCCCGGCCTTACATGACCTTAGCTGTTGATAGGCCATTAAACACCAATAAACAAACAGCTAAACCACTGAGATTACCATTACGAATTAATTAGTAGAGGTCCATCCAAATTTTGGAATAAAATGAGGCTGGTGGGTGTCTTATTTTTATTTCTAGTTGAATTTGGTGTAAATACCGGTAGTACATATAATATTTCTACATTTTTAACAAAAAATACGGCTGAGGATGAGAATCTGCAACCTGTGGGCTATAAATAGTTCAAAAATAGCAGACGACAATTCAATATATTACAATTCTAATGAAATTCTAATGAAATTCCAATACACATTTATACAGAGTCGGAAAGAAGATAAAAAATGCTAATTTAATTTGTTGGCTGTTATTTTCACCGCTAAATATAGCATGCAAAGCCATTTTTCGCAAGCACACACACACTTTGAACAGGAAGTAACCTATTAGTGAACTTCACACATTTCGTGTTATTTTGTGTCGCCACAGCAACAAATGACAAATTCTGGTGAAAATTGTGTCAATCATGTCGAATGGTTATACCTGGCCCAGTTAAATATGGGGCACGCCTCCCATGTGATTTTGTACGTAAGAACATGAGTGATTTATTTATTCATGAAATATATTTACTGAAACTGTGATATTTTCTGTAAATGATGTCGGAAGATGACACAATTTTCATAGCAAATGCGGAATTGAAACTCGCATTTGCTGTGAACATTTCGTCAACATTAATTTGACGTCATTTCTGGAAACTGACGTAAATTTTGTAAATATTTTTCTAGCAATATCGCACATTTTCTTAGGTACAAAATCACATCAAGTGTCTCATCTAGGAAATTGTCCCCGTCTGGATGGTGAACCCATTACATGCGAAATGCACCTTTAGGAATTAATTAAAAGGAATTAATTTTTTTAAATATTTTATTTTGATTTTTTGTTATTTCTCAATGAAAGTATATGTTGTGACCGCTCATTTGAACCGTCTCGATGAGACGGTTCAAATGGTGGTCGCGACATAATTCTAAGCTCATTTAAAGAAAATATTTATGATTTCCACCAATCAAAATGGCATATCCTCAGCATGATCGAATGGGTTAAACTGTGGCTGTGACTGGAGAAATAGAGCTTATGGTATTTGTGGTAAGTCTATAGCTATGCATATACCGATCACACTCCTTGAGTCAGATAAGGATCTATGTTGTTTGATCGAAGCATAATCGGTGTTCATCAACTGAATACAGTACAAACCCTGATCAGCCTGCACAAATGTGTAGGCTGGTCTGGGTATACCTACATTGGTCATTGGCCATGAGCCCTAGCTATTTCACGAGTCACAGGCACAAATGATCTATAACGACTAACCGTATACGTGTTGTGCATACATATAGAGGCCACCCTGTCCGTCTATCTGTCTGTCCATTAATTGTCATAGATGTTCGTTAGTTTTTGACTACCTACTATCTCTGTAACCGTAAGTTGGATTGGCTACAAAGTACATGTACTTATTCGTCAGCATTCATATTTTCATCTACATTTGTATTATTATTATTATTATTACATGTATTATTATAACCCAGTCCCTGCGCTCAAGGTCAAGGTCAAATTTGTATTGAGTGGAATGTTATCAATTAGAAATAGCTATATATATTTATCAATTAGACATTGATACATTCAAGTTTACTATAAAAAAATAAAAAATCGGTCCAGTATTTCTGAAATTCTAAGAAATTTCCCCATGTTAAATCCCCATAGACATCTTCACTCCGTGAAGATGTCTATGGGGATTTAACATGGGGAAATTTTGTTTTCGCAATAAAGTCAATATTTGACCAAATTTCAGTAAATAAAAAGAAGGCTCATTTTTAAATTTTCCTTTAATTTAATATTATCCAAAAAAATATGGTTTTTGAATTGTTTATATGGCCGTAAAATTTGGGCAGCTTTCGTGAAACAGACTATAATTGAATGTGTCAGTGGAATAAGGGAGCTAACTCCTATATATAGTTACCCCCCACCCCTTCCATTGACGCCTTCTATTTGAGTGCATTGTTATAAATTAGACATTGATATATGCTAATTAATTACCTTCTCAATATCCTAACTGTCACCTTGTTTATCTAGGTTTGACAGTAAACATGTACAAATGAGACGCGCCGTGTGATTTTGTACCTAAGAACATATTGTGTGATATCTCGTGTAAAATATATATGTACAAAATTTACGATGTTTTCTGTAAATGACATAGAAAATTCATAGCAAATGCGGAATTATATTCCGTATTTGCTATGTAAATTTCCGTCAACTTTCGATATCATCTACAGAAAATATCACAGTTTCTGTAAATATATTTCATGAAAAATCGCATATTTTCTTGGGTACAAAATCACATGGCGTGTCTCATATATCTTACAGTTACTGAGCAAAAGGGGCTTAACTCTTTGCATGCTGGGAAATTTGTGGGCTATAAATAGTTCAAAAATAGCAGATGACAATTCATTATATTTTCTTTTATTTCTCCTTATAAATGTCATGAATATGTCTTGGAATTTCATTAGAATTGAGTCCTGAGGACTCAATTCTAATGAAATTCCAAGACATATTTACAGAGAGAAATAAAACATATACTCCTAATTCGTTTGGCGGATATTTTCGCCGCTAGCATGCAAAGAGTTAATCCCAAAAATAATAAAGATTTAAAGTAACGTATAATGATGCCACATTTGAATCATCTCACTAACATGGAGAAATGGGGCTTTATCTCATTTGTGGCAAGTCTAACTTGTTAATTTTTAAATTTGTTGATTTTGAAAACAGTGTCAGGAGTCAATAAAGTGACCAGCGAAATATTCGAAAATGTGCAACAACTTACAGATATTATTCCATAGTTAATATTGCTGATTTTGTTGATTTTGAAAACAATATCCTTGTTCTTAGAAGCATGAGCAGATCTCGGTCACTCCAAAGCTTTGATGTTGATACACATCCACGTTATGACTTCACATAGGGAAATGTATATTTTGGAATTTGTAACCAGTGTAAACCCAGATCAGCCTGCACTAATGTGCAGGCTGATCTGGGTATACACTGGTTACAAACAACAGGTTAGTTACATTTCATTGTGCTTTTCGTATGCCTTGCCATATAGTTTTGTTTGCATATATGAACAAATGGCTATATGAACAAATGGTCATATGAATAATCATGTTACATGTTTTCTCATGGTTATGTGTATTTATCATGTGACTTGTCAATAATTTAATAACAGTCCAGAGGTTTGTTTGTGGTGGCTAGTAATAGCTATATGGCCAGTGTATAATCCGCCAATTGTTAAATCTGCTGGACATGATGGCGAATTAATCACGCGCTAACAGGAAGTGGTCAGTTGACAAGTAGCTGGTCAGTTGCAGGAATATGTCACAGTGATGTATGATGGACAACATTTTATGGATATATTAAGTGAAAACTTGGAACTTAAAATAAGAATATTTTTAGCGAAATGATGTGATGTTTGTATGATAAAATTGTAACATAGTGTACATAAAACTATTTTTTAAATAAATGCAGAATATATAGTAATACATCCGAGCTCCAGTTAAGGTGCATAATATTGACCAAATATTCAAGGTATTTTTCTTAGTTCTTCACCAAAAATGGCAAGTTGGGAGTTCTTTACAATCGTCTCAATGAGACGATTCTAAAGCACTCCCAACTTGCCATTTTTGGTGAAGAAATAACAAAATTCCCCAAATTATGCACCTTAATTGATCAAATTATGCACCTTAACTGGAGCTCCGATACATGATAACATTTTGATACATATATAATAGTTTATTTGAATAATGAACAGTATTGAGTAAAATGTGTTTCCAGAGTGAATGAAGTTAGTCGTCAAGTTATCAAGTTATGTTCTTTTATTGTATAGATAGGATTAAGTGTAATATTTGGTGGGTATGAATATGTAGGAAACATTCAATATCAATAGAAAATATATGTATTACAGTTATGTTATATATGTAATTAAATGCTATATTTGGTGTGTTTTATGTGGTGTGGAATAGGAAAAAATAGATATAAATAGAAAATATATGTCCATGTATTACAGTTCAGAATTGAATGGGGAAAAAAGTTTACATAAATTGTGAATTTGTTTAATGTTTTTTTGTATCTCAATGAAAACACAGTGGAACCTCTCTAAACTGGACACCTTGTTGATTCCCAGGGTGTCCAGTTTAGAGAGGTTCCACTGTAATTTAGGTATATTAATACTCCAATACATGTGAGAGTGCTTTACGATCATGAACATACATTATAATTAGAGACAACATACTATAAACCAGTCGCTGTGGCCTAATGGACAAGGCACCCGCCCGCATCGCAACTGCGGTCAAAGGTTCGAGTCTCCGCTTGGACTGAATGTGGCCGGTTCGTGAGCTGCCAGCTAGTTAAATATTATAGGAATTAATGGCCTTTTTGTGGAATTTATCGGGGTATAAACTTGGAAAAGTCGCTAGAATACTGGACGAAGGCCGGAAGGCCTCGTCCAGTATTCCCGCGACTTTTCCAAGTTTATTATAGGAATGAATGGCCTTTTTGTGGAATTTATCGGGGTATAAACTTGGAAAAGTCGCGGGAATACTGGACGAAGGCCGGAACGCCTCGTCCAGTATTCCCGCGACTTTTCCAAGTTTATATCCCCGATAAATTCAACAAAAAGGCCATTCATTCCTTATAATTCCAGCATTTGAAATAAATTCATCAAGAAAATGTGTTTATTTTCCGTTTTCTTAAGAATTATTTTAACTGCGCCTGACGGTTACGGAAAGTAGTTCGGTATTGGAGTTTACTGGGATATAAATTTTGGACAGAGACTTGCTACGGACCAATCAAATGTTAGGGAATTGTGTAAATATTTTTGTGCTGGAATTATATCCCCAATAAATTCCACAAAAAGGCCATTCATTCCTTATAATTCCAGCATTTGAAATAAATTCATCAAGAAAATGTGTTTATTTTCCGTTTTCTTAAGAATTATTTTAACTGTGCCTGACGGTTATGGAAAGTAGTTTGGCATGGAGTTTACTGGGATATAAATTCTGAACAGAGACTTGCTACGGACCAATCAAATGTTAGGGAATTGTGTAAATATTTTTGTGCTGGAATTATAATGGTACCAATTGTGTTCCGGCCGGGTGCCTGGCATAAAGGATAGGAATGGGGAAGTACTGATTGTTCGATAGAGTGTCTCATAAGTCAAATATGACTGGCCCTTTCAATAGTGGTGACACAATAATAAACTAACTACTATTACCCATCAATATTAAAACGTTTTGACTTTGTTGGTGCCCCGTTTTAAGAGGTTCTGCTGTTATGACAAATCAATTGAACTGGCCCAAGAGACTATTCAATTGTTTGTCGCTGCATAATTTTCAAAAAGAATGTCCGATTTTTTCCTAGCAAATAACAGAAAGTTGATGGTCCACCATTTCCCTCAACCAATGCTGTTTTTTAGAGGAGAGAATGGAATTGGTTGTTACCATAGCAACTGATCAATATCTTAACTAATGTAAATGGCTACTAATTTTGCTAATGAGAATTTTGAATGATATTTTAATCACTTTAACAGACAAAGGTGGCAGGCATCCTTTATCTATGGTCGCATGCATGATGCCGCGGTCAGTATGGAAATGTAAATATTAATCTTTATATTTTCTATGAAAACAGATGGTTTTGTTTGCATATTTGTGCCTCCCTCCCTCCCGTTCATGCTAAAAACCTTGTGTTTGATAAAATCAACGTTTTCATCATTAATTTATTCATTGATTTGCGCTGAGTCTGCCTTGCAAAAAGTGTCAAACAGCACATACTTTTATAAATTATTTATCTTCCGTTACACTTTTTAGGTGTAGCAAATTATTTGTTCTCTTTGTTTTATTTTAAAAGTATCCATCTGTATATGACCTTACATAATCACACCTTTCTGATTAATGGAATAGTCTTAAAATTCACTTGGAAAATCCAATTCTCATAGGTAATTTATGACGCTATGGCGACATAGAAATTTTTACCAAAATGTAAGAACTTATACATTCTGTATAATGATCTTGCAGAACAGACATGAAACTGTAGACAATTGATTTCCATGTCATTTAGCGGTATTCTGTTTTCCACTAGCAATTTCTGTAATTGCAATTGACTGACAACGCCAACTTGAAAACCATCAGATTGATCGGGAAGATGACAAATATGTATTCAATGGACAGAGACTTTATGTTGATAAATATTTATTCAGCAGACAAAGTTTTTCGAATCAGCATGCACCGCAGACAGCTGATATTTGTCCATCGATAAACGATCCAAGCTTCACATACTGTGTATGAATATATTGAAGGTTTCAGTGGAATAAGGGGGCTAACTCCATCAGGGAGTTAGCCCCCTTCTTTCACTGACACCTTCATTTGCTTTGACAGTTGTTGAAATTGCGAACAAATTGTCAGGTTACATATAGTTGCTACCCTGTGTGTCAGGGCCTGGTTGTTCAAAACACCAGTTAGCTTAACGGACTGTTAAATCCTTAACGGACTGTTAAATCCTTAACTGAATGGTTAAAATCTCTGTTAAAACAGAGATTTTAACCATTCAGTTAAGGATTTAACAGTCCGTTAAGCTAACGGATGTTTTGAACAACCGGGCCCTGGTTGTCTGTTCATCTGTCTGTCCTAGATTCACTTTAAAGTTACCGTATTTACCCTATGTATTGGGACACCCTTTATATTGGGACACCCCCGTTTTGGGGAGAAATAATTATTTTTTAGGAAACAAGTTTTGGGACACATCACAATTTTAAAAAAAAATCGATAATTTCTGCACCTTAAGTATTGGGACATCTCTTTTTTTTTAAATACTTTTAAACACAGTCGGGGATTACGCTGGGGAAAATAAAAAAATCGCCAACTCCAATTTTTTTTAAATTTTTTTTCACCGGCTGCTGGTCATGCCGACTATTGGCACGTCTCGCTATAAACAGAGGCCGTCGCTGATTAACTAATATAACACGGTGCTGACGGTAAATCTGAGCTCTGTTGATTAAATAGATTACCAATAAACCGTATACATCGACAATGCCGCCTGTCAATGCCGGAATGTGTTTTATTTGCGAAAATTATTTCGATTCACACGGAAATACTCCTGATACATCGCCCCGCCCTCTCATCAATATTCACGAGGTAAGTTTAAAGTACGGACATGTATCCGGTCGAGACATGCTCTCCATGCAATTATATCCAGACACTACCGAGGGATGGCGTTTCGATTGGGACAAATGGGTGGAAAGTATAGTACAGTGCGATCCCGTTAGTACACGGAAGTCCGGCGACATACAACCTTCCGTGTTGCTTATCCGAACCGTGCTATATCCGTTCTCGCCCAAGACGCATCATAATGTCAACAAAAAATACATGTACACTGTACACTGTGACTGCGAATGAACGACGTCGCCAATGCCTATAATATGCCATAAGTTTATATTCGCATGTAATAAATATATTGAATCCAAGAAATGTTAACGTCATGTTTTATTTATTCATCATGTTCATGTAGAATGTAGATCTACGCAGATCCGTGCAATCCATTATTGTAAACGCGTGTAGAAAAAAGTGTAGTAAACACATATAGCCATCATCATTCGATGACGCAATGACCCAATGACCGATATCCTGTTCCATCAGCTGCAACGTCACGTGACAAGCTCGTGCGTTGCAAACTGTGTTTACTCATATGGTGAGCACAGGTGGAAGTCTCGGACCTATGACACCAAAATAAATGCCTATTAAAAAAATCCCATTATCCCACCCACCTGGTATCGTACTGTACATGACGTTAATAATAGAACGAGATCAAGTGGGTGGGGTAATGGATATTTTTGTAATGGTCATTTTCTTTGTGTCACACGTCCGACTATTCCACCTGTGGGTTTGAGTACGCACAGGGTTTTAACCCTTTCAACACCACAGACCTGTATAGACATGTTTTGCCCGACGTGTTATAATTTTGCGCCAGTTCATGAGGTAATCAGGCTTATCACGTGAGATTTTCGTCGAAGATGAATCTGATAATAGTGTACATTTTCTGTAAACGATATCGTGACGAATGTTGACGAATATTAAATTAGTAATTATTACGCATTTGCTCTGAAAATGTTATCAACTTTCCGATATATTTGCAGAAAAAAGTTAAATCATTCTCGGCGAAAATCTCGGTTATATAATAAAGTTGATTATCTCGTGCACTGGCTCAATTATGATGTAGCGAAACAAGGCCAGTTGTCTCGTACACATTTGTGTACATGCGCCGGGGGCGTGGGCAGTGCTGTAACAATTTAGTTAATCTGGGTTGAGTTAATCTGCGCCACTGATACGCGATCTCCGATTGGTCAGCCTTTTACACCTAATTAATATTCCACCAATGGTGAGCGCGAACGCATGCCGGAAAAATTAAATCGAGCACATAACAATTAGCACTGCTTTGTTACTGCATGGGACCAATAATTGATGTTATTCCCAGTTTGCTCAGATTAATTTACGAAATGTGCAAACGTGATCAGCTTGGGTCACATCGGTGAGATAAAAGGAGGCTATGCGTCCATAAAAAAAAATAAAAAAATCGTCCATTTTGGGTCTAATTTGGGAAATAATCGCAAATTTAACACGATTTCTGACAATAGTCGTGTTACAAATTTAACACGATTTTGATATACAAATAGGCAAACAATTCGGGAGCCAAGGCACAACCGTGTACTAACCGAAATTTCGAGGATACAAACTTTCAATATTAATAATTGGGACACCAAAAAAAATAATTAATTTATTTTATATTATGTATTGGGACACGTAGAATTTTATTTATTTTTTACTGTCCCAATACATAGGGTAAATACGGTAACTATATCTTTTACCGTAAGTCGGATTGGCTTGAAACTTCAGAAACTGTGATGATGATGTACTTATTTGTCATAATCCATATTTTCATTCTGTACCACACCCGTGGGTGGCAGGTGGGAGGGAGCACGCGATGGGTAATTTAACGATCGGGGTTCATCCTTACCGGAATCCCGACTGGAGACCTGGTTTGGCCCTCACATATGTCTTTGGCATTTTGTATGTGACAGTTGAATCTGGTTATACACCTTTTAATGTGAATATTACGATATTCGTAATCCTATTTTAGGGGAAGGGGCCAAGTGACTTTGGTGTGGTATGGACCTGGCACCAGGTCAGGGTATTCTAATTTCAGGGCTGAATATATTTGTTCTTGATGTAAATATTCCGTTCTGATTTTGGGATTTTTCCCCCAATGCAGCAGGTTAAAATGGGATCGAACCCGTTTGCCCGGCCTTACATGACCTTAGCTGTTGATAGGCCGTTAAACACTAATAAACAAACAAACAAACAAACTGTACCACACCCATACGGCCCTTGTACTGAAGGTCAAGGTCAAATGACTTAGAAATGTGTGTTAAACTGTTTGAGGCACACCCATACGGCCCTTGTACTGAAGGTCAAGGTCAAATGACTTAGAAATGTGTGAAATTACTTGTTTGAGGGGTACAAATGTTGTTAAAACTGAGGGGTACTCCATCAGTGCTGCTGATTCCTTGTTGTTTTTTCAGATGTCAAAAACAATCGATATTTCAAATTTTAGGATTTTCCACAGAAATTATAAATTAATTGGAACACATTTGAATGATTTGATGATCTGGATCTACCCTGGTCGCAAAACCCATAAGCCCCACTTCTCCAGTAACAGTCACATATTAGTTTCTATTTTCTATGTTGAATATGGACATAAAACCCCATTCATTCAGTCTTTTTATTATTTTGCAATGGAAATTCCTGTTGTAACCACTCATTTGACTAAAAAATAATATTTAGATTTTTTTTTAAAACTGACATACTGTTCCTCAAAATGTAATGGGTAAATATTTGTGTTCATGTTGGATATCAAATTCTTGGCGTAAATTAATTCAGAGCATGTGCGAAATATGTATGCTAATGGCCTGATAGCCCCAATATGTTACAGTTATGTTTCCACGTTCATTTCCATATCCACAGTCCAAACATATAAAACTGACCATTAATTTTGTAATGTTATTTTAAGTCATATGCTAAGGTGTGGTATGGATTTAGCATCATATCTTGTTTTTCTAATTGCAGGGCTGAATATATACTTTTTGTCGAGCCCGCTTGCGGAAAGCGAGACATAGTGATCACAATGACGTCCGGGTCCGTCCGTCTGTCCGTCCGTTCGTCCGTCCGAGCTTACAAATGGATACATATGTGGCTAGGAGAACAATAGGTTATGTAATATTATATTGTTCTGTGATTTTATGTGGTTAAAAATGGGTTTATGTGGCTACAGAACAATAGGGATGAACAAAGGAAATGGTATGGATTTAGCATCATATCTTGTTTTTCTAATTGCAGGGCTGAATATATACTTTTTGTCGAGCCCGCTTGCGGAAAGCGAGACATAGTGATCACAATGACGTTATGGTTAGGGTTAGCCATATAAGTATCCATTTGTAGGAACGTCCGTCCGTCCGTCCGTCCGAAATCTGCGTTAAAGTTTTTAAAATTACCATCAAATGCCTCGGCGGGCTCGACATGCGGGCCGCGGCCATCTGGTGTTGATGTAAATATTCCCCCTGAGACAGGACGGTCGAGACGGCCGTTCCAATGAGTGGTAACAACATATACTTGTATTGAAACAGAATAATCAGTATATTTAAACTGAAAATATATTATGCTTAAAGAAATTGCTTTGGGTACTTGGTAGTGTGGGTCAGTTCTCCATGTTAGTGTTGTGGTCAAGTTTAAGTGTTTGGTCACTTGTCTAATGTTTATTTGTCACCTTTACTATTCAATATCTCTGTTAAATCCAGCTTTTGATCAAGTTTTATTCTGTTTCAGATATAAAGTGAACTAAATGAACCCAAATATAATGATTAGACACGATTAATCCACGTTTTATGATCTCTTTTGTGCCATTCAAGGGTTTACATTTAAATTTGCTTGGTTGAATCACTATTATTGGATAAAATGAAGACTTGCTTTAATTAAATTGTCATGTGGGATGATAGAGAAATAATTAGCCGGGTTTGACCTTGTACTTGATGACCCTCAGTGGTTCATTGTTGACAATATTCACACCATTGTTGGTGGGTGTATGTATCGCTTGTATTTCGCCTGAGGGGTGAGTTGTTGCCTTAGAGATTAGAGCATTGGACTTCAATATCACAGGTTGTGGGTTCAATCACTGCCCTAGGTGTGATGAATACTGAACTGAAACCGAGAACCGTCTTTAGCTGTTGCTGGGACGTTAAACCCATTCACATTTTGTATATCACCTGAAAAAGAGACCTTGTAATGCATGTCACCAGCAGGGCTCCAGATAAGGAATTAGTAATTGAGTATTGTCACTCAATCATTTCTGAAGCAATTGTGTGTATTTCAAAATTTTAATTGGGTAAAATAAAATCACATTACTGTTTACACATCAACAGACAGCAATTATTGAGTAGTTTGATTCAAAATTAAAACATGTATTGGCATTTCATTAGAATTGTCTCCTTGGAGACAATTCTAATGAAATACCAAGATGTGTTTTCATGGAAAATAAGAAAAATATGCTGCGTTTGTGGTTTGTTTATTGTTTTCTGCAGCATGATAAAGGTACCACAAATCTTTTATTGATTTTTGATACTCGCTACTTCTGATTTCAATTGGGTTTTTGGCAATTTTAATTGGGTATTTAAGCAAATATGTAGCTTATCTGGACCTTGGGTGGGGATACTTATTAGATGTTGACACCAGTGGCTCGTTGAACAACTGAAAGGGTCAGAAATGTAGGCTAACTCGCCTGATGGAGTTAGCCCCCTTCTTCATTAAGAAACCACTTGTCTATAATTGTGGTAGCCTTGTAAACGACATTACTGTATTAACCCTAAATATTTGGACACCATTTATTTGAGGAAACGCATACAAATATATGTTTTCCCGACAACAGTGCGTGAGCGTGCCACTATTTGGTGTTAGTATATATGGCATTACATGTATTGGTCTAATCACAATAACAATGTATTTGGATACAATTTGTTTTCCCAAATATTTAGGGTTATCATGGTACTTAATACTTTGTGCATATGCTGACCAGCAGATTAATTGAATTGATAGAACATGATCTGCATGTTAATGAAAAACTGAAATTGCAAGTGTGGCACGTGTGTATATGACATTGTGTCAGCTGACCAATCTTGACCGCAGGTCGTCGGGTTCAATATGTATACTCAACAAAACTAGAAACGTCCCTGTTTTATAGCCGGTGTAGCTCTGTCTATGTATGTACCACATGTTCAAAGTACATGTATTTTAAACCGTGGCGATGTTCAGAATACGATCGTGTAGAGTTTAGCCGATACACACGGTTTACATAGCGGCCAGTGACCGGAACGTTGATTTCCACTTTTTGCACGTGCACGCTATACTTGTCATCGATAAGGTGATTCAGTTCATGTCGTACCATTCATGCGATAGGGGCTATTCGGAAAATTAAAAAACTTTTTTAATTTTTCGCTGTTTTCGATATGCCACGGCTTTCCGAAAACGAGCGAAATCAGGCAATTGGGATGCTTGCGGGTGGGATGGCCGCCAGTGCGGTCGCGCCTCGGTTTGGTTGCTGTCGGAAGACGATTGATCGTCTTGCAGCCCGGTACCAGCAGACTGGGGCTGTTCACGACCGGCAGCGACCTGGTAGGCCTCGTGTAACGACGGCTAGAGCCGATCGTTACATTACGTTGACGCACTTACGTCAACGTCGATTGGCAGCCACAGTCACTGCTAGGCGATACGGTGTCTCAGGGCAGACCATTCGCAACCGGTTACGTCGTAACGCCCAACCAATCCGGGCACGCCGCCCGTAACACACTGTTCAGATAATGACCCAACGTCACCCGTGCTGCCTGACTGTTATGGGCGCGACGTCATCTGAACTGGAGAAGGGCTGACTGGAACCGAGTTTTGTTCACCGATGAATCTCGGTTCACAGTTAGTAATGCTGACGGAAGATTACGGGTATACAGGCGTAAAAATGAAAGATTCACCGATTGTTGCATTGTTGAGAAGAACAGGTTTGGGGGAGGGAGCGTAATGGTCTGGGGTGGGATCATGGGAAACCGGAAGACAGATTTGGTTGTTGTACAGGGCAACATCAATGCACAACGTTATGTTGCAGATGTGCTAAATGCACATGCCTTACCATTTATCCGTCAGCATGGTCCTGGTGTGACATTGATGCACGACAATGCCCGCCCTCACGTAGCCAGGGTCACCACTCAATACTTATAGCAAAACAACGTCGACGTCATGCCATGGCCCGCGGTCTCCCCGGATCTCAATCCCATTGAGCACATATGGGATGAGCTGGGCCGCAAAGCACGAGCTAACCATCAGATTGACAATGTTCGCGATCTTACACGGGCGTTACAACGGGAATGGAGGAATTTGCCCAACGCACTGGTATTGCGTTACGTCACGTCGATGCGGCGTAGGATCATTGCATGCATTCATGCAAATGGTGGCCACACTCGGTACTAACGAGATTTACTGAATTTGCCACATTACTTATTGAAATTCCATCTCTAAACATTAAGTAACACATTTCTGAGTTTTTGTGATTTTTTATTTTGACCCCTACCGCCCTTGGCCGGTTATCTCTCGAATATTTAACAAGATATCCAAATGCAATTTATTGGCTTTGATACAGAAATGAATGAACTTGTTTTTCCATTTTGATTTTTAAAAGTAACCCTTTTGGTTTTTGATGAATCTTTCCTTAAACATGGAGGGACGTTTCTAGTTTTGCTCAGTATATGTCAGAAACATGTGTTCTGTGTTTTTTTCTTGCGGAAATGTAGAAATGTCCATGTTTTTACTAGAACATAATTTGAGCTTTTCAAAATCGATGATGGCAGCTTTGGATATGTCATGTGTCATAATCCAAGATGGCCACCATCCAAAATGGTATTTATAACACAAAACTGCCAGAACTAGTACACATAGAAGGAAGATATTGGTACCTATATCCATGTTTTCGGCAATAAAGAATTTAACACATTTACTTAGAATATACTGTTCTACATATACCATCATTAACCAATTAGAGACTGAATACAATTATAGTAGTATGAAACTTTCCATTTTTTTTTATTTCATCTCAAAAGTATATGTTACCACTCAGTGAACCGTCTCGATGAGACGGTTCAAATGAGTGGTAACAACATATACCTTTATGGAGAAATAAACAAATTAATGAGATTGTTTCAACAAAAATGATCGCATCCTTAGTCTGAAATAGGTTAACACATCTGAGATGGCTGCCGTCTGTGGCAATTATAATGTGCAGCCGTTATAGCTACACAGCAAAATGTGCCACATATGCAATTCATATGAAAAAAAATCATATGTAAAGCATATGAAAAACATATGAATTGCATATGAAATTCATATGAACCGATATGAAATTTATATGATGAAAACTTTTCATATGAAATTCATATGAAAACTTCATATGCTACATATGCAATTCATATTAAAAAATTATAGATTTAAAAGCATGGGTCTTAAATTCATATGAAATTCTTATCATTTGCATTTGAAGTTCATATGATTTTTCATATGAAATGCATATGAAGATGTTGCATATGAATTGCATATCGGCTCACTTTATATCACTTGCATATGAAATTTTCATATGAAATTCATATGCCACACATTTTGTAGTGTATTATAAACTAAATGGGAAGTTATTTTTCCACAATACAGAATTCAGTCAATACGATACTATTATTCTGCTACAGAAGAAATATGTTGCTGTATCTGGAGAAATGGGGCTTACAGGTTTTGTGACTAGTGTAGATCCAGATTAGCCTGTGCAGCCACACAGTTTGATCAGGATCTCCAAGACCAGTGTAGATCCAGATCAGCCTGTGCATCCGCACAGTCTGATCGATCAGGATCTGCACTGTTCGTCATTCCACCAAAGAAACAGGAGCTACATGGTCACAAATTCCATAAACCCCACTTCTCCAGTCACTGCCACATATATAATGAAATCTACTGCCTGTTTCACGAAAGCTGCCCAAATCTTACGGCTATATAAACAATTCAAACACAATATATTTTTCAATAATATTAAATTAAAGGAAAACTTAAGAATGAGCCTTCTTTTTATTTCGTGAAATTTGGTCAAATATTGATTTTATTGCGAAAAAACAATTTCCACATAGAATTTCAGAAATACTGGACCGATTTTCAAAATTTAACTTTTGTTTTCTTAGTTAGATCATTTCCAAGCTACCTAGCTTGCATTGATTATATGGCCGTAAAATTTGGGCAGGTTTCGTGAAACAGACAGTATATATTTTCTTTCTGGTTTTAGAGGGGTGGAGTAAGGCATGTTTCACTGTAGTATAATTGGCTCCCTATGGTAGTGACCACTTGACCATTACCAGCAGGTCATGTTTCTGTCCATGGCAGGGGGTCAAAGGGCTGACCAGATTAGCATAGACCAGCATGGAGATTGACTTTTCATTTAATTAACGGGTAATTAATTTTCAGGCACCATGTATAAACAAAGCATTGGTTGCCAGGAGCATATTTTTAAAATTGACAAATCAGCAAAATATATTTACTATTTATTTATCTTATATTTGGCTTATGACAGATAAAGAATATTGATATGCCAATAATGATCCGTCCGCCGTCCACACTATTCTAATGAGACCACAATAACTTGAAGAAAAGTTTAAATCTGATTTCCTCCAAACTTGGTCAACATGCTGATAAGTTATATTGACGATATCTCGGATAAAAATCAAAGGGTAATAACTCTGAAACCAGTCATGTGACATTGTCACATGACTGGTTTCAGAGTTATTACCCTTTGATTTTTATCCGAGCTATTAGCTCGGATTTAGTAACTATATGAACATTCTCAGTCATTGCAGATATGCTAATGAGTTAAGTGGCAGTCGCAATGTCACTGTTTGCGGGTTTAACTTTAGAAAAACATGTGGTACCACGCCATAAAAAAGTAGTTCAACAACAGTAAAACAGCGAGCTATCTTACCGTTTCAGCGTAATACATGTGTTGTTTACTTTTTTGTGCTATATGTGTGTTATTGCAAAAGTTTTTGTACTTTATAAAATATTAACTGTTATGTATTAATATGAGTTCTTTGTTATGTATGTTGATATTTTGCGCAATGATATAGTAGGGGGTGGGATTTCCCTGTGACGTTTTTCTTGAATGACCAATCAGATTAAAGCTTACATTCAGAAATTTACATAGGTCAATGGCTCGATAAAATCTGACATTGGACAGCGAAATGATGATGATTTAAAGCAGAAACATTGTTTTTTGACAGTTACATTCTGTTTTAATCATCTTGAGCCATTGATATTATTAATCAGTGTCCATTTTACTTAAAAAAATCAACTAATCTATAATGAATTTAGTAAAACAGTTCGCGCGGAAATCCAAACTTTCCAAAGAGGTGCTAGCAATTTTTTGATAATTACACGTCGTGTGTGTTAGCAAATACGCTGCCGACAGTCTTGCGACTTGACGTTACACAGCATATACAGTACGATACACTTCACAAAGGAAACGTTGTCTTGAGTTTGAATAAGGATAATAATTATCTCTAGATTATTTGTATTATGAATTAAAAAAAGTATATTTAAATAATTAGATATTAATTTAAATAAATATTTCGGCATCATTTACTCAATAAATTAAAATTGAATGTGTAGCTGAAATAAATGAAAGTGAAAGTAGAATATTTTTGTTATATCCTCCGGGTTACAAATCGCTGAGGATACCTATTTGAATTGGAAAATGATATGAATTTTAAATTTAGGAGACTGTGTCAGGAGAAAATGGACTGATGACATTTGTCACCAGTCTAGTTCCTGAGCTATGACTGTGACAGGAAAAAAGGGACTGGTGACATATGTCACCTGTCGTGTTCCATGCATGACTGCTCGCTCTTGTTTGTAATTGTTGTAAAATATATAAAGTTTAAACTGTGTATACAAAACTATAGATATACAAAGTATGTCGAGGGGTATATAGTTTTCGTAATTCCGTCCGTCCACGTTAAGAGTTTGGGTACCCATTATCTCTGTGACGGAAAGTCGGATGGACCTCAAACTTCATATACTTCCTTATCATCGACCATATTTTCATTCCATACCACACTCATGCGGCCTTCATTTCCAAGGTCAAGGTCAAATTACTTAGACATTTGCATCCGTACGATTTGCCTTAAAGTTTTCTGCAACCGTAAGTCAGATTGACTTCAAACTTCATATACTTCCTTATCATCATCCATATTTTCATTCCATATATGTACCACACCCATGTGGCCTTCATGTCCAAGGTTAAGGTCAAATCAATCATGTTTGTCAAGATAAATATTGTTTTTGCAGCATTGATAATGTATACTGATTCGACGAATATATTGATTTTAAATGGAGTATATATGATTTTGTGTGTGAAATATTAAGATGGTTGCCATGACAACCAATATTATCAAACGTTCACATGCTAAGTGTATTGCAAGATGGTAACAGTACTCGGGTGTATTGCATTGATTTTCAAAAAGTAAACACCTTTTCAACAAATACTATTTTTGTGTTTTCCAATATTGGTTACCATGGTTACTATGGTAATGCATATATATTTCAGAACTAGTGTATAATAACATATGACAAAGCAATATATCCTATGAGTATATATAGTCGGGGAAATTATTGAGCAAGTGAAACTTGTATGTAGCTGACCATTTAAATAGTTGCTGTCTCAACTACTGACAAGCTGCAATCATAACATCTATTCCGTAAAGTTCCGCATCCCTCCTGGTGCCAATTCTTAAGACTACAATGTACTTTCCAACAAATGAATTCTTAGTATATGTGTTCTCCACAAGCACGTACTGCGAAGGATTTCAGGACTTTCAGTCCTTTGATATGCTTTGCGGGCAGAATACATGCTAGAAAATAGCTATGGGCAGTAACTCTGCAGAACTCCCGTACCGCTGTGCCCTCCACTATCTAGCCAATCAGTATATTAAAGTAAATAAGTCTACATATTTGATAACATGGATATGGATGGGTCTTCTGTAAGTTAAGTGGTGCAACGATATACCGGAGTAGTATATAAGAGTCATAATGATACAAGTTTATATGGAAGCCACCCACTACGTGTGGTGGCTTCCACACCAAACTTGTAATCATTATGACTCTTATATACTACTTCTCGCGAGACCATATATTTATGACATGAGAAGATACACCCTATTAGAGATAAAAATCCCTATGTTATACTCAGTATATATATAACATAATGGTTCTAGTTAAGTGTGCATGGTTGAAGACAGGTAGTCACGAGAGATGTTTTCGCACCGGTATTTACGAATATTGCAAACATCACCGTGCATGGATGCGAAGAGGTTCCCGTTTCACCTCGCCCATGTCGACATTGTGGGGTAGGGACCAAAGCCGAGTCACTGCTATGTCCACCATGCGGTGGCACTCAGGCTACTCATCGAATGGTTAACAAGGGATTACGTGCTCGCAAGTATTATCGTTTTAGTAATAATTCAAATCGGAAAAAAGTCAGTTAGAAAGATAGAATCGATCTAATAAGTCACGGTGTTTCTACAGCATTAAAACACTGTAAAAAACATTATCAAACTAATTTTATAAAATTGAACAGAAAAAACGAGTACCAATATTATTAGAGAAAATGGATAATACAATACAATTTGAATTGAAAATTTTTAATGACTGTGTTGAAGAAGTTTACGAAGAATACGGGGGTTATAATCCTGTATATAAATTCTATAAAATGAGAACACTAGGCGATATCGAATATATGAAATACCAGCGTAATTTATTACGCTCCGATAAAAACGTTACATTTCCAATATTATACCGGCAATTATGTCAACAATACGAACATTAAGACAGATAATGCGTATCGGATATGAAACTAAGGCGTATTATACAAAAATTTTAAAACCCAACGATTCGTTTACGAACGTACATTTCTACGATATCGCTTATAAATTTATATTGTAATCACAACACCAAGCAGACGACAATGTTTCACTTACACGTGTTATAAACACCCAAATTATGTGTCCTACCTTACACGTATATTAAGTGTCCATTTTATAGAGAGATTACACGATTACGTCTTCCGGGATGAAACATAAACACACTATAATATATACTACACACACGTGAGTGTGTATTACACAACCCGCTATCGATATTCCGGAAGTATTTCTTACATTGTGATTGGTTGGCATGTTTTTTATTTTTTCTAATTTTACTTTTAATAATTTAGAACGTTATAACCTATATTATTAAATAAAAAATGAACTTGTTATATATAAAACAAATAAAAATAAATAAACGAGTAAATATTTGGTATTGCACAACACGGTTTTAACTTCATATATGTAAAATTAACAACAATACTTTGTCTTGGGGGACGCCCCTTGACGAAAAATGAGCGCTCAGTGCTTCCGTGCAGGCACTTCCAAGGTTGCTAGACTTTCGACACTGGTTCCTAGATCAGCCGATAGATGGGGGTGTGCTGTACAGGCAGCTATTACGGCTAGCCACAACATGAGAAGAGTAAGACAAAGACAAGATCAGAAAAGGTGGCTAGCCGGGTGGGCCCAGAAGGGTTTTGCTGGCGTGGGTTCGAGCCTCGGTGGAAGCTAAAAAAAAATTCTTTTTTTTCTTTTTAAATTGTTAATAATTTTCCTAAAATTAATTAATAAATTGTTTACTGCGACAATATAATTAATTTTAATTAATTTTATATTAATTAATTATTATAAAAAATCACAATGGTGCTGTAACATTTCTTCCGACTTTATCTCCAAGTTTTTCCCTAAATTTATTCCAATCAGTACACTCAATTTTGGGCATGGTGGCGCGCGCTTTGATTCTTATATCATTTTTTAATTGTTCATATCTCTCCATTTCTTCCACCACGGATTCAAACTCTAAATTTGATATTTTCTTATCGGCCAACGCTTTGGACACCATAACGTCGATGGTATTTTTCTTAGACCTGGCGAGAACAGATATTCATCATGTTTTTCTACATTTTTTCTCGAGTTTTCCACCCGACGCCCTAATTACCATACACAACAACCCAGAAACGGCCGACCCGCACATAAAATCCCCGCTACGGGAACCGTTATAATGGTGGATATAGTTGCAGCTGTCCCCGCCCCACACAACACAGAAACACTCGCTAGAGCCGTGCTAGATACTTCACCCATGTTCACCGCGCGCCTATATTTTTTAGCGTTTCTTTTTCTAATTGTATATTCTATAACTAAAATATCCTGCATAGCGACGATATTATTCAACCTAAAATCTGAACTTCTTTCGTTAATTGTACACAGTGTTGATGGAGTGGTATTGACAATTGGAAGCGTTGATTCGTTCATATTTAAATTTTACAAATTTATTTCAATATATTAGTATTTATAAAATAAGTTCAATTAACAACGAGACAATAGTGGAAGAACTCTCTGAGTCACCGATTTTCGTAACAAAGTTAATAACACTACTTTGGGAAAGTCTAATTCGATCATTACCGGCGAACGAAACAATCGTCGAACTATCTCCAGAGATTTTAGTGACTCCAACCCCCCCCGTTCTTCCCCATCTACTACAATATTTATCGCGACCGCGCCCACAGGTTTACCATTAGCATTAACTGAGCAGACCGCCATTTGGATAACTTCACCCGCGGCTGTCATAGTGTATCCCCCATATTTATTACTCGCTTTGGCATCGAACGAATATTCATAGTGCCCCTCAATCAATGGGCCCCGCTTCTCAGCCCAAACTGTTATGACACGTTTTGGCGTTTTCATTGTTTTCACTATTCCGGCAAGTGCCCTGTTTGCGTTATATGCCTCAGTATGAATCTTATAAGAGGCCTCCTCAAGAGCTTTGGTCGCGGCTATACGATCATGTTTCAGTTTATCGGAAACTTCGGTTATCTTTCCGTCTAGTTCGGTAAGTGCCGCTTCTCTGCTGAGAGAGTCCTCTAAGTGCAACGCATCATAAGCCTCCGTAATGGTCGCCTGGTGGCCTTCTAGGGCTTTCTCAACACCCGACCGGGCCTCTTTTTGAAATTCGGTTATTTTTCCGTCTAGTTCAGCAACCGCCGCCTCTCTGATGAGAGAGTCCTCTAAGCGCAACGCATCATAAGCCTCCGTAAGGTCCGCCTGGTGGTCTTCTCGGACTTTATCAATCCCCAACCGGGCCTCTTTTCGAAATTCGGTTATTTTTTCGTATATGTCAGTAAGTGCCGCTTCTCTGTTGAGAGAGTCCTCTGAGCGCAACGCCCCATAAGCCTCCGCAATGGCCTCCTTGTTGTCTTCTCGGACCCCCTCAACCCCCGATCTGGTCTCTTTCAGAAATTCGGCTATTTTTTCGTCTAGTTCGGTAAGTGTCGCTTCTTTGCTGAGAGAGCCCTCTAATCGCAACGCATCATAAGCCTCCACAATGGCCTCCGCAAGGTTCGACTGGTGGTCTTCTCGGACTTTATCAATACCCGACCGGGTCTCTTTCGAAATTTGGTTATTTTTTTATCTAGTTCAGTAAGTGCCGCTTCTCTGATGAGAGAGTCCTCTGAGTGCAACACCTCATAAGCCTTCGTAAGGTCCGCCTGGTGGTCTTCTCGTACTTTCTCAATACCCGACGTGGCCTCTTTTTGAAATTTAGGTTATTTTTTTACCTAGTTCGGTAAATGCCGCATCTCTGATGAGAGTCCTCTAAGCGCAACGTAAGGGCCGCCTGGCGGTCGGCCCGGACTTTATCAATATCCGACCTGCTCTCTTTTCGAAATTTGGTTATTTTTTTACTAGTTCGTTTAGTTCAGTTTCTCTGATGAGAGAGTCCTCTGAGCGCAACACCTTATAAGCGCCTGATCTTTCTCAATATTCGTTCGGGTTCTCCTTTCGAAAATCGATTATTTTACCGTCTAATTCAGTAAGTGTCGCTTCTCTGGTGAGAGAGTCCTCTAAGCGCAATGCATCATAAGCCTCCGTAAGGTCTGCCTGGTGGTCTTCTCGGACTTTATCAAGCCCCAACCGGGCCTCTTTTCGAAATTTGGTTATTTTTTCACCTAGTTCGTTTAGTTCCGTATGCGTTTCTTCACGACTTTGTGTATTCACAGCCAGGGCATATTCTCTAAGTTGTGACAGTAGACTCTTGTGAATCTCGTCCGTGGCCCTCGATATAGTTCTATTGATCAAGGCCTTTGTTTTTTGGGTGGTAGTTAAAAAGTCGCCCTCTGTCGGGATGAATCCCCCTTCTGTCGGTTAAACTTGAATTTGTCACCCAATCGGAAGAACTACCTGGTCCGTATATACTCATTTTCAATAATGTTGATAATATATATATTACGAACATGCGTTTAATTCTAAATAATTTTCTTAAAATTAATTAATTTGAAATTTCTAGGACGACCGAAATCGGGTAATCGTTCTTCAACTCTCGCCCTTGATCATCGAGAATAGTGACCGTAAATTCGTGGATATGTCCCGTTTCCAAAACTTTCATCTCGGGGTGTGGGAAGTCTAAGGTCAGGGTCTCACCATAGAAACAGTCGCTGGCGGGCACGGTTTTTCAGTAATGTGGTGGGAGTGCCGTCTACCGTGTTGTACGATGTGTTCACCCGATCCAGGTGCACCCCGAGAGTTTTCGTGAAGGCGAAGTTCACCGGGGTCGTGCCGACGTGCTCGCCAGGATCAAACACTCCGTCATCGTTGTAAGGGTATGTTATTTTTAAATCCTAACAGTGAGCCCAACCCCGGTGAGATCCTTAAACGCCTATCAACGGTCAATGTCGTGAGCCCCGTGGCTTTCGAGATTGCGAGAGTGACTACACCAGGAATCTTCTCCGCGACAAAAAAAAGCTTGGAGATCTCCGAAACTCCAAAGACCCTGAGGTACTGTAGCATCTGGAGTTCTACGAAATCCTGAGGTCACTGGTTCAGTTATGAGGTAGTTTCCGAAAGCCACAGGGCTTACACCCTCGACTTCTGATGTGAAAAACTCGAGCGTTTCAACGTTTTTCCACCCGACCGTGAACGTGATTGATCTAAGACCTACCCGGCGTTGTCCGCAGCAGTTGTCTATTAATTTTTGAAGTTCACAACTCCCTTTTTGAACATTAGTGATAGTAGCAAACATAATAATATCTTTCAATGGATACAAAAGCATTTAGCTTTAACTCTAATGCAAAGTACGCGGTCGGAGGTAAATACACGCAAAAAGATGTTGTTAACCTTGTACACCCAACCGTAACGGTTAGACCGGACAGTGGCTTTGCCACCAATTTCCCTAACACGTTTGAGAAATATAGGCTGCCCAAGATTACTACGATGGAGTCAGTAAACGGGTGGAAAGCCACACCGATGCAGTTTTGGCAGAACCAGCTAAATTTTGCTGTATGGTGCGCAACATCCGGGTGTGGAGTTTCACATAAAGACCATCTGACATCCAAGAATGTCATGCTCCGAAGTGTCTACAACTTTCACACGTATTATACTATTAGGAGGATTCTCAAAGAACTAGGTATTTCTCTACCTCAAGACGACGCCTGGGATCCCATTTCCAACGCATACGACCGTATGGCGTTTGAAAGATTGTGTAACGAATTTAACGTTTCAAAAGACGCGGACTGGAGGCAGAAAGCATTTCCTACCACCACCGGCCTCGGGGACGTTCTCATTCGGGGCCAGTCCGGGAATTGGACGCAGACTGATTTTAGACACGATTACTCTGACCACATCATCAGTCGGAACGCCGGGAATTTTGACCCCGCGACTATGACTTTCGGGCCAGAAGTGTCTGGAGGTCGGCACTGTGGCGTGTTTTCTTGTAAAATGTTACCTCCGAAACTGGCTCACGTCGATTACATACAGCAGGCTGCTGAGGTTCAGAACGCGTGGACCACATTTTATGTTAGATAAGGGTCTAGGGTTCACGCAGGCCGGGGTTACTCGCGTCAACGAATCTATTCGCACGTACGTCTGGGCCATCCATCGGCGCACAGAAGCAAACTCGCAGTTCTATACTGGGCACGGGAACGGCGTTTGATGCACAAAAACAGTTCTTGGCACTTGTCGAGGACGCCATCTCAGCTAAGGTGGACCTGGAGAAGGCGATCCAGAATTATCAAGACGTTTTGCAGACTGCCAGCACCCCAGTGGACTATGTATTTGGAATAGGTCTTTATATGGCGCCGAGCAATATGATACTACGAGACGACCCGGTTGATGGTTACAATAATCAGATCGTAATCGCCACCGCCAATCAAACAATCGGTCACAACGGTAACGTGAACACGGATATCATCAAGCGCACCCCCAAAATGATCGGGAGCGGAGTTGTAAATTCAAATAAATTTGAAAAAGATTTCATAAAACCCCCAAAACACAAAATGGATACACCTCCCTCAACACAATCGAACCCAGTACCCCCAATTCGTAAATTGGATGCACCATCGAGTTCCATCAACAATGTTGAAACACCAATCGAGATTGGAAGCACAACACACGAGGAGGAGAAATTAGCGCTCGTCGTCGCCCTCGTGGCGATCGGACTATTTACGCTTTGGTTTTAGGAACTCTCTGGCGAAGAATAGTAGGAGACCGGCGATGGCCACGATTAAAGCCCAGGTATTCTCGGCGAGCCATCCGACCGTTTTTGATAATATAGATAGAAACAAGAAGGAGAGGAGACTCCTATCAAACCAGGCAGCGCGGCAGCCAACTTTCCTGCTAATTTAGCCAGGAGACTGGCGAGGGCTTTTAGTTGTTTTTTTATCCACCGAGTGTCGTGTCCTCGTGCAGAACCCTCGAGATTGTTTCGCGGCTCCGACTTAATTGGCCGGAAAGCGTCTCACGGTTAGTCGAAGCAGCCTCCAAGCAAGCTTCTCTTTCGTCCCGCAACGACCGCAGGAGTTTGTTGATCCGCTCGGTAGATTCTCTATCGTCACGGATTTCCCCAAGTTTTCTTTCTTCTAGCGCGATATGTTTGTCCAGCGCCGTGAGTTTGGAGAGGTTATTGACCAGTTCGCCCGAGTTGTTTGCAGAGCCTATCGAGTCCCCGGAGTTCGCGAAGAGGTAATGGTGGGTCATATTTCGTGCCGTTCATTTCGTTGACCGTGGTTTCCACTGTGTTAATAGCGTCGGTGGCTATACGAGGGACATCGCTGAGCTCGCTCATTTCTATAGCGGCGGCCGTCTTCGCCAGCGTTTCGTCGGTAGACTGTAGGGTTTTTACCATTTGTTGAGGCAGCTGCGACCGATCATCGATCACTCCGAGAGCTCGAGCGAGGGATACTCCACATCGGTTCACGGAAGAGGGGCTGAGGAACTGGGTCGGGTCGTCCTTGTACGTCAGTAACTTCCAGCTATTACCCCATTTAACCCACAAGTCTCCTCTTTTAGTGCTGCGGAACTCCAACATGGCCTTGATGCCATTTTTAGACACCTCACTCTCCCACCGTTTCACCCGAGAATTCGTTTCCTCGAGAGGCGCCAGCTCATCCTTGGAGATCCCCGCAGGAATCTCGGCACCGCCCGCCCATGCCGGAGTTGCGGGTGGGGCCTCCCACATAGAGACACCAGCAGATGAAGTTCCCGGTGCGTCTGGACCAAACAAAGATGCACGTGGATTAACCAAAGGCGTATTTCGTGGTGCGCCTGCATCAAACAAAAGTGGAATTGGGGGTGCTGGTGTCTCTATGAAGGTCGTTTCGTCATAGTCATCGATGTCATCATCATCGCGGAAATCGTCTCTGCCGATTTCATCCATGTCAATATCGTAATCAGCCATCTTTATAACTTTCTTAAAATTAATTATGTATTAAAGACAAAACCATAAGGGTTTAATATAGTTTCACTAAATTATGTCTTCGAGTCAATACGGTCGCAAACTCAATCCATACCGCAGACTGCGTGAGCCCCTCGGGGCAAAAGGCGTGAGACAGAGTGTCGTTATTACGAACAACCCATCGACGATCGACCAGAACCAGCAGCTCTTGGTCCGCTTCCCCAACCTCGGAGCTAACGACGTCATTGTGCCGGGTACTGTTCGCCTCGCTTTCACTATTTCGCTTACGTCGACGGACGAGGACCGAACCGTCGTTCAGAACCTTGGTCGCGCCATCGCCAAGAAGACCATGATAAAGATTTCTGGTAATGAGGTGATGTCGATCGACGACAGCGACGTCTACCATTGTTATCAGGACCTATGGAAGACGGCGCAAGAGCGCGAAAACGCTGTCTATCAGGGTATTGACACCAGCAAAAATAAGAACGTAACCAAACTTAGAATCGGGGCTGGTAACAAGGTAGATAACAACGCGAGTGACAATGCGGTCGCGGGCGCTTACGGCAAACCGCTTCTACATCCCGCTCGACTTTGAGTTGCTGGAGAGTCACATGCCCTACTATCAGAGCGCTTTGGCTGACCGCCTCGAATACGAACTAACGTTCAACGACTACGGCCGAGTTCTCATAACCAGCGACCTGTTATCGACGTATACGATCGATAATGTTTCGCTGGAGTACGACATGGTCACGATGCCCGAACTCGCGCGATTGATCAGAACCCAGTACGCCGGGGCGCGTTGCCATACTTTACGACCGAGTTCTTCGCCATCGCAAGATGACGAAAGACAAAAGCGACACATTGTGGAATATTAACGTCAACGTACCCGCTGCTCGATGAAAGGTATACTGATGCTGTTCGAGGAGGCTCGGTTCGCGTTCGGTGTTAGAAAAACCGACAAATTCTATAACCCCAAAATCACGAAGGTAGAGGTGACGATCGAGGGAGTTCCCAATCAACTCTACAGCGCGGGTCTTCGCGCGCACCAGCAGTGGGACGAAGTAAGAAAGCAGTTTGCTGCCGGCTCTAAGCGCTCTCCGGAGGTTGCAGCGGTTGCCAAAGACCTGCATCTCTCGGCCGTCTCCCTCGCGGAGTTCCTGAATACCAAATACGCGTTATGGCTAGACATGCGAGCCAGCGACGACGACCAAATACACGGCAGCGGACGCCAAGTTGAGAACGCTAGCGAGGGTGTGACGATCCAGATAACCAAAGAGGCGGACGGAGCCGGGCCATTGAACGTGTACTTATATATTGCAGACGCACAACTCAACATCGAAGATGGCCGATACGTCTCAGCACTCTATTGATTTAATAAAAAAATCATCTAACAAGATTTATTAATTAATAATTTTGAAAAAAATTAAGAAAATTAGCAATCATTCTAAGATTTATTAATTAATAAATTTGATAATTCTAAAGAATTAATTAAGAAAATTAGCAATCAATACCAATTCACGATTGGAGATGCCCACTCTGCCATAATATGTGGGCAGACAGGATGTGGAAAAACGGTTTTCATCCTCGACTTGCTCGAGGAGTCCTACCGCGATGCCTTTCGTCATATTGTGATCCTGTGTCCCACTGTGCGCACAACGATACTTATCAGCGGCGAACGTGGATATGGACCGACCCTGAGGTATACGTTATTGAACCCGGTGATAGGCTTCACGATTGGTTGCGTGGTTTATACCAAAGATTCCAGGGTGAGCCCACCCTATACGTGATTGACGATTGCTCGGCCAAGGCGGCGATGACCAAAAAGAAGGACATGCTCTCCGAGCTCGCATTTTCTGGCCGCCATGCTAGGCAAAGCGTATGGATATCCACTCAAAAGTACAACGCCGTCCTCAAGGATCTGCGCGAGCAAACGAAATGGGTCGCCCTCTTTCACTGCAAGGACCGAGACTCATTCGATGACTGTCTTCGAGAGAATGATGTTATCCCAACGCGCGAGGAGCGCCTGGAGGTTCGACAGATGCTTTCAGAAACTAAGCACGCCAAGCTTTTGCTAAAGACTGATCAACCAACTGCTTACGAAGTTATCAATTAATTTTATAATTAATTAGCAATTACTGAACAAATGCTGAACAATGCTGAACACTGCTTAGCAATTGCTGAACAATGCTGAACAATGCTTAACAAATGTTGAACAAATGCTGAACAACGGTTAACAATGTTAACAATTTGGTGCTCCGCTTCGAGCTTTGTTGCGAGCATAATGGTGATCATAAGTATCGGGTGGTGCGCTTTGCAATATATTAAAGTGATGAGACTTGTTAGAATAGTTAAATTAATTTTAAGAAAAATGAACTGCGACGAACTTCTCGATCAGCTAATAGAAGAAACCTCAACTCCGACTGCCAACATAGATAATGATCCGACAGAGCAATCGGAATCAACTGCAATGGCGGTTGGTATTGGGTTGAGTGCAACGACTCCGAATGAAAATGAAAATGAAAATGCGGCGCGACGAGAGCGGCTAGCTGCGCTGGTTGCTGGGGGACAATCGGAGCATTATCTCGGTAGGCGTCTCTCAGTTTTTCAGGTGGATAAGATGTCAGATGCGGAGATCGATAAAATGTATGCGCGATACGAATCCAAATTGAGAGCGGAGATGACAAAAACTCTCGGATCGGCGGCTATTCATTTGTACGCAACCGCCGTTAGTATACTTCTCCCTATACCAAACACCGCGGGATTGATTGACGATCTAGAGACTGACCCTTTTATAGGTCACACTCTTAGAACAGCCTGCTGCTCAATTTATCACAAGTTTGGAATGTACTTAGCTCCGCTGACAACCGCGTTGACCACGGGTAAACACTGTCAATTTGGACATATATGCCCACGAACTATAAGCCCTGAAAATGATGACACAAGACACACCCGCGAGAGTGACGGAGTTGAACCCGATTGCTCCAACCCAATCGAACCCAACTCCGCCACTGGATGACATACCGCATATAAAAAATCCCAAAAGACAGGCAGCTGGGCGGGCGGCGGCTGCGACCCGAAAAGTTAAACAAGATAAAATACTAGCCGAGCTTCGAGAGGCTAAACTCCAATCGAGATTGGGGTTGCAATCGGGGACGGAGACAGCAAAACATCTGAAGACAGAGTTGAGTACAACCCCAATTCACGAATTAGAAGCACACCCAAATTCTTTGAATTTGTCACCCAAATTCACGAATTGGAGTTGGGTTGTTGGTGGTGGTCTGGCAGTTGTTGGTGCCCTGTGCGTGTGGAAATACCCCCTATTATCGAAAAAACAACCAGCCAGTGTTCAGAAGAAAGTTACGAAACACCAATCGCAATTGGATGCGCCCCATTTAAACATTGATCGCGCCCCCTTTTACCCCTTTTATATGCAATAATGGCTGAACAAGATGGTAAAATGTTAGTGAATGCGCTTTATCACGCCGTGGTGATATCGGGTTTCAGTATCGGGTATGCTCGACTATCAAAGATGGCCCTAGGAGGAACCGCTCCCAAATTGGACTTTACTGTGAGAGACGTAGGGCTCGCGACCTTAGATGTAGCGGCCGCAGTTTGGACGCGAGATTATCTAGTTAAAGCTGGAATTCTACCAGTTAATATATGGAAATAAATGGCTTCAATCGCAGTAATAGGTGGTGCGCTCTTAAACGCATTGGCGTTCAGCGGTAGCAACTTTATATTCTCTAAAATGAAAAGCTCGAACGTGGATGAGGAGCGTAAGCGTCACGATTTAGCTGTAGAACAACTCAATAGCGCAAAGGAAGCGTGGTCGAAAAAACGAACCGCCCATCTGGACTGGGTCAATGAAGAGCTTCGCCGCGAAAATCACGCCGCACAAACTTTTCAGAACGTTGAAGAAGCCAACCGCGAGTACGCGCTGGCATATCCGCAGAAAAGTCTCGCGCCGCTGGATCGCGAGCCCCAACTTTCAGATTTCTATGTACCGTCAGAGGCCCAAAAAGACCGCGAGATCGCGTTCATCGTCGTGGGAATGGGTGTGGTGGGTCTTGTCGGCTACTATATTCAATCGAGATTTTAAATTAATTATTTTAATAATTTTATAATATATATATATATACGATTGTCAGTTGACGAACTTTATTTTGCTATGATTGATGTAGGCTACACTGCCCTTAAACACCGCATAGCTGGTGCAAAGGGTATGATTCGTCTGGCCCGAGATTCTCTCGAGACGTGGCGGGAGGACGAAAAAGCGCACCCTTTTCGCAAAGCGGATGTTAGATTCCTCCACCAATCCTGGGGGATTATATTTTCCCAATTTCCTTCAGAACTTAACCCCCAATCGCGATTGCACTTCCAATAAAGGTTTATTATTATCGACGCAGTTACCGGACGATCTGGCGAGGGCATGTTGGAGATTGTCAGATATATTAGAATACATCGCATACGATGAACACGCGCAAACTTAATACCAAACTATCGGTTCGCCTAACGCGCAAGCTAGCGAACACGTACTATAGCCCCCGCGGCTACTGGAAGGGACTCGCTGCCATCAAGAACCTCGCGGCGGCGACCAAGGTTTCAGAAAACGCTGTCAAGGAATGGCTCAAGAAGCAGGCCATCTGGCAGATCTATTTACCCGCGCCTCACAATATTCCGCGCCCGAAATTCGACGTGCCGGTACCGAACCAAGTTCACCAAGCGGATCTCCTGTTTCTCCCTCATGATCGCGTCGGTCGTAAGACGTACAAGTACGCGCTGACAGTCGTTGACGTAGGGAGTCGTTATAAGGGGGCTGAGCCGTTGGCCACTAAAGAGTCTAAGGAGGTGGCCGAGGCTCTCTCCCGAATATATAAGAGGAGTCCTCTCAAATGGCCGAATCTTCTCCAGGTCGATCCCGGCCGCGAGTTCATGGGCGCGGTCTCATCTATTGTCTAAGCACGAAGTTTCTATCAGACGCGGCCGCGTCAACATCCACCGGGACCAGGGGATCGTGGAACGCTTCAATCGAACCCTGGCTGAGAGACTGTTCGGACACCAATACGCTAAAGAACTTGTAGACCCTCATTCGCGATCGACCGAGTGGGTGGCCAGACTGCCCGCCGTGGTCTCCGCACTGAACGGAGAGGTGACCAGATTGATAGGTAAGAAGCCCGTAGATGCCATCAAGTTTAAAAGGGTGACGAGCGAGCCCTCTGCCGTCTCGCGCGGGGCGACCTGTTGGTTTAGAGGAGCAACGGCTTCCATCAGATATTGATGTCCGGTACCTCTATCAACCGGGAGAGCTCGAAGGTGGCAGCCGCCGCGCGACTGATCCCGTGTGGTCTCTCAATGTATATATCTAGATCGATCTATTACCAAGCCCGATGAGCCCGTGCTTCTACTATTTGGATGATGGGCCATCTCGAGGGTTTGTTCGCGAAGAACTTCTCGCGGTGCCTTCTGACACCCAGCTACCCCCGGATCATCAGAGTCTTTAGTATTCTCTCTCAGAGTTCTTTTTTTTACCTATCCTATAGGCTCGGTGTGTAACCCGTCTTCCATCACTCTCCTGCTCGTAGTACGCCAGAGAGTCCTAATATTTGTTGACAGTACGTCTTCATCACCCCATTAATCATTCGGAATCCCCTGTTCTCCGCCATATCCCTACCCCCCTTCGAGAGCACTCTTATACCTCCCCAAGTCAGATCGTTAGATCTCTTCGACATCCCTTGGCCGAGTGCTTAAATTTTCCATCACCGCTCACGTAGTAACACTTGCTACACAGAGCGATGGCTCTATCCCCTTCGAATTCCAGCTTGAACAGTCCCGGAGTTCTGTTGCTCCACACGTCCCACGCCAACCACTCGGTCTTCTCCTTATTAAACTTTCTCTTCATATTCTTTCTCACCACCACCGCCAGCGTCTTCTCCGACAGCGCGAAGTACATGCTGTCAGTGTCCATCTGTATCAGTTCGAAATCTCCGCGATCCACGTACTTGTCCAAGAAATCGTAGTAGAACTCCAGCATCCGGAGCTTGGCCAACTGGTAGACCGCTATGCCACACTGAAACGGTCTGTTGATCACCACTCGAATCTTCCTGCTCGATATCTCGTAAGCCTCCCCAATCTCCTCCAGGTCTTCGAACCACGCCAACCTCAGTGCCCGATCGACAGTCTTCTCATCCTTCGTATATGTGGTGTTCAGGTGTCTCTCTTGTGCCTCTATCAGCTTGACACAACACGCGTTGCCAACCAGTTTGAATATATCTGCCAACACCGCCTTGCTCTTGTCGACGTCCCCCGTCCGTCTAGCAGCGGTGACCTCTTTAGCGAACCATTGAAACGGTTTGCGGGCGTCGTGTAGTCTATACCCTATGCACCGCCTTGACGATCAGACCGTGCTCCAGATACCACTTTAGCAGCGGGGAGTATATGATCATCTTCTTGCGGACATTGCCCCACGAGCTTTCTCTGTCCTTCGACTCTTTTCCTACCGGTCCCGGCCAGGTAGTCCTTCATGTGCTGCGGAACCTCGTTCTCATCGACTTCTCGATTAACGAACAGCGGTGACATTTCCGAGAACTTGTCTCTCAACGTTTCAGGGACCTCTATATCCAATCCGCAAATCCGAACCAC